>PUFA01000106.1:0-600000 GCA_003508835.1 Eonycteris spelaea
GTATCACTCCCAAGTCCGTTCCCTAAAACCTTCCCAAGTAATCTTCCTTACTCTTTCTCTTTTTCTATCTGAGGCTGGAGGCCAAAAGTTCTGCTTCCTTGGTGGATGTCGAGGCCAACAAAAGGAGGAGTCTGATTCTTGAGTCAGCAGTTAGAGAACAGCTGCCCAGCAAATGCCCAGGCTGAGAATTCTCGTATCGAAAAGTTGCATAAGCAACTTTTACTGGGAAAACCACCAAAATTTGGGGGCTGTTTGTTACAGTAATTACCTTATCATGATCATTACACTTATTTTAATGGGAGTGATGGTAATCCAAACTCTTAAGCAATCTCGGATGTTAGTTTGAAATAGATTGGATTTTCCAAACCATCCTTTGATTCTTATTATATATTAACTTTATAAGTCTAAAATCAATTAAGATTTATGAAACAACTTTGAATTATATGCTTATCATACATTTTCAAAACTATCTTTTGTATAATAAAATATATCCATAGATAATCCAATATTCAATCACACTGGGTTCTTAGAATAAGACTTTCCTGACCATACTGAATGATTTCATGTTAATATATTTCAGAATTAAATTTGCTAAATTTCACTTTGGATTTTGAGTCCCAGATAATCGTGATATCGATCTATTGTTTTTAATTTTTCCATTTTCCCCCTTTTGTTGCCTTCTATGCTTTTTTGAAGTATTTCGGTAATGTTTCTCAGGGTTATATTAGTTTTCATACTTTCTCAGGAAAATAATCCTATTTCTGTGGATCATTTTAAATAGAATGTGTATTTATTGCTTGAAAGTGTGACAGAATTTAACATAAAAGTTATCCTGACCCAGTGTTTTTCGAAGGTAACTATTAATTTCAGTTTCTTTTTCTTAAATAAGCCAATCACAAATAGTGTCCATCTGGACATTCCTCATAACAAGCTGTCTCCTACTCTCCTTTTCTCATCCCTCATGGGGAGGCAATAAGAAACAAAACTGGGAAATAATCCTAATCACTGTTGTAGCAGACAACAACTGCAATTACATTTCACATGAATGTGAAAGAACTGGTGTCAACAGAACAGTATGGAATCTGAAAATCAAATACTCATCAGCTGAGTAGGTAGACGCTCAATAAATATGCTGATTAAATAAATGGGGGAATCCATACTCTCTTTGATATTTCTGACAGCTAGTTGAAAATTGGAGAGAAAATAGTTTCAGTCGATAAATTTCAGTTATAGTAAAAAGTGACAGAGCTCTGTTCTTAGAGAATATTTAAGTTCTACAGGAGAAAATCAACTCAGATGAAAAGGGTTCACTCTTGAATTTTGCTCCCGACCTGGAATTTGTTAAATAAAGAGTCTATTTGCTTAACTTTTTCCCAATTATCAAGCATGGTCTATGTTTATTTAGGTATAATGTTTTGTTATTATAAAATATAGCTTTTTAAAACATCTCCATCCTCATAAAAATATGCTATTATAAGAAGTCAGGAATAGTCCAGTGGCCTATTGGGAAAAACATCCCCTAAAATTTGAAGCTACATATCCCTTTATACAATTTAGAAAAATAAAATTTTATTTAATCATAGTTTGAAAAATGAAGAGATCAGAGATAGCAACCTGAAGAATAAAGCACAAGTCTTCAAATCTTTCTAGCACTACAAACTTTTCACTCGCATCGTTTCATCACTTAACACCTGTGAGGTAAGCAAATGGTGACAATTTTAAGGAAATGTAGTATTTGAAGCAGAACGAAATCTGTTGTCTCAACTTTTCTCGCCAAGGGCATGCCTTTGGAATACTTCAAACATGTGTACTGATTCAGACAGTGGTCACAGTGGTGGAAAGATGGTAGTTCCATGGGTCCCCCTGATTTACCACATGGCCCCAACCAAATTCTCATTACACTGCCTCAGCCCACAAGCACCAAGTGCGTCTTTTATTAACAAAACAGAGTGTGCCACGCACCGAGTAAAGACTGGCTGCCTTTCTGTCATTGCAGCAGCGAGGCGATTCTCAATATAACAGGGGTTGACGTGTTCTTGATCCTTTCTTCACAAAGAGAAAATGAGAGAGAGAGAGAAAATATGCCAAACATATATGTAAGTTAATGTTCAATTTTAATGTATGGTTAGCAATGGCAAGATAGTACTTGGTCCCTATCTTTCTGAAAAAATATTCAACATTGTATCCTGCTATAAATTTCTTGCTTCCTCTTTCAGAAAGGTAAAGTATCACTGCAATGGCTAGCTGTAAATTTCTGGGTCTAATTCTACATTTCAAAACTCTGAAGTTTTCCCTAAGTGGACATGTTGTCAAAACAATTGCCTAAAGCAATGATTCATTTAGGAAAGGACAACAAATGGGCTTTGGAAATATGTGTTCTTTGAAGAGCAAAGCTGAGACAATTATGCATGAGAACATATGATTTTGGCTTGAAGCTGTGGGTGTTTGCACAATACATAAGACGTGTTGCAATGTGTATTTATACCGATCACGAATGAAATCTTCCAGATTCTTTGTTAGTACTCAATGATGGGTGAGTACGTCAAAGTGCAGGATTCATTAGTTTACTTGAAAACTGAAACGATGTAACAATTTTCTTAAGGTTAATGATGTAAAGAGACTTCTAAAGATCATATTTTATTGTTGTTTTTTGGAGGGGGATGCTTCTTTACTTTCTGGCAAAGCAAATGTTCCAAGTTCACCTGACACTTACCTTGTCCCAGGCTTTGATATGATATTTCTCCAAGAAGCCCTGGTTGTTTTCATTGGATTGTGTTATTTAGAAAACAAAATCTATGATTTAGAACATTTTTGAAATAAACATCTTACCTAAAAACAGTTTTAGATTTTTAAAAATTTTGTAAAAATAGCACCAAGAGTTCCCATATATCTCATACTGAATTTTTTGTATTTTTAACATTTTATATTAATATGGTACAATTGTTACAAACAGTAGACAGACATTATAATACATAATTATCAATTAAACCCTATGCTTCATTCCGGTGTTCTGAGTTTTGACCTCACGTCCTTTTCTGTTCTGAAATCCCATCTCAGATACCATCTTACATTTAGCATCACAGCTTCTCAGGCTCCTGTTTCAGCTGTGGTGGTTTCTTAGGCTTTCCTTATTTTCAGTGACCTTGCCAGCTTTGAGGAGTGCTGGTCAAGTCTTTTGCAGAATGTTCTACTTACACATTTCTCTGATGTTCTTCTGACGATGAGATGGGGGCTTTCTGATAGTGGAGAAGACCACATGAGGGAAATTGTCACTCTCTCCACACAGTAGCAAGGGTGCATCCCTCAGCGTGGTTGGTTGTTGTGATGGCGACTTCCATCACCTGACCGATGGATGCTGTTATTTGTCAGCTTTGTCCACTGTAAAGTTAGTCTTTTTATGCCTCTTTCCACACTATGCACTTTGGAAGATGGTCACTGTGCACAAGTTCATGCTTACGGAGTGGGGAGCTCTGCTTTACTTCTGAGGGCAGATTAGCTACAGAAATTATTTGGAATTCTGAAAGAGAGATCTGTCTATTCTCCCCCATTTATTTATTTATTCAATCAATTACACCAGTATGGAATCAAGGAGGCAACTGGAATGTTGAGTTACATTCGGATTAACTTTATTTTCTTGCTCCAACTGTTCTAGCTTTGGACAAATTTTAAAAAAATAAATTAATTAAAAAAGAAATTTCACTCAACATATACATTCACAGTTTAAAATAAGTTTCCTAAACTAAACTATCCTCACAATAATTAACCATTAACTGTGCCTTTCTATAAGTCAAGCACTGTATTAAATATTTTAAACATATTTTAATTCCTAAAAACAGTGCATGGCATCTTAAAGATGAGTAAACAAGGCCCTCACTTATCTCCAATATTTTATGTACATTTTTGGGTTCATCTAGCTATGTGAGATATGTTTCAAAACTAGGTCTAAAAAACAATTTAATTAGCTTTTACAGATTTCTTTATATGAAACCATACTGATAGCCGGGGAATTTCACATTAATTATTTTTTGGTAATATTGTCAGTTTTGTAGTTTTGAAGGTAATAATTAAAACTCTATGTAAGTTACCATGTCATGGTTCTATTATTTATGATTATCTTCATCTTACGTAGGCATTCTAAATTTAAATATAATAGCATAAAAATTAGTTTTAAAAGTGGGACAGAAATTTGATATTATGCGGTCCAATTATCAGGTCCATCCACCACATCAAAGAATTATTTTTCAGATCATATATATCTTTCAAATATCTTGCTAGATTTTTACATAAGGAAAAATTAATTTATAATTATGCAAACTAGAAACCTTTTTTTTCATAAAAACATAGAATACTTTTGTACAGTTTTAGTGAATTTTCCAGAGATGTCAATGAAGGAAGGTTTTGGTCAGAACTTAATAAAGAGCTGTGTAACATTTTTTAAAGCATGTTTTTGTATGAATTGATAGTTATTTATTTTTAGTG
This sequence comes from Eonycteris spelaea, assembly GCA_003508835.1. Classification (NCBI taxonomy): domain Eukaryota; kingdom Metazoa; phylum Chordata; class Mammalia; order Chiroptera; family Pteropodidae; genus Eonycteris; species Eonycteris spelaea. Next base: position 4,480 of record PUFA01000106.1, read on the forward strand.
TTGGTTAGTTTAATCATTTAATGACTAAAAAATGTTTGGTACCTTCATCATAACAGCAATGAGAAATAAAAGGAAAGTAATTTATAATAAAGCTATGCATCTCTATCTGTCTATCTACCTACCTACCTATCAATCATCTTAAGAAATAAGGCCACGAATAGTAGTTTCTTAACCTAGTCTTAAAAGATTAATTAACATGTGGATGTAGTAAATGTAGTGGACTGAAGAAATCATTATTGTAACACTTGGGAGGAGAGACATTTTGTTTAGAAAAGTCCTTGGAGAACCCTACTGAATAAGGACATTTGTGGCCTAGAATCCTTGGCCACTGGCCGCACCAGGCCAGGAGCATGTCACATACACCCTCACTCCCCTCACCCCAAACAAACCAAGAAATTAAACTCCCCAAACCCCAAACCCTAACAAATTTTAAGAATGTTCCTTTACAGGGTATCAGCAAAGTTTACTTTAGAGCAAAATTAGAGAAGACAAAGGGTTTTACGAAACAAGGCCATCACTTCCTTAGTTCTTTATTCTCCTGACCCTGGCCAGTGACCTGGATCACCTTCTCCCGGGTCCCGGGCCCCTGCTGTGAAGCTCGGGCTTACTGCTCCCAGCTCCCTTGTTTCACAGCACACAGCCACTTCCGGTCTGGTGCTTCTCTGCAAACGAAACCCTCAGAGGTTCAGCTTTCCTTCCTGCAAAGGACTCTTTCCTCTTTATACCAAGTAGTAAGGAAATAATTTCTCTCTTCTCCTACATCTCATGTTCATTAGACTTTTTAATAGCTAGTAAAGGCTAACCACCAATTACAGCCCTGATTCTCTGGGGTAAGGGGGTGGAAATTTACAAATTCTAACTCAATGATTTACAAAGTGACTTCAGACAACATTCATTCATAAATAACTGACCCTGAGCAAAGGCCAAGAGTCAAACAAGACAGAGAAAGAAAAAAATAAGAAGTTCATTTTCATAGTCTGTCCCAAAGTGCCAGTTCGCTTTCCTTTGATTTCGACAGGCTCTGTCATGTGACCCCTATTCCCTTATTTGCCCTACTGAGCCAGAGTTAAGATTAAATAAATAAGATATCAGGGGGAAAGTGACTCTTGATAATATCTTCATTTGGGCTTCTTTATAAAGGAGCCAAAAGACATATTTCTGCTTCAGTGGGGTCCTTCCTCGTCTGTCCCCACCCCAAAACAGTGCTCAGGAAACACCTCAGATTTCAATCTGAATCATAATTATACGCAGGAGTAGTGGTCAGGGAATACTTAAAGTATTTTATAGGTAAAAGGTTTTCATTGCTTTCCAAAGGCAAGAAAACTTAACTTTAGCCCTCAGAAAACACTATTTTAAAGCTATCCTTGAAAGGTTTCAGTTTGAAGACTCTCTTAATAATTGCAATCTATTTTAAAAAGCTTATAATGACATTCATTTCTTTGAATGATTAAAACTAAACCAAACGCCACACATCTAGTATTTTGTTTGAAATATATTGATTTACCAGAAGAGGGAGCAATCTATCTAGTCTCTAAATACTTGATCTGCTTTCTATAATTTGCATAAACATAAAACCTCTGAATATTAGCTACAGTTTTATGTGAATGTGTTTGGCACTTTAAAATTTATTCTGTATTTAAATAAAAGGTAATAGAAATTAGAGTTTCTAAACTATATTAAAGGAACTGCATTAAATTTTGAGGAACAAATTACTTCTTAATCACCTCCCTTTCCTGAAGAAATTAAATGGGCTTTTGATAGTTCAGAGGGAACACAGAAGAAAATGTCAAAACACAGTTTAATTACCTCAAGGTAGTTATCGCTATCATTTCTTTTTCCATTTCACTAATGCCATTTTTACCACATAACCACGAACAGATTAAGCAATGTTAGATGATGTTTCTGATTTACTTTTTTTGTACGATATCTTAATATATCATGTGGAAGTTGATTAATGACTGACATAAAACTATTTTGGACTAGTCATTTAAAGATTGGAAGGGATGATATCAGATGTAAATTTCCTTATTTTTCTCACTCTTCATTGCCAATTATAATACCCAACATATTGTCTTAGATGCCCTTGTTGAAAAATATGTCAATGATTATTTTTCAAATTAAATAATGAGGAAGTATTTATTTCAAACTGATGTGTCTCATGCCTAGACTATTATCCATGGTGGGTAAGATGCTTTTGACATTAAATTTCTCTGTATTTGTCCTAAAAATAATGAATCGCCTGACTGTATTATTAGAATTATGTGAAATACAGGATTGTGAATATATAGGTTAACACAAATGCACCTGTCATGTTCAAATATTTCTGATTTTTCCCAGAGGCTATATTGAGAGAAGATGAATTCTGGTGATTCTGTGTCGTGGATGTGCCACCATCCTGAGGTCCACGAGTCAGAAGGAACTACTACTCTACCCCTCACAGCTGTTCTTCCAGGTCCTCTGCCCACAAGAACGAAGAGCTTGGCCATCTAGCCGAACCTGTTCCTCAGTGTCTCTTTGGAGCAGAAAAGCACTCCTTCGCCTGCTCAGCCTCGGGAGCAAGACTTGGGAAGCGTGGATGTGGTCCGAGGGTGTTAACTGGAATGAGCGTCCACAGGGCCAGGCTAGCGTGAGCGTTGCCTGTGGTTTGGTTTGAAGAGATTTATTTTTTAGTTGCTGTGTGAGGCTGTCCCCATTTGAACCTCCAGTTCCCTTTTCCTCGTGGCCTAGATGGAAAGGCACAGAGAGCTGGATTTCACATCGAGCCCTGTTTTCCTCTATAGCAAATACACCCTCTGGCTATAACATGCACGCTACGGCTCCTACGACGGTGACTGGGCAGGCGGCTGGGCTCTGAGCGCCAGGGTTCCATGCAGCACATGGAAAGAAATATTAATGGCGACCCAACAGGCAATCTGAGTCACATGTGTTATAGTCGCATCTCCCCTTCGGGGCACAGTTTAGTGACACAGAGCTTCACTGGTGCCAGTAACCTTTCCAGCCTCAGACTATTGAAGCGTCTTCCCAAAACGTTAGTGTGGGGTAATACGACTCTCTCCAAAGGTAATAAAAGCCATTGCTGCCAAGCTAAGTTACTTTAAACATCGGTGAAACGGCATTTTGATTTCAATTCTTTCAGCAGTGGAAGAGCATGAGTGCTGGCAGGAAGGCGATGCTCCTTTCTACAGTTTCCGCTGCAGAGGAGGCTTGGAACTCTGACTGGTGTTCAGGGAGGCTTGACAGCTCAGATTCCTGCAGCGCCAACAGGCACTAAGTGCCAGGGAGCAGGCTCCTTCCCTTAGCCCTTCATTGCCTGCTTCCTGACTTCACACCTGGCGGGGGGCACTCCCATGCAGATCTTGGTGAGAGGGGGTGCACCCAACGGAGGCCGATCAACACTGAGGCTGATGAAGAGCAAGCCTCAGGGCCATCCCCTGCACGGACCCTTCCAGGAACTCAGTAAAGGCTCGAGCAACCTGTTCTCATGGTCTTACACCTTTGTAAAATTGACAAAGCATTGTTATTTTGATTACAACTAGTTATAAACATTTCTCCATCGCGCTTTTCCTTTTGCAGAGTGGTGTTGAGGCCGTCCAAGGGGTTGCTAAGTAAATAGGAGCTGACTTGGGCAGTTATCCATCTAGTTAAGAAGAGATGGGATATTTATATACTTTGCATTCTCTTCTAGGTAAAGTTACTGCTAGCTGTCTGCCTCACAAATATCCTTTGACCAACCATGTTGGAAGAAAGACTAACTATATTTCTATTATCCATTTAGGAAATATTACAAATTGTTGTCTTATGAAGAGGCAATCCAAGACTATTTATTCATCCAAAGACTAAAAGATTAAGTATAACAGAAGTGTTCCATGTAGTAATTGATAAATGTGATATTAGTGGTATTTTTAGATTCTGTGATATAGCGGTATTTGTTAGCTTTTTTAAAACTTGCATTTTGTTGAGTCCTAACTTATTTTCTCATTTTAAATCGATATTCACTATTGAATTGTTTTTGTTTTTGCTTACTTTTCTTAAAGAGATTCCTGAGATTTGTCTAAGCTGACAGCTTTGTCACAGGGCTGACCCGGGCCCTGACTCTGAACCTGGGTGGACACCTGACCACACCTGCTGACCGGCTATGTCCTGTAGTTTTCTCCTGCCTACAACTTCGCAGACGTCCCGATGTTCCTGCATTTCTCCAGTACTGAATAGGGAAGGAAGAGAGCAAGTATGTATGTGACAGGCCTGTCCCCACCCCCTGGCCTGTTCCTCCCTCTCAGAAGACACCTGTAGTGTGCTCCCACTCTCTTTCCACTGGAAAGCCTTCTAACAAACCCACAAATGTCGGCCTGGGATGCTTTACTCCTTTGTAGGGTAACATATTTATATGGGACTTTGACAGAGAGCTGCCAGTTCTGGTTGACTTCTGGGTTCCTGTGTGGACTAGGTCAATATTCCATCAACAAATATTTATTCAATGCTTACTGTGTTCAAGGACTGTGCTAGGCAATGGGAATTTGGAGATCACTAACTCTCAATCAGGAGAAATTGTTTCTTTTACTAAAGGAAATTGTACTTTTGCATCGATAAGGTACATTACATTTAGCATAATATTTGACCTTCACAAATCCTTGCAGTGTTACTGGAGTTCTTTTAGAGATGACGAGTAAACTAAGGCTCAGAGAGTCTCAGAGAGCTTACGTGACTTTTCCAAGTTCATGTTGCTCATACATGGCAGAGCTTGAACTCGATCTCCTGTCTGGACATGGGTGGCAAAAGCCTTGCCAGAAACTTTTCTTGCATACCCAATCAGGGTTCCAATTCTTCTGGTCCCCTCAATTGCTATCATTTAGCAAGTCAATTAACATCTCCTGGTTCTGTTTCATTGGTAAGTGGAATGAGAATAATTATCTTAAGTTGCCGTGACTTAGTAGTTATGGAACTACTAGTAGTTATGGAACTACTAAGAGCGTGAGCTCTGGATGCGACTGTCAACGATGGAGGTGAGGCTACAGAAGGCACGCATAATCAACAATTATCAACTGATAACCTAACAGTATCCTCTTGCCTCAGATCTTTCTGTCTGTCTCTGTCCCTCTCTCAAGTGAGAACAGCTGCAAACAAAGCTTCTGTTGACTTTTCTCTATCATCCTTTGTAAAGGTGGCCTCTATTCTAAGCTGGTGCATACCATTTTCATGCATGTTTTAAAATTTATTTACTCATATTTAAATTTTTATCAGTAATGCTATATACTTAGCAGAGTTTCTGACAAATAATAAGTCCCAGTAATGTTAGTGTAAGAGTCCCTGTTTTTCTGCAAATACTTCTAGTAAAATATTAATTTTGTTCAAATACTAATATGCCAATATGATAGATTTAAAATGGTATTTATTAATTTACATTTCCCTCATTACTAATAAAGTAATACATTTTATGTTTATTAGCCATTTGATTTTCTTCTTCTGTTCTTTGATAATTTTCCCTGATTTTGTGTCTTAATAATTTTCGAGGTTCTTTGCTTATACTATAAATAAATCTATGACATATGTAAGTTATAAATATCTTCTTTTAATTTATAATTTGTCTTTTAATTTTGTTATTGGTTTTTTTAATCATACCAAAGCTATTATTTTTATCATAGTTAAATATATCAAGTTTTCTTTTGGGTTTTGTGGGTTTCCTTAAATCTTGTTCAAGAAATTCTTTCCTCACCTAGCATTAAAAAGATAATTCCACCTATACTTATTCTACAAGTTTCAAGCTCTCCCTGATAAATGGCTTTAAAAAAACTGATATTGTTTTTGTTTGTGATTCGAAATAGGTATACAAATACATTTTTCCATGATGAAAGCAATTTTTCACAGCAGCATTTATTGAGTGATCCAGTCATCTCATTTATTTATGTGTAATGCCACACCTGTTATCTACCAAATTTCCAAATATGTGGGCTTATTGTGTTCTAACCTACTGGTCACATAGTCAATCCCTGTACCAACAAGCATTTTTAATGATGGGTGCAAAGGGCTTTGCTAATAGAACATAAATAGCAAGAGGCTCTGTAGCCAGCACATGGGCGACATGACTATTCTTCCTTCAGGTCACCCTTAGAGGTCTTTAGCAACCTTGCTTCCATTATGCAGACATCACCGTGGGATGCGATCTACAAAGACACTCTCTGCCCACTCGGTGCTGCCTGCTGGACTTGCTGGCGTTAAACTCTTTAAAAAGATACATGACAATGATCCAGCTGAACTTCCACACAACTGATCACGATGCTCACTTACAGTTGTGATCGCTGAAAAAGAGATGAACTTGGAGGAAGAGAATCACAGAAAATCTGCTGGAAGTGTTCCTCATACAAACACATTCCACAAAGATTTGTCAACCGCGGTGTTACCGCCCGCGGTGCAGTATGCACTGCTCTTCCCAATACCTAAACTTTTTGCATGTGTCCTGACCAGTACAGAAGGTTGCTTTTAAGTTACCTCCTTTAGGTCATGACTAGAATTGTTTTCTACTTTTTTCCAAAATCCAAAATCCAAAATCTTATGAACCTACAGCTAGAATTCATTTCTTCAAGGCTTGTCCTTAGGAGAGTTGGTGTCTGTATAGATTACTTTATTCTGCTTTGGGCTCAGAAGTTAAAAAAGAATATGACTTTGCTATATGAAAGGAATAGAAATCTCAAACATTTATGGAACTTTCACCTCCATAAACTAGGTTCAATAAAACAATTAAAATTTATCCTAAAATCTTCCACCTAGATAGAGTAATGAAGTAAAACTCATTGGTTCCAGGTTTATAATCAGACAGTTCACCCATTAATCTCATCAAAAACTATATTTCCCTGTGTTTTCCTCCCTGCCGTTTATGCTATGGGCACCTGTGGCAGGTGACAATAGTCAAAAGACCATTGCTTATCCAGGCGTGCCTGAGGAACTCATCGGATGCACCTTCGAGGACTGATACTCCAATTTCATCCAAAGTAATGGAATAATTTCGTTAGAAACTCAACCAAGTGGAAAATGCATTGATTAGAGTTTTAAGCATTTAACTTTTAGAGTGAGTAAATATAATGTTGATTGGTTGGGTACTATTCGTAAACTATTCTTTTATTTAGCAAAGAAATACCTGGGCTACAAAAAAAAAAAAAAATAGATGTAGTAAACCTCCCTGCAAGCTGCATCCTTTGTTCTTTTAATTTTTTTCCCAATAATATTGATTAAACTATGATTCTATCAGACTTGAGTCCACTAGCAAAGGTTATTTCTTGTAACTTGAAATCTAGAAATAGCTATGAACTAAAAAAGAAAACAGTCTTAGTAAAGTTGGCAAAATAGGTGGAAATATTATCTCATAACATAAAATTAGTGCTTTTAGTTGTCCTTGCTGGCCTTTGAGTTTGCTATATTTAATTAAATGTATATAGTAATAAAACTGATATCTTAAACACTTCTATCTTTTGAGGTATTATCTTTAGTGGTTAAACCTAAGATGAGTCTGACCTCTGGCTTTTACTATTTTCCCACAGTCCTGAAAGACATGATTCTTATATATGAGAACGGACCAAGTCAAACCAAATTATGGCATTTTCCTGGCAGAAATCTCAAGGTAGTGAAGTATTAATTTTTAAAAACTGACAACATTTTGCCAATAATTTGGCTCAGTAAATGTATATGTGTAAACAACAGTGGATGGTTATTTATTTTCCTTGAACTTACTTTTCAGTAAATATAAAGAAAATTCTTTTCAATGTCTTTTTATATATGATTATGCCAATAATAATTTGAAGTTGCTCATTTTTATAACCACCCAAAGGTATTTACCATGTTATTATAAGACAAATGAGTAGGTGAAAACTAAGCTAATGAGTAAATACATTTCCAGAGTTTGCTGAAGCTCCCTGTCGGTTGATTGCCAGAGGAAGCAACCACACTCATGTAGACTTAAGAACCAGTAAGTCATCATTACCGGGTATTCATGAAATGCCAAGACAGAGTCGCCTCTGTCTGAGGATATTATATTCACCCTCGATGGCCACGGTAGTGTAGTGACGCCAGGTTTATGCCACAAACTGAAGATCAATAGCAAGGTAGATTTTATTAAATTAAATAGCTAAAAAAAAAAAAAAAAAATTCCCCAAATGAGTCTTAGATGCATGTTTAAGATCTAAACACATCAGTAGAACGACGAAATGTCACAAAAAGTTGTCTTTTAAAAGAGGTAGTTAAAAGAGAAACAGCACATAGAATAGTAAAGAGGGAAACAGTGAAAGAGCATATTGTATTACTTTGAATTATTTTTCTTCGTGTTTGCATTCCTTTAATTCTCTTCCTATCTGTCGGTTTAACAAAGCAAGCCAAGGGCAGACTTTAAACAAATTGTGAGACGCCAAAAGTGGAACAGGAAGTCTGACTTGATAAAGTAAGGGCAATTTGTTCAACATGAGTGAACAGTGCCTCGTCTTGTTCATAGATGGTCTGTGAGTTGAATTGTTACTAACAGATAAGCTATTAATTTAAAAAAGAAATTGAATCCGTCTTATGGGATTTGCAGAAATAATGGTTTTGTTTTTTTTTTACATATTCCTTTTCAGATGGTCTTTTTATGACTACAGGCAATTTTAATTTTCAAATATTCCAAATGTATAATTAAAGTTACAGTTTCACCTTGAATTTAAAATATTAAATCTTGAATAAACCTGGATAGACTGCTGCCTTGGCAAAACAAGAAATGTGTCTTGAATTCCTCTAATTCCTCCTTCGCCATCCCGTCTGCTATCTGGACAACAGCCATTCTTCACCTCTCGAAAGATTCACGCCTACTTCTTCCTCCCTGGCACAAGTATGGCCCAACTTTCAAAGCATAACTTCCTTCATATAATATTGTTGAGGGCAGAAAGCCTTTGTACTTCATCTTCCCTTTTCCAACATCAAGAAATACATCTCACCCTGGATTTGAGCCTATGCACTTCCTGTTGTTCATTTCTTCAGTCAAGTGAATATACTTTTTTTGCACCATCAGAACCTTCTAAACTCAAGAATCCAGCTCACATTTTCAGGCCTGCTTTTCCATCATGTAGGAAGCCATGATATTTAAATATATATAACTAACATTATTATTTCTTAAAATGTAACATCATCCTGAAATTGATTAAAACAAATTTAGCTAACAAATTTTTAAGGCAAGAAATTCTTCAGGGAACTGATACAATTCTTGGAAAGAAGAGCAGTCTCTAATTCTAGATAATTCTTGAGCATCATGATAGAAACTTTCATCCCGTTACTCTCATTGGTTGGATCATATAGATGCACTACTTATACATATTTGTTATTTTCATAAGACAGATCAATCAACATTTTGCCAAAGCTCACAAAAACTGTTCTCATATGTTAAAAGTCATAAATGAGGGTATTCAGCCATGAGGAAGATTTAGCAACCTCAAAACAAAATGCTTGGCACAGGTGTTATCTATGAATCTGTTACTTCTTATCTCCAGTTCCCTACTTCTAATTTTGCATTTTCAAAAGATTCTTTACTTACACGTGAAACAGAAAGGAGCAGTGGGGTGAGGACAGGTGTGGTGGCAGGGAGAGGGATATCAGGTAGGCTCCTTAGCCTTGAGGAAAATATTTATCAAATTCTGTGCAGGTCACGTAATCTTTCTGAAGCTCAATAACATATATTTCATGGGGTTGTTGTTACATCAAATATAAAAGTATTTATCAGTCAGTCTTCTACTGTGATTGTTTCGTGCAGCACACTACATGAAAATCTTGGGTAGGGATATAGAAATATTAGTCGGGGGTTCCAGGATCTGACAGGTTGGCTCTGGTCTTGGTGGGACACAGTGCGCCTAGGCTGGATTCCAGTGTTCGGATTGGTTCAGTCCTAATGAAACTAAGAGGCAACGGCCATTGTGGAATGCTCCTCTCCTGACAGACACAGAAGCCAGAGAGTATGTGGAGATTGCCAAGGCTCCGAAGGCCTAAGCTTCCATCCACAATCTATGGAGCAAAGCAAGTCATGAGGCCAAGGCTAAGTGAATGGCAAGAAAAAACTTGCAGGCACATAATTTAATCTAGTACCAGCTAGAATATACTTGGTTTTCAATGAATGCTTACAAAAAAAAAGAGAAAAGCTGCTTCCTCTAAAATGTCACATTTTTATACCTAACATGCCCACTTTAGACCTAAATTCTAGCAAGTACCTATTTAATTTAATTTTGCTTTTTATAAGTTTACTACAAGTTTAGATTGCTGAGTATTTCTTTTATGTAGAAGAATTTATATTTTAAAGATCCTAATATCTGGATCAACAGAGTAATTAATCCTTCCACTTAATGAATAGAGTCTTATCATGTCTAAAAAACATGTCTTACTCTCAACCTTGACTTTTCTTCAATGTTTCAGGTCTACGGAGATTTTAGAGTATGGGTAGGATACCTCTGAGGACTATTAGGACAATGTCATGGAAGAATGAGGATTTGAGATGAAACCTTGAAGGGCAGAGAGATACATGCAGCAATTGAGAGTGATGTTATAATTTGGGGGAAAACTGGGACAAAGGGCACCAGACAGGGATATTCTGGAGGCAGCGAGAAGCTGAGAATGGGTACTTGAGTTAAGGGAACAGCATAAAAGCAGGATAGGAGAAAAGCTCCTTTCGTGGACAACACAGTTATGCAACACTGAGTTTATGAGTGTTTCAGATCTGTTGGTGAAAGCTGCTTATTTAAGCATATTTCCTACTTGTCCATGTGCTTTGTTTATTATTTACAAAGTCATTATTTACCAAAACCATATTTTGTAGTTATTTCAATTTTTTTAGACCAAGGCATTTCTAAAATCTGTTAGTTCTTGGCATTATATTTAGGAGAATAGCTAAAGGTAACATATGACAATGAAAAGTTGCACATTTTCTTCTAAATTTGGTGTCTTCCCCTACAAACTATCTAGTTAAAATTAAACTTTCTCAGTCTCTTCTGATATCTAGTGAAATGATGTGTTTAACAAATACTATACATATATACTTTTCGTATGTATATAATTTTTAAATATATATGTAATTGTTTAAATAAGGAGGATATGTATTGGCAGGAAAACACCAGGGGTTTTATTGTTTTGCTTTCGTTAAATATAATTCTTTAAAATTACTATTAAAAATGGATCAGGGTTTTAGCGAACTGTTTCTTCGTGGGTTACGTAATGATAGCTGGGAAAGTTTTCCTCCTTACCTCTGTCATTTATTCTGTGGATGAAAGGGTAAGTACTTCTCCTATCACAATGCTTGCCTTTCAACAGCCCTGCCTGGTAACCCTGAAAGGCACCCTCTAACTCAGGCACACTGTGCAGCACTTCTGCAGATCTAGAAAAAAAAGTGATCATCAAAAGATGAAGTTGCAGCCAGATTTCTCAGGCCACCCTGGAAATACTTTAGAGCTACAGCTTCAATTTTAAAAGTTTTTAGAATTACCTAATGCTGTGGATATTCCAATTTAGTAGTCTGCCATGACCCGTGAGCTAAAGCCCACCATGGATATTCTGATTTAAAGAAAGTGAAATACAGTGTTTCAACCAGGATGGACAGTATGTATCAAGGAATACCTCTTTCCAATTTTACATCTACGGTTCCTGCTGTGATTTACAATGTTGCAGATGCTAACACTACAAATGTGCCGATCTTCATATGTGCTATAAAGAGATTTATAGAAATATAAGCCATCGATAGATAAAACATACATAGTAGGACATCACTCAAGTAGAGCATCATTCTGAAATAAAATTTTTAATACGTATTTGACTTCTCTCTCTTACTTTAGGAAACATCATTTCCCTATGAATGTTTAGAAGTGATATACTGAAAAGAATGAGCAGTTTAGCAGTAGATTGCATTTTTTTTTAAAGAAAAGTTTACATACATAATTTTTTCAATAAACGGTTTAGGGTAGTGCTCCTCAAACTTTTAACAGTAATGAAGAAACATTACTGGTAAGTGGGCTGGAGATATAGAGAATAGAGCTTTTAGCATTGTTGGAGAGACAAGTACATGAATAGCTACAATTTATATCATAGTAACAGATAAGATCTGGAAAAAATGAAATAGGGATAATAACTGGATGGAGCAGCAAAAATCTTCATAAAGGAGAATGGTTAGGGTGTGGCTACAATGAATGGAAGAGACTTCAAGTAGTGAAAACAGTATCAAGAAAGGCACAGACACATGCACAGAAATTTTTTTTTCAAGTGCTTAGAATGCAGCACTGATGGTAGAAGACAACTTAAAAACGAACCATTATATTTAGTGATTACAGATCAATTTAAAATAAATGACAAAAGAGACACTCTGCAAATTTAAAAATAAGCTTAAAAATAATTATTTTCCAAGACATTAGGAAACAGTTTAAGGAGTTTGCAGGTTATGGCATCAACATGATCTCAGCACATATATTTTTAAATAATCTATAACAACTCTAGATTAAGGAACAAAGACATTCTCCTATCTCTCAATTTTGAAATGTCACCTTTTACAGACCAAATTCATAAAGAGTTTTATAGTGACGAATGACTACAAGAACTGCAGGGTTTTGATAGAATCATTGCAACCTTTCTTTAACAATTCATTTATTTACTCCCTTATGACACAAACATCCCTTCTATATGGATCAAAGACTTGACTGTAAAATGTAAAATAGGAAGAGCTAGAAGATAACAGAGTTTTCTTCATGTCTTTGGGATAAGCAGGCATTTCCCCAACAGGTCACACACATAACTAACCATAAAGGAAAAGACTGAAAAGTTGGACTTCTTTAAAATTAGGACCTTCTGTTCATCAAGAGAAATGATTAAGAGAGTGAAAATGCAAAGAAAGAAGAGACATAAAAAATTCATAATATACTTTATATCTAATAAAGTCATGTTCCCAATGCTTACAAAAGATTCCTACGAATGAATATATATATTTGGACCCAGGGTTCTACTTGTGTCTATGCAGCTATACAAAAAAATAAAAGTGTAAATATGTGTACAGAATGATATGTGACAGGAATGCTCTTGGCAGCATTATTATTTTTTAAATTTTTTTAAAAATCAAGTTTATTAGGGTAACATTGGTTAATACAATTATATAATTTTCAGGTGTACATTATCATTTGACAACTGTATATTCTACTGGGCGTTTACAAAGTCCAGTTCCTTTTCAGGTACCATATATTGGATCCCCTTTACCCATCTCACCTTCACGCTCCACCCCTACATTTGACCCCACCCCCACCCCACTAGTAACCACTATGCTATAGTCTTCTGGTAACCACTCTTCTGCAATCCATGTCCAAGGCATGGAAGCAACCAAAGTGTGCTACGATAGAGGACTGGCTGAAGAAGCTGTGGTACATATATAAAACGGAATATGACTCAGCCATAAGAGATAAAATGCTGCCATTTGCGACAACATGGGTGGACCTTGAGAAAATCATGCTAAGCGAAATAAGCCAGGAAGAAAAAGTTGAAAATCACATGATATCACTTATTCGTGGGATATAACCCTAAAAGCAACAAATGAGCAGGACAAACAAGCAGCATTATTTTTAACAGTCCTAAACTGAGAACAACTCCAATAGTCAACGACAGAATGGGTAAATGCTGGAATGTTCGTCAAAGAAAAAGAATGAGTCACCGCTGTATACAACATGGACGAATCTTACAGGTATTTGATAAAAGAAATGAGACATAAAAGCAGCCAGACAATGAAACTATCTACTGTACGCTTCCACTTCTGTAAAGATTAAAAACGGGCCAAAACTAATTTTAGATGAGAAGTTGACCCATTGCTTACCCTTGGCGAGGAGACGTCCAGGGCACGGACGGCGCTGTCTCTGGAGCCGAGCGGTTTTCACACAGGTGCGTCCACTTTGTGAAACTTCACTGAGCTCCACACTCAGGAGAAACGCGACGCGCGAAATTCCCACATGTGTGTTCCCTGAACACAGCTGGCCCTCGAACAACTCGCGTTTGACCTGTACAGGCCCCCTGGGCGCAGACTTCCTTTTCACTAAAGACTCGGCCTTTGGTGGCCTGTATCTGCGGCGTCTACATCCGGGGATTCCGCATCCACGGCATCACATCCGGGGATTCCACATCCGGGGATTCCGCATCCGCGGCGTCACATCCGGGGATTCCGCATCCGGGGCTTCTGCATCCGCGCGTCTGCATCCGAGGCTTCTGCATCCGCGGCGTCGACATCCGGGGATTCCGCATCCGGGGATTCCGCATCCGGGATTCGCATCCGGGGATTCTGCATCCAGGACTTCTGCATCCGCGGCGTCTGCATCCGCGGCGTCTGCATCCTGGGACTCAGCCAACTGCAGGTGAGAAACGGCGTCTTCACATTCCCGTCGCAGATCCCCAGGCGCGGGTTCTGAATCCCGGGTGGAATATACTGTGTTTGATCCGCAGTTGGTTAAATCCGTGGATGCGAAGGGCAGACTGTATGTTGTTAAGTTTTGAGGGAGTCAAAGTTATACTGGGTTATTGACTGCGTGGAGGTCGGCGCCTCAACCCTGCATTGGTCAAGAATCAACTGTATATTCAGGTCCTGAGGCAGAGACAAAGGGCTGCTTGGGAAAAGAATGGAAACTGTGCGACATGGTATCAGAATCGAATACTGTAGCACCCGTGAGAGGAAAATCCACTACACGTTGCCAGAAATATCACAGATTGTTTTTTATCACACGTATAGCCAGTTACTCCTATCTACTATTTAAAAATTAAACTTTTAAACGTCACAGTGCTTTGATTAAAAACCATTAGATTTATAAATAGCAAGTACAGAGCCTCTACTTCAGTTCTTATATTTCCCTCTTATCGAGTACTCTGTTTTAAGTGCTTTTATGTATTAACTCATCTTAATACAAAAAGTGACAGCGAGATAGCTACTATTATTATTTCCCTGTAAGAGGAAGGATCCAGGGCTCAAAGAGGCCAAGGAATATAATCCAGGTCCCATGACTAGTGACACATGATGGAACTAATTTGGTCACCTTAATTTAAAATTACACGTTTTAAAACATTGCACGATGCTGACTCCACCTCCCCAAACACAGCAAACCCATTTTAGCATTCCCCAGTGGAGGGCGGGCTTAGTGACAACTTGGTGATGGAACAGCGAGTGCCTCAGCTTGACATTGAGATTTGGGGTCGTGAGACTACATAGTGGACAAAATGCCTAGAGGTAAATATACACCCATTTTGGCAAGCATATGGATAGAACACACACACACACACACACACACACACACACACGGATATATTTGAAGATAGCTGTCAAGTATGCACATGAGCAGTAATAACAGCATCAGCAGCGAGGAGAAAATACGACATTGCTAGAGGATGGTATCTTCTTGGTAGAAATGCATCAGTTAGAACAGCAGCCTCCAACGTTTTTGGCCCCGGGGACTGGTGCACCTATGAGAATGTAATACGTGATGATTTGAGATGGAGCTGAGGTGGTGATGCTCCTGCTGGGAAGCAGCTGCAAACACAGGTACTGGTACCAGTCTGTGGGGGGTGGGAGTTGGAGCCCCTTGTGTTGGAATGTTTTGAACTGCAGGTAACTAAATACTCAAGCCACTGTGGCTTAAATGATACATTTATTGTCTCTTAAATGATACATTTATTGTCTCTTAAATGATACATTTATTGTCTCTTACAGCCAGGAACATGGAGGTTAGGTGTTCAGTGGTTGGTCAGTGGCGAGAAGACTTGGGCCACCATCTGTCTTTCTGCTCAGCCGTGATGATAGGTCTCCGTCCCTAGCTTTGTCCCTTTTCTTGCACAAGAGCTGCATCTTTAAATGTCACGAACTTACACATCAACACCTGAAGGGGCATTTTCTCTTTGCATTTCTTTTATATCACAAAGACCCTTGCTAAGCCTCTGCCTGATCCTCAAGTTCGTTTCTTCCTTCCTTTCAGTAGCCAGGGTCGCGAGGCATGTCCACGCTAAGTCAGTCACTGGTAGGGGAGACGAATTGTGATGACTGGCTTTGACTAATCAACGTTCACCTCCCAAGGATGCCCATTTGACGCCCATGTGAGGGGGAACACCCCCAGTAAATTGGAGGTTGTGGGCTTGGAAAAAAGGGGTGGATGGCCGGTTTTGGTTAGGCGACCAACCAGTGTCTACCACAAGAAAGCAGTAATGCTAAAAACAACAGCTTTACAAGTAACAGCCTCAGCCACAAACCAAAGTGCCACTTTTACATGATTTCTGTGTGGAAATGTTTTCTTCTGTCTACATACGGAGTTCTCAACGACAAATAAAAATGTGAACAGTATCATCTTTGAGCATTCAAAAATATGATGTTTGATTATTCTTCAAAATAGCATTTCCAGCATATATAGTAAATCAGGTATGACAAGATGTGTTACCAAAGTGTTAATGTTTAATATATTGAATGTTTAAATCATCCTTTTGTATAAAAATACGACCTGCAGTACCAGATCAGAAGCCAATAGAAACACTGAATCAGGAATATAACTTTTTTTTTTCTTGCCTGGAGAAAGTTTTAGAATTAAAACCTTAAAAGCAGATCTTATTTTCTTTAATGTAAGCCCATAGGTGTCTAATGTATATAATGAGCATACAATATACACAAAGTTTTCAATGGAAACATTGAAGAGTCGGCACATTTAATTTCATTTCTTTACCATCTTAATTGCCTTCTTCCCAAACTAAATTCTCTTTGGAAATATTTCAAGTAACATTATTACTTTTAATGTATTTTGATACTCAATATACTTTATAATACCTCATTAAATTTGCAGTATAGAAATATGTTCTTCATCTGCTGTGATAGATGACAGTTCTTTTACCATGAACTTTGGGGTCTCCCTCCCATTAGTTCGGGAAGGAAAGCTGATTTTCTGAACCGTGTGCATGACAAGTTATTAATAATTATTTTACATAGAGTCTTTTTGTGCTTACGCTGCTACGAAACTGCTAAATTACACCTTCTATGAAAGTCATGTCACCAAAACCTTTCGCCTCCCTGTCCATCTGATAGGTGATGTTGCCTTTTATTTTGAGAAGAGGCAAGTTCTTGTGTTCACCAGAGTCTTAAATCTGAATTTTTGGGTTTGATAAAGTGTACTTAGATTGTAGAAAGATATGGGCCAAAGGTTGGGGTGATTTGGGAGTTATTATCATAATGTATTACTTTGTTTGATATGTTGTAAATTCTAGCATTTAGAGATAAAGAAAATGGAAATTGTAGCTTACTACAGTAGGGAAGCAAAGGTAAATGAATTAGTGTTTAATTAAAAAAAAAAAGCACCTACAGAAGCAACACCACACTTGGTAGGGTGAGTCTTTGAGAATTTAAAATAAGTAATTTTCCTACTCCGGATTATGGCAAGAACAACAAGGAAACTCACTAGCATCACTATCAGTGCAGGTTTTGAATTCCTGACCGCATCGCTCTGATAAATTAATTGAGGTACGCTTTGTATCAATTTGGTCAATGTCTACAGCATCAGGAAAAGAAAGGTGCCGTGGTCACCTTGGGAAGCGAATGTCAGGTACTTTATTGAGGAAGTCGGGCTCTCAACTGTCAGGCAATCCTGAGTCACAGATCACCCACCATTCTATGAAATCCCTTCCGCTTCCGATCCGTCAAGGTTGAAAGAAGCCAAAACTAACTTCTCAATTCTAGACCACGGGCCTGGGAAACAGAAGCGACCCCCACCCCCACCCCGCCCCCTACACACATCCCGTCCGCGGGAAGAATAAAAGGAACAGCCCTTCCGGCCCTATCGCCCCTCAGTTCTCCCGAGCGAAGGTGTTAACGGGGCAGCTCCCGCTCTGCCGAGGTTGTTCAAGCCATTTCAGCATCTCGCCGAGAGGGGCCCAGGAGGAGGGGAGCAGTGGCGGGAGGGCGGAGTCGGGGCCCTCCCCGCCGACGCCTCCCACAGGGGCCCCCCCCGGGTCTCCGCAGCCGGAGCACCCCCACGGAGGCCGAGCGCCCGGCTTCGCGGGGCCGCGGGACGGGCAGGGCGCCGGTCCAGGGCCGGGAGAGGCGGGGGTGGGCGAGGAGGGGCGCCCGCGTCACGTGCGCGCGCCGGGACCGCAATAAATGCCCGCGAGCTGCAGCGGGCGGCGGAAGCGCCGGGCGCCGGGCTCTGCACCGCGGCTGCCGGAGCGGGAGCGCGAGGTCGCCGCCAGCCAGCGCCGCCGGGCTCCGCGCCTGTCCCCGCCCCTCGCTCCTGCGCGCGGCGCCCACCCCGGCCGGCTGCCGACGCTGCTGCCTTTCCGCCCCGAGTGCAGGCTCTCCCTTCGGGGCGCTTGGCCCGCTCCCCGGTCCAGGTCCGCGAGGAGCCGCGGAGGCCGAGGCTCGCGTCCCGCGCGGGCGGCGCCCGGTGGCCCGAGGACGCGCGGCGCCCGGTGCTCCCGACGGGGACTCGCTGCGCGCCGCGGCGTGCGGTGGCGGCGCGGACAATCGCCGCCTCGTTGGGCTGCGCTCCCGCGGGACCTTCACACTGGAGAGGTAAGGACGCTTCTAAAAGTCACCGCCGGGCCTCAAGCGGCTCCTCCTGGCTACCTGCTTCTTCTTACCCGCCACTTCTACGGAAAACCTGCTTGGAGAGAAGGGTCGGGCGCGAGGGTGGGTGGGCAGCTCGCACGGCCGCGGCGCCGCGGGTCGCCCGGAGCTGGCTCCTGGAAGTGGGTGAGTCTCAGCTCGTCCTTCGGCGCGCGCCTCGCTTGGGGTGAAGAAACAGTGCGCGCCCGGGGCGCACGGCCGGCAAAGCCCCGAAGTCGCTGGTCAACTGTCGCCACACTTTCCAGGAAACAATGCTTGGGTTCTTCTTGGCTCGCGTGCGCCTGGAGTCTTCCCCCGGCGCCCGAAGCGTCCGTTCGCATCCCTTCGCTGGGCCCTCGGTTCTATCCATGGATATAGGCATGAATAACATTTTGGACTTCTTTAAAATAGTCACCTCAATTTCAGAATGTCGCGGACATTCTGGATGTCTGTGAACTCGAGCTAGGACGCTGGGGTAAAATGATACCTTAAAACACAAGAGAGAAACGTGGATCTCTAGGTATCTAGAAATGTTCTAGGTAGGTAAATGCCCTTTGCAGGGTGTACGTAATTAAAGCCTTTTAAATCCTCGTAGTTCAGAAATTATTTTCAAGCTTTGACTCTCTGGGGCTACTTTTGCCATTTAGTTTTGGCCTCATGCGTATTATCTTGGAAAAAGTAGTTGTCCAGTTTGTGGAAGCAATGCATTGTGGAAAGTCTCCTGGAGGAAAAATGGGTCGGGATCAGGGATTTCAGAAAGCGTGAGTCCATTTGCTTGGCCTTACGTAGACAGCTCAAACTGGCACACTCCCTTGGTAACTGTTGTTTTACTTTTGCTGTTAACAAAATTAACATCTGCCTAGATTGTCACCTTACTGCCACTGCATGTCGTTCTAGCCAACAGGCGGGGAAGCCTGACTTGGAGATTTTCCCGCGGCAGCCCTGAGACCGCTCATTATGAAGTGCACGGCGCGGGAGTGGCTCAGAGTGACCACAGTGCTCTTCATGGCCAGGGCCTTTCCAGCCATGGTGGTTCCTAATGCCACTTTATTAGAGAAACTTTTGGAAAAGTACGTGGATGAGGATGGTGAGTGGTGGACGGCCAAGCAAAGAGGGAAAAGGGCCATCACAGACAATGACATGCAGAGTATCTTGGACCTCCATAATAAATTACGCAGTCAGGTGTACCCAACGGCATCTAATATGGAATATATGGTAAGAAAATGTTCTAATGGTATTTTCAAAGAAATGCCTTCTGATGCTTTCACCTTGCCTGGTTAAATCCCCTCTATTATTTAATCTTTTGCCATTTGTCCTGTGTGACATTAAAAGGAAAAGATTTTCTTCGAGAGTATCTCCTCTGCATATTCTTTTATTAGTGTTCCTTTCATTCTAAGAGCTCTTTAAATTTGAGAGTAGAATTAGATTCCTTTAGAAGTAGCTTTCTTAAGTGCTCTAAATTCTACTCTTAGCAGGAAGATGCCAATCCTGAAAATGCTGTGTATTTGCTTTTAACTCACTTAGTAAGACAATTAATTCCTAATTCCTTACTAATAGAATATTCTTTTGAATGGTGACTCTGAAAAATGAGGGACCAATAATTCGAAGAAGCTTTCTGAGCCGCGAACTGTATTTTTTTTCAAATGGGTCCTGTTGCTTACAAATCTATAAATGACATACTGTGAAAAGTACATTTCTGTGGTAGTTTTGTTAAGGAGTGCTTGGCAATGGGTTGTTTTTGTTTTGTTTTTTGTTTCTCCTCTTCTAGATTTGTGAACTTTTAAGTGTGACAATAAGCCTGGGCAAAGGGTTCATAAAAATGTGACATTTTCTTAATAACCTTGTATTTACTCTTAGAGTAAATTAGCAAGTTTAGGAAACAAAGTTACTTTTTAAGAGTATGAGCATGTAACTCATTCTTAAACCACTTCATATCCTAAATTTTTAGAGAAATTTTCAAAAATCTGTTGTACTACTTGCATGAATTGGGAATGCACTGCAAAGACTGATAATAAATAATTATTGGTGACAGCAAACATTTGGTGAATATTGGGAATAACATTTCTCCCTGTATACACTGCAGGGTACAGTATATTTCATGCATCTAGTTTTTGTTTTTTTGTTTTTCTTTTTTTTTTTTTTTGCATTTATATTAGTTTCAATGAGTATTTTCTATTTAGGTAACTTTCATGGAACATGGGAGTTTAAAGTTCACATTACCCATTATAAAATATGGTGTTATATTATTTTAACATTTACTGGAAAAATAATTTCACCCTGAAGAAAGTCGGTATCACTCAAGAGAACTCTTCCTCATTGGAGATTAAGAATTGGGGTCTGGCAACCAGCCGGTCTGGGTCTACGTCCTGGCACTGATAGCCACTAACTGTGTGACTTTGGGCAACTTACTAATTTCTCTTCACTTCAGTTTCCTCGTGTTGAGCATGCGTGGGCACCTCTGAGGGGTGAATGAGGTATCCTATGCAAAATTCACCTCATCGTCAGGCGTGTTGCGAGGTCTCAGTAAATGTTAATAAGACATATAACTAATTTAATGTCGCCACATACTGTATAAATGGAATATCTAAGTAAATAGCTCTTTTCAAAATTCTTTGCTGGCAGTGACATCTGTAATGTCCACATTTTTGAAAGCATTCATCCAAAGTAAAAGATTCTATGAATTCTTCATCTCTGAGCTTACAAATAGAGCCAGTTATGGAGCCTTTCCAAGTAGGCCACTGTTTGCTTATTCCACGTGGAAAGGTATTCAGTTACTTTTTACTTAAAATAAGGAAGAACCTGGGAGTTCCAACCCACAAAAAGAAATCTGAGAACATTCATGTGTGTTTTAAGTAATATGGAAATAATGAAAGAACAGTCCTGTGACCTGTTTTCATGTCTGATTTCCAAAGAAAATAACTGTCTATTGTATGATGTCTGGTCTGGGGTGTTTATGTGACATTCTTTTTAGTTTCACTGGTTTCATTCTATCCTTGAAATGTAGATTCAGAAACCAGCCAGGGTTTATGTTGCGTTGCCCTTAGATACCATAGTGCTGGAACTGTGTCTTGGCCTTAACGGGGCTGCAGAGGAGTTCGGTGCCTAGCTGCATGCTGGAACGCATTTTCTAGAATACATGTTCAAGGGGAAGTCTAGAAGAGCAATACCATCTTCAACATACCATTGTTTTCTGTATTGTATACTCATATAAGTACAGATGTTGACCAACCTTACAGAAACACAATTTATTCATAGTTTATTTAAAGTGAATTTATTCTGAGGATAAATTAAACACTGGCTAACGAGCTGTTTCCTGTAAAATCTGCAATGCTGTTTGGTAAGTGCCACTACTTTTGGCCACTTCTACTCTCGTATGTCATGTTACATTAGAAGTTTGAATAGCCAGTTACCTTATTTACATTTGGTGCTCATTTTGGTCTATTCTTTGTCCTCGAACCTACAGCAGCCACGCCGCATTCACCGTTATAAACATCATATTCCTACCCCCACTCTTATACTCTGGTTAAAAATGACTCTGGAAACCTACATCTTCCTTCAAAGAGCTTATCAGCTGATTGAGAAGAAAGAATAGACACTTCGGAAAAGAAAACAAAATTCTGTGTGTGTGTGTGTGTGTGTGTGTGTGTGTGTGTATGAGAGAGAGAGAGAAAGAATAAAGCCAAGGAGCACAGAATGACAGACTGTTCCTAACGGTGAGGGGTGTTCGTGGGAAGATGAGGTAAAGGCTGTTCCTGGAAAGTGATCCGGATTATGAGTTGTGGCCAGGGTGGAGGGCGCATCTTAATTAGCGGGAGAGGAATGGACAGAGGCAGGGTGGCGGCTGGGTGCAGGAAACTAGCAGCAGCGTAGGTTGATGAGAGCACAGACTTCTGGCAGAATCAGGAAAGAGAGACATGAGTTGTTGATTACAGAAACCAGTGATCCTACAGAGAGAGATGACCGGCATTAATTTAGGGTAAATTGAGAAACTGGAGATTTTAGGTCATCAAATGAAGCTGTTGCGGAAGAGGCGATGGATTTTAGAGGGGAAAAGTGCCGTCTTTGGACCCAGATAGCAGCAGCTCCCCCATCCCACCCCCCTTTGTCTCTGGTGCTTACTGCTATGTGAACCTGGACAGTCAGCAGCCATTCTGGGTACTGCCATACTCGTAAAATCGGTGAAAGAATATAACCCTCCCGTGCTGCAGTGAGATAGCACACTTCAACTGTCCAGCAAACTCTCTTTCTTCAAACCTTTCCATGGGTTTTTAAGACCCTTTCCCTTGGTTCTTTTATTTGACTAAAATCCAAAATTATTTGCTGTGATACAAAGTGTTCCTAAGTCTAGAATGTGCTTTAGCAATCAGGATATTTTACTTAAAAAAGACGTATGGCCAATCGTCTAAGCCATTTTCCACTCTGTTAACTATTTCCATGTCTTTTCGAGAACTGTTGACAGACTAGTGGGGAGGGTGAATGGCTGTGCCTACTAACTCTCACCTCACGTGTCGGGGAGACCTTGGCACCCACTTTTCCAAATGTACAACAAAATGCAGCTGGACACCTGTCCTTCAGCTAGGCAGCCACAGGCTCTCAGCCAGCCAGCCAGTGTACTTCCGGTCTGTGGTGCACGTTGACGGCTTGGTTCTAGTTTGTCACAAAAATTCTTTCTAAGGCCACGCTTATATTGGAAATCCGAGTTTTGTTTTTGTTTATGTTTTTCCTTCTGTGCTTTGGTAGAGCAGATCATTCCAGAAACTGGACATGGGACAACTAGTTAGCTGAACAGGGTGATGTTAGTCCAGGTTTTGCAATATTTCTGACTGACCATAGCCTGAATCCAAGCCTGGAAAGGTGTTCTGTGTAAAGCTGTGAGTTGCTCTGTTTACTCTCATAAATTCATATTTCCGACTTTCAGCCTGAGTGGTAAGAAGACATCTAAGCCGTTTGAACAGAGGAGTAGCATGATTTTCCTTATTCAGGATCGCTCTGGCCTTGCTGAGAATCGACTTACGTGGCGGGAGGTGGGGCAAAGGCGTGACAGAGAGATGGGCTGTTGCATTCATCCATCCAACAGTGATGGTGGCTAGAGGTGAGGTGGCAGCCATGGCGGTGGTGAGATATGACAAGAGCATGAATACACACTGAAGCTCCTTTATGATCACAACATCAATCAAGAAAAAAAAATCGAAGCCTTGTTTCAGGGCTAATGAAATCGATGTGGCCGGCAGGGCAGCCAGCAGGCTCGGGGGGCCCTGCGGCTGGTGCAAGATCTAAATCCACCCACATCTCGGCTGCAGTGTTTTGAAAACTGGTGGCAGCTTCCGTTTTGGTTTAAATATCAATGGGGAAGATTCTGGATCTTTCAGCTTGTCCGGACTTCCAGAATGGGCACAGGATCGCAGAAATCACACGGTTACTTGACAGCCATTTCGCTAATCTCATTCCAAGAGATTCGAGGCGTTGGAAGCACCCTCTGCCTCCTCACCTCCTGGAGTCTGTCTTCTTCCCAAGGGCCGGTCTACTCCCCCTCCCTCCATGAACCACAGAAGATGAGAACTTTAGCACAAGAAGCAAAACGGGACGGCGGCCCAGTTCCCGTTCGGTGGTCAGCACGCTCCGAGCGGAATGGAAAGCCGCCGGAAAATGTCTTGCAAGCGCTTGACCTGGTCTTATTTCCAGTTTCATAAAATTACTCTGACCATGTGATGGAGAGTGGTCTGAAGAAGGGCCAAGGCCGAAAGCAGAGAGATAGGAAGCCGTGGCTAGATTTGAGTGAGTGATGACGGTGACGGGGACCAGGGTGGTAAAGATGGAGAGAGGGGGTGGTTTCACGGTATGTTTTGGTGGCATTGCTGATGGTTTTGTTATAGCTTCAATGACAAGGGTGAAGAGTAAGGAGCAAACCGGGATGCTGTTATGTGTTTACTTAAGCACGTTGATGGATTGTTGAAGGATTTGCTAAGGAGAAGGAAAAATTGGCAGGAGGAGGTGAGGGTGAAATCAGGAGTTCCTTTTTGGCCAAGCTTAGTTGGTGATGCCATGAACTCTGCTGAGTTCAGTGGTCGTCAGGGAGGTGAGCCTTGAGATAAACGTGAGAATCACGTAGGTGTTATTAGGAACTGTCTTAACTTTCCTGACTGAACAAAATCATCCAAGGAGAAGATTTTAATGGACATAGGTTGAACCCCTTGGGTTGAGCCCTGGGCCTCAGCAATACATAGAGGTTGAACAGAAAGAAGATGCTAGCAAAGGAATCTGGGAACAAGTGGCTGGCAAGTTTGGAGGAAATGACAGGGTAACTGGTGCCCTTGGAGCCAGAAGAGATTTCAAGGGCACAGCCAATGCTTCTGTGTTGCTGAGCAGCTGAATACGATGAAAAAGAAAAGCTCACAGTGGTTTCATCAAAATGGCGGTGGTTGTGACTTTGATAAGAGTAATTCAGTGATGGGGATGATTGGAAATCTTACTGAAGTCAGAAGAAGGGAATGAGAGCGAGGGAGTGGAGAAGTTACTTTAACTCTTCAAGATGGTATTGCCGTGAAGGAGATCAGAGAAATGGAACTACGTATTGCTGGCGGGGGATATGGGATTTTTCTGGCTTCATTTTCAAAGAGCACGTGTAGAGGTTGATGGGGCGAACAAGCTGAGAAAACACGTGGTATCGGAAGGAGAAAATAGAGCTGTGAATTCAGTTCATTTGTTGTAGCAGGAAAGACAGGCCGTAGGTACAGAAGCAGGTGTATTTAACAAGCAGAAGAGAAGAGAGTTTTCGTGTGGGCACTTCTGTTTGGTCCAGTGAAGTGTTGAGCAAGGTCATCAGCTGGGATTAAGAGAGCAGGGAATGAAGGGGCGTGCAGAGAGGACATTGTGAAATGGTAGATATTACATAAAGGTCTCGGTGGAGTCAGACATATGGGATGTGTCTGAGGTTCTTTGAGTTCATGTGGTGCACAATGCTTTAGGTTAAAAAGCCCGTGAGATAGGGAGGAGGTTTTCTCTAGTATGCCAAGGTAGTTCCACAGCACAGGTGGACTTAAAGTAATGATTGTTTTTCTGGATGGCCGTGGGCCACACCACATTTTCCAGCCACTGGAGATGAGAAAGATGACCAAACCATGCTAGTGGGGTTTGATTTTTAAAATATTGAGATACTACATAATAGAGATCAAGAACTAGATACAGACTAAACAGAGTGTTTGAGGTTCAGACTGTAAACTGAATTTAAGTGTTTTTCATGGAAGAGTGCTGGGTATGATTTTTGGAACTGGAAACAAGGGTGCTTTAGTTGATCAACACTCAAAACTTTGATGGGCACATGAATCCCCTGGAAATCTTGTTAAAATACAGTTGATTCATTAGGTCTTTCATGGTGGGCCCTGACACTCTGCATTCCTAAGCTTCTGGATAATATGAAGCCCATTCGAACAGAGGGCTTCAGGCTCCCCGGAAGAAGCCAGGTCTAGATCGAAATGTGAAAAGTTGACTCTAGAATTCAGATTCTTTCTTTTTTTCTTCCTCCTCAACTACCACATTCGCCTTCCTCTTGTTAAGGTGGCAGCCATTACTGTTGGTGCGAGAAAAGAAACTCCTTTTCACTCCCTTCCAAGAAGTGCTTTGAAACCAAACCGATGAAGAAGCTTGAATAGCAAGATTCCCGAAGGCCTAATGTTTATGTCTATGACCTTGGAGGGGGAGTGCAAAAGGAAATCTGCAAACCAGCTAGTGGCACAGTTCTGCTGGATGGTGAAAAGGAAGTGGAGTCGATGACAGGGTAAACTCTGAAGGCCATGGAAGTGACAAGGGACGAAGGAGAGAGTCGCAGTGGGCAACCCTGGGGGCAACTAGATAACAGGATAATGAGCTACTAGGTAAGACCCAGCGATGAGCATGGGAGTTCCTGTTTACAGACCGTCCCTCAAACAAAAGAGGTGACCATGTAAACGGCCAATCCATTAAAGGTGCAGGGAGGAAACCATAGCACTACACCAATACTTGCTTCAGACATGTCACATCCACCTCTGAAGTACTGAATGATTGACTGATGCGCTCCAGGAAGCAGATCGGAGGTCCAGAGGAGGAGGCTTTGGAATGAACATAGGATGAGAACATCTGATCTCCTCTCTGGAGAGAAAAGGCCAAGCGGTCAGTTCACCAAGATTGCTGTGAACGCAGTGGGTGCACCCTAAACAAGTAACAGCTGTGTCACAGGCACATCTGCGCATTATGCTGTACCCCTTGGGTTTGTTTTTGTTTGTTTTTTTTTTTTGATGCTGTAGGCATATTGCCAAGCCCGCCTGCCTTTGCAGACGTTAGAATTCTGTGTGCCCTGTGCCTTGCTTGTTTCTCTCTGATTTCTCCTCTTCCTCGAAGATTCACCTACAGAATAACCCACTTTTGTGTAAACTCTCCCAGAGTCCAGTGTGAACAAAGGCCTTAATTAGAGAGGTGTTGTTGTTTTGTTTTGTTTTGTCAATAGCAAAGCACAGCTAAGAATAATGAACTCTAAACTTTGTTTTATAATTAAATTGTGCTAAATTTAAATTCTAAGAAAACCACTTACCTTTTCATTGGAACGTCAGGTGGCAGTGATTATCGTATTTATTAATCATTCAGAACTTTGGAGTTGCACTTCTTCCTTAGTCATGAATACCAGCCGTGTTCCATCAGGAGGTGTGTGGTCACAGCAAGTTAAGCCGATTCTTACAGGAATGGGGAATGGGGAACCATTTATTACGACCTAACAAGTATCAGGTATTACGTTAGGCAGTTTTCTAATACAGATCCTCTTTGCTATTTTTATTCTCAAATATTATTTCTCAGCTGGAAACAAATCCCGTAGAAACAAGGGTCTGCAGAAAAAATAATGAGGGGTCTTTCTGCAGAGTGCAGACGGGGCTAAGGTGAGCCACAGGGATGGGGGCCCAGGCTTGAATAGTGGGTCGCAGCCTGGTGAGGACGGGAGCCTGGCGGTAGGGCCATGTGAAAGGTCACAGCCACCATCATGGTGAGACAAAGTGTAGACGGTCCCTGAGTTAGGATAGTTTGATTTTTGACTTTATGATGCTGCAAAAGTGATACCCATTCAGTAGAAACTGTACTTTGAAGTTTGAATTTCGATCCTTCCTTGGGCTGGTGGTATGTGCTACGGTTCCCTCCCGAAGTGCTGGACAGCGACAGAGAGCCACAGCTCCCAGTCAGCTATGCGATCACCGCGGTACACAGCCATCCTCTGCAGGGTACCTGCGTTATCAGATACCCTGTTTTGTGTTTCGCATCCCATCACGTCTACAAAACACCCAGCTGTATCTCCTGCTTCTGGTGATGAGAAGTAGAGAAAGACCATGCTGATGTCATGTTCTGAGCACATTTAAGGTGGGCCAGGCTGAGCTGTGATGTTCAGCGAGTTAGTGCGTTAAATGCATCTCAACAATGATATTTTCGACTTAAATGGATTTATTAGGACATAGCGCCTCCCTAAGTCAAGGAGCATCTGCGCTTGGGATGAGTGGGGTCAGAAATGGAGGAATTTCATACTAAATTCACCTCCCGCCCTCTGACTTCCTGTCTTTCACTGGCCAAATCCAACTGGAATCCACGGGCTAAGAGAACCTGAAGTAACAGTATGTAGCGTCGAGCCTTTAGGGACACAGGGACTGTCACTTAGGGTCTGAGAATGGCTATGTGTGAACAAATGAAGAATATGTAACAGTATTCTTTCTCAGACCTTTCAAATAAGGACTTTTGAAAACCATATGTTTGAAACTACCACTTTAGTCATTGCTTAATTGTTAAAGAAGACAAAGCTAATAGGCTCAGCATATTTTTCCTAAGGGATGCCTAAAAATCTGATTGAGAATGCCATGGTTATTAAACTAGCTTTGAGCTTCCTAGCAGCCAAGGAAAACAGGAAGCCATATGGCTTACAGAGCTTCCAATGACTGTTCAGAAACATAACAATTTCTCATTCTTGAAGCAGTAATTATAAGTGAAAATTGAACACAGAATTCTCAATATAGGAACAATGAGAGCAACTTAATATAGCAGTTTTATTAAAGGTATGTAAACATAAGCATTTTAATGTTTTCTATATTAGTCTTTGGTTTAAATGGAAGTTATAATGTTATACTGTAGATTTCGGTTGCTATGTGCCCATGAACTTTGTCTTTTACTAATTTGTCCAAGGAAAGTTTTTCATTTACTAACCCATCTCTCTTTCTTTTTGAAAATTAGAAAAGTATCTCTAAGTAGAATAATTTACTTTCAAAATCCAAATTTTTATTACTTTGATATTCAAATATAAAATATAAACTAATGCATAAGTAGATACTAGAGTGATTTATTATGAGAGTTCATCTTTCATGTATTTTTCTGGGCTTGGCTTTCAGATCAGTCCTGCATCTATCTAAAATTAATGGGCTATAAATAAACTAAAATACAGGTGTTCATTCTTATAAATTGACCCAATATCATAGATCAAGACATAAGGATCAATAAATGTACTTTCTCAGTAATTCCTCAGTTGCTAAAGGATTTCTTTAAATACTATAGTCTCCTGAAACAACCAGGTCATAGTTTTGAAGGGTATTAATTACTCTTCTTTTAAATGACCAGAAAAATAATGAAGGGATTGTAGGCCTGAATTTATCACAAAGTCAATACAAAGATATGACAGTTACAAAAGTAATCCAACTTCAGCTTTTCAAGGGTTTTCCTAGTTTGGGAATTAAGACCCAACATGCTAGATACAGATCTGTCTAGTAATTGGTAAATTATGGGCTTAAGAAGGCTCACAGAAGGTTGAGATAAATGGCATATTGTCGTTGAATGACTTCCAGGAGAAAGACTGTGAACAGGACTTTGGTGAAATGATAAAGTTTAAGTTACTAAAGAGGAGAAGAGAGAAAGAACAGTTCCTTTTGGGGAAAGTCTCTGATGGAGTCAATGGCCAAGAAACATTGAGGGCCAAATGCCAGACCCTTGCTCCTCAGAGCGTGATTATGCTGTGTACCATCCTGGTGCTGGATCTTAAAAATGTAGCTTGGATTTCTCTCCTGACCTACCAAATAAGAATCTGCATTTTAAAAAGATCTCCTAGTGATTTATAAGCAAGGTAGGTAAGTTATGACTAGACTCGGGGGTGGAGGGTGGGGACACGCCTTGGCAGTGATGGAGATGGGATGAAATAGCAGACATTCTGTAAAAATGTAAGGATTGTGTCGAATTAATGGCTCTGCTGCCTTGTGAAGACAGTCTGGTCTCCATCATGCATTCAGCCTGTCTGCATAATATTAATAGGTTTACTTGAACTCACTTTGTGAGTTTATCCACACATTAAATTTCCATGTTAAAATTTTCAGTGTTAATAAAATTATTTTAAATTTAGGCAGTTCCTTAAATTATTAGGTTGCTACATCTTTAAGGTTTTCAGGCCTTGTTTTCAAGTGGATTTTAAGTAAAATACTATCACATCTGCCTCGCATCTCTATTGTCCAGGAGACCCTAAGAAGTGCATTGCCCCAGGTAATGCTACTTTCTCAGAACCTGGGAGCTCGCTCTGCCCCATAACACAGGTGTTCCCTTTGAAATCTGAGCCTGTGCGTTTTCTCTGCAACTACAAAGTCTTTTCAAAACAGGTGAAGCGGAGTAATTAAACACCTGAGGTAATTTCCTAGTTTTCAGGAATTATTACTGCTGTTTTCCATAGCACTTTTTATACCAGATGACTTTGTCACAAAAACATCTTACACTTTTTCGGCATAGATTGACTTATTTATTTATTTCATTGATGTTAGTCTCTTTATAGTTCTAATAACGCCTCCAACAGGGAGAAAAGGCGGCTTTGAAGATTTTTGTAATGAGGCATTATATCTGGAATTTAAATCTGAAATCTTGTTAACTGTCAAATGTGTTACTTCTGCAGAATAAATTCATTCTTGGAGGTCAAGTTATTGCTGTTGAGAGGATCACATTGACAGCTTATTCCATCAGATTTGTAGTTCCTACTTTCTGATTTAAGTAGGAAAAGATAACACTGATTGGGAAGGATTTTGTTTGACATGCAATGGATAATTTGCAAATCTGTTTTTTTCAGAAGTGGTGGCCCAGCAAGAATAATCTTTTAAAGGTGGTATTTGGAAAGAGAGAACCTATGTCTGATTTTCTTCAACCACTTCATTCATGAGCTGGCTGAAAAATCCTGCTCTCCCTTTTAGTTGTGGGGAAAATTACATGTAGAAGACTGTGCGTTATTTCAAAGATTTTACCATTGGTTTTTTAGGACTGAGCTAAGAGAGGCCTGGTTTTAACTTTTTACTGAGAATATTTTCTTGTCTTATTCAATTAAGTTTCAGTTGTATTTATCAGTTTTGGATAACATGAAAACTTTCTCAAACAGAGATGATTCAGAAACAATTGCATTCTGCTCTGGACTTACAATTGGAAGGTCTGCAATGTTCTTGGTTTTGCCATCTTGAAAGCCACAAAACAGTTTTTGCTTCTTAGTTAAGAAATGCCCTTAATTATCACCGGAAAGATCATTTTACAGTTTGTATGTTCTTATGGGGTTCTACAAGAGATGCAGGGCATTCCATAGGAGATTACAAGTATGAAATAATAGAATTTTAAAGCTAAAGAAATCGAAGAGACTCATTCCAGCTTCCTGATGTTAATGAACTCGACATAATCAAAGAGAGAAACTTGAAAATACGCAATTTCAGTGGTAAAGAAAACTCTTCCATGTGTTTTCATTACTCGTAATTTGAGTAATTTGAGGGAGTGCAAGCTCACTTTTATTTTTGTCGGCATACGCAAACGAGAGGAAAATTGATCACTAACCACCTGACTTGCGGATGTCCAGAGGACATAGCACTAGGGAAGGGGATGTTCAATCTCACTGGAAGTTAGACTGCTGTCGCTACTTCGCCAGCGCAGAACTGAAGTAGGCGCGGATCTGTGAGGAGGGTGGTGGGCCAAGCCTGCAGAGGTATCTATGTTGCAAAAAAGGATGCTGGTGGAATTCCGTTTTCAAAACGTATTTCAAATGTTTAGATACTTTTTAAAAATAATTCCGTTATGCTACTTATTGCTTTCAGTGGTAGGAAGGTGAGGCCAGAGCTTCTAGCGTAGAGCCAGACTGGCTTCCAGCGTAACAGCCTTTGCAACACCACGGTCGTTTCATCCTGTCTGTCTTTGTCAGAGAGCAGTGCAGGCTTTAAAAGCCCATGTGATGTTGCAAATTGTACCACGTACTGGTATAATTGCCATCAATTAGGCGGCCTTATAGTATGATAGTCAAAGACCAGCCATTTTTTGTATTTATCTTGGAAATCCACTAAAGCCATATCAATTTTGCAAAAGGTATAATGACTTAAAACATTATTTCTATATTATTTAGATATGCTTTCAAATTGTTAGATAATAAATTACATGAATTCGTATTTTCATTTTTGGGGGCGGGAAAGAAGCTTAACTAAAGACATTTTTCTCAGCATGTCTTCATCTATGTAGGTGGGTTTTCTAGAATGGTGGAAAATCTACAATACTGTATCTCCCTAGTTAGATGGCTTTTAACAACTATGAAATTATGTTTCTGTGTGCATTTAAAAATGTCAGGCCATGCCAGTCAATTTCCTATGAAAATTTATTTATTCATTTATATGTTTTCTTCATTGGTGAATATAACTCTATAAAATAAACTGCTTACCAACCTCACTGTCATTTAGGGTATTCTGTTTGGTGAACTAATTATCATGATACCTTCGCTATTAAGTGCTTATCGGTAACTTTGTGAACTAATAGATGCTCATTATCGCTTCCCCTGCCATTGATCTTTGGGATAATTTATGTATGAAGAGTCTTAAATACACAGACTTGCATTGCACACATAATTGTACAAAATTATTATCTATTGATACAACCTAAAATGATACGGTTAATTAAAAAGCTCTTTAAGATTAGATATTCTCTGTGAAATTAATGTTTGATTTTTATTTGAAAAATATTCCATCTTTCACTTTAGTTTTTTAACTAACATTTTCCAAGCACTATAAGAAAATGCATCTTCAGATGAATTCTTAGTGACTTGACTAACATTGGCCTTCAACTCTTGTTTCACAAAGTCCAATAATTTTGAAGCTGTAAAGAATAAAATGTAAAGAATAGGACATGAAATTTCAAACCATGTGAATCTGGAAAGAGTTGTAAATTTACTATGATCAAGAAGATATATTTAAAAATACTTATTCACTTTTAAGAGAGAAAACGATTCTCAGTGTCAAAGAAAGAAAAATGAATGTGATTAAGGGCTGTTTTTGCCTAGTGTACAGTTCCGGTTTAGCCTAAGGTACTGGTGAGCTGGCAATGTTAACTTTATTTCAAACTGCATTCTTGAATGATTTCCAACCTTCATTGATTGTTTTTAGAGCAGAATAGCAGGAATTCTGGCAGGACTTGAATTGTATATGCTCATTCATACTTCCCAAAGGATAGCAGTCAATGGGATTTTCTGTGCATGTCCAGATAGATACAAAATTTCCAGTTCCTACAAGTACAGTACTTTAGTACTAAAATTACTATATATTTCTAGGTTTACTTTTGGAAATCATTTGTTAACAGTTAAGGTTTCTCATTCTCACGCTCTCCTCTCTCTCTCTCTCTCTCTCTCTCTCTCTCTCTCTCTCTCTCTCTCACACACACACACACACACACACACACACACACACACACACAATTATAGAGCCTCTCTGTTGAACTGGCTTAAAAATATCATTGGGGGCCAAGAATGTCAATCATACTCTGTTTCTCTTCGTAGTAAAATTTCATTGAGCACTTTACTGTGTTCTGAGAAAGAACAGCTCACGAATGTAGTTGAAAAATAGAGTGGTTTTCATTTCTACACACCTCAAGTACCCGTCTTATAAAGAAATGGTAATTTTAAATGTGTTTGGCTTTAAATTAGTGCTGGGTGAATAGTTCAGAGAGAGAAAAATGAAGCCCTTCAGGCCATCTTGATTTAATTTACAGACCTGAATTGAAAATAGCAACGTGTAGAGGCTAACCTACATTTAAATGGGATTGGTATGCAGTACTAGTGGTCTTAAAACCTGAAATATAATGTTGTAGCATAAAAATATACATTCCATGTTGTTATGTTATAATAATATTTCTTCCAGGACAGCTATACGTTCAATAAGTTTCTTTTTTGAAGAATCTTCTTGACTTATATTAGTGAACTTGATTTAAACACCGACATGTTTGATTGGGTTCTTTAAGGAATAGTTATTAAATGTTGATAGTAAATTTTAGTTGCGGGCCCCTCTGCCTTAGTTTTTATATTAAAATGATGTGTGTCCCTATTTTAGCCTTATTATAGTTCATTTGCTGTATTCCCTTTTTTTAATGGATTTGATAGAAAACTTGTGCCATGAAAAACAGCCTATCCATAGTATATAGTTAATAATTGAATTTTAGTTCTCAAAGGGGCCTGAGTTATCTTCTACTTCAACTGACACATTTTACAAATAAGAATACTTAGCCTAAAGCATTCGAATGCTATGTTTTAATTTTATTTCAACTTTTATACAACAGATATTTAAACATGTTTTTGAAATATAACAGTTGTGAATTTGGACTTGGTTGCATATCCTCTCTAAAAAAAGATCCATTTTCAATTTAATAGGAAAAACTGACATCTAAGATTATAGCATCACGTGTAGAAACGAGGAAACTGGCCTTGAAGAAGTGCGTTCCGGTCTCTTCTAGGGGTTCAGTGGGTCTCACTGGGTCTCTCATATGTTCCCAGTAACCTGGACTTGCAGACCGACAGGTCTCGTGCCTGGGCTGAGAAATCTCAAGGCGGGACTCCTGCATCTCTCTGTGTGGTCTCAGCACATGGTCTTTTGAGCTACCCTTGCAGGCCCCCAGACTCCTGATCTGCTGGCTCACCTCTGTCCAGATGTGTGTCCTAAAGGGGACAGAAGCAGATGGAGGCTGTGTTTCCTAACCCAGCCTGAGAAGTCTCTTGAGAAAGGAGTCACTATCCAGCTCAACCTGAAAGGAAGGGGAAGGGATGCAGTGCCACCTTTCATGTTTGAAAATCATCACGATGGTTTCGCATTATTTTGTTTGTTTGTTTTTAAAGCCATCTAGGAACTGTTCCTTTTTCTTCTAGTTTCTGGCTACTCTTGGAATATGAGGTTGCTAGATTAGGAACCTACAGATAAGTGTAATTTCACTGTGCTTATGACTAAAGTCCTAAGCAAGAACTAACTTCCCAGATCGAAAACAAGAATTTGTCTCTTAAAAACAAACTACTTTGCAGAGAACTCTACCTGGAAACCTGCTAGTGGTTGAGAGAGGATCCCCTCCAGCCTCCCGGATACCAAAGGAAATCAGCATCTTGTTCATTTTCTGGGACTTTATCCAAATTCTTTGTTTGTCACCTAATTTGTCTGGGTGAATAATGACAGCTACTTGAATTATATCTGTGCATAATTATATAAAATATTTAATTATAAAATGAGGTCTAATTTAAGTAATAAATTTAAGAAATAGTATGCCCATGCTTGGCAAATAAAGTGCTTGCCTGATAAATATTTATAGCACACGTTTCTGATGTCTATACCAAAAACCAGTCATCATGAATATTTGATATTAATTCAAAGTACAAAGAAAGCTTTTGTGAAAATCAGCTACTTTTGCTGCTCTTTAATTGTTTAGTTACATGTAAATATACATTTTGTGTGTGTTTTTGGTACATAATAAAGATGCACTATAAGAAGAATATATTTATTCTAATTTGGTAAATTTCACTTTTGGATTTGAAAACATGAATTTATATATTTCCGATGCACAATTGAATGAGGAGGAATATTCATATATAAATTATAGGAATGAGGGAAGAAACGTCTCCCCACACCCCCCCTCCTTCTCTTTCTGTTTTTCTTTTCTTTCCTCCCTAATGTCTTTGCCCTTCAGTCTACAGTCGTGACTAGGTTTCTTGCATCCTTTACAAATGAAGGCAAGGAAACTTTCTGCTAACACCCTGGCCTCATCTTCCTTTTTTTTTTTTTTTTTTTTTCAGGCGAGGCAACTCTTGGTTGACCTCATAGATTGCAAGGACCTTGAAGCTTAGGAACCCTTCTTTTTTATTTTTTACACCTACAGCACCTGGTCTTCCTAGGCGATCTCCCATCCATGTACTAACCAGGCCAGGCCCTGCTTAGCTTCTGAGACCAGACGGGATCGGGCTTGTTCAGGGTGGCATGACCGTAGACTGGCCTCATCTTTTAAGCTTCTGCCCCATCTCTTTGCTTCCTCGCTAACCAAGACCCTAGACTTGCTCTCTCAGCTTTATCTTCCAGTCACTTATTGACTCTGTGTGTCCTGATTTCTCTCCCTAGCACTGGTCTGAAATTGCTCTTTGTCATGAACTGGTGCTCAGCAGACCTCATCTTTCTTGACTGCTGGCATGTGACCTTGTTGCCCCCTCTCTCCTCTCGAAATCTCTTCTTCCTTTGCTTCTGTAATTTAATCCTCCTTTAGTTTTCCTTTAGCCTTTCTGGTCCCGTTTTTCTTAGTTTATTTTACTAACTCATTGTTTTTTCTCCCCTTCGATTTTGATAACCCCAGAATTTTCATTCTCTTTTTGTACTTTATCATCTTTCTGAAGAAATTCATCTCTGGGTGAAGAACTTCAAAATTGATATGTTAGAGCCCGTTTCTGTTCCCAGAACCCCACTCATGCGTTTCTGCTCTCTATGTGCCGTCTGTATGTAGTGCGTGTGTTACAGACACCTCACGTGTCACCCTGGAAATATGCACACAGCTACTCAGACACACATGTCCGTTAAACGGTCTATTTCTCTGTTTGGTACCGTCATCAGTCTTCACCCCCCCCCACCCCCCTTTACTCATCCATGCACTTCTAGGAATTGAAATTCCTGAACATCGGTTCAGTCTGTCTGCTCGTTTCGTCTCCTTGCTGCCACCTTAGGTTGTGCCCTCAGGTGCTCGGGCCAGGACTATTTTGTCACCCTCTTCACGTGCCCAGAGTCCTGTTATTGGCAGTGCCCAGGCTGAACCGAGTGCGGTCTCACCCTGCTTTCCCCAGCACACTCACTACCCTGTCTCATTTTCAGATTCACACATTGCATATTAAAGCCAAGGTACGCGAACGTTTCAGTAATAATTTTGGAATTTTAAATATTTCTTTACAAATTATTTTGAAAGTAGGAGCCAATCACCCTAATTGAATTGTGTATACAGAATGCATTTATATATTTATAGGACTCAGATTCATAGATCACGGATTCAACAAACATTTTTTAACCACATCGTCCATATGACAGACACAGGAAATAGGCCCAAGATACCGGTGTGACCTGAATAACTGCCCTGAAGCAGCTTACAGCCCCATGGAGAAGACACGTGGACAAATACTAACACTGCAGTGTGTGACGGCTGCTAAACAAAGGAGTAGAGCAGAATTTTAGGAGCCCCAAAGAGGGAATAATTTACATTGGAGAGATTTGAAAAGGTGTCGCGAATGTTTCACACAAACCTGAACAGTGAAGAAAGAGTAGCTGTCTGACAAATCACTGGCAGAGGAAACTGCCATCAAGAGCAAGGAGTAGCAGGTTTCATGAAACGGTGGGCCCGGGGGCTCGAACTTCACGTGTGTGGGGACTTCGGAGGTGCGTGTAGACAGGAATCACTGAAGTGTGTTTGTGCTCACTTAGAGCCTTCTACACACTGGCAGGGCACGTTGGAGGGATGGGAAATGAGGCAAAGGGGTTAATTAGGCTGCCGCAGAGATCTAGACGAGACGTGGGGAGAACGCGGGCTAAGATGTTGGCTTTGCGAATAAGTAAGAAGGGAGGAAACGTGAGAACTGAGCAACGCTATACGTGCACATGAAATGTTTGAATCTGCGTTTCGTTTTTGTTTTAAACTGTAGACGTGGATGTAGAGCTGGAAAGATCCGCAGAATCCTGGGCCGAGACGTGTTTGTGGGAGCACGGACCTGCGAGCTTGCTTCCGTCAATCGGACAGAATTTGGGGGCGCACTGGGGAAGGTAGCTTGAAATGTAGCTTTTTGTTTCTGAAAATGTGTGTTTGAAATGGGATGCTTATTAAGTCATGTTGCCCATTTTCAAAGGCTCAATGCCCAAAAGGAAAACAAGTAATCATACCCACATGATAATAAAAAATAAACAGCATACAAGAATGATCAATATTTGAGACTTACTTTTGTTTTAGATCATTGACATTATAGTAACATCATGAGCATACGTACTTAAGATTAATAACACACAAAAATCTCCACCAAACTTTATCAATCTATTTGAAATATTTGGTTTTACATTTTTTTTTTCCAGCTTTCATCACTCTTTCTGGTTCTTTCATTTCAAATAGGTATAGGCCCCCAACATTTCATGTCCAAGCATGGTACGATGAGGTGAGAGACTTCAGCTACCCGTACGAACACGAATGCAACCCGTACTGCCCATTCAGGTGTTCTGGTCCTGTATGTACTCATTATACACAGGTATGTTTGGGGTGCCTTGTACTTCGTTTCTCTAAGTTGACTTCGTGTAACTATGGACAGCTTTAGGCTCCTGAACTTATATCTTATGTCCGTTGATACGGCTATTAAAAATTATATAGTTACTGATTTATGTAGAATAAGCTTAGACATTTCTATAAACAGTAAAAGTAATGATCAGAAAAAATGTCCAGACATCTACTTAGAACGATTTTATTGCCATGATTTTCGATGTGAAACCTTTTTAATATGGCTCCAATAAGTGCAAATGAGAAATTTACCATCTTCAAAAGCAGGTGTCATTATTTTTTATTTTCCAAAGAATAAAAATATAGTTTTTTTACCAGTTGCATTCAGTATTTGCAGGTGTGCAACATTTATCTTTTTTTGATATTCATTGTTCACATTTGGTATTGGGTATGTTCTAAACTTGGAAATCACACAACGAAAGGCAGATTCGACCAGATAAAGTGCACCATAGCTCTGAGTTTCTAGAAGGTCTGTGGCTGGTTATTGGTGAATGGAAAGCAGACAAACTGTTCTGTACGCCTCTGCCTGTGACACAATTGAGATCAGTGCTGAACTCCCTAATAATCAGTGGCACAATGAAAATATCACATTGTATGTATGATAAATCTGAACACCTCAATTTTGTTCTGGTACTTTCTGTTTAAGACAAGAAATTCTGTCCCTTCCTCAGGTTAGTTTCTTTATAGGAATATTAACACAGAATTTAGGTTTGCGAGGGTGTACATTCTGAGTTACTTAGGAAACGTGCATTTTGACGGTGCTTACATTTTACAGCTAGATACAGTTCTTGAGTGTAGATCTCTCCTTTTAATTGAATGAAGCACTTCCCAAGGTCTCAGGAAAAATTTCCTTTTAGACGTTGCCTCATTTCATTCTGAATGAGAATTTTATGCATTTTTCTCGCAGCTATGTCGCGCCTTCACCTCAACTTGCTTTTTCCTGAGCCTTTTGTTCCTCTCATGTAGGTTGTGTGGGCAACAAGTAGCAGGATAGGCTGTGCCATCAATTTGTGTCACAACATGAACATCTGGGGGCAGATATGGCCCAAAGCCGTCTACTTGGTGTGCAATTATTCCCCGAAGTAAGTAGACAAAACACTACTTTCAAATGTAAATTTTTCTTAACAACATGAAAATAACTTGATATTCCTGATTTTTTTTTTCACTTTCGATGTGTATTGCCGAGTAAAGTCATAATTGCTTGAACTCAGTTTACTTAACATAAGGTAATTACTGTTGTCTGATGCATGGAAATCAGTGCTTAAAAGGAAAGGGAATTTGAAAATATCTTTGTGAGGATAGGAATCATATTTTTATGCCTTCGGTTTTACTCACTGCGCTATTATATTGCATAAATATTTAATAATTTGGATTTGTTAGAGATGAATAACTATAGATTAACTGAGAAATGCTTTTTCACCTGTGAACCAACCATTCAAACGATTACCTTGAAAACAGTACATAACCATACTCAGGGTCAAATCTAGTCTAAAATCTGTTTTTATTAAATCAAATAGAATATAGATGAATATCCCGTAGCAGAGTTTGGTGTGCTCCAAAAGTTTGATTTTATAATTTTTAACATTCTGCATAGCACATTATTTATTATACTTCAAAAGAATGAGGCAGCAATTGATATTTAAACCTAGTAACCAAAAGGACTCAGCGATAAAGAATACAAGTGTCTTAAATCCACACCTCTAAATCATTACTTGGAAGATTCTTTCAGAGTCACATTTCGCAGTGTCTTATAAATCATGCCAATAAACTGCCTCTTTAAAGAGCGCGCATCCTCTCTTTCAGGGGTAACTGGTGGGGCCATG
This sequence comes from Eonycteris spelaea, assembly GCA_003508835.1. Lineage (NCBI taxonomy): Eukaryota > Metazoa > Chordata > Mammalia > Chiroptera > Pteropodidae > Eonycteris > Eonycteris spelaea. Next base: position 44,449 of record PUFA01000106.1, read on the forward strand.
CTCCCTACAAGCATGGGCGGCCCTGTTCCGCTTGCCCACCCAGTTTTGGAGGAGGCTGTAGAGAAAACCTGTGCTATAAAGGTAAGCGCTGTATGCACTCACATGCAGTGGATGGGTATTTTAACACTTACGCATGAATTTCCATTGTTAAAGACAAAAGTGTATTTATTACTTGAAAAGCTTCTAGAACTCTATTTCAAATATTTTGAAGAAGCCACTTAGAATACTTATAAAAATATTTGTAATATTAATGCCTTTTATACCAATATGTATTTAAAGGAAAGTTTCATGCTTCCTCCAGATAACTTCTAATTCTACTTGGAATTTATCCTGGAGTGACAAGGATGTTTACATTTTTAAAAAACCAGCTTGATACATTGTTGGCTAGAGTTATTTCCATAAGTCATTATTTTTGAAGGATTTGGTAGTGTAGTGTGATTTATTTTTAGCACTTCAACAGTTTTTGCCCAAATACCTATCCATGATTCTTACTTGAACCATGCTCAATGACTTGTGCTGATTTTCTGCTTCTCACTGTAGAGTATATGTACAGCTTTTCATGCCAAAATAACCAAAAACTGTAAGAGTTTTATAAAACTATTGTAAAAGTAGTACTCTCAAATGCATTCGATGTCCTAAAAATTAAATATAAATATGGTGTCCCGTTTGTAAGACACTAAGATACAATGTACGTGACAAAGCTTTGTGGAAGTCGTCATGCTTATGTTGGGCAGCCAGGCGAAAGTTTTTTACTTCCTTGTACTTTTTTTCTTATTGATGACTAAACGAAGATTAGTGCAGACTAAGAGTATTAGAAAATGCACGCGTTAATGCAGGCCTTTTTCAGTAGTCATAAGGAGATGTGCCTTTTTTCCCCTTAATAACTCAATACTTATTAGCTATAAAGAGCAGACAAGAAGTGACATATATTTTACTCAGTTATATGAGCTATTTTGAATTCCTGGAAGTGTTTTTCATTTTGTGTGAGTCTGTCTGTTTTCCCTCCTCTTTACCTCCAAACCAGCTACCTACTTGCCCCTTCACCAATGGCCACTATATTTTACAGAAACTGATTTTCCTCTGACTTTATACTTCCTTTCTCTAGGTTTCTTAGACACACATGAAAGTAACACAACTCCTCCCAAACGTGCCAGTGTCAAGCCCTTGACACAATCCAACCTGGAAGAAATATTAAATTCAGAGTTTGGAATTATTCTCCATTGTCAAGTTTAAATTTCTGCACACTGAATTTCCTTCTGAAAGAGAAAAACCTTTCTACTGAAACCGATACTGTAATAAATCATAAGGGCATATCAATTCTTCTGTAGACTGAATTTCCTTATAAGATAATTTTAAATGTGATCCTCCTGAAAAAATTAAGAATATGATTTCCTTTCAGAAAAAAATGCACATTCACCAAGACCTGACTTTATTCTTTTACTGTGTAGACTTCATAGTGTCCTCATGAAAAGCAATCACTGATATCACGTGAAAATATGAGCAAAGTTCAGAAATGAGTCCATTTAATATTAGGCCAACTGGTAGCGTAAATTAAAGGCTCAAAGGCGACGTGCATGCTTCATTTACTCCAATGTAGTTCCTAAGATCACCTTCAACCAAAACCTGTGCCAAAAACAGGACTGATTTTCTGGTTTTAAGTGTTAAACAGGCAAGTGAGGGGACATCATTAATTGTTAAATGTGCGTGCACGTTTAGAGTAGGATTCATGTGCCTTTACTCCATTCTCTTAACAGAAGGGTCAGACAGGTACTACACCCCACGGGAAGAAGAAACCAATGAAATTGAACGGCAGCAGTCACAAGTGCGTGACACCCACGTTCGAACACGGGCGGATGACAGCAGCACAAACGAAGTCATAAGCATGCAGCAGATGTGTAAGACTTCTGCATTACCCACCACCGCTTTACAGCTTACGTAAGGTGGCAGAGCCACCTGTGTATTATTAGCTTTAATATTGCTGGAGTGGTAAATACTTGGCATTAGACTAAATGCGAAGAGGTATAGCAGCTTTTACATTATCTAAATTATTATTTTTTTTCCCCCTTTAGCCCAAATTGTTTCCTGTGAAGTGAGATTAAGAGATCAGTGTAAAGGAACAACCTGCAATCGGTAATATTCACTATTATTCTTAAAATTAACCGACAGATAAAAAAATATTTTCAGTTTATACTGACATTCAGAGGAACTGAATTTTGTTACCAATTTCTTTCATTTAGATATGAATGTCCTGCTGGCTGTTTGGATAGTAAAGCTAAAGTTATTGGCAGTGTCCATTATGAAATGGTAAGTATTATAATTATTTGAGGGAGAGCCCTTTCATATAATATTTGATTTTTTTAATGTAAAAAAATAATTTATATAAGTATAGATAGTTTGCTTAGAAATGTTTAAATTAAAGTCATTTAAATAGTAACCAGTTGTGTTTTATGCAGCACTCTAATATTTTAATATCTTAATATCTTTTTCTTTCCTCCTTCGCTCCAAGCAATCCAGCATCTGTAGAGCCGCGATTCATTACGGTATAATAGACAACGATGGTGGTTGGGTAGATATCACTAGACAAGGGAAAACATTATTTCATCAAATCCAATAGAAACGGTGTTCAGACAATCGGGTAAGTACCGGGGTGATCTTTCGGATCAGATGATTTTAAATTGTAACAATGAAGTAATAGATTTGTTGCTGAGCAAGGCATAGGAGAATTTAATTGATAAAGAAGTTGATAATTTTCAGAGTTTGTTTCAGCAAGCATTTCCATAGACAAAAAGAAGGAAGAGGATCTAAATTAAAGTGGAACCCTTTTACTTACAAAGAGCGTGCTGAAACTCCAAATAGTCTGGAGTGTCATCCAGAAAGTACAGATTTTAACCAGTTATCTTTCCAGTGTGAAACAAAGTACAGATTTACAGCCACTTCCAGTGTGAAGCAATAAACTTACCAGCTATGACAGACAGTACTGCAGGGAAGGCTAGTTGATTTGCATATTCTCCCTGCCATATTTAGGGAGAATAGTTTATTTCCTGCAACAGTAATTTTGTTAATAAGGTAAATTAGATTAATGGGTAAAAGAGCATTTTGAAGTCCCTAACTATGTCATATACTGTGTCACTTTCTTTTGTCCTTTTAAATGTAATCGAATCCATCATAAAATCATTGATTACTTTTTGAAATGTTTCTCATGTTAAAAATACTGAATATATTACTCTAAAACATTGCATATTTTCATGTGTACTCACTAAAAAGTGTGGCTTTTGGAAATGTCTTTGTTATGTCTCTTGCTTCTATGTAAAAAAAAAGTAACATGATTGAAGCTCATATAAAATGACTTTTCATAGAAATGTGACATGGTTTCTTTAAGTATACAATTACATGAACTTCCACAGTAATGATGAAATTCATAATGATAAGAAATTATTAAAAATGCTTGAAAATTGGTAGAATGATCTCCTACGTATATAGTTTTGTTCAAAGACTTGATGTATGTTTTTTAGCCATTACTCTTAAGTAAAAAGTCTTACAGGATTCAACCGATTCATTCAGCAAATATTTATTAACTATCTTGAATAAATAATAAATATTAGTAAGTAGTTTTAGTAAACCAAACACTGGGTGTTGGATTCAAAAACATTTATCTTATTATTTACTTTTTAATCTTAACTTAGTTTTTGACTATGTTTATTATGGCAACTCTGGATATAAATGTTAACATTTTGACATATAATGGTATACCTATTCTTATATTCCTGTTTTTAATGATGAAGAGGAATTAATTCATCATTATGGACCTGTTATTAAATACTAGGGGGAATGATTAATGCACACGCCTTGAAGGTACTTATTATTTAGCAGTCTATTTGTAACTACCTTGTGTTTATGACTGTGAAAGATTAGTTTGGTTCTGTGGTGAAAGGGAATTAGTATGTTGATAATTTTAATGTTACTGGTAATAAATATATAGATATAAATGTGTATTGTTTTATGGTATTATCTATAAGTTTTTGAAATTGATAATGAAAAGAGATCATCTTCTAATATGAAGAATGGTATTGATTTGGTTCATACTTGAAGGTAATATGGATTTAGCATTAAAGAGATGGTGTATTTGTATATTGCTACTTATTTAGATATTTAAATAAGAATGTTCAAGAAAAAAATATTCATAGACCTAAAAATTACCAGAAGTTACATCGATGCTGTTGCATGTAAGAAAATGATTGACATATATTATTTTTTTCCCCAGGAAATACCAGTCTGCTAATTCCTTCACAGTCTCTAAAGTAACAGGTTAGCACTTTTTTTCATCTTGTCTTCTTACTAGTATGTTGTATGTTACTGTTTCCAAAGAGTTTGCTTATCGTTTTGTGTTTTAATTCTCCAGTTCAGGCTGTCACTTGTGAAACAACTGTAGAACAGCTCTGTCCGTTTCATAAGCCTGCTTCACATTGCCCGAGGTAATGTATTCTACAGTTTCTTCTTTACCAGTGAACATATAAGGTGCTCTTACCCTGTGACAACTGTTTTTGCCTCATATTGTGGTGTTGGTAGGGTTCAAAGAGTGTTGTGATCTTGAAAACATAGCAGAAAGCAGTGGAACATCATTCATGCTGCATGCACTCTCTGCTCTCCTGTGTGCTTTCTCCGAATGCCGAAGTAGCATCTGGTCCTCCATGGTAGCTGAGCTGGTGCATATGCTCTGTGTGTTTACATGGGCTGTGAAGAGTTCTGTCTTAGTCTGCTCGGACTGCTATACATCCCGATGAATTGTATATCAAACATTTTTGTTACAAAAGTATAATCTCTTACTAGAGCTTCACTAATTCTGCTCTTATAAGGCTCACATCATGGTATGTTTTATAATCTTAGAAAATTTGACAGATTTTTTTTCCAGATATCTCAAACCTCTATCTATAGTTACAGATTATATTTTTATAAATAGAAGAGACATGTTGCTAGGTGAAGCTGGTAAATTTGAGCATTGTGATCTGGTGAAAAAAGCAAGGCTTGTAGAATGTTTCATTTATATATGTTTATTAAATACCTATTCTAAACCTGTGTTATGCTCAGCCCTGTTCAGCCACGTGACTGGGTTCGTGCAGACTAAATGTAAGGGTCATGGTGGAGCGTTTCAGCACTGAGCCTCCTTCCAGGAGATGCTCAATAAATGATAAATTTTATATCTGTGGTGCAATCTGTAGAAATACTGTTCCAAAAGAAAAAGATCATGCAAGTAAAATATTAGTAAATAATTTTCTATTTCTTGGCTCGTTCCAGGAAGGGAACTTCCTCCCTCCACCTCCCCAAAAAGGGAAATGATATAAATTTATAAAATTTAATTTTTGCTGTCACCAATATAACAAATCAGTGGGAAAAAAATGATTTAGGTATAATTTTAACCTTAATTACTCTTTATATACAAGTGAAACGAAGTTTTTTTTTTTTCCTCATATAAAATTTTTAATAGTTTCATTAAATTAGGTAACAATGGTATTATTTATATGATATCATAACTTTTAGGGAATTATATGGTTGGTAAATTCACTTTAGAATTTTATTTCACTTAAATAAGTTAAGGTATAAATCTCTTCTGGGGAAAAATGCCAAGAGCGAATAAATTAAATGAAATAAGCTCAAAATGGCAGAACTCAAAATAAAGCATCTCTAATATTTATACCATAACCTTGTAGAAAGGCATGTGTGTCAGTGTGTACACACATGTGTGTTATTGGAAATCTTATCCCATCTTACATATATCTATAAACGTTGAGATTCTCAAAATCTTACATGCTCGCTACCTAAAATTAGGTATCATTAAAAATGTGTCAGCATTTTTATTCAAAGCTTATAAGCAAATTGTAGACAAAGGAACGTTTAGTAGATCACTATCTGCATTCTCAGTCTTATGTAATAAGGTTAAAATCAGAGATTAGAACACAAACAAGCAAAAACTTCCTCTAGTCATTCTTTAATTTACTTTACTGAGTAAGTAGAAACTCACTCTGTTTGGAGCTACTGACCTTGGCCTTTCACAAACCCGGTGTTTAAAATAAGGTCAAGGTAGGGCCCACACAGCACTATAGGGTGGACACTCAGTGCCCAATAGTTCTCAGATACAGGGAGACGGTGTGACAGTCGATGGGGACACCCTTCCTCCTACAGAAAGCCCCAACAGTGTCTTTACAAAAATCAGTCCTTTAATTCAAAGTTATAAAAACTCAGATTCATTTATTACTTACATGTAATAGATGTTATAAGAAGTATATATATACTCCCAAGTGTCCAGTATTGTGCAAATCTTAGAAATAAGAAATTTAAATAAGAAATGTAGTTACTTCCTGAAAGCTGTCTTAAGGAAGAGCAGCTTCAATGAGTAAAGGTAGTTGACACTGAAGGTTTTTTTAGGACATTTGTAGGAAAAACATTAATGCCTTCACCAAACAAAGTTTTCTGTTGTCATTTGTTGATACTGATTTACTTTGTAAAGGAAATTGTTTTTCCAGTTTTGCACTTTGGGGTGGGGGGAGAGAGGGGGAGAGATTGGAGGAGAGTGAGGCAGAGAGGAGAGAGGGAGAGGGATGGGGGAGAAAGCGGAGGGAGGGAGACAGAGGACGCACTCAGAAGAGGCAATCGATTTTTAAAAAGTGCTACTTGACAGTATCTTAAACTCTAGGAGTGGATTTTTTTTTTTAATTGCTTGAACAATGATAATTTTTGGAACTTTAAGAAAAGTAAGCTCAGCCAATGAGTTGTCAGGCAGGCAGGCTGCAGGGCATCTGGAGAAAGAACATTCCATGCCGCGAGAATGGTAAGCGCGAAGGGACTAAGCAATAACCAAGACCAACACGGCTGGATCTGCGTGAGAAAGCGGAAGAGTGGGGTACAGGGTCAGAGAGGAAATGGGAGGACAGAACGTGCAGGGCATGCGGACCACAGTGAGGCCCTTACCACTCTTTCCGAATGGGACGGAAAGGCGCTGGAGTCTTTGGGGCAGAGGAGTGACGTGATCAGACTTGTGTGCCTCAGCATGTGGAATGATCTGATTTCGAGTGTATTTTAATTTATAGTCAGTAGAAATTGCTGGTGGTGGAGCGTAAGGTCTGAGATAAGGAGAGGAATTGAGGATAGAATAAAGGTTTTTGGCCTGAGCACCTGGAATAACGGGTCACCATTTATTATAGGAAGCCTGCAGAAAATGTATTTAGGGGGCTAAGAGATTAGGAATTTGGGTTCAAACATGGTAAGTTTGAGATATTTGTTAAATCTGAGTGGAGACATGGAAAAACACTAGGACATGCAAATCTATTAAGAGAAGTCTCAATTGTAGGAGTAAATTTGGAGATCAGCATTTTATAGATGATAATTAAAACCATGAAATTGGATGAGATACCAATGATGTGAATGCAGAGAAAAGAAACCATGGATGTATGAGTCAGACAATGATTTAGAATTTCCAAGTTACCTGTTTGCTAAATTCTGCAGACACGTGGGGTACCAAATTCCCAGATACCTTGAGATACTTCCTGATACTTCTTTCTGTTTTGGACCCCTACGTTAGAAAGCTTCCTGGTTACTTTTTTTCAAAAATAAAAAGACATTTGTGCTGAAAGCTGGAGGTGGATTAATAGTGGGAGCAGAAGCAATTATGACTGCCTGCTTTTACACTTGACCTATTTCAGAAGAAAAACAAAAATGCGTAGGGTTTAGAATGCTGAGTTTACTATTGTGTATGAATGTCTGTAGTCTTACTAATGAGAAAGGCTGAAGTTACCAGCTAATTAACATTTGTAAATATCTGTTTTACAGAGTATACTGTCCTCGTAACTGTATGCAGGCAAATCCACACTATGCTCGTGTGATTGGAACTCGAGTTTATTCTGATGTAAGTATCCTAATTTACGCGGCTCTCAGCATTCGTGTGTATATTTATGTATAGGATCCATCGGTTGTGCGCGTGCACACACACACACATGCACACACTTTTAAATGTGTGTGTGTACATTTATATGCAGTAGACCCCCTGTGGTTTTTTACATGCTTTCAGTTACCTGTAGCCAAAAATATTAAATTGAAAATTCTAGAAATAAACAATTCATAAATTTGAAATTGCACACTGTTTGGAGTAGTGCAATGCAATCTCGAGCCATCCTGCTCTGTCCCACCGGGATATGATCATCCCTTCATCCAGCATCCCCACCTGTCAGTCACTCAATAGCTGTCTCTGTGATCACATCAACTGTCATGTTATCAAAGTGCTGGTGTTCGGGTCACTCTTATTTACTTCATAATGGCCCCGAAGCACGAGAGTAGTGATGCTGGCAATTCGGGCATGCCAAAGAGGAGCCATAAAATGTTTACTTTAAGTGAAAAGATGAGTACAGTACAATGAGCTCTTCTAAGAGAGGAGAGAGACAGAAGGAGGGGGGGGGGGGAGAGAGAGAGAGAGAGACAGAGACAGACAGACCACATTCACATAACTTATTACAGTATATTTTTAATATTGTTATTGGTCTTTTATTGTGACTAATTTATAAATTAAACTTTAACACAGTATATATTTACAGAAAAACACATAGATTATACAGGGTCTCTACTCTCTGTGGTCTCAGGCACCCAGTGGGGGTCTTGGAACGTATTCCCCAGAGTAAGGGGGACCGCTGTACAGAATAAGGAAATAGGTTCTATGCTGATATACATGTTCTCAGAAGAGTTAATCATCAATCACACTGAAAAATGCACCTTCATTTGTAAATATGAGTGTGTAATAATTCTAAGTTTTTCTTTATAACCTGCCCATATATCTTATATCAGATACTTAATGAAAGAGTCTGCGTTTTGTTCTTCTTTAATCCTCCTTTTGGTTCTTCAGTATTTAAAGTATAAACTCGGTAATTAAGAACTTGTCAAATGTATGAACAATGTCTTCACTGCCAAAGGGCATTTAAATAGTAGCATAGAGTCAACATTAGGTGATACCGCAGACGACGTGCAAAAGGAAACATCATGGATTTCAACACGGGGGTGGACAGGGAATATTAGCAGTGGTGGCTTCAGGATGGACAAGTGCTTTCTGGATCCAGGTTGGTGCAGAGGATGAAGGGACACATGCTAGGTGGGGTGAATGGCATCTACAGCGACATGGAGGTGACGGCACGTGGGTTTGCTCGTCTCAGAGCCGGTGAGAACTGAGGCTAAGGGCTTGCGGACGACTCAGTGCGAGGGCTGGTGGGGACCAGCTCTTCAGACCTGCGAATGGAGTCTGAATGCAGGCTGATGAATTGAGGTTTTCCGTGGCAGACATCTAGAAACCACTACAGATTTCTAAACCAGAGAGTCACAAAAACAAACAGGAAATGCACTCTTGATCCACATGTTCACCAGCATTCTATGGAAACTTGATTATGGAAAGAAGCCTGAAATACGTACATTCCCGCCTTATCCCTCTGGCGACTTCACTTAGGTCTAGATGTGGCTTTCAGTTGAGCTTTACCTTTGAGATTATTCTCCAAATCTGAGTCTGTGCCAAGTTCCTGCTTCGCAGTGTACTCTTATCTGCAGCTTAGATGTCCTGCTGTATCGTAACTTGCTAGTCCTCACCTTTGCTCTTCTTGGTTCTGTTTAAAAACATGCTTTTTCTATTTTCTGTCCAAATCACAGTCGTTCTTCACGTCCTACGTTGTTGCCACTTTCCCTGTGTTTTCCCAGATCTCCTAATCTGAGCGCGGAGCTGCCCTTCGTTCAGCCCTATGACCTTGCCTTTTCCTTTCCGTCCTTAGCTGATCCCATTAGGCATTCTGATGGTTTCCTCGCCTCTTCTATTAATTTTTAAGTCTCTCTCGGAAAGCAGCTGGACGATTCACGCATCGTTTTGTCATTGACGACTTCTGGGTGCTGAGACCCGTCTGGCAGAGCTTAGCACAGAGTCGCCTCGGAAACTAAGCAAATGCCTTGCACACAAATATTTGTTGAAAAGATAAATGAATAAATGTGTACAAATGAGCATATCTAGAATCATTAGAAATTTCCAAAGAAAATTGTTCTTTCCAGATTATCCGTTTAAGAACCAAAACTTTTAATTTTAGTTATATTTTATGAAAATCTTTCAAAATATCCCACCAACTTTGATACCACTGAGCTATCTCTTTGCTAGAGTGAAGGATTTAGGAGAATTGATATCCTGAGATAATTTTATCTTCCTACTTCAGTGAAATGGGTAGGTACTTATATATTACTATGTAAATCCTTTTAAGAGTCAATTGAAAATATTAAGATTACTATTACCGGTAAGTGTATTTAGAGCCGCAGCCATTACCTGCCATTCTTCCTACCCCTGCGGAATACATTACGCCTTTCTGTACAACATACAGATGAGAAGCAGTCTACCCACATCCCTCCTTTTCTCTCCTTCTCCACATCCCCATCTTACTGTCTCCTTTTCCCCCTCTCTATACTTGTAGTTTGTAACTTGTACATTTTACTACTTTTAACTTATTTCCCACTTGTGACAAATGAAGTTAATTTCTACATTTATTAAAAATGTTCCACAGACACATTCTCTTTTTTGTGACATGTTAATTCTTATAAAGTGTGGACATGAAAAGAAAATCTCTTCTGACCTTGGAACTCAAATAGGAATGCCCGCGGACTACATAGTTATGGGCAAAACAAGTTTCACAACATATTAAGTGCTTGGATTTAGTGAATGTTATATCTAAGCACTTTTACTGCCTTGGGAAGAATGCTATAATACCCTTCTGACAGAGAAAGATAAATACTAAATGTGTATAGCATTATTTTGAATTCTATCTGTTCCGAACCATATTGGATGCAAATATTAATTCAGCAACGGACTTTAAATGGTGAACAAAATGCCTCCCGAGAGTAAGGATGTGAGGTCTTATATACATGGCACTTTGTGATGGAACCGAAAGAATGGAAAGGATTAAACAGCTTGGCATCAGGCTCGCTGATCTAATAAACACTGACTGTTGCCACAAGGGTCAGAGCACAGCAATAGAGCAAGGTCATGTACGATGCACATGCTTACGGGAACTTTGAAAAGCACATTAAGTTACTCACATGTGCTCGCAGATAAGAAAACACACCAGTGGGGTCAGAAAAGACCCACAGGGAAACGAGATGGGTCACTGTGCACAAAACAGCTCAAGTGTTTCAAGACCCACAGGGAAACAAGATGGGTCACTGCACGAAACAGCTCAAGTGTTTCCTGCCGTGGGATTCCCTCAGGCTGTACTCAGCTACGGACAAACTTCGGTAGAATATTTGTATTAAGGCGAATATTACAATCTAGAGGACTTTGGTGGAAAATCAAGAGAGGAGCTGACTTCTCGGAGTCAACAGTTTTAAAAATTGGAAAATGTTGGACCTGAAACAATAATTTTCTCCTCCACAGAAATCCCATTCCATTCAGATTATGTAACTGGCAATGTAATCGTAGAACTTTCCTATTACCTCATGTCGGACCATTGAAACCAGGATGACAGACATTGCAAATCTAGGTAGAAGCCATGATTGGTCTGTCTTTCTATAAATATACATATATTACATATTATATATATGTATTTTTTTTGTGGGGTTACTCTTTTGAGCAAATTTTCTCCGAATAGATTATATTATTTAATAGGAAACAACTCCCCATTTTAATATATGCCTATATCTTGGAAAGGAACTGTAAAGATATACAGAACTATGTTTGAGTTGTTTATAAGTCAAAACTGAAAATAAATAAAATGAGATACAGATAACCCAGCCGGTGGACATGTAGTCTGAGTGACTGCAGCAGAGACTGGCAAAGGCCGAAATTTAAGAATGAGTAATGGGTCCTTGAGGAGATCAAAGCAGCCAATTTGCATTCTGTTGCTTCAACAACAGAACAAGCCTGCTGTTTGGATAAGTGTTTGCGAGATCCGAGGATTCTTATCACTGCAGCCACCCGTGAGGTCTGTTCAGAATTAGCTTTAACTTTGTGACTTTTGAAATGCTCATTTATGCACAAAACGCCGTCCCGCGGCTGCCCACCGAGTACCCCCACAGGGCACCCACACGGGGCACCCACACAGCACCCACACGGGGCACCCACACAGGGCACCCACACGGGGACAGGTGTCAGTGCCGTCGGTCCCATAGCAGAGTCAGCTGGGCGGGCTCAGCAGGAGTCTCCTAACGGCGGCTTCTTCGCGTCCCTCCAGCTGTCCAGCATCTGCAGAGCAGCGGTCCACGCCGGGGTGGTTCGAAGTCACGGCGGTTATGTCGACGTCATGCCTGTGGACAAAAGAAAGACGTACACCGCTTCGTTCCAGAATGGCATATTCTCAGAAAGGTAAATGGACAAGACATACATTCTGCCCTTTCATGCTTACCTTCCAACCAGCTCGCTGTCGCATGGGTTTGAGGGCACGAGACTGAGCCAGGGTGTTTCCTCCGCGCACACACGGTGTGACAGTACGCCGGTACCAGAGGTGCCTGTCTCCTGCGGGCTCGTCAACACCAAAATGAAAAAGGAAGTCGGATTGCAAGTCAGAACTTCTCCTTCGTTAACTGGTCTTTAAATAAGGGAATGTCTTTCATCCTCGTTTGGATATTCCAGATTAAGTGTTTGTATGTACTTCTTTCTAGGTGAGCAAGGCACTATTTCTCTAACCCAGTTATCTGACAAAGTGTTTGACAAAAACCATGAGTCTGACTGATTTTCCCCAGAACCCAATTTTCTTTTTGATTGGAGGATGTTAGATGCCTAACGTGATATAAATGAATTCTTTCAGGTCCGGTCATAGTATGGATCTTGCTTATTAGTTTATACAGTTTGTGGTTTGAGGGAATTCATGTGACTTTATGAAGTATTAATAAAAGAGAAAATAACCTATCGTGACTTTTCAACTCACCGGTACTTGTGGAGGTAATATGAAGTCCCATATATTTGGGATAGGTAAAAGAAAAAAAAAACGACTAACTTTTAAATAGTTACTGAGTTCTTCAAATTCTTCATGGAAGGGTCACATGTAAAGTTTCTCTAAGGGACACCAAAGGATGTGCCACGAAGGGCGTCTAGATTGCCTGCCACATAACCATCTGGGTGCCATCTTCATAGAGAGATGGACTTGTGTTTAGCACCTGTTTTCAGATGCGACGGTATCAGGAGGCCATTAATGAGAAGGTGACTTCACAATAACCTGGCTTATGGTCTCCTTAAACAGATAAAACAGATATGATACATAAAACAGATTCTTGAGTCATAAAGTCTGAGATGCAGTTTTCTAAGCTGAATCGAGTAATGTGGTTTTATTTACCTGTTATAGTTCTCAAATTTTTAAAAGATAATCGATGATAGTGATAGCTTAAGAAAACTGAGAATAATTGTTTTTGAGAACCTGCTGTGAATTTTCTGGATGCTGCTGGACACTTTCTATCAGCTTACTTCCACCAACAGCCCTATAAAATTGATTCTCTAAACCCTAATTTATAGACGTGTTAACTGAGGCTCAGAGAGGTCAAGTGACAGGCCCAAGGTTGTGTAACTCAGAGCTCGGGTTTGATGCTAGACCTGTACATTGAGAAATACGCATTTTCCCAGCACGTCACTGTGTACAAAGAAGCAGCACCAGTCACTTTCTGGAGCACCTAGTCAGTCTGTGTCCTGTAAACAAAGATGGCTTTCGAGTGGCCATCTGCGGTATGAAAAACTGGGCACGTGTGTTTGTGGTGTGCGCGCACTTAGGATAGTCTCACTCTTTCTCACACGAAAATTCTCCCCTTTTCTTGTTCATGAATAAATATGTGAAAGGAATTGTACTTTGTCTTCCTTACCTTAGTATTTATTATGTTGGTTGTTAAAGCCTTATTTAACATTAAGAAAATAAAACTTTATGGAAAAATGTAAAGACTGCAAAATTTTAAATTTGATTAGAATAAATGATTAATTGCATTATTAATCTGTTTTAAATATTAGGCCTTTAAACAAAACATACCTTGATTGATATCACTAAATAAAATATAAATAATTTGAGAAAGAGTAAAATATGTGATTTTGCATTGCTTTTAAATTGTTTTAAAACACCTTCAAAATGAGACTGAGCAGTGTGTATGCGTTTTCATTTTAGTAAACAAAAATTAGGATCTTTCAGGTTTGACCATTAAATTTTCACACTAAGATTTTTTCTTGAAACCATAGATGTTAAAAATATGAATAGGTATGAGAGCAATACAATATAAATTTTGTTAGACTTAGGAAATGATGTTAGCAGTAGAGAGTATTGCTTGAGTATCACCATCTTGTCAACTTGCAGTTAAATTTTAACTGTGCCAATAGCAAACCTGAAACTCAATCTTCTCCCAGAGAAACTGAATAGCAGAGGCTTAACTCTGTTAAAATCACAGGTGTTAATGTATGAAAATGTGACCTGTAATCTGCAAAGTTCTATATAAAATACTATTATTGCCACTGTGCACCTTAAATTCCTTTAGTAAACTTGCAGCCCAGCATACAGCTAAGATTTAAAGAATTTATGTCATCCTCACTCAAGCTTTCCAAAGACTATAAACTACAGTAGCCTAAGAAAGTTGACCACCTGGATTCATAGAGCTGCTTTCCCAACTGTCATAGGGAAGCGTGATTTATTTGAGGGGGATTATATGTGGAGATGACATCAATATGCTTTTTGTATTTTTGCAGTTTACAGAATCCTCCAGGAGGAAAGGCATTCAGAGTATTCGCTGTTGTGTGAAATGGAACACTTGGAAGAGGATCGTAATGACTGTTCCAAATGCCATATTTCTAAAGTTTGTATAAAACTGTAACATTACTGTACAGAAGATACCAACTATTTTCAGCCCCCAAACAGTGCCAAATGCATACAAATCCTGATAGACAAAGTCTGTAAAATAAAACATGGGACATTATTAGCTTTGGGAAAAGTAATGACTATGTAATGGTTTTAGAAATCCTGTGTTAAATATTGCTATATTTTCTTAGCAGTTATTTCTACAGTTAATTACATAATCATGATTGTTCTACATTTTATATATTATTATATGGTGCTTTGTATATGCCACTAATACAATGAAAACATTGAATGTGAATGGCCCTCAGATAACCATCTGGTGCATTTAAAAATATTAATAACAGAAATACTGACTCTAAAAATTAACCATGTTATTACATTTTCCTCCATTTAATGCTATGCAGTTACCTACTCCAGAAAATCTCAAATTATCTTCCACTTAATACCTGTATAGTTTTTCTCTTCTGTTTTAAGTTTAGACTTATAGGATATTAAGTCCGGATACTGTACTCTTATTTTGTATAAAACAATTCTTTATTATCCAGATGAACCTGTTACAACATTTGATTCCTTGGGAATGGCCTTCATGGCACATGGAATGAAACATTCCTAGTGATCGTACAGGATACAAAGGGGTAGGCACAGGCAGCTGGAGCTTTCTAGGTATTGTTCAAACTAGGGTCACACATTTTCTTCTGTGTCCTGGCAAATACTCCTGCAGGCCAGGAAGTATAATAGCAAAAAGTTTAACAAAGATGAACTAAGACATTTGCATCACCATTGCCACTGATTTTCTTAATGGTAAATGGCTCTGTGTATAATTGTTGCCATGTTATGGTACTATAATGGTGATATATTTGTTTCTATGAAAAAATGTATTATGCTTTGAGACAAATTTTGGTATTTTTTTTTCCGCTGGTGAGTTTATTTTCCCTGTAAACATATTAAAATTAATCGTGTTTCAAAGTATTGTTTTCAGTCTCATTTGCATCCTTATTGATTTAGAAATCACTTTAAATTTACAAAAGTATTGTAAATCTTTTAGATTTGGGTTACTGACATTAACACATATAGCATCTTTAATACCAGAAGTCAGCAAAGTCAACCTGATTATTTTGGTATTTGTCTGTGAAAGAGAGAAAACAATCATAAGTTGAGAAGCATTATATTAAGGGAAAATGTGAATAAAATGAGAGAGATGAATATCTGAACTAGAAATAATCTGAAAGGTATAAAGTAATTATAAAAGCGTTGACAAGACAATAGATAATTCAAATATTTTTAGAAAGTGTGTAGGCGTTTAAGAGCAGATAAAGGAGAGAGAAACCACACGTAGAGATCACGGAAAGCGAGAGATGGCTCTAACAACAACAACAAAAAAGGGGAATCACATAAATAACTGTTGGAGAGCAAATTGAGAAACTAACATGATCAGTCGTCAAGGACTGGCAGGGAATTAAATCGTTCAAAATATAGGTGATCAAAGCTTAAGTATTTATACATTAAAAATTTCAAATTTAAAGCACATTTTGTGGAAACATGTTTTTCCAAAAGACATTACACCTTCTTAAGTAGTGTGATTCAAATGTAAACTTTACCCACATTCGTCTTCTATTTCTCACTGCCTCCCCCAACAAAGACGCCCCAGCAATTTTGTCAGGATTTTAAAATGTGTCCCTATTTGTATATTTGTGATCAATTTCCTGTATTCAGTGTCTCTAACTGAAGCCTCCTCATTTTGTTCCTTTTGTTCCTTAAAAATTCCTTTGTAATGTCCTTATTTTTTTTCACCAGAATTGCTCTGTTCTATAAACTGTCATTATTTAAGAAAACCAAAACATCTTATAAAAGCATTTAAGGACCTCTGTAGCCTTGCTCCATATAATGCTTTTCTATACTCTCACAACACAAGGTGTGGCCTTGAATGTTATTCAACTTTATGTTTCAATTACCTCACCTGAAAATGGGACAAATAATACCTCATGGGGATCGCCCTAAGAATTAATTGAAATATTATGTATAATGTACTTAAAACAACATCAGACACATAGAATGTGGTCAATATATGTTAGTTTATTATTATAATCATTTTTGTTATTTACCTTGGGGAAACTATGCATCTATTATGCTGAAATATACCACATCCTTCAGTTCTGAACTAAATGTGAAATCCTACAGGAACTTCCCTGCAATTATCCTGGTAAGAATGCTGATAAGCAAACATCTTTGCACTAGACTATTAAATTATGAAGACAAATTTTTCAATTATTACTAAAAAATTCCTAATTAATACCATAATCGTCAATTACATTTAACTACGTTAATGAAAATGAAAAGCAGAGAACCTACCAAAGCTTTACTTGACCAAAGCTCAGTTTTAAGAATGAACATTTATAGACAATGAAGTGGAAGTCAAGGATAAATATTTAAAAGCCACATTAAGAGATTTAAAATGTTAAATCCCATCTGACTGAGCTTTAACTTATGCTAAAACAGATTTCATTATTATTTATACCTACAGCACCTGGTCTTCCTAGCTGGTTTCCCATCCAAGTACTAACCAGGCCTGACCCCACTTAGCTTCCGAGATCAGACATTGGGCTTGTTCAGGGTGGCATGGTTATAAACCATGGGTCATGGCTCCACTGGGGAATGTAAAGCAGACGTGCTAACCACTATACTATGGAACCATGTCCTAAAGCAGATTTTTAAAAAGCCATTAAAGAACAACTTGGTTAGGAACAATATAATGAAAAACAAATAAATAAACAGTCCCACCTGAAGATTTCTGCTTCATTCATTCCAAAAATATCGAGTTCCTACAATTTCCTTATGGACTGTCTTGGTCACCATAGATATGGTCATAAGCAAACATGTCCTCAGGAAATTAGAATCAAGTGAACAAAAAAATATTAATCACAAACAATGTGATTACCAACCATGAAGGTTTTAGAACTGCATAGTTACAAAGAAAATGTTTATAGTATAGTGGGAGTATTTAAAAGTGGTACTTGACCCAAAAGGGAGGGGGGAAGATGACTTCACTAAGGAATTGACACTAAAGCTTAGATCTTAAGGATGAGTAGGAATAAATAGGGAAGGGTTAGAACTCAAAGAGATACCCAAAATTGAATAATCCTATGACATGATACATGTTAATATACTCAAAAGTAACTCAGTGTGAGCAGAGAAGCAAAATATTTTAATACATCTTATAATAATACCAATCAGAGTTTTGTTACATTTTAAAACAAAGTATTTGTTGTTCTTGTGATCTAAAGAGCATGATTCTTATACGATTAACACGTGTAAAGCACGGATGCAGACGATCACATGAAAGAGGACAGAGGGGACGATGTGTTGACTGAGCGCCAACTATGTGTTACCATTGCTTGACATTTAAATGTATTTTGATTCTTACAACAAGCCTGAGAGACAAGGTTATTTTCCCAAACTTATGTATCAGGATGCAGATTCTAAAAGGTTAAGCAACACTGTCTAGGGGCTCGTGTTTGAGAAATGTGATTCAAGGCTCCATTTATCTAATTCCGAAGCCCATGCTCTTGCAACTAAATCTCTTCTGCTAGGCATTTTCACAGAGATGGTGAATGACTTCACTGATTCCTCCCACACTAGGTTGAGGAGTGCTATTGCAGAAAATGTTATAATTCTTGAACATGCCAACAATTTGTTAGATGTGGGAATATGCATACGAGAAATAAGGGATTTAGTTTTCTTTAGAAGTGGCCCAGGGAATTAAAAAAACCATTGGTTCAGGAAACACCAAAAAAGAATCAGATTTGCGTTCTATAAATTTTGAACTTTTGTACTACTTTTCCAAGACAATAGATTAAATAGTTCCCCAGTACGTTAAAAGGAAAACAAAGAGGAAGAAAATATACTCATAAAAGCATGAATATCCTGAAAATGGATGGAATCATGGTGATGATTCAAAGTACGTGGGCCCTCAGTGCAGAGCCTGCATGAGAAGGCTGCAGGTTATGGTGGAGCCATACACCTAAATGACTGAAGAATGGGCTTTCTTACTTCCATTCACGTGGCTCCCCTGACTTCATTCTTCACTCTCCAATCCTCACCTGCCCACATACTCTTAAACGAATCCAAGTAATTAATATTCTACCACACACAAAGAACTTTAAGTCAAACCCTTCTCATTCAGGAAACAAGTTGACAATAATAGAAACCAGTTCTTCAAACTTATATATCAACAGACAAAAGGATCATCAGACATATGCACAGATAAGCACGTATCATATCAACTGACATGAGAAGAAGCAGACATTTCAGAGAAGAGTATCTCTAAAAATATTACCTTCGAGGGGAGTTAGGAAGACACTATATTTATGAAATAAGAACAGGCTTGTATAGAAAAGGAACAGAGAACAAGGAAAGTCTTGGAAGAGACCAGAGTAACTGAGTTAGCTATTGAACTCCAGAAAGTGAGAAAAAAAAAAACAAAAATCTTCAAAGCTGTGATGTGGTCTAAAAGTAAGGATTTTAAGATATCAATAGAAACAGAAAACATAACAGAAAATTTTAGCTTCAATGTATGTGTAGTGTTATCTCATTGTGGTTCTTACCTGATGATTAATACTGTTGAGCATCTTTTCATGTCATTTGTATGTCTGCTGTGAAGTGTCTATTCAAGTCTTTTGTCCTTTTTAAAATTAGATTGGCTTTTTATTATTGATTTATAATAGTATAAGTTTTTTTTATATATCCTGGATACAAGGCTTTTGTCCTATACATACATAGTGATATGTATATATGCATGCATATATAAATATATTTATATGCATATATATATATTTCAAGATGAAGTCTATGATCCATTGAGTTAATTTTTGTGCACTCTATGAGGTTAAAATGGAAAATTTTTTTCCCATATGGATATCCAATTTTCCAAGCACCACTGTTGAAAAAACTATCCTTTCTCATCCAGTTACCATGATACTGTTAAAAATCAACTGATAACACACATACACACACAGATTTCCAGACAGTTTCAGTAATGTCCAATACAAATTTAATTTATAAGTAATATAACTACTTATACATGTTCATATAATTATTATAATTTCATATAATTTATATAAATTTCATAGTTAATTTATAATTATTAAATGTATTTATATAATTAAATGTCGAATTTAATTGATATACTTAGATCACTTCTATGATATTAAATTTTCCAATCACATTAATAAAAGGATAAGTTTAATAATACTTTTAACTCTGTATATCCAAAAATTATCATCTCAATGTGTAACCTATATAAAAATATATGCTAATAATTTTTCAGGAAACCACTTTATTTTATATTAATATTACCACTCTAGGGTGCTTATACTTGAATTATAGATTTCCAACCATCTATTTTTATTCGCTCAAAATTAATTATTACAGGTGTTCTTCAAAAGTACTTTGCTTTTCTTTTTGAGACGTTTTTTCACTGGACATAGAATTCTACGTTGACAGTTTGTTTTTAGCATTTTAAAATGTCATTTCATTACCTTCTGACTTCGGTAGTTTCTTAAAAGACCTGCAATCCTATTTGTATTCATCGCTACCCGAAGTTTCTTTCTTTAGCAGCTTTTAAGATTTTCTTTTTATCGCTCTGTAGAAATAGCATAGTCTCATTCAAGGTCTCCTCTATGGGGGGTCTAGTAAGCGTTCCCAGTGATACAAGAAATCTCCATTCTGAATCAGAGCTTGTTTCCTGAACTCTGAAATGGTTCAATTTATTTTTCCCATATTGTTCTTTTTCAGTCTCTCGGGACTTTAGGTGGATAGGCTGCTATTAAGCAAATACTCAAGGTAACCCCATGGGAATTTCTGAACCTGGGCAAGCCCAGCAGGCCATCTTCCTGGGGCCAGCGGTTTCCCCCGCTGCACTGATGCAGAGTGGGGAAGGTCCTTCGGGCCAGCCCCATAAGGCCCTGCGCGGAGAAGACACCCAGGGCCTCTGTGCGCATTAGGTCTCTGTAACCAGCGGACTTGCCACCAACACTGCCCTGGGGGTCCAGGCTTAGGAGTTCCCTGAGATGTGGCATCGGGGAACAGGAATTTGTTTTGCACAGGGCTGGAAAGTGGCAGCACGATGCGCCCCCAGAAGTCGCTGCTTGAGGACCTATCCATCCCTTTAAGGCCCGACCTGGCCTGGAGCCTGGCGAGCCTGGAAGCGGAGCCTCCCTGAACGCCGGAGTGCAGCTGGCTCCCGCGCTCCTGCCCTCAGGCATCGGGCC
Source organism: Eonycteris spelaea (assembly GCA_003508835.1). Taxonomy (NCBI): domain Eukaryota; kingdom Metazoa; phylum Chordata; class Mammalia; order Chiroptera; family Pteropodidae; genus Eonycteris; species Eonycteris spelaea. The sequence goes on from PUFA01000106.1 coordinate 65,528, forward strand.
CCCTTGGCCTCTTGGAAGGGGCTGCCCTCTTCCTCCAGGAAGTCCTCCCGGGGCCAGCAGTTCCCCTCACTCCCCTACTGACTCGGAGTCAGTTGAGGTGATTACCGTCACCCGCGTCCAGTCCTGCAGACCTCATCCCACCTGTGCTTCTCTGGCAAACGACTCACTGGCGTCTCCCACCCCACGTGGCTCTCTGGGCGGGCCAGGAACGGCTTCCAGGTTCTCACGAGCTCGGCTCAGAGATCTCGCGAGATCTGGCTTCAGGCGGCAGTAGGCTCTCTGATCAGGAGAAGGATGGACCACGCGGTGCCTGGGGTATCCCCGAAAAGTCCCCGCCTGTGACCTGGCCTATTCCTTTACAGTTCAGACGCTGACAGATTCCAGGGAGCCTGGATGCCAAGTCGGCGCACGCGCAGTTCAGCAGGTCGGGCCCAGTGCACCTGCGCTCTGGCATCTGGGCGGTCCGGGCCTGTGTGGCGACCCAGCCCGGCCGGCCATCCTCCCGGGACCAGCTGCACCCCCCACTGAACTTCTGATATGAAGTGAGGAAGGTCGCTGGAGCCATTCCTTTATAGTCCTGCGCCAGGAAGACTACAGGCCTCTCCGGGGTTCAGGTGACCAAGGTGTTTTTAATCAGCCGACTTCCGGACACTGCCCTGGATGGCAAGGCTAAGGAGTTCCTCTGGCTTCTGACCCAGGGGGACAGGCGCCGTGCTTGTGCGGCAAGCTGGACCTTGGCAGCGTGGTATGTGCCGCAGAACTCCCAGCCTGTGGCCCGGGCTATGCCTCCACTGCCCACACCCGGCTGAGCAGCGTGCTGAACCTTGGCCCAGCCCAGTAGGCCTTGCAGTAAGAAAAATGAGCCAAATCCTATTATTTGCACTTAGCTGAGAAGTGAGTATTCATTTATAGCTGCTAAATACAAATAACCTGTATTTTAACTTAAAGAATTCCACCAGAAGTCTTTAATTGACTTTAATTATTATACATCAGAGGAGAAAAGAATTGGAGACTGTTGTTACTGCTTAATAGTAAGATTTTTGCTCCTATTTGGCCTATTGCTTTGGCACTGCTGAGATGTTCAATGGAAGGAAATAATTATGATGCTATTCAGAGCAGATGTGCTGGAAATTGCCCCATAACTTCGATAGGGTTTTCATCGACAAAACAGAATCAGGCTCCTTTGGGAGCTATGGTTGGATAACCTCTGCCTAATTTCTGTGTGAGTCGATGTATGTGTGTAAATTTACATTTTTCACAGATTGATGGTCTGTTAGGTAAATGCCTTAGTGTTCATTGAACTTCCATTCATTCTGTCAGTATGGAAAAAATGAAAAGACACTGATTTGGCCAAAGTGACAAAGAGCTGTAACTAATTTTAAATAAGTTCTTCAAATTTCCAATAATATTTTCTATGTTTCCCTGAGATAAAGCTAGAATAAGAGCACAGAACAAATGTTAGAGTCCGGACGTGTAAGTACTTTTGAATAAATCCTCACAAACTTCAGAAAGTATCAAAAGCCAGATTATACAAACACTCTACACCTAAGTGTGAGCACCATGCTCATAGAAGTAAACCTAATTAGGTAGTTTATATTAATTTAGAAGCATATTTGTTTGTTGCATCAGAACTTATTTTTTTTAAGTAAAAAACATCCTTTATAACATACAATCTAAGACATTAAAAGCTACGAGACAACTGGTGTTTGTGTGTGAAACACTCAGAAGCCTATCAAATACTTTTCAAAATAGTACTTATAATGGCCATATTATAGAGTGCTCATTTGGTACCAGGCGCTGTCTTTAAGAAGTTTATAGCTAAACTCACACAGTCCACAATATAATCCAGTGAGAACTGTTATTATCCTGTTTATTTTGTAGATGATAAAAGGAGTTAAGGAACTTCCTCCCATTCACTCAGAAAATAAATATTGGAACAAGGATTTGAACTTTTAAAATATGTCTCTAGCTTCTGTGCTCTTACTATTTTCCCTCCACACAGCCATCTTTCCTGTTTGATTTATATTCATATATCTGTATGAAAATCGTAAAGCAATATACCATATATAATATATATATATAGAGACAATATATATTATTTCATATACTTTTCAGAATCAATACCAAATGTGAATATATATATATATATATTTTTAAAGCAAATGCCTGGGAGACATCATCCATGCAGAGATGGCTTCTGATAACCAAGCAGACAAGCTCCGCACCTGGCCGCTAAGGGACATCACCAATAACCTGTAAGTCCTCTATGCAGTATCCTGGCATCTTGGTCGTATTTTCTCGTCTTTCTTCCCCACACTTTAGCCTCCGATCAGTGTCATGGTGTGAGGGACATTGCCTCCATGCACACCTGTCAAAAGTGTTGCCCAATGAAGATTGTGTGTGCTCCTGACAGCTTAAGGTTATATATTTTTCCTTGATCAGTTCTGACATTCCGTGAGCCCCCTACACTTGGTATATTTTTCTGTTTGCCCATCTGCTTTTTATTTCTTTATTCCTCTTTCTCTCTACTATTTGGATGAATCAGTTATATTTAATGATTCCATTTTTTCCCTTCTCCATTAACTTTTTAGCTTTTTTCTTTTTTTTTTTTTTACAGTGGTAATTTCTAGAAACTAACATGCATTTTTAATATACCTTTGATTACACATTTGCCGTCTGTCAGTGCAGACGCCTTCAGACAGCTCAGCTCCATTTACTGTACTCCTTTTTGTGCTCGTGGTATCATGCATTTTACTTCTGTATTTGGGATTTGCCTTTCAAGACAATATTGCCCTTTCCAATATTTGTCTTTATTTCTGAAGTTCTGTGTTTCCATATAGTGTCATTTATTTAATATGAGGAATTACCTTATATCTGGCAGTGCAGGCCGACTTGTACTTGGTCAGCTTTTACTTCTCTGGTAAAGCTTGACTTCACCAAATTTTTAAGGATATTTTTGCTAGAGAGAGAATTCTCAGTGAATTAATTGTCTTTTCTTTTTGAGTACTTTAAAGCTATCACATGGCTTCTGCCTTCTGTAGTAACGATAACCATTAGAACTTTTATTTTTTGCTCCTTTAAAAGAGAAGTTTGATTTTTCATGGCTGTTCGTAACATTTTCTTTATTTTTTGTCAGCCCAACTGATAACTAACTGATATATAAAATATATAAGTCACCTGTAGATTGCTCTTTTTTCCCCTTACTTTTCTTTAATTTTTGGTTGTTAGTTTTTTTTTTTTCTTCCCTTTTTTTTTTTTTTTTTTTTTTTTTGCATGCCTCATATGTTTGGATTGGAGGAAAATTGTAGAAGTTCTAAATGACGTTGTCTTCCTCCAGGTGGGCTAAATTTTCTTCTGGAAAACAGCCAGAGCACTAGTGGTCCTATTGAGGCTTGTTTTTAGTCTTTCTTAGGGCTCTTTTTGTAAAGACAAAAAGATGTGGCCTTTCCTATTAGAGCATAGCCCTCTGGCATCTCAGATTACAGCCCTGGGCCCTCACCTGGGCCACCCCACCTTGGCAGGGTTGAACTCCTGTCTTTCTACCAGCACCACGTGGCTCTTGTCATCTCTGCTTTAGCATTCTAACCTCCCAGCTATTTCTACTGAGCTTCTAAAAGAATTTTTGAGCCTTACCCTCTAAGTGCACAGTTAAGAATGGAGATCAGCTGACTTAGGGGAGAATTGTGTGCTAATTTTCGAACTCCGTCTCGGAGTTTTCCTCTTTCACTGGCGTTGGCCCTTTAAATCCCAGCCAGTATGGCAGCCCTACAGTCTGGCCACAGTCCTCTCCACACAGTACACTTCCTGCTTATGCTCTACTTCCCTCGTCTGATACTTGGAAAATGCCTTCAGTGAAAAGGCCAGAAAGAATGTGAATCTCAAATCATATACTTCCCTTCTCTCTCAAGGATTTTAGCCCTTTAAGCTCTGCCTATTTTGGATGCTTTTCAAAGCCTTTTAGTCCGTGTTTCATAAAATTTTCCAGCTTTTAAATTGTTTTGTGCTGGAGGATTAGTCCATAACAAGTCATTCTACTATGACTGGAACCGGAAGGTTATAAATGTTTTTTTTTTTTTTATAAACTGCATTTTATTTAGAAAATGTAATGCAACCCAGATAAAAAATTTTTTAAAATTTCAGAAATTCAAAAGATATATGATGAAAAGTACATATTACCTGACCCTCAGTTAATTGCTTTTAGATTCATCTAGCTTCACATGCATCTGTGATCACAGATATGCATGCCTTTGTATGCATTTATGCATTTGTAAATTGCATAAATTACAGCTCTTGACCTGTGCCACTCTAAGAATTAATACTTCTTAATTTAAAACATTTCTTGCCAGTCATGTTTCTTCTTTTTAAACTTTGTATGTGTTTAATTAATCAGATCTTTTCCTGATTGCTGATTTTGTGTCATCCTGCTTGGAAGGGCCATTCTTATTTCAAGTATACATTTAAAAAAATCTTCAATATTTTCACACTAAGATTTTCATTTATGTTTTAATGTTGGAATCAATCTAAAATTTATTTTGGTATAAGGACTGAGAAAGGAGAAATCCAGGACTGAGAAAGGAGAAATACAACTCTATTTTTCCAAATGTATATTCATTTTTTAATACTGTTTTTTGAATAATTAATTTTTCTCACATAAATTTGAAAATGCTGCATATTTAAAGTAAATTTCTGTAAATATTTGATATTATTGGTACTGTTCTGATCTATTGATCTAGCTATGTGTCTGCCAGCATTAACATGTTTTATTAATTTGCTTTATAATATTTTTAGTATTGGTGCAGCTAATATTTTTTTAAAAATTCGCAGCTTGTCTCACATGTTTTTGATAAAAAGTGTAAAAAGTCATAATTTTGTCAGTTAAATAGTTTAGTTTGAGAAACAGGTATTATGTCAAATGCCTTATGCTTTTGTTTTTGGCTATAATTACAGTTCCTGCTACCATAATTTCTATACATTTTGATAAAGTGGATGAATGGTATTTCTAGAGCCTATGGCTTGATGTCACGTGTCATAAACATTTTGTGAGGTGGTGGCATGTTCCTATTCCCCCTGCATGTATCCTCGGTGCCCGGCAGAGGCCCTCAGGGAGGAGTCAGCCTTCTCCTAGTCTTGTTATAAAACTAACCCCATTCTATCTAAGTAGGACTTAGATGACATAAATGTGTAAAACACATAGGGTAACCAGTTGTGGGAAACACCAACAAGAATGACATAACGAATATGTGCTTCAACGTTAATCTGTTTAGTGTTCTAGCTCTCATTCTCTTACAAATTTCTTGCATATTCTAAAGGTTACTTTAAAAAATGTTTATCCATTTTAGTAATCTCCAGTATATGTTTCAGCATTGAGGTGTGCAGTGAACTTCATGTTCTCACATATTTCCTAACTCCCATTCTATCTACTACATGTATTCATTGCATGGTTGTAAATAGTAATTCTTCATAAATGCCGAATATACAGAAATTCTAAAACTTTGCAAATCACACATCTCTTACATTATTATTCCAACCTATGTTTTATAAAAACAATAAATATTATAAAACTCATTTAATATTAACACCAGTTTCTTTTACATCTTTAAATAGATGAAAATTATTATTCTAATGAAAATATCTTATAATAATTTCTGAAATTCCAATAGCATCTTATGTTTTACAAACTTTTTTCACATATAGTATTTAATTTGAGTTAGATAAAAACTCCTTGAAGGAGATGCTCGTATTCCCATTTTACAGCCAGGAAAAGCAAAATGCAGAGGTGTTAAATGGTTTTAGACTCAACTTCTATTCACTGAACCCTGAAATGACTTGAAAATAAAATAAGGCACTTTTTCTATAAATATGATCACTATTTGTTTATTTAAAATTTATTAAGAACTTATGGAAGGTATTCTGAACTTCATCCTGCATTTATTGAAATAGTGAAATTATTAAAATAGTAACATTTTATTTTACCTATTACTGATAACAGAATATTTTATTATCACACAAGGTTCATATAACTTTCTTTACCAATTTAAAGTCTATGAAATTTTTTTCATCAAAAGAATAAACCATCAATAATTACAAAGACATAGAAAAGTATTACAGTCATACATTGCAATTCATGACTGAAGAGAAAAGATTCTTGCTATAATTGTTTTTTCTCAGTTAACAGATTTATATTGGAAACTATTTTAAATACTTGTCTGTGCTTGGAGGATATCGTCCATTTATTTGGTTTATGCCAAACTGAAATAACAGAGCTACTGAAGTAGCCCTGTAGAACGGACACAGAGCCAAGTCAGTGAGTCACCAAGTTTTGCTGACAATAAGCTAAGAGTTGAGAGCTTTCACAGTTCAGGCCACTGGGGGATTCCAAGATCTGGAAATCAAAAAAAAAAAAAAAAAAAAAGTGGGAATACGTTCTTATTTGGGAAATTAGGCTGGAGTCTGGAATACCTAAAGTTAATAAAGCAAGGTAAAACATAATAGAAAAATAATGATGAGAATGCGAAGAGATTGAGCCTAGATAGTTTTATTTGTGCTGTCAGAGAGAAATGATGGTGTAGCAGCCCTGGCTTGTGTAGAAGATGCCACCAGGGTGAGCATGCTAGTGTCCATCTTGTGTACATTGCTCTGGGAGAGTATAAATAGCACTGTACCTTCTCTTGCTGGAAGTGTAATCAGTTGAACTGTCTGACCTTCTAACTGCTTTTTATAAAAAATAGTAATGCATGTGATCTGGTACAGACCCACCTAAGATTGTCTAAGATGTCAGCCCATTGCAATGTAAGATCTATTTTGAATGTATTACAGCCTTTAAGAGACTTGTTGCATTATAAATCAGGGTTTAATTGACCACCGCCATATTTTAATTATTTAAAATATTTTTATTCATAGGATGATGTTCATAAATACTTGATCATTTTTGATTTATGTCAGAAATACACACACATAGTATATGCATGTTAAGAACCAATTAGGTATGACGGAAGACAAGTGATCTATTCTTATATGTGCATTATTTCTTATCTTCACATACTCTATTTCCTTACAATACCACAAATGAGAAAATTAAAATTATAGCATTTGGCATGTATTACACTAAATGAGGATTTTACAAACATTTGAAAACTGGAATATGAATTAGGAAATCCTTTTGTGCTCTTTACTAATAGGTATTACTAAATATAGCCTTTAGTGCATATACTGAATTGTCATTTCTTCTTTACACAAGGCATCTGGTTTAAACCATTTAAATGTTTTTCTCTTGTCAGTTGAAGTATAACAATGTGAAAGGAAAAGAGAAACATTCTTCACAGTGAAAAAAAAATTAGACCAACCCACAGATAGTTTCTGCTGATTCTAACGTCTCTTCTCCACTTCTTTTGGTCAGTGTGATGTTGTGTTTGACAGCAGTCTTCAGTGTGGCACTGCCAGAGAGAGCTAGCCTGGGCACACAGCAGCCAAGTGTTCCTCCACGTCTTCACATGCTGAGTAAATCTTTACTCACTGGCAGCCTTGCCCACTGGTTGGAGCGCTTGACTGGAAAGGAGGAACAGATACAAATGTGAAAACTTGGGCTAGGTGAAAGAGGAGAAATGGAAAAGTTCAGGAAAAAAAAGGAGGAAGGATTGGAGAATTTATTCCATAAAAATAAAAAAAAGTTTAAAATGTTTAGAATGATGAATCAAAGTGAGAAATATTCATGTATACTTCAAGCTACCCAACCATTGCTCTCATGGATTTTTAAAATAACACAGTATAATGAAAAAAATGTTTATATAAAAATATTGTTAAAGAACACAGTTCAAGCAAGTGGAAACTTAGGTCCACACAAAAACCTTCACGGGGATGTTTATAGCAGATTTATTTATAATTGTCCTAAGTTGGAAGCAACCAAGATGTCCTTCAGTAGACATATGGATAAACAAACTGTGATACATCCAGACAATGGAATATTATTCAGTACTAACAAACCAATGAGAAAAGAATGAATCATTTAAAAGGTGTTGGGGGAACTAATTTATGATATGAAGAAAATTAAAAAGTATTCCAACCTAATCTAACATTCACAGGTGAATGTGGATTAATGCTAGATGTACTAAATGTGAAAGGTAAAATATTCAAGATAATAAAACTAATGGAAAGAGCATATCTTTGTGACCCGAAGGAAAGAGTTCTTAAAACTTTAAAATGACAAACCAAATTATTTTAATCATACCCAAATTAAAGTTTTTTATTTAACAAGGAATAACATAGGAAAAAGATAACAATCAGAATGAGAGAAATTATTTTCAGTGTCTAGAACCTTATAGGTTAATATTATAATATTATATAAGTTGATATCTATAATATGCAAGAATTCCTACAGAAATTATATAAAAAAATCCCAATGGAAAAACAGGCAAAAGAACAAGAGAATTTATAAAAGTAGAAATCTAAGAAAAATATGAAGACACACTCCCAGAAATGAGAAATTTATATTACAAGAATACTGAGTTATCATTTTACACTATCGGACTGCAAAAAAAGTAGAAACCTAGGACCTGGGCGTGTGGGCCAGGTGGGGTTGCGGACACTGCTGGCACCAAGCTGACCATTGCGCCTGTTGCGTCGAGCAGCCTGGCAGTACTCGATCAAAATGTGTTTGCGTGTTTGCCACCTCTCCATTCTCCCTGACAGATTTCTACCTGCTGCTTTAGAGCTGGGGTGCTGGTTGTCTTAATTTTGTACAGTTGGTGAATTAAGGAACATTGCTTGTTTACCATTGGGTTTCCTCACTTTGTCTTCTTTCCCCTCTTGCCATTCTGCCTCACCTCAAAAAGACATGCAGCTGCTGCATGCACTTGTTTTAATGCATCAGCTGATGGTCATTTTGGGTGTGTTGAAGAAGGAAACTTCGTTCAGTGCAAACAGCTCAACAGTGTTACAGTTCAATGAATAAGCAGCATGGCTGCAAAATCACCTGACTGCCAGCTGCCCTGGAGAAAGGTGGGCCTGGGGCAAGGAGAGCCGTGAGATGTGTTTCAGCTCCAGTGGGGGAAAAACATACTGTTCTGTTTTTGGTGGAAAAGGACAGTATGTTCTGCTAGCCCAAGGGGAGCTGACTTACATAGACAGAAGGGCCTGCCCCTGATCCCTGATTGGTCCATCCTCGTGCAGATGAGGACTCCAGATCCTCACAATTTGATTGGTCCAAAAAACACTGTCTTGATTGGTCAGCATATAGCTGCTTTGATTGATCAGTAAAGATGCTGATGGACATATAGGTGCAATACTGGATGGGGAAAGTCTCAGTCCTCTTGGTCGAAATACAATTCCAGGAACTTTACAAGGGCTGGCACCAAGGGCAGGAGCACAGTGCAGGTAGTCAGTTTGGTGCAGGCTTGTCCTGAATCACACTTTGCCTGAGGTTGCCTGCGTATAAATGCCCGCTAGGCTCTGGTTTCTACATTTGGGCCCGGTTAGCCACCAGGAGCCCTTCTTGGTAGGTATCTTCATTCTCAGGGTCCACGAATGGAAAATAGTGTTAGATATTTGTTGGAAGGATATTATTATCGTGTGGTACAGAACAAATCTGTTTAGTGGTAATGACCTCGTTGCTTAGTTTCAGATGAAAAACATTTCGAAGGTAATTTAGATCATATGGAAACTATTTCCAAAATAAGAGAGGCCACAAAATTTCAGTTGTTCTTTTAATTTGGCATGTAGGAAACTTTGCCATTCCTGGAGGACATGAAACCTGTAGAGGTTGTTTTTATTTTGCTCTGAACAGTAGGTATATGTGAGCAGAATAGATTAACTTCATAGATTCTTGCATTGTGTCAATTTAAAGTCACTGTAACCGGAAATATGATTTTTATAAGAGAAAAATATATGTAGTGCCTCAGATAATGCTGATGTCAGTGTCGCTTTCACCGATAGTGGGCAGCAGTCTGGGGCTGAAGCGGTTCTGCTGCCCTGCTTCACTCAAGGACCAGGCGCCTGCAGAGTCCATGTTGCTTCGCTCTCTTCTCGAACATTTCTGGTTAAACCTGTGTCACCGCCATGGACACATTTCCGCTCATCTGAGGGGGGAGGACAAAGAGGAGGACGAGCAGCATGGCTCTCCAGCCATGATAGCTAAACGTTTTCCCCATCACTTGTGTTCGTGTTCCCTTAGTCTGAATGTTCTCACGTGGTCACCCCCAGCCTCATGGAAACTGGGAAATGCCTTTTTCTGAGTGGCTAGATCTTTGTTATTGTGTGTGGCAGAGACTGGTTAGCTGTTCAGCAAACCCATTTCCTAACTTCAACTAATTTACAATAGAAAAGGTAAAAGATTGTGGATGTGGGGCAGCTAATGGTCTGAAATGCCTTACATTATTCGTTGTGAGGTTGGGTATAAAAGCAAGTTCCAGCCATCTACACAAAACCCATCTTAAATATGAATACACAAAATGTGAAAGGTAAAAGAATAGAAAATGATGTTTCATACGAACACTAATCAAATGATAACCAGAATGGCTGCATTGAAATCAGATAAAGTAGACCTTAGAACAAGGAATATTAGTATTCAAATAGTATGAAAGAGATATTTCATACTGCTAAAGGGGCCAATTCATGAAGAGAATATAGAAATCTTAAATGTATAGTCAACAAATAACAGCTTCAAAGTACATGAAATAAAAGCTGATTGAATTGTAAGAAAAATCAGAAATCCAAATTATATTTGGTTAAAAAAAAAATGCATTCTTTTTCCTATGGTCAGGAGCCAACCAATGAAATCTTCTCTCATCACTTCCATTAGCTTTTTTCCGTTTACACTTTTGGGGTCATATCCAGGCAATGGTGGCTCAGACCAGTGTCAGGAAAGCTGAGTTTTTTTCTAGTCATTTTACAGTTTCAGGTCTGAGGTTTAAGTCTTCAATCCACTTTGAGTTGCTTTTTGTATATGGAGTGATAGGTCCAGTTTCACTCTTCTGCATGTTGTCCAAGAATGACAGTAGGGCAGGGAAGGGCTATGGAAGGCATCGTATTTGGAAAGGAATGTTCTTTGTTCACAGGAGCCGTGATCAGTGCTAAAAAGGTATCATAAGGACCATACAAAAAACTTAATAACGATAAGCTTTTATTGACATGCTCACTGAAATCTCCACAAAATATTGCAGAGGTGTTTTAAAGACCTAAGTAAATAGAGAGATGCACCCACTCTCGTTATGGGTCCTCACTGTGGCACCCACGCAGCCAGAGCACTGTTGGGAACGTACCTGCTGACTCTGCTTGAGAAAAGAGAGAACGCAGTGTGATGCTCGGCGCTCACACTTCTGCTGCACAGTGGCTCGTGTTGCTTCTGCTGCATTCACTAGCCGAGCCACGGGCCAAGTTTATTTTAAAGGACACAAAGAAAGGGGCTCTTTCCCTAGGAAGGAGCACCAGATATCGAACAATAATACACTCTATCATTTCAATGTGTACGTATATTTTTTGGTGTGTAGCATGTTTGTATACACACACACACACTGAAGAGATCGCGACAGTCAAGCTAATTAACATAGTCTTCACCTTAGATAGTTATTTTTTTTTTATGTGTGTGTTGAGATCATTTAAGATTTACTATCAGTAAATTTCAGGTGTAACACATAGTATTATTAACTGTAGTCACCATGCCGTACGTTAGATCTCCAGAAATTATTCATCGTGCATAACTGAAACTTTGTACCCTTTGGCTAAAATCTCCCCATTGTATCTTCCCCCATCCCTGGTAAAACCACCATTTTAGTCTCTGTTCACTGGGTTTGAGTTTTTAAGATTCCACATATGAGACCATACATTTTTGACTTTCTGTGCCCAGCTTATTTCATGTAGCATAATGTCATCCAGGTTTATTCATGTTGACACAATGACAGGATTTTCTTCTTTATAAAGCTGAATAGTACTCCATTGTGTATATATACTGCATTTTTTAAAATCCATTTATCCCTCAGTAGACACTTAAGTCTTCACATCGTGGCTATTATAAATCATGATGCAATGAGCATGGACGTGTAGATATTTCTTCATGATACCGATTCCATTTCCTTTGGATATTAACCCAGAACAAGATTACTGGATCATATGGTTGTTCTATTTTTAGTTTTTTGAGGCACCTCCATACTCATCCATACTGGCTGAACCAATTTGTATTCCCACCAATAGTGCACAAGGGTTCCCTTTTCTCCACATCCTCATCAACACTTGTGAACTCTTGTCTTTTTGATAATAGCCATTCGGACAGATGTGAGAAGATGTCTCGCTGTGGTTTTGATTTGCATTTCCCTGATGATTGGTAATATTGAGCACCTTTTCATATAACTATAGGCCATTTGTATGTCTTCTTTTGAGAAATGTCTATTCAGGGTTTGCCGTGTTTTAATTGGGTCGTTTTTTATTATTTTTTTTGCTCTTGAGTTGTTTGACTTTCTTATATATCTTGGACACTGACTCCTTATCAGATTTATGGTTTGCAAATATTTTTGCCCATTCCGTAGGTTGTCTCTTCACTCTGTGGATCGTTTCCTTTGCCGTGCAGAAGCTTGTTAGTTTTATGTAATCCAATTTTACTTTTATTTCCTGTGCTTTGGTGTCATATCCAGAAATCATTCCAAGACCAACATCATGAAGCTTTTTCCCTGTTTTCATCTGGTAATTTTACAGTTTTCTATCTTACATTTAAATCTTTAATTCATCTTAAGTCGATCTTGCATATGGTATGAAATAAGGATCCAGTTTCATTTTTCTGAACGTATATATCTAGTTTTCCCAACACCATTTATTGAAAAAACTGTCCTTTCCCCATGGTGTGATCTTGGCACCTTCCTGAAGATCAATTTACTGTAAATGTGTGAATTTTCTTCTGAGATTTCTATCTCTTCCATTGGTCTATATGTCTGTTTTATGTCAGTACTGTGTTCTTTTGATTACGGTAGTTTTGAGTATATTTTTAAATCAGATAGTGCAATGCTTCCACCTTTGTCCTTTTTGGCTTGAGATTGCTTTGGCTATAATGAAGGATAAAAATCATAGATCATATCAACGGATGCAGGAAAAGCACTTGACAAAATTCAGTACCGTTTTATGATAAAAACTCTTGAGAAATGGCAAACTCAGCTATAGAAGGGATGTGTCTTGACATAATGGCCACCTAAGACAAGCCCACAGCTACCACCGTACTCAGTGGTGAAAAGCTGAGAGCTGCCCCTCCAAGATCAGGCAAGACAAGGACGCTCACTCTCACCGCTTCTGTTCAGTACAGTGCTGGAATTCCTGACCAAACGACAAGGCAAGAAAAATAAATAAAAGGCATTTAAATCAGAGAGGAAGAAGGTAGATTGTCCCTGTTCACAGATGACATGATCTTATACATACAGAATGCCCTGAAGACTCCATCAGAGAACTGTGAGAACTAGTAAATGGATTCAGGAAAATCGCAGAGACAAAATCAACGCACAAAAATTACTCAGATTTCTCTATACTAACAACGACCCATCTGAAAAAGAAATTGAGAAAACAATGCCATTTTGAACAACGTCAGAAATACTTTGGAATAAATTTAAGCATGGAGGTGAAGGATCTGCAAATTGAAAACTATGCAACATATTGATGAAAGAAATTGAGATACAAATAAATGGAAAGAGATTTTGTGTTCATAGATTAGAAGAGTCAGTTTCCTCTTAACCACTTGTTTTTGTAAGTACCCTGATAGGGAAGTGAAACAAAAGTTTGAGCAGATCTGCCTTTTTTGATCTTCTTCAACCTTGGGAATGTCATTTCTTTGTTGTCGTATTTCTTAGAACATGATTAAAAGCTTTCTGCTTTGGTAAGGGGTTTTAAAAATTGGTAGGTGATTCTGTGCTTTTTTTCCCCACAATATTCTTATATCTTTATGATTTCCCCCCAGGTTACCGTAGTTTAAAGATCCCTCTTTCTGTCTTTTAAATACGTTAAACTGCATTTTTATTTATCTTCATTTTCTGGTTCTCTTAATTGTCAACCTACAGCAACATTTTTTTACAAATAAAATTCACTTTTTGTACAAAATTTTTAAAATTAAAATAATTATTCAAATATAGGGTGACCCCAAGACTCTCTTTCAAAGAGTGGGAGAGAAGAAAACTTTGGCAGGAAAGCCCCGTGCAAAGCAAGTCCTTCTTCCTGGAAAACTGTGGGTATTAGCAATTTCTGATGTTTTCATTAGTTCAAAGAAAATACCAAAGTCATCCTTCTGTGGTTTTGTCCTTTTTGACTTGAATCTGAGTTTCCATTTTTCTGGGCAGCCGCTTCTTGCTTGGTACTTTACACTGGCAGGTGTGCCGGGCCCCTGAAGAAAATCTTGAATGAAACAGCCCTGGTATTAGATAACTGGGAGTCGCTAATCCTTTTACAAAACTGATTCACGAGTGATCTTTGTAAATGATGTCCCTGTCCACCTATGGACATTCTATCCACAAGGTCAGCTGGTTTTACTAAGTCATAAATCTGATAGATCACTTCCCTGCTTAAAACTCTCAGGCTCTCTCTTGCCGGGGCTGTCCAAGCTCCTCCTCGGGCCGTGCTCAGCTCTCCATCTCCCTGCAATGGGGTCTCCTCTGCGATTAGACTCCTCAGATGTTTGCCTCAGAGTTTGTGGTCCAGCTACGTCTGGGTGCCTGCAGATCGCCGCACGGCTCCTTTCACCTCTGAACTTGTGCTTGTTGGTTTTAGGAGGTCTTTCCCATTGGACTAACAAAAACTATTAATCAAAGTCATCTATTTAGTCTACATAATATTTGAATTATCTCGGCTCAAGCCCACAGCTCTATATTCCGTTTCTGAATGTGTAAGGTCAAGGGCAGTATTTCAGAAAGTTTACTTCGAGTGTCTTATTTTTTTATGCTGACTCTGAGGCTCAGTTCCTGGTCTGTGGATGCTCTTTCACTCATGGCTCACTTCCCGGACTGCTGTCTTCCCTTTGCTCCATAAATACAGATATAGGAAAAAAAAAAAAATCACTTTTCTTGGATTTCCTCTAAACCTAAAAAAAAAAAAAAAAAATTGTGTGTATAGCAGACTTTATCTTAGTCTAGAAAATAGAAAGCATTTAAATTGAAACAACATATACCTAAGCATAGAATTTATGGGGTATCTGATAATAACATGTCAACATTTTCAGGAACTGTCAAAGTGTTTCTTAGCAGCTGAGACCTGTCAGCAATGTACCGGAGTTCCAGTTCCTCGTGTTATTGCCAACCCTGGGTCTGTTTTGTTTTTCTCATTATAGAAATCCCAGCGGGTGTGAAGTGGTATCTCACTGAAGTTTTGATTTCATTTCCCAAAAACCAGCGATGCTGAGCAGCTTTTCATGTGCTTGTTGGTCGCTAGTTTATCGTCTTTGGAAAATGGCCTATTCAAGTCCTTCGCCCACATTTTAATTGGGTTGCATGCCTTGTGCTTGTTGAATTGTAAGAGTTCTTTATATATTATGGGCGCTAGTCCCTTGTTAGATATATGAATATATATGCAAACACTATCCCATTATGTAGATTGACTTTTTACATTCTTGTCTTTTGGTGCACAAAAGGTTTCAGTTTCAATTAAGTACAATTTGTCAGTTCTTTCTTTTGTTCACACTTTTAGTGATGTGTGTGTGTGTGCGTGTATGTGTGTGTGTATATATACGTACATATATGTATGTGTGTATATACATATATGGTAAATATGTATGTTTAATACATATATAATTATATATGAAATATTTTTTTTGCATTAAACATACTACATTGTGAATTTATTGTTTCGTGGAAGAAGTTATTTGGATTTAAATAGACAGCTGGCCCCACAACATGAAAATCACTACTATAAGCATAATTTCTTCACAAAGCATCAAGTTAGGGAAGAAGGAAGACTTGTGAATCATTTCGAAGAATCATTTCATTTTCTCACTGAATTGCAGTCTTTCTGAGATTACAATAGTCTCTTAAAACCTGCTTTCTAATTTTAGTGTTGCCACATAAGTAAAAGAAAATGATAGTCAACAACGATGTTGACGTTTCACTATTCCATTAATAGAAACCTTTAACTAAGAAATTCAGGCATCATTAGCTGTCCTCCGATGAAGATTTATTTGTGGTTAGGTAAGCCAGATATTTAAGGCAGTGTCCAAATGATGTGGAAAGTGTTCGTGTGTAAAACTCCATGAAATCACATGTAAATTAGCTACTTTGAGAAGAAGAAAAAAACTACGGTTGATTGCCTTTGTAGTATTAGTTAGTTAATTTCGTGGAAGGCATTAGGCAACACAGAACAAATCTGTTGCTGAGAAGTCAAGCGCTCCACCTTTCACAACTGTGTGTGTCTCCGTGTATCGCTTTTGTCCTTTATGAAAGCGTTTATTGTGTGATCACTTTGTAATAGGCAGCATTCCAGTGCCTATATATACTGAAAAGTTCTTTATTTCTTTTGAGCTTTCATTCTAATGGTAAAGACAAATATATTTACAAAAAAAAAAAATCTAAACTAGATAAGAAGAAAATATATATGGAAAGTGTTCATAAGTGTTTAAAAACAAAGTACCTTGGTCTCGTTTTGAGGGGGGAGCTGTAGACCCCCTTCATTTAAGCCATAGCTTAGCAAACTTGGTGGTTAGTGACTTTCAATACTTGTCTTTTGCTTATATTTCTTAAAACTGAGTTGACACTAAGTAGCTGCCAGAGCTAAGGTGTGACATTATCACAAACACAATGGCAACAGCGTTGCCTGCGTCGCATCCCAGGGATTGGCTCTCCTGGCCAGGGGAGTGATACATGCCCACTTAGAACTGAACCGTCTTTTGTCAGGCCGGGAGAGAAAGCACTGGCATTGCCAGGAGGTGCTCCGGGCAGACGTCATTTGGGTTCTCTAATTTAATAGGGTGCAAATAGATCCTAAAATTAAAAACCCAGTCCTCTGTTTATTTCTTCTGTTTGGGAAGCAGTCAATAAGCCCCACAAAACATGAGCTCTGTGCTGTGTTTCCAATGTCAGCGGCCCCTGTCGCCAACTTCTGCTTGCTATGAAAGGATTCCATTGACTTTTACCAACCCAAAACACAGAAGACCGACTATCCAGGAACCCCACTTATTTTCAGTTATGGCTTCTTCTGTTTCCATATTTAAAAACAAAAAGTCTTTCTTACCTCTGGTTTTCCAGTTTAGCCAGGTCTTCAATTTTACTAACAATAATGTGTTTATATGGTGTTTCAACCCAAAGGAAGCCCAGTTCCTTATGTGAATATATACATAGTCTCTCCTTCTTCTCCTAACCTTCCCATCCCACAACCCTATACACACAAATCACGTCACTCATGAAATATGAGCTCTCAAGGGTGGAGTGTGCTCGATGCTGAAACAGCATATGGCATTGGGTACTGTGATTGACTTCATATGGGGCTGCTGACAGACACAGCAGGAAAAAAAAAAATCCATTGAAATAGAACAAAGCAAGGAATTAAAAAGAAATGTATATTTTCTACTTTAGGATTCAAAGGGAAAATTATTAGCTATTATTAGCTAAAGATAAGAATGAAAAGAAGAAATCACATTAGTTGGCAAAAATAGCATAAAAACTAGACTTTTATAATTGTGGTATGTAATATAAATTTTGAGGAAAATACATTTAAATTATCAACTATTTCTTGGAACCTTAGATTAAGTAGATAGTGTGTCTTATGGCTACCAAATTGGTTGAATTAGATTCTGATTGGAATTCTAAAAATATGAAGAACAATTAATAAGAAAGGTAATGAAAATTCAGCAAAGCAAATTTTACGGTAGCAGGGAGTTATACTGGATTCCTGATTATAACACTGATCTTGGATTTGTGTAGTGAAGGCATTAAAATAAACACAGGCCGGAATCACGATTTTTAGACAAGGCCCAACACACACACATTCACACCTATCAGGCAAACACCCTCCTTCAAAAGTGACAGAGCCACAAGGCAGGATCATTCCTGTCCGCGTTGTGTTCAACAACCAAAGCTCAAATAAAACGCATCCGCTACAGAAGGAATGAAGGAGAACCATTCGATTTATCGTCCTTAAGCACGGCTTCCGGTACAGCCATGTGCTCATAAGCAGTGTCAGTGACCACGTAGTGCATGTCGAAATGAATAACACGTCAGCATCCTAGCAGTAAGCTTTATCGTATGACAGCATAATTGTTCTTGTCTTGTATCATCTCCCACTCTTCTTGATACCCTTCATGCCATTAGACAGGGAAACAGTCTGACCCTGCATGCTAGGAAAACAAATGGCAAGTCTACTCTCCATTCTGCTACTTTATGCACTTTGGTTTTTAGAAGTTGCTCTGTCTCATAATTTGGTTTTGCACGTTATCTGTTGTGTTATGCCTCGGCTAACATTAACATTTCAGAAAGTCACAGGTGCACAGCGTCTTGGTTTTCAGATGTACACGGAGCTTAGAGGGCATTCAGTTCAGTGCCTGAGTGAAGTCCATAGAAGGCAGATAACTGTCCCAAGTTCACCAGTGAATTAGGGCCACCGAACAGGGACTGAGCCCAGGTTTTCTGTCTTCCTATTCCGAGCTCTTTGACAGACACTCTTGATGTGCCTGTTAACTTTTTCTCTTTATAGATTTTATTGAGAACCAAACAGTAGGAGAACCAAACCAGTAATCTCTGTGATTTATTCAACATCTCCTGTGATGTACATGTGTGTGTTTACATGTATATTTATATCCTCTGAACTGGATGTAATGAATAAGTTTGTATATTCAATGAATGAATATTTTCTTCTTTAGTTTCTTCTGTATTTTTTAATATTTTGTATCACAGAGCCATTATTACTTTTTGGCTTGAAAAAATAGAACTCTTAAAATGATTTTCCCTTTTTTTCTCTATAATATGGGAGCGGTAGTTAGTAGGAACATAAAAATTTGTTTACTGATGAAAGAAATAAATTATTTTTAGACATTCTGTTTAGGGTGGATATTTTCAGAATTTGTGTGTTCTTGGCTCTAGGTCATGCAGAGATTTTACAGTAGGCCAACACAAATAGGGGACACCCTCTATGTCCTCAGCACGGGAGGAGCCTCACATGGTGTAGGGTCGACGCCCACAGAAGTGGCACCAAGTCCAAATCATGCACAGGACTGTGGCAGACTCCTTTCGAACGGGGCCGACATTGATAGGCACCGGCTCCTAAGTTTGTTTGGGGTCGGGGGAGTTCTGAGCCACATCGATACTAATAATCACACAGTGGACACAGTCCTGACTTCAGACGAGTCCCTCCGGGTCAAAGCAGGACCCAGACCAGTGAGTCAGAGGAGAGACAGGCAGCAGGAAAGGGAAGAGGACAGTAAAAGGGAAGTGATAGGAAATAACGTTCTCCCTACCCCATCCTTCCTCCTTTACTCAGCCTCTCTGTTGGCGCAAGTCGTGGGTCCAGGGCAGCCCTCCAGCCGCAGAGGGCAGAGCAGTCCAGAGGCCTGGACAAACACCGAGAGGTGTGGGGATAGAAAAGCGTTTGGAGGACTGCAGCACTGCAAGGAAAATCCAGGTCAGGGAGCCACACCAGCCTCGCCAGGTAGTAGAATTCGGTGCCAGACCTCACCTGTTGGCGCGCTTGCCGGTCCTTGTGTCCTGGCAGGCTGGGTTCTTCTGGTTTGTGTCCCAAGCGAAGCTTTGCCTGCAAATTGAAGACAAAAATGAGAATATAGGGAGAGGCTTACATATGCAATGGGATTGTTTTCTATGTGCAAAGGCAGTTCAGCCAGTGACTAAATAGGTCTGTTTTTCACTTATACAAATAATAGTACAACATTTGAGAATAGAAGATATTTCTTAAAACTGTCTTTTATTCAATTTATATGGGGTACATTTATATAATATGTCATATACATACATGTTTTAAAATATAAATTCACCAAAAAAGAACTCATCTCCAGGCAAAGTTATTTCTGTTTGAAGAACTAAAATAAATAGTTGCTAAAACTATTTTGTTTAACCTGGAAAAGATCTTTCAATCTAAGGAGTGTTATAAGAAAAATGTTGAACGTGATATCACAAGCAAGATTAAATAGTTAACACTTATAATATTCTAACATTTATTATACATGTTTGTACATATTAGCCCATTAAATTATCATAAATATCCTGAGGTAATTATTAGCATAGTCACTTCACAAGTGAGGAAACTTTAAATTTAAAGAGCTTGATCAAGATCATACAGTCCATTCATCTCGCATTTTTGAAGTTCTACCAAGTTCTCCTGCCTCTAAATAACAACTTAACACAAACGATTGATCTTTCTAGTTATATAGCCCTTCCTAGTTAATATCTTCTTTTCTAATACAGATAGAAGAATCCATAAAAAATACAATAAATGGAAACATCTTCAAATAAATACAACTATATTTCCATCTTCGCTTAATTCCTAAAGCTCAAACAAGTTATTCGAGGAAGACAAATTTAACCTGAATTTGCTCAAGCCTCACCCAGCTGCAGGTACACACGGGCCTCTGTACACAAGATTTCATTGTGTATTGTCCGTTCCGTTTACACAGTTTCTAAGTCATCAACCCCCATCAAAACATTTCTGAGATATCGCAGAAATATGTTCAGGGACAAAGCCCTGCATGTCTGGTGCTGCTTCTCTGAGCAGGAGCCGCCCCGTCCTCTGCAGAGATGAGGACAGTTATTGTTCTCCTGCCCTGGTTCCCAGGGTGGGCTCCGCCTCGGCCACCCTGCCGCACCTTTACACAATAGCGTGTTGTGTGCCTTAGCAGCATTGAGCTGAAGTCTTAATTCCATCCTAAAGCAGCAGTATGTAATGAAAAGGGTGTCGCTCTTGACATCGGAATATCCAGGTAAATATGCCACTTTTTCCCCTGTGAGATCTCAAGCAAGATAGTTTATCTCTCTGAGCCTCAGTGTGTTTATCTTTAAAATTAGAGTAGTAATGCCATCACAGGAGATAAATTGGGGATTGATTTATTCATCCACTTATTTATAAACTTATTTATTTTTATGGTGACATTGGTTAACAAAATCCAATAAGTTTCATCTGTACACTTTAACAGTAAGGCATATATATATGTGTGTGTGTTCACCTCCCGTAGTTAGATTTCTTTCTGTCACCACACTGGGCATCTAAATGCGATAACGAATGTGAGACAGCCTGGTTCCCTCACTGGACGCATTCGTGTGGGTTTAATGCATTAGATGGGGACACCTTGGTTCCAAGTGGCAGAACGCGTGTTATTTTGGCACAGAACAGAACATGCGTGGCAAGTCTAACTGTGGCATGTCTGGATGTGATGCTTGCCTTGACCGTTCCTCGGCGCGTGTCGCCTCTCTGCTCGGCCATGTTCTGCTGCTTCACAGACGCTCCCCAGCTCACAGCCGACAGCTTGCAGCTTGCGAGCGAAAAGGAAGGAAGACCCTCCTCGCCGGTGTGTATGTAGGTGGTGCCTTTCAAGGAGAGGTTCTGAGTGGCTGCGGTTATGTGTTCGATTCTTTGATTTCTGTACACAGCCAGGGTCACATGGCCATGGCTAGGGGAAGGCACCCAGATCACATGGGATGAGGGATGGGCAGTCCGCTCTGGAAAGAGGGGTGGTAGGCATAAGAGACAGTTGCCCACTATAACTTTGCAGCTGGTAGATATTAAACCCGCATCTACCACATAGCTTTTTCTGACTTCTTGAGCCCCCATTATTCTCCGACCCCACTGATGGCATTCGACACTCACGAGCTCCTACTGTCAGTGATGTCAAGTCCTGGGGGAACAGGTGGAAAGACGTGGTCCTCAGCAGCTCACTGCCTGGTTGGAGAGCCCATGATGATGCCGTGTGACCGCCCCACGTGAGAGACAAGCGTGGCGTGCAATGAAAAGCCGCCTCGGGCAGTGCGGGGCTGGGTCAGTGTACGTGTGGCAGATGGGGCGTGTTTCCCAAAGGGTTGGTATGTCAGTGAGTCTCGAAAGATGAATAAGAATTAGCCAGGCAAAAATGGTGAGAGAGAACGTTCTCGTGCAGTGTTCCAATCTGTTCTTTGCTACATATTTTAGCCTTTTCCAGTTTTGATTATAAGATTTTCAATAGTGATCACATCTTATAATTCTTCTGTACTATTGGCAGTGATTACGTGGTGCTAACCACCTTACTGACCCTTGCTGACCATTCAGTGCTGGTGACTGTTCGTTTTCATCACTGACCCCTGGACCATTTTTTTTCCTTCCCTTAGGAAAATGAGCTCATCATTCAGAGTAATGGAATGGCTGTGAAACAGAGTGTCAGTTTTCCTGGAGAGCTTTTCTGATTTCATCAGGATTTTTTTTTTCATACAAGGATTCTTAGTACCATTGTAGCCGGTTTATGAACCTGCAGCGACTCACGCACAATGACTCCGAAGCACCGCCTCTTCTGACCCAGCCGCGCAAATGAAAAAGTAAAATTGACTTTTGCCAACTGCTTTGGTCAAACTTTTGTTTTTTAAAAAAAAAATCTTACGTTAGGAAAATAGCATCATGTAGCTATGCCATGCCAGTCAAAATACCATCGGGTCCAGAAAATACACTCGTGGGTGGCTTGATTTGCTTAGAACACCTAATTAAGTTTTCTCTTCCCTCCCCATGATGTATCCACATTCACCAGTTGGTTGCTGGTAATATATGCGTCTCGAAAACCGCTGACCTTGAATGTAATTCACGTGCAAGGCTTAGATGCGAGAAAGACAACACTGACGTCAGTGAACCTGGAGTCAGTTCTCGCTCTGTGCGTGTTTATCTATTCGCGTTTGGTGCCAGTGGCTCTGGATAAATGCATACAAAGGCTGACCGGGATATTCTTAATGTGCTGGACATTGGGGATATTTTTATATTGAAATGTACCAGTCAGCTCAACCCCCACGTGTGGTTGGGGAAATACAGATATCTTCTCTGTGAGTGTGAGGTAATTCTCACTTTGTTTTGATTTTGGTTACAAGAACAGAATGAGCAACAGTGGCATTGCCACCTCTGGAGACTGTCTGGCAGCATTTGCATTTTCCAGGGCTGCTTTACCAGCTCCACTTCTAATCTTGTGACATTTGTTTTATGCTCTTATTTTTCATACAAAGAAATGCGGATACAACTGTATTCAGTGACCCCGAGAAGTCACTGGCAGAAACAGCTCTTTGAAATCATTTAGTTCAGTTACATCCGAAGTGTTTTTTTGACATGTTAAAGGAGATTTTTTAAAACCTAGACGTCTCTTCTCTGGGGCAAATAGGAGGTCCAGTGGTCTTTCCTTGGATGGAGTGTGGAAATAGAGTGGCATCGACCTATATGACATGAGCACAAGGGAACCAAACAGATAAAATGAAATGCCATTCATAAGAATGTACATGACCCTGGGACCCAAAATAGGACAAGGAAAAGACATTCTGAGGCCAGGGACCAGCCTGAGGTTCAGGATTTTAGGTCACCTGGGGTGTGTCCGGGAATCAAGAGGAAGGTGTTAAGAACATTCTGACAGCACAAAACCTTTTCATGAATTGTATGAGGTCAGGCTTCTTCCCATTGATGAATGCTTTTGATATACTTGGCATCAGTCTCAGGACAGGAGGGCCGTTCCCACAATTGCCTCCCTGGACCAGGCCTGTGCCAGTGGAACAGGCAGTAACCAGCCAAGACACAAATGTCATCATAGGATGTTTGGCACAGGTTTCCTCAACTCGACCTACTGGCATTCAGAATGAAGAGTGGGGTCTCTGTGTGCTGAGAGCGAAAGGCAGAGGTGAAATATCTAGTGGAGTCTCTTGAATGAAGGTTGAAGAAGTCCGAAAACAATGGGAGAATGCCCCCCATCACAGTAAAAAAGCTCTGGGGGCCTTTCTCCTGCTTCTCAGTGGTCATATTGTGTACAGAGGGCGAGGTGGTTCCTTCTACCTACATGTCTGCCCGCTGGCCTTAAGCCAGTCAGTGTGCTCATTAAATGGTGTCTGCTTCCATCCCTGCCCATTCTACAAAATTAATTCTGAGTAACCTGGATTTTGGTCAGTATGTTAGGGCTCGCGGGGAAGTTGCGGGGGGTAGAAATGCTAAGTGTGATTACACGGGGATATCCTAGTTGGAGAAGGGTGCTGTGGCAAGGCTGGGGAGTGAAACAGTTGTGCGTTGATAGGGAAGATGTCTGTTCTCCACAGGGAGGAAGTTCTCTGACTAGACATGTGTGCGTGGACTGTGGGCAGTGGACGTGGACATGGACTGAAGAAGATGAATTTCCTCCAAATCCAGGAGACTGTTGAGACCCATGGTCGGGGAACTGATGGGGGCAGGAATGGTTCCTGTCCCAGAGTGGGACCTCCAGTTCATGGTAGCCTTCGCAGAAGGAGTGGCTCGTGACCCCTCACTTAATGTTTGTGTCTTGGCTGGAAGCTTAGGAAAGAAATTTCCCTGATTTCTGAGCGCTCGGGCACAACCATCCGCTCTTTCCATCCATGCCTCCTGTTACCTCTGAAACTTTCTAAAGTGGCCCAGTTTCCACGTATTATCTTACAGTTGGGTGAGGTGTCAGCGGACATCTCCAGGCTTATGCATGCTGCCCCATGGGAAAGAGCCTCCTCCACTACCTCTAACAGAAGTTTTCTGAGGGCATTACTGTTTGGATATGCATGGCCACTCCTGAACTGGGCGTACCCAGAGAGGCCCAACTTAGGTAGCCTACCCATTGCCATGGTTGCTGGGGAATGGGGTGGGAGAGGGGCTACAACCATGATTAACAGCTGTACTTAACCCCATGGAATGGGGGAGGAGTTCCCCAAAAGAAAGAGGCTATTTTCAATAGAAGGAGAATGATACCAGCATCCTCGGTAGATAAAAGAAAAGCTACCATAGTCTATTACATATGTGTTATCCCTTAAAATTGGAAATTTAATATTTAGAATAAAGAAAAGGAGATTCACACGTGCTGTAAATGTGAAATTCTAGTATAAGCCAATTTACTGTAGTCATGTGCCAGTTCTGATATTATGGGGCCACTGTCGTATCTATGGTTTGTTGTCAACTAAGAAGTCATTACGCAATGCATATAATGTTTATTTAACCCCAGCCATTATAGGCAATTGGCAGTTAGTACTTTTCAAGACAATTTAAATTGGACTACAAAAAAGATAAAGCCCAAAATTATAAGACTGTGGAAAATGTTACCGAAATAATAGGCAATAAACTCAGGCTTTGCGGTTGTGCCGAATGAAGACCGGGAACTGTTGCCTCAGGAGATGTAGCAGGACAGGTGGAAATCTAGGAACAAAGCCTGCTGAGCAGCAGGGCCGTGGTAGCAGGAGAGTTGATAAGTTTAGAGTCGAAAGTTTCTCAAGTTCAAGGCCTAATTATCTTCACCTGATGATGGACATAGCATTATAAACAGTCTCCTTGCCTCCAGTTAGTCCCCCGTCCAGTAAGTTTGTCATCGTTACCAGTGCTGTTGCTCAGTTACAAATTTATCATCATTATGAGTCTCGAAAGGTTGTGGGGATGGACATGTTCACCACAGCGAGGAATATCAAACTGGCTTGTCCTAGAAACTGGCCCCGAGGGCCAGAGGAGCGGTGTAAAGAGCTCTAAAGTCAGATAGAACATGATACTGAGATGATGGGGCTGAGACAACAAGCCTTTCTCAGATGAGTAAGTGAACGTGGGCAAGACCACAGGATAACGCTATCGATGGGGCTGCTGAAACTAGAGTATTGAAAAAGTGGGCCAGGAGGCATCAGGTATCATGATCCTGTGTTAGGTGAGCGTTATACTCAATGCCTGAAGCAGAGTTTATAATCCGTAGAGTTTAATGGAGAGACTTGGGGCAGGAAATGACAGGGAGAGTTTAATGCCTGTGTGGCCCATGACTTTCATCAGTTCTTTAATGTTCCATATAACTCCCAAATGTTCACACTGAGATCAATTTTTTCTTATTCTATTTGCTTTTAAAGTATAGAACTTATTTGTTTTATTTATGAAGTATTTAGAAGAAAATCCCATTCAAATTACAGATATAATATTTGTTCATAATTTATATGTGATTTTTTAACCTAGATTAAATGTTTGAAAATTTATTTTCCAGATTGAGTGATGATGATAGTTTAGTACCATGAATGTTTTTCCCATTTAATGTTTTGTTTTTATTCTCTAATTTTGGTTTATTTGGGAAAAAAATAAACTTTAAAAATGCATAATTAATCATTCCACTTGAAAGTTTTATTTAAAAAATTTCATCTTAAAAACATTCTAGAAGACATACTTTTTTTTTTTTAACGATAATAAGATATCGTAAAGAAATCTGCAACTTTTAAAGTTTTTAACCTTAAATGTGTTCCCATTGCCAGTCGTTTTTTGATGGCTGGGACAATAGATTTATCTTTGTGCTTTCGCACTCCAGTGGCTGCCACACTGGCTGGCAGGCAGTGGCTGTTCGATAAACATTTGTTGGACTGAATCGAAATGAATCCACTCGTTAGTATTTTCTGGTCACGTGAGCGAAACTAAGAAATACACAACTTTTCTTGTTGAGTTTTGCAGCTAGTCTGATCCTATTAACTAAACATTTGCTTTAGGACTGAATTTTGAAATTTGAGTTGAGACCCCTAACCACATATAACCTGTTTCTTTCTGGAATAGGTGACGAAAAATTTTAACTCTTTGCTAATTCACTTTTGGAAAGGAAATATGTGGATTAATAAATGTAGAGAAAACAATATTTTATCCATTTTGAAAGAGATTCCTAATTAACATATTACATGTTAAAATTTCTCGGTATTTACTCATCACAATACAATGATACGAGGCACTATGTGGAAGACACAGGAATTCTTAAAATCAAAATGCACTCTATGGAAGACCAAAGATCACTTACCTTAAAGGGGTAAAATGCTCCCCAAGCATATTCGATCTCATTTGTTTGAATTCTGTAGCCAACAGGCAGCCTTAAGTTTACAAATGTTGTTTCTTAGACATTCAGTTGATACTGGGGATGACTATCTTTCATTATAGTAATAAATATTATAATCATTAGTATGGCATTATAAATGAGGAAATTAGAATTGTTATTTCAGTATTTACTCAAAATGATATGCATAGACATTTAATCACCTAAGCTGTGTTATCTTATTTGGGGGAGGAAATGAAATCTATAAATCTGAGGATCAGCCCTAGAGCAGCAATTAGCCACCTGAGGAAAAGTACTAAGAGAAACAGAATTTGAAGAGGCTAATTCACATTTGATAAAGACAGTCATTAGTGATGAATCCTTTTTTACACGTGTCTATACTTAGGTTGGTAATTTTAGAAAGAAGTTTTTCCTTGGGAAATTTTGAAAAGAGAATGCCAAAACCTTAGTTTGTGTTGTTGTCAATAAAACGCTTTTAGATGAAAAACTTAATCTCAGCCTTTCAAAAGAGCTCTCGGCGTTAACCTGTCTTCTCAGAACATACACAGTTGTGCAGTCTAAGCTAAGTGCTTCTCCAGCTCCGTCTCTGAACTTAACGTACCTCATATGTGAAAAAATTCATTTGTTTACATGGGGAAAAGAGTAGAGCAACCTAATATGAAATTATAGAATGGAAACCTTGTGATAGCCTGGGCCTTAGACCCCGCCATGCTGGCACGAGGTCAGCCTTGCTTATTGTGACTGGCGCAGGCCGAAGACTGGCAAGTTAGCCTGGTGACGGCGGGGGAAATCTGGCTGTTTGCATCATTAAATTTTGAATGATGGCGTATTTTTACTTTTTTTCTGCCAACTTTACCTTTGATAAATAATTCTGAGGATCAATAAATTGTTAACTGTGACAATCAGGAATAAATCCAGAGAAACTAATTCCATATTATTTATGTAACACCGAATTCTCAAGCTCTCCGAGGGGGACGCTGAGTTATTAGTGTGTATTAAGAGCAAAAACTGAATACAGTAGAGTTCCAGTGAGCCCTGAGTTTACTCCAAAAGCTTATATAAATGTTCTCATTAAATCGTAGCTCTACAGCTCCATTAGAGGACTGTTTTATTCAATTCCAAGGCAACCTTTCCAATGGTTGGCATACCTATCCCCAGGATCAGGCTTTAAGGTCAATTTTATACCTTTAAAAACATATTAAAAAGATAAAATGAACCCACCCATTCTCCAGAAATCAATTATTAAAACCATCAATCCTGTAGCAACTTGGGTTGGATTGGTAAGCCAAGGTGCGTTTAACAAAAGAGAGAGTTGAAAAATGCCCTAAAATTCACAAAATGACTGGAAAAACATTGTTGCTTTTAAAACAAGATAAATGGAGGTCTGAATTCTAGCCCTGCTACTTCTTGGCAGTGTAATTTTGGACAAAGTACTTGCCTTCTCTGAGCCTTAGTTTTCACCTTTCAGTGTTTTTCTGAGTATAAGTAAAATAGCAGACAGAATTGCCTAATAAACAGCATGGCATTGTGTGGACATTTTATTGTGTCTACTGTCAGTTTTTTTTCCCATGATAATATGAATTACTTGAGGACAGAGATTTTCATCTTTCTGGTTCAATGCTGTTGATAGAATGCCATAAACATCCTGCTACATAGGGATGCTCAGTATTTGTTGAATAAGTCTTAATTTCTACATTGCTAAAATAGGAGGAATTATTTTCTTCATATATTCTAACTTAAAGCTACATCATAATGATCTTTTCCTATTATGCATTTAATTTCTTTCCAGAGTTTCAGGTTATCTGTGTAAGCACTTGCATATTTTGTGACATAAACTTTTAATTCTATTTTAGATGATTGCCTAAATATAAATTATTTTGTATTGTGTTATTGCATCAGAATGAAACAATATTTTAAAGCTCTTAAGACATGCAACAAAATATACTTCCAAGAATATGGTATCAATTTATGCCCTCAAAATAGAGCATAAGAATATCCATTTAATCACGCTCTCATTAGAAATGAGTATTTTCACTAAAAGATTTGGCTAATGTTGAAGACGATTTCATTGTCTCTAGCTATGTTTGATTATATAAAATGAGTAGTTTTACGAAGAAGTTTGCTGAACTAACTCATGGGTGTTGACCACTGTTAATTTTGAAAAGCCCTGAGTGTTCGGTCAGTGCTCAGTAGGCAGTGACTGGACGGGGGTCGGGGGGGGGGCGGGGGGGGTGAGCAGGGTACTGCACCCTCAGCACGAGTCCCGTGTAAGCAGCTGTAAAACGTGGGATTTTCCAGACGTGATCTTCTCTAATTAGATAGAGGTGCTGCTGTCTGTGCATTATGGATGAGCTCTCTATCATATTGATATGCTTTAGGAGTATTTCTCAACAAGACGAGTTATAAGTACTGTAATAGGAATTAAGCAGCGTGCAATGGAGAAAAGAAAGGGCCAGGATGATGGAAATATGGGCTTTGGTATGGATCTTGAAATGAGATCGCAGTGGTAAAGATGCTCCCTAGTAAAGAGAATGACTGCCTTGAAACGTAGAACAAGGATGTCAGATGAGGAACAAGTTATAAATGATTCAATTATTAGACTAAACATGTAGTTTTTTAAAAAACAATGAATAAACATCCAAGTTATTTCATCACCTCGTGGACATGGTCATCTATGGTTTTCCGGAGCTAACTCTGGCAACAGTTCACAGGGAGACACAGGGCAAATAACCGTTAAGGAGGCACCCGAATGTGTAGGTAAAACAGAAAGGAGTCATTTTAACTTTTTAGCTAAAGTTAAGAAAGTCTTTTCTGTCTTAAAATAACCCTATTTCATTCATGTGACAATTCAAAAAGAGGCTACTGGAGATGAATAACTGCTCTATATCGGCAGGATTATTTATAAGTAATAAGAAAACATTTAGGTCTTACATCACTTTGCTATGGAGTTACAGGGCATCCTGAGTTTGTGCCTGAATCAGAGTGTAGAAAAATATCATGATTTTGGCTTTCTGTCACAACCTTTATGTTTTCTAACAAATTATAGCTTGTCCTGAGAACTCTATTTTCTCCTTTGATAGCAACTTAAAAACAAACAAACAAAAAACCCCTCAAAACCTCACAAGTATGTAGTTTAAAGCATTTGTATAAGAAGCTAGGTGCAGTGCTTTCTTAGATTTTATCATTCACGTCAAAAAATAACAATAAAATCCTCTAGGTTTTCATATTCAAAATCCTTATGATTTTGTCCTGTTCTTTCTCTATATCTTGTCAAAGTAGATTTTATGTACTCAACTGTCTGTGTAGTTAAAAGTGTATAATTAAGGAGCAGTAAATTTCAACAACTTGTCGTTTTTAGGGAAAATCATTTTTAAGCAAGTTTACTGTACATGACTGTATAAACAGAAAAGTAGGATACGTGCTGCTGTACAAAAACATGTTTTGTTAGCCTGTAGAGTGGCCACACAGGTTGGGCAGCCTTAAATGACTGGAAAATAAAGCCTTCTTGTTTTGATCTGATCTACATTGGTTTGGAGTAGTAAACCCATTAGCAGGACGAGAAAACAGAACAGGCTTTACAGTCCGTTGCCTAACTTGATTTCAAGTGTCCTCTGCTCCTTGGGAGGGTGCCTTCCTTTTTGTTGATATTCAAGTCTCTTACTTTCCAAGAGGCATGAATAAGGACATTTCTGTACTGCCTTTCAAATAAGGAGTCCCATGAGTCGCATGTGAGCCACTTACAGGCATCTTTTACAGTACAGGAAATGCAAGCAAATGGAGAGGTTAAGGAAATCGCTCAAAGGACTTTCAGCAAGTTGGAGTCAAGGCCAGGAATAGTAAGCAGGCCTCTTACTCCAAGGCTTTGGCTCAGTGGCCAGATTTCAGTCCCCTTCTGATAGTGGGCGCACAAGCCATCCTTGGCATCATTCATTGCAGTTCATCTTGCTCCTTGAGGAAGCAGGCATATACCAACAGTCTTTAAAAGGAAGTGCACAACTGCGACGGATACATTTATACCTCAGTAAAAAATAAATAAATAAAAATAAACACAACAACAACGAAAAGGAAAATAAAGCCCAGAGCAGAAGGTACTGTTGAACTTGAACTTAATGCTTACCCTTCTTTAATCTCTTCTGTTCCCAACAGTCTGTTATAAGAACAAAAGGTGAAAAGTTAGATCAAGGGACAGGTTGATGTGGTGGGTAGGGTGGCAATATTGGGCCGTGTCAGTATTATTACCTGCTTCCTTCCACCCAGTGCAGCTCGGATGCCTGAAAGACTTTCCCAGAAGCTGCAGGAAAGCTACAAACGTGATTTAGACGTTCTCCCACTTTTTGAGGACATGATAGTCTATTAGGAGAGACAGACATACAAACACATACGTGCCAATCAAGTCTGTGAAGTGTTAATATATAGAACATAGTATATAGAACATAGAAGCTCCAAGGAGGGGTCCACTATTTTAAAGTAAGCTGTGGCTTCAGGAAATATTCTCCTAGTGAAAGGATGCTTGGATTGCAGTTTGAAGGATCCTAGTGTCAGCCAAAGAAAAAGTCAGAATGGAATCACAAGCAAAAGGAATAATATTCATGAATCTGAAGAGGTGTGAATTACACGTGTCATGTAAAGAATTATAGTCGAACAAGATTAGCCTGTGGAGGAAGGGAGTCCTGAGAGATGAAACTAGTGTGGCACAAAGAATTCAGACTTTGGGTGATGTGCTAACGATCTTGCTAAAGTCCTTTTAGGAACGGAAGCCAGTGGAGGCTTTAAGTGGTCACATGATATAATTTGCTTCTTAGATTATGCTGGTTGCAGGGTGGAAGATGAGTTTAAAGAGGGCAAAATTAAGTGGATAGTACAGTAGTCCAGATAGGCTGATGAGGCAATGAATAAGAAACTAATCGGGATGCTGACGAAGATAGATTAAAAGATACAAGGAACCTAGACAAAGACCTTACATTCTTCACAAGAATTAACTCAAAATGGATTACAGACCTACATGTACAACAAAACTATAAAACTCCTAGACGATAACAGGAGAGAATTTGGTAATTTGGATGTGGTGATAACTTTTTAGATATGACACCAAGGTACAACCCATGAAAGAATTGATTAAAATTGGACCAAAGATCTGAACAGACACCACTTCAAAGAAGATATACAAATGGCAAGTAAGCATGCGAAAAGATACTCCACATACATGTCATCAGGGATTTGCAAATTAAAATAACAGTGAGACACCACTACAGACCTATCAGAAATCCAGAACACTGACAGCACAAAATGCTGGCGAGGATGGGGAGCCACCGGAACTCTCAGTCATTGCTGGGGGGATGCAGCACGAAGCAGCCACTTTGGAGGGCAGCTTGGCGACTTCTTATAAAACTAGCATACTCTTAACCAGACATACTAGCAATTGTGCTCCCTGGTATTTACCCAAAGAAGCTGAAAACTTACAATCACAGAAGAATCTGCACAGATGTTTGTAATACCTGTGTTCAGAATTGCCAGTGCTCGGAAGCAGTCAATATTTCCTTCAGTAGTGAATGAATAAATGAACTGTGGTACATCCAGACAATGTGTCATGATTTAGGGCTAACAAGAATAACTATAAGCCATGCAAAGATGTGCTGTAGCCTTAAGTGCACATCACTAAGTGAAGGAAGCCAACCTGGGAAGCTCGCGGCGCAGGTTGTAACAGATGTTCCGCGGGGTGCCAAATGTCAGTAGCGGGGAGACTGTGTGTGTGGTTGGGGGACAGGGTGATGGGAATTCCCTGTACCTTCTACTCAACTTTTCTGTGACCCTGAAACTGCTCTAAAAATAACACTTATTAATTTGAAAAAAGAGATACCATTGTAAAAATGCAGTGATTGCTTGGCTATGCAGTGTGAGGGGCTGTCTCATTCTCAGGTGTGCGGCTTGGACAGCTGCGTAGACTGTGGCACCCTAATTTAAGCATACAGGGTTAAAAGTTAGGGATGACGACAGATTAAATTGGGGCTTGGGGGACGCACCACTGGCTCTATAGGTAGCTCAAGATGGGGCTGAACCTCAGAAAATATGCCAGAGCTGGAAGTATTTCAAACTTAGTATGTAAATAGCAGTTAAAATCTTGAAAGTAGAAGAGATAAGCCAAACATGGACTGAGGAAAAGCAGTAGTGACCAGGAGTGAATCTTGAGATACGACTGAGTTAAGGTTCTGGCAGAAAAAGAAACATGAATGAGATGAAGAAAAGGTGAGGGAAGGGAGGATATAAATTAAATAGTCACTGAAATAACATAATGTTTGCATAGTAACTTATTTTTTCCAAAGAATTTTCTTATCAGAAGTTTTACTGCTTCTCAGATTGAATTTAGGAAGCAAGGTGCCAGTTTTACAATTTTTATAGGTCTTTTCTACAAATTAAGAAACTGATAATTTCTTCATAATTTCTTTCATAGATTCTTTTTATTTAGTGCAACCTTAAATGATAGTATCTTTTTTTGTTGTTTTCTACATTGTTCCTAAATTGTTTTCATCTAATTGTTTGTTTTTTTTCATAAAAAAATATAAACTACCCAAATCATTCTCTTACACAAAGATGCGCATATCCACAGCATCTTCACCTGGATGTTCCGTAAACTCTTCCTCCTGGGTTTTCATTTCTGTAAATGGCAACATCTTTAATCCAGTTATGAAAGTCAGAGACAGAAATCCCTCCGTCCCTACATCCAATCAGTCATCAAAGCCTGTCACTTTCCCCTCCTACCTTTCAAGCCTTTCCACTGTCACTCTATCAACGGCTTTGGGTTAAGACATCATTTTTTTCCTTCCATAAACTAATGTAAAATGATTTTCTGCTTCTGATTTTAATCTTTTATTTAGTCCATTGTCAGCACTGCAGACAAAGCGAAGCTTTGTCTTTCCCCTCTGCTAAAACCTCCCATTTTCCTACCTGTGCCCTCAGGATAACTTCTGAATCTCTTTCAGGGCGCACATGGCTCTTCAGGATCTGGTTACTCTCCTAAATTCCTGCCTCATCTCTTACCATACCCTGTGTTCTCACACACTGGGGAGTGCTCTCTCTTCCCAAGCTTTCCATTCTGTTCGCTTGTCACACCTCTCTAGTTTTTCTCCTTTATGATTGCCACCCCTCCCTCACCACACACACACACAGCGCTCCAGTTGTGCTTGGATGAATTGGTGCTCCTTCTGGATTTTCTTTTTGGCCTACTCACCAACATATCTCCCCATTTAATTCTCCGTCCCGAAGACTATTTCAGACGCCTAATCTAAGAGGCACAGTTTGCCTTCACATGTCAAGTTAGGGTGTCTGGAGTGATTAATTAAGACTTAGGAGTGATCCTGCCTTGAAATACTTAGAGAATCTACAATTAATCTTATCTGGTATTTACCAATTATAAAATAATTGTCTTTTAAAGAGGTAACAACTCGAGGACAGACTTTGTCTTTAATTGTAGTGTTACCTGTGTTTAGCACTGAGACATGCCATGATTATTATTTTTTAATAAATGAGTACTATGCCCAAGGCCATTTAAATATTTTGTGACTTAAAGGTGCCTAAAGTCCAGATGTCCTGGGAACAAGTCCCAGCAAACCACACGACACTGTTTAATCAATAATACTGCGGAAGCATTTGTTGCAATTTTGCTCTAACTTATTGGATGTTGCTGAATTCTTGGACAGTGATGTGAATCTTAAAAGAATAAGGATATACCTACAAATTTAAACATAGGGATTATACTAGAGATCCTCCTTCTTTCAGAAAACTCCTAATATTGTGATAATTAATTGCAGAGGCAAATCATAGGTGGTGTGAAGGCGATAGTACAGTCTTAGAATGTTACAGCTGTAGTCCTGTGTGCCAAGGAATTGGAATAGATTTACTTTCAAGAAATATATATTTTCAAGCATACGGGTCATTAACAAAAATAGGACTTGAGCATGTCTTTATAATTTTTTTTTCACTTTTATGTCTACATAGTCATAAACAGTTACTTTTAACTCAAGTTATTTATCTAAGGTCTTACGAGGTTACTGACAATGAAAAGTTAAAATTCAAAGTCCTACATTTTGTATCCTTAGGACACGATATTATCACTACACTAAAAAAAAATGTTTTGTTAGGTTTGCTGCATGAAAAAATAAAGCAGTAAGATACAAGAAAATTGCATTTCAGGATAAAAATATACAAATAGAATGGAACGTTGAGAGGAATGTGCTGAAAATAATGTAGCAGTTCAAACCAGTAAGGCCAACTAATGGGACTGCCATTAAAAGTAGCATCATTATTTTGTTATTGTTTGTATGTAGTTATTCTATTCAAAAGTTATGTCTCTGACAATTTCTTATACATATTTGATATTGCCTGATAATGTCAAACATTGAAATGACATTACATGTAAGAAAAAAAGTTTTTGTTTTGTTTCTGTTTTTATGGCCAGTTGCTATTTATAGTTTATTTATTTCTCAATCTCTTATTTAACAAGTTGGTTGCTCCTTCTATAGTGTTTTTTAGAAACTGAGGCTCATTACCATGACTCGGTGGCTGAAATGATGCTTTAACATAAGAATCATATGCATATTTTCAGTATTCTGACATACCAGGCCTGTATACACTAATCTCTTTCCTTGTTTCTCACCCTCGGCAAACTATTTTTTAAAAATTTCAAGGAGTTCTAGAGGTAGATTGAAAAACACGTGATGAAAATACTGACTCTTATTTAATGAGTCAGGGTGCTTAAGCTATTAACAAAAAAGCTTGAAATGCCGTCTGTGGTAGTTCAGTTACAGCCTTTTTTTTTTTTTTTGAAACAATTACAGAACTACAGAATTTCTTTAATGCGAAGGTTGTTTACATTTTGGCAGCTGTTATTGCTCACTGAGGATGTGTCGATCTTCTCATTTCCGCTTGGGGTGTTATTTTCTAACTCCTTCAGTTTTGTCGTAATATTGTTGTTTCAAGTATATACAATTATACTGAAATAGATTTTTTTTAAAAAGTGATTCTTTTTGTATTAGCCTCTGTGCTTGACTTAATATATATGGATATGCCAGTAGTTGCTTAAAATACACTTGTCAGAGTAATACATGAAACAGTCCGTTGCTAGGCAGCATCATGGTAAAAAAATTAGTTGACATAGTTGAGATATAGGAAACTTTCCAGAGTTCAGTGATGAGCTGACATGATGAAAATGTAAAGTAAATTGTCACTGATCTGGTAATGTGGCAAGGCAGCAGGTCCAAAGGATAGTTCCCAGACCAGTAAAAGTATAATTTACACTTCCTAAAATTCACAAACTGTAAGTCTAATATGCTTTGACAAATGCATATGCATAGAAACTCTCCACAATCAAAATACGGACTGTTTTCATCGTCTCAGAGAACTACCATGTGCGCCCTTGCAGGAGTCCTCCCGGCCGTCCTCAGCCTCTGGAAACCCCCCATCTTTCAGTACTATAGTTCACCTTTTCTAGAGTTTACCTTTGGAATCAAACAGAATGTAATCCTTTCATGTCTGACTTTCACTTATCATAATGTTCTCGAGATTCCTTCATGGCTGAATGTATATGTATTGGTATTGCCTCTCTTTTCATTACTGAGTGGTATTTTATTGTATGAATATACCATAACGTGTTTATCCATTTACTAGTCCGTAGATAGACATTTGGCTTATTTCATGTTGTGGCTATTATGGAAAAAGTCGGTATGGATATTTGCATATATTTTAATATTTCATGGTTAAACACCCAGCGATGTAATGGCTGTCTTACATATTAGCTGTATATTTAACATTTTAGGAAAATGCCAGAGTTTTCCAAAAGCTAGGTATAGTATTTTGCATTTTACCAGCAACACGGGAGAGTGCCAGCTGCCTCACACCCTCACCAGCACGTGCCAGTTGTAGCCATTTTAGAGAGTGCGGTGGAAATTTCCGTTTCCCTGGTGATGGTCTGTACCATGTGCTTATTGGCCATTTGTAATCTTTTTTTTTTTTTTAGTGAGGTGTCCAAATCTATGGTCCAATTTTTAAAAATGGGGTTGTTTGTCTTTTTATTGTTGTGCTCTAATAGGTTCTTTATAAACCCTGGAAACAAGTTCTCTATCAGATATGTGTTCAGCAAATATTTTCTCTCAGTTGGTAGTTTATCTTTCTATTTTCTAACGAGTGGTTTTCAAAGAGCAGATTTTAATCTTTTTTTGTCAGTCCAGTCCGTAGCCGAGCCGGGTCTGAGTTTTTTGTTGATTTGGTTCCCATGGTCACCCGAAGCCTCAGCTTCCTCTAGAGGTGGACTGAAGCCACCTTGCTCTCTGTGAGGGCTGAGATGCTGGGGTGAGTTTCTGAGCTTCCGCTTCACCCTCACCTTTAGGTAGGCGCAGCCTCCTGAGCCGTGCAGGGGCCTGTGCCGCCCGCCTCCGGCAGCATCCAGCTGTTGCCTGTGTTTCCGCGTAAGGCTCAAGATCCTGTGCGCATGCGTATTTCGTGGGCCTGCAGGTGGCTTTACTGTCCCAGGGTCTGTGGATGGGGTGGGAGAAGGTTTCCTACCCTTCCTCCCCAGAAGCAGTGGGTTTCTGTCAAGGACTGAGGATTGAGGATTGAGGACGAGTGGTAGAGGCCGGTTCTCTGACAGCATTATTAGGTCGGCAGTGACTAGTCTCTGGTTCTTCCTCCAGGAGCAGGTGGCTTTCCCTTTGTATCCAGAAGTGTCCGCAGTGCAGGTGGCTTTCAAGCTTGTGGGCTAGTGGCCTCTGATCTGCCCTTGAAGCGCGCAGGGCCCTGGCCTTGGCTGGATTCTGCCAGTTCACCTGCTCCACTCTCCACCTGGGCAGGTCTTGCCTATCTGCACCGCTCACTCTCTCCCGGGTTTTGCTTTGCCCCCAGTCCTCCTCCCCGACACCTTGGAGCTGGGGGAACTGGAGACAGTGGGTGTGGACTCTCCTTGGGTCTTGGGCTCCTGCACATTCAAAACCATCATGTGTGCTGACACTCAGCCTTTAAGAAACTGTTAAAACTTTTACTGTTTTTCTTCTTTCCGGATTGCCTTCTCTCCTCCATGTTCTGTTAGGGTGAGGTCGTTTGTATTCCCATCTTCCCATGGAGGGACTCATCACATATTGGAATTCAATCACCTGATTGATTTGTGACCTCAGGTCTCTGATAGGCCCCCAAATTATGATTTTGGTGAGTATATACTTTTTTCCTTAGGGTAGGGGGCACATTCTCAATCGACTATTTACATCCTAGGTCCCTTTACGTCCTAAGTCCCATTCACTTTTAAACAGGTATCTCCTTAAAAAAAGAAAAAGAGTCTTCTCCAAGTCTTACCTCTTCTGGCCAATCACCTACAGTTCTCAGCCCTGTGTAGCCATAGTTTTTAAAAAGTATTTTGTGCAGCTTGATGAAAAATACAATGGGAGCTTTCATAGCGCTGTCAAGGACCAGACTAAGTTTAAATTAACCCTGCTTACCTGGCCTTTCCATTTCAGAACATAGAATTATTTTGTTAAACGAAACTTTATTTCGTACTTCTATGAATCATTAGATTGACATGTAACAGTAAGAAAAATTAAGATCTAACAAAAATATATGATTACACTTGATCTTTACAATAAGACATCATCGGGTATCATTTGGCAAATATTAATGTTGGGAAAATACATGGGCTCCAAATTGATGAAAGATGTACAGTTTTCAAGAAAAAGTTTGCTCATGTATCTCAGAACATAAGGAACACATCTCAAAGAGAAGCTGGAAAAATTTCCACAGCTAAAGATTTGCCGAAGTGAAATGTTTTCTTTGGAATAAATAGTTATCCAGACTATCTCCAGGGACAGTGCACAGGATGAAATAATAAATGCAAATTTCATATCTATAATCCATTCAAGATTTGGGGGTTTGGTTTGGTGCATATTCAAATGTTTAATTAGGAAAGAGAATTTTCAAACATCAGCTTTTTGTTTCTTAATGACCATTTCTATTTCGTTTGGCAACATAGAGCATTTTTCCTTTTCACCTAGCAGCTAAATCTGGTTTCCAAACTTTATTCCAGAGAATTATTTTAGGCATAAATTCCTGTAACTTAAAAATTTTTTTTAATGAAAAAGTCTCAATTCAAAATTTTAAAAAGCTAGCAAAAACTTTTCGGATTTGGTTTTTGCATATAAATCCTAGTAGATGTAGCTAAGCTTTTGAATTGTCAACCAAAACCCTATACCTCTCAGTTTAAAGATGATTGTCTTCTTTTTTAGAGATAATTATGGCTCTCAAACTTGAATGAAATTAGTTTGCTAATTTATTGAAAGATAAAAGTAATTCTACATATTTTTTATCTGCAGTTGTAAGGAGTCCCTGTACATCCATTATATTTAGCCCATTACTTTTCCATAATGTCAAATTTAGGTTGAAACTAAATACATTTCTTAAATGAAGTCTATGTATGTATGAGTTTTCATAAATTCTTCTCATCACTTAGTCATTTTAAATAGTTAAACCTTATGCCCCAAATAAAGTTTTACATATGAAATGAAACTTTCTTCTTTCACTAAGAGCTTTTATAATATTTATGAAATAGACTTTTAAAGGGGTCACCTTTTTGTTTACTTTGAAACACAAAATCAGATTGCATTTAATAAGTTTTGATCAAATTTTAAATTCTCAACCAATTATAACTTAATGAGAATTGATGTTGGGACAGATATTATCTCTAACATTCATTAAGTTAGTTTCTCTTATTCATTCATGATAGGAAAATTCTACCTTAAAGTTTCTTTGATAGGATTCCTAGTTTTATTTTCTTTATCCAATTAGAATTCCTAATGTGTTAGTTTTCTTATTTTGTTTACTCTTACTTTTCAGTACATATTGTGCAATAAGTTAATGATATCCATAAGGTGACATTATTAGACAATGCTGTAGAAAAGAAAAAAAGAAATAAGAGAGGAGATGAGAGAGATCTCCAGTTATATCAAAATATTCTCTGTAGTCATATGTAAAACTCGTTTTATTTCTGATCATTAAGAACTAAAAATATGCTTCTTGAATTTATCTTAACTGTCATTTAAGCCTCAGTTTACTTGTTATTCAGGGTGTTTATGTTAGAGATTTACATTTTTTTCTAATTTTCTGGAATGTAGAGCTCTTTTTAATTAAAGCATAATTGACATTCAATACATTAGTCGCAGATGTACAACATAGTGATTGGACATTTATCTACCCTATGAAGTGATCATCTGAGAAGTCCAGTGACCGCCTGTCACCATACTCAATTACTGCGATACTGTCGACTGCTCCCTACGCCGTATGTTACACCCCTGTGACTGGTAGATGTTATAATGGTGGCGCATTCCTCCACCACTCGACCTTCTGGCAACTATCAGTTTGTTCTCTGTGTCTGTGATTCCCTTTGTTATGACTGTTCATTTTAGTTTTTTACATTCCACATTATAAATGAAATGATACAGTATTTGTCTTTCTCTGACGTGTTTTGCTTAGCATAATACTCTCTATGTCCATCCATGTTGTGACAAATGGCAAGGTTTCTTTCTTTTTTATGGCTGAATACTATTCCATTGCATACATATATACCACATCTTCTTTACCCATTCACGTATCTATGGACATCTAAGTTGCTTCAGTATCGTGGCTATTGTAAGTAATGCTGCAGTGAACATAGGGTGAATATATCTTTTCGAATTAGTGGTTTTCTTTTTTTTTTTTTTTCAGATAAATGCCCAGACCTGAAGTTGCTGAATGGTATAGTAATTCTATTTTAATTTTTTTTGCAGAGCCTCCATAAGGTTTTCCACAGTGGCTGCACTCATTTACAATCCTACCAGCAGTGTACAAGGGTCCCTTTTCTCCACATCTTTGCCAACATTTGTTGTTTCTTGTCTTTTTGATGACAGGTGTGAGGTGGTATCTTATGTTTTTGCTTGCATTTCCCTCATGATTAATGATGTTAAGCATCTTCTCATGTGTCTGCTTGCTGTCTGTATGTCTTCTTTGGAGAAATGTCTGTTCATGTCTTCTGCCCTTTTTTTTTTTAGATTGGATTATTTATTTTCTCAGTGCTACATTGTATGAATTTTATTTTAGATATGACCCCTTATCAAATATATAATTTAAAAATACTTTCTCTCATTCGTAGATTGCTTTTGCGTTTACTTGATGGTTTCCTTCACTATGCAAAAACTTTTTTGGTTTAATGTAGTCACATTTGTTTATTTTTAATTTTGTTGTCATTGCCTGAGGAGACACATCCAAAAATATATTTCTAAGGCTGATGTCAAAGAATTAACTCCTTTGTTTTCTTCTAGGAGGTTTATGGTTTCAGGTCTTATATTTCAGTCTTTAATCCATTTTGTGTTTATTTTTGTAAATAGTGTAAAAAAGTGGTCCAGTTTTTTTTTTTCTGTAGTTGTCCAGTTTTTCTAGCCTCATTAATTGGAGAGCATTCCCCATTAGAGACCCTTGCCCCCTTTGTCTTACATTGAATTGTTACTGTAAGTGTGAGTTCATTTCTAGGCTCTGTACTGTTCCTTGATCTAAGTGTCTGTTTTTGTACCAGTCCCATACTGTTCGATTACAGCTTTTGATACTTCTCATAGATTTTGTAACATTGTTTCCATTTTCATTTTTCTCATGGTACTTTTTAAAAATTTTCTCTTTGATTTCTTCATTACACATCATTGTTTCATAGTACGTTGTTAGTTCCGTATGTTTTTCCCGTTTTCCTCTTGTAATTAATTTCTAGTTTCATACAATTGTGATCAGAAAAGATACTTAATATGATTTCGGTCCTCATAAATTTATTGAGTTGTTTTGTGGCCTAACATGTGATCTATCCTGTTCACATGCACTTAAAAAGAATGTGTATTCTACTGTTTTGGGGTGGAATATTCTATACAAATCTGTTAAGTCCACCTGGTCCATTGTGTCACTGAAGGCCAGTGTTTACTTTCTGATTTTTCTGGATGCTCTGTTCATTGATGTAAGTATGGTACTAAGTCCCTTCCTGTTATTGTATTACTGGCAATCTTCCATTTATGTCTGTTAATACTTGCTGTACGTATTTAGGTGCTCCTGTGCGGGTGCATAGATGCTTATAAGTGATGTATCCTCTTGTCAGATTGATCCCTTCATCATGATGTCATACCCTTGCATCTTGTTACAGTCTTTATATTAAAGTCTGTTTTGTCTGTTTAAGTATTGCTGGCCCAGGTTTATTTTCTTATTTATTTTTATTTGTATGGAATATCTTCACTCATTTATTTTTAGTCTGTGTGTATCTTTAGATCTGAAGTGAATCTCTTACAGGCAGCATATGTGTGGGTCTCTCTCTCTCTTTTTTTTTTATCCATTCAGCCAGCCTATGACTTTTGAATGGAGTGCTTAGTCCATTTACATTCAAAAAAATTAGTGATAGGTATGTACCTATTGCCATTTTAATTGTTGTTATACTAGCTTTATAAGTGATTGGTCTACAGCCTTTATTATACACTTGCCTTTATTATTATTGCCTTTATTTCTAGTTTGGACCTTTTTTTCCCACTTGAATTTCCTTGTACGATTTCTTTGTACTTAAAGGCTGCATGATATCCCACTGTGTGCGTAAGACTCCATACTATCCCACTGTGTGCATAAGGCTGCATAATATCGTACCGTATACATGCAGCACACTTTCTCTGTTCATCTGCTGATGAGCCTGTAAGGCATTACGCCAAGTGAACTAAGTCAGCCACAGGAGAATAAACACTGCGTGACTCCCCTTAAGTGAGGCCCCTAAGATGGCCAAAGGCCTAGAAGTGGACAACAGCGTGGTGATTGTAAGGAGGTTGGGGAGGAGGACAGGGGGAGTTCAGTGGGTGTAAAGTGACAGTTACACAAGGCAAGTGAGTTTCAGAGATGCACTGTACAGCGTGGCGCTTGTAAACAGGAGACATTATGTGCTAAAACGTCTCCTCAGAGGGAGATCTCATGTTAAGTGTTCTCACCACAAAAGAAAAACAAACAAAAAGAACAAAGACACAGGGACACTTTCGGAGGTGCTGAGATTCCTTATGCCGGGGTTTTGGGATGGGGACATGAGTGTGTATACATGTGTTCTGACTTACTAGTATGCATTAACTGTATGCAGTGTTGTGAATACTAATTATGTCTCAAAGGTGGCAAAAAAAAAAGTTTCTTATTCTTGTACTCCGAAACACGCATTGCACGCCCATCATGATGTAAACATTGGACCAGAGGTATAAGATTTATTACTCTACTCAATTTCTCAGAAATGTGCTAATGAAGTTCTGTGGTTACAGTTTTTATAAGCAAAACAAGTCAGTGGCAATCACTTGTTTAACCAGCATTTTCTAATTATTCTCAGTGAGCTGGAGTTATAGGTGTGGATCCAATGCTGTGAAATAGTGGGCATTCAGAAAAAAGGAAGCTATCAGACTGGATGGACTACTTCTCTGATCCTGGACTTGACCATTGATTAAATGAAGTCTCCATCTGGTCTTAGACTCGCTGAATAAATTAAGGCAAATTGGTCTCTCCCAGTGGACCAAAGCTTTTTATTAAGTATGATTAAGTAAGTCTTCCTTAAACATGATTCTTTCTTGTACGGAGTTCCTGAGCCATTTCTGTACCATGTTTCTTACACCTGGACTGATGGATGTGCCATAGCAAAGTCTAGGATTCCTTCGATCAGGT
The DNA here is from genome assembly GCA_003508835.1 of Eonycteris spelaea. Taxonomy (NCBI): domain Eukaryota; kingdom Metazoa; phylum Chordata; class Mammalia; order Chiroptera; family Pteropodidae; genus Eonycteris; species Eonycteris spelaea. The sequence continues at coordinate 109,155 of PUFA01000106.1, forward strand.
CAGGTCTGGGTAATAATTCCCATTTTGACCTCTTACCTGTGACTTCCCCACCCCACCAGGACAGTGGAGGTATTCTGCACTAAACTCCTCCCTTACATAATGACCATTTTAGATTCCTCTTCATAATGAGAAATAACAGGACTTTCGGGTCAGCAGAAAGGCATACACAATAATTTTGACTGGAATAAGTGCCAGCAGCTAGTTCAGAGAGGCTCGTTGACAAGAACTGCAAGTCCATCTTACCTGGTCTGGGGAAGCATCCTTCAGCAGCTTGTCTATTTCAGAGCCTAGGAAGTTGCCAGAGGTGATTTTCCCACAGGAGAGGAAAAGAACAAATGTTGTTGATAGGACTGTTAATTTAATATAAAAATCTTTATTTTTAATATCCCATTTACTTAATAAGCTTTTCAAATAATCCTTCAATTTCACTTTTTTGGTCATTTTCATAACTATTACATTACTTTTTTTAAAAAAGCAAAAGTTAGCTATTGGATAATAGCCTGAGAAGGAAAATGTGAACACTGACCTTTCCTCGCCACCCACGTAAGCAGAAACATTTGGATATTTTCTCTATTATTTTTCCTTCAGAGCTTCTAATGTGGTTATTTCGTCTTTGACTTAAATCTTAAGCAATTTTTAAAAGCAAAGTTACTTTGTTTAGTATGGATTTTGGAAAAAGGAGAAGCCCAGTTATTTCAGTGGTTATTGGCTTCCAGATAATTCTTTTATATGTAAAATCCTGAAACAGAGTATCTTAGGTACATAGTATAGAAACATTAACATTCAATTTATTCATTAAAAACGTTCAGCCAATGTTTACCGAGTATTTTCATATGCTAGATGGGCAAACCTAGGCTTTGTAGAGCCTCAAGTCCATGCTCTTTGGATTTCTTCTATAAGATACAGAATATAAAAAGATGATCACTAACTTAAATATAAGAGTAAGCATTTTATTTGAATAAAATTGTGTTTAAATAAATCCTCATGTTTACACATGCGCAAATATTACAGAATCCAAACAATAACATTTTATTAATTAATTGTATAACACCCTCTATATTTTCTTATACTTTTCACGGCATCGACTTTGATAGTCTCTTTATGTAACAATTATTTTATAATATTCTCAATAAAGAAAAGTATATATAATTCTAGTTTTCTTCAAGACTAGTGAATCATTTTTTAAAAAATATATTGATAATTTAGAAAGTTTATTTGGGCCTCACAAATCATTCTTAATAATTTCATAGAATAAATAATTGCTGTCACTTTGAGAAATCTCAGTTAAGTTTAATTCACACATGTCCCACTAGACCCAGATTAAATGTCCTTCCAGCTCAAATTCTCCTTAGGAGCATTTAAAAAATACAGCCCATCCATCACAATCAAACAGATGAAGAAGTGTGATGAAGGAGAAGTCAGGACTAGGAAGGGAGTATTCAATCAATTGTTAAAATATCTGAGTTTTGTAAATTTTATCCAAAAAGCGTGATCACATGGACCTTGTGAGGGCCTCTGCCCTGGGTTTGCATACAGGTGTGGAGAGGAGAGACGCACCTTTGTCCTTTCCAAAGCAAAGAGTTGACTATTTCACCAGTACATATGACGTTGTGCATTTTTTCTTAGATATCTCTCTGATTAAGGAAGTTCCATTTTATTTCTAGTTTGTTTAATATTATAAATGGGTGTTGAATTTTGTTAACTGCCTTTTTCTGCATCTACTGAAATGATCATATGGTTTTTCTTCTTCTTTTTTTTGATTAATATGTCAAAATTCATTGATTGATTTTGAAAATTAAGCCAACCTGAATCCTCAAGATAAATGTTGCTTAGTCATACTGTATTAAACTTTTTATATTATCATTTCCAATTCAATAATGTTTTATTACCTTTTTTCCCTGTGTTTATGGGGGATAGTGATCTGCAATGCTATTTTAAAAATACATGCATGTGTAACTATATTGATAATTTTTTTTCAGGTTGTAGTATTAGGTGATTGTTTTGAACAAATAATTATTATGTCAATAGACTCCTTAGACAGGAGCAGCAGCACAGATTTAACTGATGGACTTCACACCCATCTCAGAGAAGAGGAAAGTTTTGTAGACATGTAAATACCTTTGGATGAAGTTCAGCAATAAAGATTCGTTCCTCTCTTTCATCCCTCCTTCCATCTCTCCCTAATTCTTTGACTTATTAAATATATCTGAAACAAAGCATTCATCAAGGAATGTTTTATTAAAGTGAGCAAAGCTGTTTAATACTTAGTCTTATACATTCATGATACATTAGATTCTACCCCCAACCTAAAGAAGCTTTATGTTAAGGTCTTCAAATCGCACAGACCAATGTCCTTTGCAAAAGAGATGCTTGTTAAACCTGCAGATTTCTATTTAAGAATCCCCTCTGCTCTGAGTCTCTGGTTCATTGGAAGATTTTGTCACTTACCTATAACTTACCACAAAGGATGGAAGAATAATAGACATCATGATACTCACCTGTTTCCGTATTAGCTTCCTAATCTTCAGTTAACTCTATGCCTCCAGTGGAGAAAATCCTTATTTTGCATTTTTAGAGGAAATAGTAATGACAATAATATTAATAGTACCTGTCATTTATTGGGTTTTTGTCTCTGACATTGACACGTACTAATTCTGTTCTCGTAATAATCCTGTCGAGTAATATTATCTCCATTTTTAAAAGAGAAAACAGAGGAGTAGAGAAATTAGATATCCTAGTCACATAGCCATAAATGATAGTAACTTAGACAAACTTGTTCTTAAGGGAACAGTAATATATAAGAACCTCTGACCTCATGCGAATACACTAACTTGGAGAAGAGTTATAAAATTTGGAGGAATATCATCCTATTTTTCCTTCATTAGTTCCTCTCTACCTTTTAGTAAGGTTTTGGTTTCAAGTAACCAAGTCATTTCCAAATAACTTAAGCAATATAATAAATTTGTTGACTCACGAAACTGGGGAAGTGCTGGAGGGTTCCTCACAGAATCGACGATGAAAAAGACACCGAAGAAGCATGGCGTCGGGGGGCAGGCACGTGGGTTTTAGAGTTATTTTCCCTCTTTCTTTCCCTCTTGCACTTCATCTCTACATTTTAATGTGGGATTTAATGTTTTCTGTTATTTAACATCTTCCTCCCATGGTGACTCCATAAATGCAAGGTTTTCTAACCCCAGAGTATAATTTCACCCTCCGACTACCCATGAGTTTCTGAGAGGAGGAGCTTTGACATGCTTGCATGTTGTTTGCATTACCGCAAACTTCGCACATTAAAAGAATACGCATTCATTACACCTGTTTCTGTGGGGCAGTAATCCGGGCGCGGTTTGGCTGGGTCTCTTGCTTCAGGACCCATCACAAGGCCGCAGTCCAGGTGTCAGCCGGGGCAGTGCTGCCATCTGAGAGCTCACCCGGGGAGGGTCTACCCCGAAACACACAGTGGTGTTGGCCGGAGGGGTCTACTCTGAAACACACAGCGTTGCTGGCTGGATTCAGTTCCTTGAATCTGTAGGACTGAGGGCCTCAGTTTCTCGCTGTCTCTCTAAAGGAGGCCACGCTCATTTCTCTGCCATGTGACCTTGCAATACGGTCCCTTACCTCATCAAAGCCAGTGAGGGAGAGCGTCAACAGAGAGACTCTTCTAGGAAGATGGAAGCTTTACTCTTATATAATATATTCATGGATGTGACATCCCATCACCTTTGCCACATTCTGTTGGTGAGGAGTCCATCACAGTTCCCTCCCCACCTTAAGGAATGGGAGCGATGCAGGACATCAGTACCAGCAACGGGGACAATTGATTGCCACCATTCGGACTGTTAGAATGCTACTCGGAGTAAGGGGGACTATAGTCTGTGACTACACTGGCTCAAGTCAATTTCCTACCTCTGGGTCCACACAGGTAGCATATGTTACCAAAGAGAGAGAAGTAAAAAATCATCTGTGGAAAAAAATGATTACCCATCTCACTAGAACTCCTCAAATCCAAAATTGGGTCTTATCTACTTTTTTTCAATACTAATTTTTATCAATTTTTACAAACCATATTTTAAATATATATAATAATTTACTATTTTAAGAACTTTTGTCCTGACCCCAAATTTATGAGTTTTTATAATTGGAAAGGCATACCATTCATCTACCCTGAAATGGTTGAACCGATCAAAGTAACTTAATTGTGACTATATATTTGCGTTAATCATAGAGAATGGCTGTCCCTAGACTGAGAGTTGGTTTGCAAAATGGACAAAGCTGTGAATTAAGGCATCATATAATGATACATTTTTGTTTCTAATTAAAATAATTTTAATAACATTTGAGGGTCTATCATAGTTTACAATTCTGTGCTAAGGGTTTTCCTGTATAATATCTCCTTGATTTCTTACAACAATTCCTATAAACACATGGAGTGGTTGCCATTTTGTAAAGCCAGGAACTGTGGTTAAGGCATCCCAGATCTGTATCAGCCGGCGAAGATAACTTAGGAGTAACTGTCCGGAACCTGGGGGGGACCCACACAGCGTGCTCTCCCAGGAGGAGTGACCGGCTGTGCAATGCGCAGTGTTAGAGCCCCCGCAATATCTAGACAGGAACGTTTCAGTAATGTTTGGGAATGCAGAGGTCACTGGTGACTTCCCTGAGGGTGTGAAGCCAGCGGAGTGATGAAGACAGAAGCCAATAACGAATGTGTTGAGAGAGAAGACTGGAGGGAGTACATAGTTATTTCAGGAAATTTGGCTATAAAAGGAAGGAATCAGACGAGGCATAGAAACTGGGGGAAGAGAGTTTCGTTCCTTTTTTTTTTTTTTTTGATAAGTGTGTGATTTTCAAGTTCGAGAAGGCTGATCAATTTAAATGTTGATTGGGAGAATCATGTGAGCATTGAGTGATAAAAGATACAGGAAAAGAATGATCTCTTTTTTTCTGAGAAGAGATTGGGATGTAACTCAGAACTCAGGTGGAACAACTGGTCAGAAACACCAAATTCTTAAGTTACGAGGCCAAGACTTGTCCAAGTCTTACAGTGAAAAAGGATAAATTCCTTTTGAGAGGATGATGAACATTTACACACTTTGCTCTTATTTTCCATAGACATGGCCAGAATTTTTTTCTGAGTTAATTCATCAGTTATTCCCCCAGAGGCTCTTTTAAATGAACCAAAAATTTAAATGAAATATGAGTAAATATGGAGAGAATCATGTTTTTGGTGAGTTAACAGTTCTGCTTGAATAGAACTAGATATTAAGGGAGGAAATTCAAGGAGGTGATAATTACTTGAGGAACAGTTCCAAGTCAGTCCTAGTTCTAAAGTTCTTTTTTTTAGGCAGAAAATATGAGCAACACAAAGTGAGAGACAAGTTAAAAGTTCGTAACAAGGTGACCCTTGAAGCTCGGACTATTTAGACCAGTTCTGAACATCTCTAAATTTCTGTCAAAACATGATCTAGATGGTATTAGAAAGTCTTATCAGAAAAAGAGCTTCCACTTTCAGTGATGGTTTAAATGTCATTCACTCCCAGGTATATACAAGTCAGAGATGTTCCCATGTCCCCAGTTAGTGCTTCATTGTTGTTTATATTGTTATTAAGGGACATAGCAACATGTCACGTGCAGTCACGCACTTTCAGTAATGATTTGTAATACCCGTAACTAAGTTGGTGATCTCAACAAGGCACACACTTGCTCTGTCCACTAAAAGAGGAAATGTGTACGATAATGTCTAAGGTTCCTTTGACATAACAAAATCGCATGTTTCTAAGTTAATAATGGAATCTTTCCATAGGCAGAGTGACACACATATGAGACTCAATGACGAAGTCCTCTCTGGGCAGAGCTTCTTGTTGGTGTCAGGGGCAGTGAGGAGACTAGACACTACCCGCATCAAAACCAGCAAAAGGAGTTTGCACCCCAGAAACTCCACGTAGGTGCAGAGTTCAGAACTGAGCTCAGCCAAAGAGGGGAGGACTAACGAGCTGCCTAATCCAAGATGGAAGGGAAAGGTAGGTACAAGAGCTGAGGGAGGAAGGAGCCCCAGGCCATGGGCAGGAGAGTAGTGGGTGTGAGACACCGGGCAGCCTCCGGACCAAAGTCACTGCCTCCGCCTGTATTTATGTGTTTATTGAGGCATCGCGTTTGGAGGGATTCCGGTATTTAAATGGTAGACCCTGCAAAGCTCAGGTTCCAAAATACGCACCAGATTATGGACTGTTCGAGTGTGACATTTAATAAGCAAAAGGTAATGCTGTGTGTGTCAGTTCTGACTCTCTTTTAGAGGTAAAGAGAAAAACTAATTCAAACTGACTTTTAAAAGTGAAATAATTGGCTTAAGTAACTGAGAGCTCAGAATTAAGACTAATTTTAGATAACGCATAAGTTAGAGGCTTAAAAAACGTCGTTGTGGGTCTTTTTAGCCCTTGTCACGTTCCCCACTGTGACCACCGGCCAGCAGCACATAAGTAATTTCCCAAAACAAATAAGCTTCCTGTCAGCGCAAGAGTGACATGAGACCCAGGGCAGAACAACCGGTGTTTCCTGCGTGGTGACACATGCTGGCGACCGCTCGCCGCCCAAACCTGCTCCCGGTTCCCTGGCGCGTCTCAGTTCCGCCCCAGTGGGCAGAGGTGCCTTCTTCCTTACCGCAGTTGACATCCAGGGGTGCCGTCTGGGCCCCGGCACACACAGGGAAGGAAAGTCAGCCCAGAGAATGGCCGCACAGTTCAAAGCGTGCAGGGGCTGGGAGCCCGGTGGGGTGCTGCTGCCCCACGGGGGTCGGGCCGGTGCGCTCAGGCTAAGCGGCGAGGCGTGTGTAAGACAGGCCGTCTTCTTGCCCTCTCGCCGGCCTGTCCAGGTGGGTTCCCGTCCAGCCCACACAGCGAGCTGCAATCAGTTCTCTTCACCACTCTCTGCTCATCTCTGTGGTGCTTCTTGTGACTTCCCTCTGGTTCCTGGACCTGGGACTTTTGGATCCAGAATGTCATTTGTGGCAATATTCTCTGGGGTGGGCCTCACATTTCTGAGCCTCAGGATTTATCAACGATCTTCACACTCCCCTCCTAGTTTTCCTTCCTGGAAACCTTTTTTTTCAAGCAGAAACTTCCAATCTCAACTACTCCCATACCACCGGGAACACACAAAAAAGAACCGATCGTGGGATCCTTTCCACCAATGGTTTTTTCAATGGGAAACTACATTTTACTATCCAAGTTAAAGGATTCGAAACTAAATACAAATGTAATGTCAAGTAGGAATGGTGTTGATTTTCCCGAATGAGAAGAATAAAACAAGTAAATTCCCGACTAACGATTTTGGGGGCTGAGATGGTGTTACGTAACACATGTATGCCCATTTTCCTTAGCGGCTTTCAACTCGCTAGGGAAAAGTCAGGTAAACCTTGGTGACTAAGACAATTAATTGGCTTGGATGTGAGACGTGAATTTGGAGATAATGGTACCTCCTAGAGTTGTTTTGTGGTTTTTAAATGACATATTTACAGAATACTGGTTCTGGGAACATAGTAAATTATTAGCTAATGCTACAGGTGATGTTGGTGATGAACAGCCAAAATAAGCTTCGTCCCTTGGCTAACCCATAAACGGGTATTCAGTCCGTTGAGCCGCAGAAGCACAGCGCAGAATGGGAGCTGTCAATGCTTCTCCTTCCCTCGGGCCTTTTAGAACTAAGTGTGTGTTCTGGGAACCTCCTTGCCTTACGCGAATACCTGATCTGGCAATTTGCATGTCCTCAGGAGCACACAGATGTCTTCCAGGCAGGAGAAGTGAGCAGGGGAAGTGGTGGCATTTGCTCCCCTTCGCTCCCTTCCCTTCCAAGCCGTGCCTCACCGGCACGCACGTCGCCTGCCCTCCGGGTTCACACTTTGCTGATTACTTAGGACCGCTGGGAAATCAGCTGGAAATAACGAAGCAGAGGTCAGAGGAGGGAGCAATGCTGTGTCGGGAGAGTCTACCTGCGGCTCTCAGGTTTGGCAGGGACAGTGTGAAATCACGTGTGCCTTTCCTGTGCCCAGCACATCCGCCTCCCTGGAAACAGTCTCTTTCTAAGAAAACAGAAACTATGAGGGTGAGGGAAATCATATATTTTTTAAGTACCTACTATGTATCAGGCACCAACTAGGAAAATTAACATGTGTTGCTTCATGTAGTTCTCAAAGAAGTTAAATTCTATAATTTTTTATCACCATTTAATTTTACAATGGCTTATAAAGTGCTCCTGACACATGTTAATTCTCACAACAAGTTTATAAGGTAGACAGTGTTCAGACCCTTCTCTTAATGAGTAAGGAACCAGAAGTCCATTTATTTACCAGGTTAATTTTCAGTGACGTTGGAAAATGCTGTGAATCTAGAGTCTCAGCACCTTCATTTTACAGTGGGATCAACCTTTGCAGGCGTGATGGGCAGTAAACGAGAGGGTGCAGTCACTGCACACAGTATGCCCTCAGGAAAAGTTCACTCCGGTTTGTCAGTGAGGTTCATGGTTTGCTCAACACCACAGAGACAGAATGTGGCAGTATTTAAACTCAGCAGGTGTTGCAACTCCAAGGGCTTTCGCTATATACCCTGCCTCTCAAATGAAAAGGCCAGCACCGAGAAGTCCAGCGTCCCAGTCCCCACAGGTGTGCACAGAGCTACCTGCCGCTTCCCTCCTTCGTGCTTCTTGGTCCTGTTATTTTCATGTGATCATTTAGACGCTTCTTGTATGGGCAGAATATTAGCCTCCCAAAGATGTCTACATCCTAGTCCTTGAAACCTGTGCCTGTGTTACCTTAGACAGCAAAAGGGACTTTGGGGATATGAATGAGGATCTTGAGATGGGAAGTTTATCCTGGATTACCCAGAGGGTGCCTGGCGTAACCATAGGGGTCCTCACAGGAGAGGCAGGACCGTCCGCCTCAGAGAAAGGGAGGCGAAGACGGAGGTTGTAGGGGACCGCCAGCGAGGAGCACAGGCAGCAGCCGCTGGGGCTGGGAGAGGCACCGGAGAAGACTCTGCTCAGTTTCCAGAGAGAACGCTCTGCTGACACCCTGAGTTTAGCCCAGGGACACTGCTTTTGGACGTCTGACCTTTAAAACTGTTAAATTATAAATTCGTATGGCTTTAAGCCGCTGAGTCTGTGGTGATTTGTTATAGCAGTGATAGGAAATTGAAATGTCCTCCTCCTCTTTTCTCCTCCTCTTCTTCCTCCTCCTCCTCCTCTCCTTTTCTTTTTTCTTTTTTCTTTCTTTTTTTTTTTCTCCCTACTAATCTACTCAAACACCTTGGCATTCAGGACCAGGTAGTTATTTGAAGGCGTATCTCAGAAGGTGAGAGTAAGGGAACGGTTCTCTGATGGCCTTGCGGGTTGGGGTGTCAGTCGGCCAGTGATGGTGGAGCCGAGTTAGGAAGAATGAGTTTACAAACCACGGTTTGCCAGAGCAGCCAAGGGGCTCATTTTTGGAACTTGTGTGTCCTTAGAGGGTTACTCACAAATCAAGTTAGCCTGATACTGGAATGTAAGGGGCTGAAGGAGCAGGTATCAAAACATTTTAAGCTTTTAACTCTCTTTTCAAGGACTATTTTGTGCCCCCAAAGCTCTCTTAGGGACTTTCCAGAACAAAGAGCACCTCCCTTTATCTCCACATGCTTCATCAGAGTAAAGTGTTCTGGAAGCATTGCTGTTCTAGCCTGCCCTGAAAGCGATTAAACTCTTAGCAAGGGTACCCCTCTGTTAGGGGCATATGAGATATGCCACTCTGTTGGGAAGCAGAATGAAAAGAATAAGATTCTTTTGTTTAAAAATCACACATTTTTCTGTCTGTGATAAAGTGTTTTTTATTCTGTTATATTATTTCAACTTTCGGTTGAGGAAACTGAAGCTTATAGGTGAGAAGTAACTTGCCTAACATGTGGCATAGAGCGTGATATCTCTGTTATTGGAGCTATGATTTGCTGAGGGCTTCCTACGAGGAAGGGCACAACATGTGAGACCCTGGCACACTCTGTTCCCTCAGTGCTCCAAGCTTTGGAACTTTTTTTTATAGCTAAACCAACCAATGGATTTTTGTTCACGTCTTTGTGAGGGCAGAAATACAGTTAAGAATAAGTCTAAAGTGTGAAGATTTTCAGTATAAAATGCTCCTAACTTTTGCCTTGGGGAAAAGCAGAAGTCACCTGTGGTTTGTCCTGTTTGTAAGGGGCTGATCAGAAATCTGTGTCCCCACTCTCCTCATCCTCACTGTCACCTGGGACCTGACTGTGCCGTGCTCGGGGCTCGAGGGGGAACCTGGTTGAGAGCTGTGCTCCCTCTCTGTCACTGCAGCCCCTGAGTCTGCAAGGTCAGCTGCAGCATGACCAACGACGTTACTGAATGTTTACGTTGTCATGTGCACTCTGATGGAACGTGGGTTCTTGACATTTGCACACATCTGAGCGGGTGTGCAAGTGTAATACATCGTCAAACAGAAAGCAACCATCTAGCTTATCAGGAATACGCTTGGGGGCCATCAAATGCCTTTGAATTTTGTTCTTGTTCCCATAATATTTCTTTCAGACCCACGTGATGCTAAGAGGGTACCTAGGAGTCCATCGTGGTGGGGCGTGTGTGGTAGGGGGGTCTGGTTGGCTCCTGTACCTGATACAGAGAAAAATTCTTCTCTTATTATAGGAGGGAAATGAGAGTCTACCACATGGAAGGTCCCTCTCTTTCTTGCTAACATTGACCTCCCCTCCTAACCCTTGAGGCAGCCAGGATCGAGAATAAAGCGAAGGTTCATAGCACAGGGATCCTGTTCCGCTAAACTTATGTGATCACACTTACTTTTTACAGAACACTGCATGAGCTAGATACTTTAATAATCATCTTAAAAATGAGGACACTGTTCCAGGAGAACAGTTAATTCGTCAAGGTAGTACAAGTGAAAATTGAATTCAGAGCTGTGTCCGGTTAGGTAAGCTGTCCAGAGTTGCTGTGTGTGGGGGTTGACTGATCAGCTCAGCCTGGCGTCGGTCCCCATACTGGGCTCATGTCCATATCCTCTGCCATCCCTTCTCTGTATTTAAAGAGGAGTTACCGCATGGTTCTGTCGCACCACTGTGCTCACTGGAGTCCAAGGGTTTTAGAGTTTCTCTTCTCTCCAGTGTTTAGTAATGGCTCATACTAACCTAGCAATTATGTGAAAATATAAGCATCAGAAACCCGAAATTAATGGAAGTAAATATTTTTCAGATAAATACATCTTTGTCCACTAATTTTCTTTGAGGTCAAACTGCTTCCTTCTGTGCTGATTTTCCTGGGTTTCAATGCAGAGTACTCTATAGCTCCACTCTGTGTGGAAATTTACACATGTCCGAATCTGTTTGAAAGGTGATGAGAATCATACAGCGCTCGGGAGAGAGAGAGAGAGAGAGAGAGAAGAGAGAGAAGAGAGAGAAGAGAGAGAAGAGAGAGAAGAGAGAGAAGAGAAAAGAGAAAAGAGAAAAGAAAGAGAAGAGCGCTCCGGTTTCACCAGCACAATGAGTAAGCTCCCGGTGTGCAGCTGACGATCGAAGGCTCATCGACACTGAAGGGAATCCGTATTTAAATCGATACAGAAAATTAACCATTGTCTAAAAAAACCTGATAACTTTCTCAGGACTGAATGAAGGACTGCTGTCTTTGTCATGTTTCAGAGTGGCTTTTCTTGTTTGAAAGCTCAAGAAGATAATATTGTTTCTGAAGTTAAAATTTAGTCACTCATGAGTGGAATTTGCCGTGTAAATTATGTAGGTCGTGTAAACATTGTGTTTGGCTTTTAGAAAATATTGAGGACTTCACTGTTTCCAATTGGAAAATAAAGCCAAGCAAATGGAAAGCAGGAAAGAGCTTTACAAAACACCCAGCGTTCCCTTCAGCTGGTTTCTCCCTCTGCTTGCTCGTTACAGCCATTATGTTCACAGAACAATTAAAGCAAGGGAAGTTATCTGGGCACCTCCTGGACACCTGTCACCACTCATCGGCTCTAGGTGTGGTTATGACCATCATCACCTAAGGGACAAGACAACCTGGAGTTTACGTATGTTTCCAAAAACATGGCTTACTTAGCAAACAAAGAATTAATTTTTATTTTCCAGTAAATCTAAAAGTATGTCACCGGCATCTTCTGCCTCCCTATATTAAAACAATCAGTTATTCCGCTGTCCCTAGGCTCATGTTTCTCCATATAACATGATAAAGCAAAGATTGCCCGAGAGGATCTGATTCAGTGAACCCGAGTTTGGGCCCGAACATTTGCATTCTGCTTTTCCAGTGAGCACCATCTTAGACTGTGAGGAAACTGTCAGGAAATGAGCTCTCATTTAAAAATAAATATTTAGCCATTTTGGGGGAATATTACTGCGTCAACATTTTCCAACAGCTACTTTGTTTCTCGCGAAGTATACTTATCCAGGCAGAGTGTAGAAGGTTTTCTAGACCTTCTCGAATTTATACCAGAAAGTCTCGCATCTAGAGGGAATGTTTAACCTGAGGAAGAGAGAATTAAGGGGGAAACAGGCTTTCAAGTATTTGTAAGATGTTATATAAAAGAAAGAATAGACTTCATGTTGTCCCACGAGCAGGACTAACATAAATAAATAGAAATTAAGAGGAGTCAGAATTTGGCATGAGGAGTTTTGAACTGGGTAACATTAGGCAATGTGAGTTTTCTGTCGATGGAAATATCCAGCGGACACCTGAGTCACCGCCTTGTGGAAGGATCGTTGAGAGGATCATTACACTAATTGCTTCTTACTTTCAAATCTAAGAGTCTACACTTTTTGATAATTAATACGGGGAAAAGTATGTTTGAGGGATTCAGCATCTAGATAAATAAATAAAACATTAATACATTTAATACACTTAAACCCCATTTATGAGACGAGTTCAGACACTCAGATGTGCGTGTGGTGTAGAATACTGGTCTCCCCTCCGTCTCTTGCCCTATTTTTCCTGAGAAGACGACTCCTCAGCCAGACGCTGTTTCTCAGCTTCTCCTACAGTGAGCCATGGCCAGGTGTGGCCACGAGGCTCAGTTCCCCCAACAGGGCATAAATGGAGGTGAGTGTACACACAACGTCCACCTCACGGAACAAAAGGCCCTTGCAGTGCCCTGACTCTTGCTCTGTCCTCCCCAGTGGCCCAAGGTGTGGCATTGGGAGCAGCAGGGAGGCCTTGTGTTCAGGGAGGGGTTTTTATGAATTACTGGAGCCAGAACCACCCCTGCCCATCCTTCTCCGAGAAAGAAATCAGCAAACATGCTTAAAACTTAACCTGTAGACCTTTTTGTTACTGCAGCGTCTCCTTCTCCTTATCTGTTGTACTGCAGTTTAAGAACTTGGAGGGGTAGTTTTTGGCTTAAATACAAGGGAGAAAAACTGCACTTCATCTGGGAATCTGGATTGAATATGAACTATGAAAGGCAGAAACCACTGTTTCAGCAAAAATGGATTTAATGCAAGGTGTTTGGTCCGTCCAAACCACTGGAATGGCGGCCCCCATGACTGACACAGCCAAAGGATGGCAGTCAAATCATGTTGTACACCTTAAATCTATACAGTTGTTATTTTAAGAAATCTTTTTTAAAGAGATGCGGAATGTAGACTTGTCTAATTGATGAGTGCAGATCTCAGCATCTTGGCTGCAGTTCCAAGATCGGAAAGCAGCTGCTAGAGTCACTGGTTCTGAAGCCTCTTCAGACCTGCAAGATCCACCTCAGCAAAACAGAAGCCGATGCCATCTCTGCTTCTTCCCCCATCATTCCAGATTCACATAGATGGACTCATGTAATTCAAGAGCATCAGCCACATCTGAAAACTTACCTGGAATGGCTTCTGGAACAGGTTTATCTTTAGCTTTCTGGCTTTCGCAGTACAGGAAGTCACCCTAAAAGGAAGTTGGGACAGATGAAGTATGAGCCAGTCTACCGTATCTATCACACACTGTCCTTGCCTTCACCAGGCTTACATTTTAGAAGAAATGAAAGACAAACTAGAAACACATTTGGTAGACAACTTAATAACACTCTTAGATTAAGCTATTAGGAGATTAACTTCAGCAATAAAAAATGTTTAGGTTTGGCGGTAGTCAACACAATTTGCTCCTTATGGCAATTCATGTAATTAGTGTGAATGTGATACAGTTAATCGAAATATATCTTTTGGCAGTGATTGCGTGAATTGATTTGACCCCGAACGACAGTGTGCAGTTTCAGACATTTGCTGCCACATGTCCAATGGTCTGGACTCAGAAAACTGATTTATTTGGAGAATTTATGCTGTGGAAATTAAACTTGATTAGGACTTGACCTAAATCACATTTCTCCAGATTTTTGATGTGAAAAGATTATCACTGAAGAGTACAGAATATAGGTTATTCTATCAAAGAGTTTCATATTTTGACACACAAAAACAAGCTCTTTTTGCTGAGTGAGCATGAGCAAATAATACAAATTTGAGTAGAGAACATTGTTGCTTAAACTGTTCTTGATGAAAGACTCCTTTGAGCATTTAGCATAAGCAATAAACTCATATTACAGAAATGTGCACTCATATGCACATATGTGTATATATAAAATTCTTCACAAATATCAGCTGGTTCATATATCCTTTGAACTCCTGAGATCTAAAATCCTAGGGTTTTGGCTTAAGTTCTAGTATAAAGTGGCATGCTTTCTTAAATTATGAGGATTTTGTGAGTTTTCAGTACTAAAAAAGTGGTACTGTGTGTACATACATGACATATATATGCATACATATATCAGTACACGTGTCATACGTAATATGTATACACGGACATCCCTCGGTTACTGAGGGGAACTGGTCCAGGACTGCCCACGAATCCCAAAATCCATGGATGCCCAAGTTCCCTATGAAAAAAGTCCTGGTATTTGTGTTTAACCTACACACATCTTCCCACATACTTTAAATCATCTCTAGGTTACTTATAACACCTAGTACAATGTAAATGCTTATGTAAATAGTTGTTATACTGTATTATTTAGGTAATAATGACAGGAAAGTGAATATGTACATACTCTACAGATGCAGCTGTCGCAGACCTGACTGCACAGTGCATGTCAGCAACAACGTACCATTTTTTCTTTTCAAATATGTCCATCTGGGTTGGTCGAGTCTGGGGATGTGGAACTGCAGATATGGAGAACCAGCTGTACACCACATGGTACATGTTGAATACTGATGCATGTGTATAAGTGAAATGCATCCTACTAGAGACCTCGCTGAAAGAGAGGTGTAGGCTTAAAGTCAGTTGTCTCAATCACTGCTCTGCACCCGCATTAGTAAAATGTGAGAATTTTCTCCTACTGAGTTTGCCAGAGGCTAGAAATTACTCCACTTGTTTCTCTACCTCTATTCCACACTAATAAATACAGGCAGATCATTCAGTACCAACTGAGCAGTAGTGAAATCTTAAAGTCATGGGTCTCTTAATCTTCATGTCCTCATCTATAAACTTTTTTTGTAATGCAATCTGTATCTTGTTCAGTGCTCAGATTCTGTGATTCTTTCAATTGCTGCTAAAATATGAGATTATACTTATTGGATTTTTTTTATAGACAAACAATACATGGACCAGAATGAGTTTTGCTTTACATTATGCTTCAGCAATATGAAATACTAACCTGAAGGAAAAGGGAAATTCCTTATGCTCTAATTCCAACCAAAAGAATGAGTGAATGTGCTTCTATTAAGGAACAAATGCAACGTCTTTAAGCCATGGCAATAAAACTATCACGGGGCCCAGGACCCTAGTCCCAGGAGGCTCACAGCAGCCTCGAGAGGACTGACTCCCGAAAGGACCTGGTCTGTCTGTCTTTCATCCCAAACTTGCCAGAGGAAAGGGATGGGTAAGGGACTAAAATAGAATGGCTGTGGCTACCTGCGCTCTGGCATGGGATTATCTGGGCAGGGGCTCCCAGGACACCGATTAGCCGACGAAGCATTAATGATTAGAGTGAGCATCGTAGTTCGTAGCTCGGGACGTGGGCAACAAGCAGTGCGCAAAGCTAAAGAGGATCAACGCCTACATCTAGGGACTAGATTTACAAAGCCTCATTCGTTTTATTGTTATTAAGGGATAGAGTGCCTAAAGGGCCGGCTGCTGGAATGAGGAACAGTGTGATGTTGATAACAGAGCACGGAGCCCTGGTGGCTTTATAATTTGATGTTTGGCTTCTGCTGTCACCAGCTGGCACGAAGGCCCCTCTGGTGTTTCAAATCAAGAAGGGACTAAAACTCCCTGAGGCTTCGTTACAGATAACCCGAACGTTTTGACCTCGGCTCCTGGCGAGAGAACTGTGTACTTTGGATTTAGTTTTTAATGGCAGTGGTATGTTGGCTGAGTTGAAATTTATTTGTGAGGTAGTACCTGGATTTAAGAAGAGCAATATCTACCTAAGGAAGGAACTTTCTGTCTCATTTGAGAACGATTAACATCTATGAGAAATGTCTCCTTAATAAGAAAATAGCTGTTGGCAAGTAACAGAGATTGTTGAATTTCGATTAAAGGATTAAGCGATGGTTCTTCCTCTTAGTTTCCACCTTGATCTACTTAGATTAGATTTGTTACTTGAGTCATTTTTATATAATGATGAAAAAGAAAAAAATATATATGTCCTTTGTCTTTGAACTAATTTCTGCTTTTTCTTTAGTTTTCCTATTGATGTGTAATGCCTAACAAACATTTATATGGGTAATTACCAAAGACCATGATTGCTGGATCATATGATAAAAGGGTGTTCGTTTTTTAAGAAACCACCAAACTGTCTTCCAAAGTGGCTCTACTGTTTTGCATCCCCACCAGCTATGAATGAGCATTCCCGTTGCTCCCCATCCTCGCCAGCATTTTGTGACATCTGTGTTCCAGATTTTGGGCTTTCTGATCAGTGTGTAGTTTTAAAACTGTTGTTTTAATTTCATTTCTCCTATAACGTACGATATGGAGCATCTTTTCATATGCTCACTTGCTGTCTGTATATCTTCTTTGGAGAAATGTCTGTTTAGATCTATTGTTCACTTTTAAACAGTGGTTTGTTTTCTTACTGTTGAGTTTTAAGAATTCTTTGTGTATTTTGAATAGCAGTTTATCAGATGTGTCTTTTGAAAATATTTTCTCCCAGTCTGTGGCTGCTATTCTTATTCTCTTGATAGCTGTCTTTCACAGAAGTTTAACTTTAACGGAGTCCAGCATATCAGTTATTTCTCTCATGGATTATGCCTTCAGTGTTGTATCTAGAAAGTCATCCCATACCCAGGATCATCTGGGTTTTCTTCTGTTATCTTCTAGGAGTTTCATGGTTTGGTGTTTTATATATAGGTCTCAAGACCAGTTTAATTTTTGTGAAGGGTGTAGATCTGTGTCTGGTTTCATTTTGGGTGAATCTAGATGCAGCATTCATTAACAAGTGAAAGAATATTAAATTTTATCAAAAGCTTTTCCTGCATCGATTGCCATTTTCCCTTTTATTCTGTCAATGTGGTGAAATGAATGGTTTTTGAATGTTAAGCTTCTCTTAGAGACCTAAAATAAACCCTACTTAATGTTTTTGTATCTGTTTTATGATTCGAATTGCTCATATTTTATTCAGAAATTTTAAGCTATGTTTCTGAAAGAAACTGTGGTTTTTCCTTTTTCATAATGTCCCTTTTAAATTTTAGAGTAAAGGCTATGCTGACTGCATAAGGTGGGCCAGGGTTGTTCCTTGTGTGAAATTATTATTTCTTACTAAATGTGTGGAAGAATTCAATGGTAGTCATTGAGGCCAGTCACTTTTTTTAAGTGAAAGTTTTAGTAGCATAGGCAGTTGTTTTAATAGGGTGATCTGAACTTCTATTTTTTTCTTTCAGCTTTAATATTTTGTCATTATTTTCCCCTTGGGGTGTTCCATTTCATTTAAATTAAAGAAGAAATAACTAGGACCATATTTCATTATATAAAGCAAATTTCCTTTTACAAGTTTCATCAATTATTTCATATATTAAGTAGTATATAATATTAATAGTATAGTTTACCAATAGGTGAACCTATTTATGTTACTTTGATCAAATGTCTATTTCCTCGTGAGATACTAGATTAATTAAAATAAGATGTTTTTAATGAATATTATTGGTAACACATGTCTTCCACATACCAAAAACTACAAAATCTACACAGTTCTAACAAGGCCCTGTATTTCTGTTTGCTCTTAGATGATATTAAGAGTTCTTCTCAGTTTCTTTGATCACACTTCTTTTTGAGGTTAAAGTTCTTGCTACCATTAAAGGCTTTTAATAGTTGAAAGTTGAATTGTTTTAACATTCATGGCTTTATTTCTCTCAATGCATCATAAAATATACTATATCTATTGCCTATACCCTAGCCACCATCTAGAATTTCAGATAGTTTTTAATGCATGTGCATTTTTTTCTTAAATTTAGATTAAAAAAAAAAACACAAAGTTTATAAATGTGGTCCAGTTTTTTTTTTTTTCAAGAGAGTTAATACATATTCCAGTCCCTCCAGAAATATCCCCCTAGGTTGTAAAATTCCCTCAGCACTATTTACCTTTCTTTCCTTAGAAATGGGTTCAGAGTAGAGCAAACCACAGGTGAACTCACAGGGTTTCAGTAGGGATGGTGACACGAGGTGAGGAAGAGTCAGGCAAAACGTTCAGGATCTAGGTCAAGCATATTAGTGAGAGCCCCACCAATTTAAATTTAGGGTAACTCGCATGAAGGCCAGAGGCAAGGACTACACAGGCCGCCTTTATGCGGAGTTTGGCTACACAAGCCCTGGGCCAGCTCCCGTCCTTTGTGGCTCTCCGGGCAGGCCATCTCGCCCGTTTAGCGTGGCCGGGTGGACCACGGCAAGCACTGACTTTTCATTGCTAATCTTGGCCTTGACTCACTCTGTGACCTCTCTCCGTGTGTTTCCTCAGCTGGAAAGTGAAGATAATAATAATGACCTATTTAACAAGGGGTGTTGTGTGGATCAACAGTTAATAACATGTTTCACAAGACAAGGCGGCATTGAGCTTGCAAATACTAATAGAAAGTTCCTCCACGCTACAAAGTAAATTAGTGCTTCTCTTGAAGAAAACCCAATATTCCAGAACATGAACATACAAAGCAGTTGAAATAAGGTGAATTTCTACTTGACAGAAGTAACTTCATTTTCTAAAAGAACACTCCACGATTTTCCTTTTCATGGTTGTTTCACCTTTGTGCATTTAAAAGTTTCTATAAAATTCATCCATATCTCTTCTATTATTTGATGCTTAATACTCTGAATACCTTTTTTTTTTTTTTCGGCATGCTTAGATATTATTTTTCCCCCAAATTGAACTAAGAATAAATATTATAAATATCAATAAATGTCACCTGTACACAATCATAAGGCATCTATAAAGCGAACTTGACTTATGACCTTGTTGGAACTTCGGTGGCTTAATCATGAAGAATTCTTGTATTACTTGTGGAAATTGTGTTAAACTTAATGATTTTGAATTTGTACATAGCTTTCTAGGACTCAGTAATGTATCATTGCCATCAGGTAATTTACTTCCAATCGTTTAGCATTGAGTCACCTGTGTGCACGTGAAATTATATATGCCCACCAAATTAGTTCTCCATATAATATGAACAAAAGTCACAGATACAAATGTAGAGAAAAACCCTATGAGTTACCTTATTAAAAGAAAATGAAAGATAGTGATACTTTCTAGTCACTGAAAAGTACTTATTGAATTCTGGAACCATTGCTTACATTACCAAGGCAAGATCAAATATAAAGACCAAAACTAATGCTAGTAAAGGAGTCCACAGATAGCAAAATTGAGCCTCATGTTTAATACGTATTGTTAAAATAATCAGAAAAATATTTTTCTTACATGTTTTCTTAATGAGAATTTGAGAGGATTTATATGAAATGCACATTATTTGATCTTAGCAAATAAGCTACTTCTAAACTCTTTAGTTTAATTGACCTTTTTAAGTTTCTTCAGAGATATGAAGAGTATATATAATCCTCTCTATCAGAGGAGAGATTTTAACAGTTTGTTTTAGTTATTTATCTTTTCATTTTTCCAAAAGAAAATTTATGAAGCCTACCCAGTCACAGCTACTAAAAATGATACTAAATTATAATTTATACTAAAATTATCTATGAAATATCAGTCAAGTCCTCTTCATAATACCATTTTGCCTTCTTTTTTTTACAATCTATATTTAGATTTTCTTTGCTCATTCAATACTTTTGTTCTACCAACTTCTTTCTACTAATGTGTGTGTGTGTGTGTGTGTGTGTGTGTGTGTGTGTGTGTGTGTGTAGAGAGAGAGAGAGAGTAGGGGATGGGGAGAGGGGGAGAGATGCCTTATATTGAGTTGGTAAGGACTTCTTTATTTTTTGTTATTGGTTCATAAACATGCCCCACCTAGAATTAGATACTGATTTTCTGAAAACAACAGAAATTAAGATAAACCACAAAATTCTGGGAGCTTGACAGTCCTCTCGCCATGTGCAGTGACTCACCGTTGCAGAGTCTCAGGATCAGGTCTTTGCAGGAAAGGCTCTACCAGAGCCTGCGCCTATCAGAGATGTAATTGCAAAATTAATTTCTGCTGTGAGATAATTCTTAAACTTTGAATAAAAGCAATATTCCGCATTGAACACAATAGAACACTCTGTCTTATTCACAACTGCTCTGCTCCACTGCCTAGAAGAGTCCAGTATTTTCAGGAGTATTTTGGAAAGAGTCTGTATAAAATCAAGGTGGTCAGGACGATTAGCAGAGTCTTCCTCAAGGAACACCACGCAGATTTACTCTGACCCTGGGCACGTGTGGTTGGGGACCATATTCATCCTGCAATGCAAAGGACAGTTCCTGACAGAAAAGAATATCTAGCCCAAAATGTTGATAGTGTCAAGTCGATAGTTGAGAAACTCTGGTCTCGAGTGTAGTAGATACCAATACTTCTTTTATTGAATAATGAAATCTTTTTTTTTTATAGTATATGTCCTTTTATAAGCAAAACATATTTCTAGATAACCTGATTGTCTTTTTTTTTGTTTGTTTTTGCATTAGTTTCTAATATAGCTACAATTGTTTGACAGGCATTTGAGAGGGTTTCAGTTATGAGGTCATAAGAGCCAAATATCATATTTCGTTATCTTTAATCAATGGTCGTTTTTATGCTCTGGTTTGATGGTTGGTGTCATTGAGACACTATGGAATTTGGTAGCATGTAACCAGCACAGTGTCGTGTCTAAAGATTACACATATCACAATGTCCCACACTTACCAGCAGTGCAGCATTGTGAACATAATCTCTCTATACTTTAATTGCACCTGTAAAGTGCAGGGACTTAACACCTCACTTACACAATTCCTGGGTGTTAGAGATACTAGCAACGCACGTTGACACACAGTAGCACCTAGAGTCCCTTAGTTGTTACTGTCATTTACTATAGGAGTTCCCTTTTTCTGTTATTAGTATTTTACCTGCAATTTACCCAGATTGCACCAGATGTTGATGATGTTTTATTAGAGTATGGCAATAAATCTTAGAAAAAACTGGTAGGAATATACCAGGGATATAATGATCCATATGATCGGAAAAACAAAAACAAAAACAAACCTCAATCACGCATGGGGATGAACATCACATTATACTCCATGAGAAAATCCTATAAAATGAGAAATCGTCCTATTTTCCGTTATTTTGTCTACCTCGTATGAGTGTCGCACATACCCACTCCATCATTTACTGTTCCAAGGGCCATGTGTCTGCACTTCATGCATTTTGAGCGCTAGATGGCACTCTCGTATCCTTGATTAAATGAGTACAATAAACACTTTCCATTGTTTTCAAACAAATTAGGGCTAATGTCAAACCTTTACTCAACTGGATTTTGTAGGAGCATCTGAGTCACTCTAGCACTGGTCCTGTGATATACTCACATAGGTGGATATGCGTATCAGTACTCAGGGTACACAGGGACTCTGCAGCTACTGTGAAATTTACCAACACAGCCCTCAATCTCTTCATGTTTAAAGGCTGCTTAAGTCAGTTTCATTTGTACCTCTGGAAACTTAACTAAAACACCTATCTGGAAAAATCTTTCTTCTTCAAGTAAGTTTTAAGAGGAATTAGCTCTGTTGTGGTTATTTTTCCTTATAGCCTAATACCTTAAGATTTTCATATTCTAAGACAAACACACACACACACAAACATGAAGTAAAAAACACCTATATTAAAGAATAAAATAAGTGCATTTATTAAAATTATTTCCGAGGACCATGCAAACTTGTTCTTTTTTTTAAAATTAAATTTATTGGAGTCACATTCTTTAATAGAATTATAGAGGTTTCAAATGTACAGTTCAGTAATACATAATATGCACATTGCATGTGTGTTCACCACCCAAAGTCAGGTCTCCTTTCATCGCCACATATTTGACCCCCTTTACCTTTATCTAATTATTATTAATTTTCAGAGGTGATGTTGCTGCTGTGATTATGGTAAAATATATTTATTATTTAGAACAACATTCTGAAGTATTTATAATAGGTAAAATTGTGAATTTTTAAAATTTATTTTAAAGTGCTCCCGAAAAATGGAATGGGATGATAGATTAAATAAAATTAGCAAAATATTAATAATTGTTGATGTAAATGGCTACATGAGAGTTTATTGTGTTATTTTTCTAATTTTGTGAATGTTTGAAAAGTTTCAAGATAAAAGTTTACGAGGGAGTAATTATCAGTTAAAGGTAAAAAAAAAACTCAGTATGCGCTGTTAAAAAGAAAAAGATATGGTCAACTTTAAGGAGTTTGTATCACAAGAGCTTTCGTTTCTACAGTGATCTCATCCCACAGAAACACACTAGTGACTTTATTAGATTGAACAGTCATTACCTTAGGAAATAGAGAGGAGTATATCATTGATTTCTGAACAGGTACATTCTGATGAGATCCAGGGGGTATCAAGAAGGAGGAAGGTGATCAGGGCATCTGTTGAGAGAAGGCGTCTGGGTACCACATTAGGCAGGGACACCATGAGTGTGTCAGTCTCTGCGGAGAGCCGAATGGGCAAAAATAAGTGTGGAAAGTGGAAAATGTAGCAATAAATGTTTATTTCACTATGATTTTGTTCACGACATATGTCCGGTAATTTGGGGTACAGTGAAAGAAGACAGCTATGTCTTCAGTTATTGATTCGTAACTTAAAGCCTGTATAAAAATTGCCCTGTAACATGTTATGGTAATGAATTCTAGGCAGATAAACTTAAAGAAAATTACAATAAGAGCTTTTTAAGGAAATTGAGAAGAATGAGGTACCTAAAGGTAATTACCTATTGGTGAGAACTGGACACATGATAGTGAATCTTGTTTGCATCATAATAAATGACATTTCTACTTTGACCTTCAGAAAGTCACAAAGCATATTACTCTCATTGACAAGCATCAGTGCCTTACACAGTTTTAGGGGTATGGAAGCTCAATAAATATGTATTGAATGAATAAATTAATGAATGAATATAGGAATTAAGATATAAGTAAAACATATGCATTTGTGCCACAAATGCTAACTAGTCATTCTAGAGCCCAAAAGAATAACTTGGATTTTATATTTAGTAAAATACTCTTTTTAAATGAGTCATGAGAGAAATTAGTTCTTGAAATTTTTTGAGTTAACTCGGAAAAGTGGGTAAGTGGAACCTTCTGTTTTCCTTGAATATGAGGTTCTCTTTCAGATAAATTTATTTTTTATTCTCTTGAGTATATTTTTAAGTTAAACTATAGAGAATCTTTTCTATTTTAGAAGAAAAATTTTCTGAGGCAAGAAAAAAATTCAGGCCATTTTTTTTTCTTTCTCATTTCGCAAACCTTTTTCCGACAGTTTAAACAGAAGAAAATCAATGAACAAATCCTCATTCCAGTCACAAGACATAAGTGTCTTAAGCTTTTTGGAGACATTAAACGGTAGAGCCCCTGTTAATTATAAACAACATTTGTTTCGCTAGTAATAAGTCAGTTACAAAAGCATTATTGGGTCATTTCTAATGAGCAAGAAAAAGCACTACTTAGTTAAATCCATATAGTTCCTCCAGAAGTCTTCCCCCCCCCAAGTAATTAACATGGCAGTAAGAACCGAACAAATTAGCCATATTAGAAAAATTTAAAAGATAGAATATAATTTTGATAAAGTAAGAGTACTCTAAGAGACTTTGTACAGTGTGACATGTTTTATTTTCACTTCATAATTTGGTAATTACTTTAAGAATTTTTCTTAAAAAGATGATGGAATATCTCAAACTGTTTAAAGTTACTTTTAATCTCATACAGTGGATGTCATAAAAGTTGTATATATTTTTTATTTTTTTATGTTTGAGTAATTAAGTGCTAAGTAATATATCTAACCAAAAAACATATATCTGTGGTGGTTCCGAGATCTAAGATTTAATTCATTTTATAGAAGGCAATAGAAAATAAATATCCAAGTCCATTTTTTTTAATTGATAAATACTTGGATTAATTTTTTGTTGTTGTTTTTATTTGTAACTCAGAAGGATATTTAGAAGGTTCAAAAGAAACAGGCTTTGATGCTATTGCACAGGATATCCCCTTGTAATTTTTACAAGTAATAGTTTAATTGTAATTTAAATATGAATACACGGATGCTGAGAAATAGGCTATAACCTCAGCCTAATTTCTTCATTTGTGAAATAGAGATAATACATCCTCAGGGTCTTATGGTGATTAATGAATGAATATTGATAACATGTATGGAACATGGTTGAATAGGAAAAACTCACTCCGACTCTGTGTTTTCCCTTTACTATTACAGGGCACTTCCCTCCTGCTCACAGAATGCGGGGGCGCTTCGTCCCCACAGAGCAGTTCTCTGTGACACAAGCTGGGTGTCCTGTAATTCAGTTCGTGCTGACACTCCAGCTGGAGTTCCCACCAGATCTGACAAACTGTGTGCTCCGTCCCAAGGGATGGCACCTCCCCATTTGAAATGACAGTTTCAAGTCCCATGGCGTCACCTATACTTCTGACCTAATGGATGTAAATCAGAGTTCCTTTGACTCCCTCCTAGGGTTCATAATTTGCTAGAATGGCTCGCAGAATTCAGGGAAACATTAAATGACTAGATTACTGGTTTATTATAAAAGAGTATAATTCAGAAACAGCCAGATGGAAGAGGTAAATGGGAGGTCAGGTGAAAGGGCACAGAACTTCCAAGCTCTCTGGGCTTGCTGGTCTCCGCCATCTCTACACGGTCAGCAACCCTGAAGTTCTCCCAGCTCGTACTTCTGGGATATTTATGGAGGTGTCATCACGTAGGCACGCTCCATCATCAACTCCATTTCCAGCCCTTCTCCCCTTTCTGGAGACTGGGAGGTGGGGTTAAAAATTCCAAGCTTCTAATCATGGCCGGGTGTTTCTGGTGACCAAACTCAGTCCAGGAGCCCACCTAGAATTGCCTCATTGGAACAAAAGACTCTTCCTTCATGCAGAAGATCCCAAGGAACTTAGGGCTTGGTGTCAGAAACCAGGGTCAAAGACCAAATGTTAGAACAAAAGATGTCCTACTCTTATCACTCAGGAAATGAGTTTTGGAGCCTGTGCCAGGAGCCAGGGGCAGAGCCAGAATATGTATTTTCTATCATCTCACAATGGTCTACACGTAGTAGGTGCTATACAAGTATTTGTCATTTGAGCAAATATACATAAACACGGGATTTTAAGTGGTTATTGAAATTGCAGGGTAAGGTTAAACATTTTGTATTTGTAACTGCTTATTTTTACAATCAGTGTTCTCATATATATTTCTAATGATTAAATACTTTCGAATATATAGGTTTCTTAGATGATAGTGCTGTAAAATCAGGTCGAATACAAGGGCAAAAGTAGTTTTTTTGCATCTGGATCAAGTAAACATGCCACTTTGTGTGTGTGTGTGTGTGTGTGTGTGTGTGTGTGTGTAACACTGACATTGTCTAAAAAAGATGGGCTTCATAAAATTTCTTATATTGGTAACATCAAAAAACACATTCTCTAACTTTTCATTCATCAGGTTATCGACATTCTCAAATGTCAAGTGTGCTGTACGCAAACATACATAAATTGAAGATCAATGCGCATAATCCTCACACTCAAAACTTCCTCTTGTCAGAGGTTTTTGACCTTGAATTGTACAACGTAGAGCTTTGAATTTTTCAAGTATGGAACAAAACTTTTGATCGTGTAGAGCTGTAATTTTAGTATTAAAACGTCCTATCTGATTATCTTGGTTTGAGTGGTGTTTTTGAGTTGAGTTTTGTGATTCTTTTACTCTATTTCTACTTAAACTTTCAAATAACAGTATGCGCTTGAACATCCAGAAGTACGTTCTTGTCTGTGCCTCTTTAAAGCAGTTGTAGTGATTTTTTCCCCTCTGAATCTGACCTGACAATCACTCAACACACCTTTTTTCTTCTGTGCCAAATCTACACTTCTCAGCTGTTTGCTCTCCATTAGCCCTCACCAGCTGAAATCCCCACTGAATAAACCATCAATATTTATTTTATAGCCTCCTACTTTTATATCAGAAAGGTGGACCGTGAACTGCAGGAGAGAAAGCTCAAGAGTACTCACTGAATATCAAGAACCCAAACCTATATAACATGCACTTTTCTCATGGCCCACGGACTTGGCCTTGTGCTCCTTGAGTTTCCAGATTCAGGACTTCTGAACCTCTTTGTCCACTTGGACATCCAAGAAGTGCTGACCTGCGTGTGACGCACACGTCAGCAACACTTTAGCTGCATGCAGGTTCTGAGTGGGCCACACAGGAGCTCGTCAGCCACAAGCCTGTATCTCAGGCAGCCAGTTCATGTTGCTTTTGTTCTGCCGGCGCCGAAGCTCATTATCCACCTGAAGCCAAGGTATGCAGACAAGCCTACTTTAATGGGCTTCGGTCGTTGATTTGGGGTTAGTTTTCCTTGCTTTGTCATTTCTGAAAGGTACATGTTGAAACACCATGAAATTGAAGGATGTTCTGCTCAGTTTGGGTTGAAAAGAGGTGGTTTACTTAAGGCAAGTGAGCCCTGCTAGATTATAGTTAGAGGAATGTAAAAGCACATTAACAGCAGGCTTGCCTGGGAGGCAAAGCCTCTTTGAAGGATCTGAAGAAGGACGTGATGCGAGCAAAGCGTGCATTTGAGAGGTGGTTTTGGCAGGAGCGGCTGGCAGCATGTTCTAGAAGTGCAGCGTGGAGGAGGCAGCTGCACATGCGGGAGCTTGGAGGCGAGATGTGCAGGCCGCCACCACAGAAACAGAGAAGAGATGTCACGAAGGGAGAAACACTGACGGAATCCTTTCCGTTCGGTTCCAAAGTGATAGTAAGTTGTTGATTTTAGGATGAGGAGGCTTTAAAAAAAAAAAAAAAAGTAGAAAGGGAAGAATAAAGAACCAGCTGGCAGAAATACAACATTTGGTAGCATAAAGGAAACATTTTGAATAAAGTAGGTATTTTTTTTACATTGTAGAAAATTTAAAAATTAAATCTGAGATAAATATTATTTACTTCTCATTTCTCAAGCCAAGATTGCTAATTTTTTAGCATATAATTCATATATACACATACATCCATACAGTTTTTTGTATTATCTATACATATATTTATAATTATGTATGTTTAATTAACTTTATTTTGAATATTTGCACAACATTAAATATTCTGTGACAGGACTTATTCATTATTCTGTTAACTCTTGTCTCATGAGGTCTTAATGAATTATCTGTAAAAACAGACTCAAATTAAATTTAGAAACATTCCATACAGTGTCTCTTGCATCCTTCTAAATGGAGAAACACAATGGGTGATAAAATATTAACATACCTGAGAATTAATGAAACATAACTTTGTATAATTTACAGATTCTAAATATTTATTTTCCATGTAATACATTCTAATGACTATTGATTTTGAAAAATAGAGCATTTATCTAAGCTATATTTATGGGGTAGATATGGGTGCTTTTATTTGAAAATTTTTGCTTTATCTTTAATTTTTAAATTATTTTTGCTTTAATAAATAAACATTGGGGAAAACATCTTTACAGTTGGAATTAGAGCTGGAAGAGATTTTCCTGAAGTCAACAACAAGTAACAGAGCTGAATCTAGAACACAGTCTCCTTAGCACCTGTCCTGGTCCTAAATCACTAACCCACACTCCCTCAAGAATTTCCCTGTCATGGGCTCAAAACCAGCCAATACAGGGAAAGTGCCAAATCCTAATCGTCACACGAGTGCAGGCAAGGAATCTGGGTTTTATTTTCAACTCTGCCATTCCAAAATTATATGGCCTGGACACCCAGCTTATCGAGAATTCAGTTTCCTTTAGTGTAAATGGAGCGAGCGGGTCCCTTACAGTACAAACATTCTATAATAGTGAATATGAGAAAAAATATTATACCTCCCTAGACATAAATTTCTTACTTATGATAAATCACTCCTTCTGCTATCAAATAACTTCCCTTTTTTAAATTTTGGGCTTAAGTACTTATTCTTTTTACTCTAAATAATGCTTACTGTTTTATTGCAGACTATTATTAATTGGTATTTTCTACTAGACAAAACCAAGAATGAAAGAAAAATAGAAAAATAAAGAAATGTAGATAATTATTAGTGGAAATCGAACTAATTTGATATGAGAAAATATGTAAATCTATATAATAGCTATGTAAATCTATCATTTAATTTTCTTTTCAAAATAATTTCTGATTTACTGAAAAGTTGCAAGAATAATACATAGAATTCCCGGACACTTTTACCTAAATTCCTTAAATGTTAACATCTTACTATATCCGCTTTATCATTTTTTCTAAGTAAACAGGTAGACAGGTAGAAATTTTTTCTGTGAGCCATTCAAGAGTAATTCGTGGTCATGATGTCCCTTTACCATAAACTCTTTAGCATTTATTTCCCAAGAATATAACCACAGTGCACTTTTCAAAAAAGTAAATTAATACCAATGCAAAGCTTTATGCGATTTCACCAATGTCTGTATTGACCTTTGAGCAAAGAAAATCCAAAGTCGTGTGTTGTATTCAGTTGTCACATCCATTTATTCTTGAATTTTGAGGATATTTACTCATGATTATACTGAGGATGTGTGCTTTGGGTGGAAATACTGTAGGGCTGATGTTGGGTTCTCAGTGTTTTGTACCTGGGAGCACTTGCTGCCAATTTGTCTCATTGCTGATGTGTTAACGTGATCATTTGGTTAAGGTGGTTTCTGTCAAATTTCTCCCCTTGTAAAGTTGCTATTTTACATTTTGTGATTATTAAGTATCTTGTGGGGAGAAATGCCAGGTTATTGTAAATATCTCGTTACTCTCTTTTTCTTTAAAAGAAATTTTCAACTACAGTTGACATTCATATTATTTTATATTAGTTTCAGGTGTACAGCATAGTGGTTAGATGTTCATGTAATTTACAGAGTGATCCCCCTGATAAGTCTGATACCCACCTGGCACCATACATAGTTATTACAATATTGATTATATCCCCTATGCTGCACTTTACATATTCATGACTATTTTGTAACTACCAGTTCGTACTTCTTAATCCTTTCACTTTTTTCATTCAGCCTCCAAAGGCCCTCCCATCTGGCAACCATGAGTTTGTTCTCTGTATCTATGAGTCTATTTCTGTTTTGTTTGTTCACTTATTTTGTTCTTTAAATTCCACATGTAAGTGAAATCATATATGATTTTCCCTTCTCTGTCTGACTCACTTTTTTAGCACAGTATCCTCTAGTCCATCATGTTATTAAAAATAGTAAGGTTTCATTCTTTTTATGGCCAAGTAATATTCCATTGTACATGTCCACATCTTACTGTTACCCTTGATGGATGAATTACTAGCAGCCACTGATGTTTTTGTTTGGATTAATTATAATGTAAAAGGAAAAATTTTATTGTAAAGATGATTAGCATATGGCAATTTCAGTTGCTACTATTTCTATACTCTATTAACATGTTATTGATAAGTAATTTTTTTTCTTTCTGGTTATGTATCCCTTTATTTGTGACAGTATGAATTGTAGAGTCCTATTTTATTGGATATAATCTCTTACTATAATTGTTTTGATATTCAAGCTGTGATGCTAGTAAGAGCTCCTTCAAGTTGGCTCTGGGCCCTTTGGCCATTCCTCCATCATTCTTTGCCCATTTCCTTACATTTGGGCTCAGAATTATTCCAGCATTATCTTGTAGTTTCTCTAACCCAGTTCTGGAATTAGCCATTTTTGCAAGGATTCCTGGTTCCTTTAAGGGAGAGTGGTATTTAGAAACCAGAATCCAGTTATTAGGTGTGCTCATTGCTTCTTGACATGTTTACAATACAGAAACTTAAGTTTTCACACTGATATTGCCAAGCTCATCCTGAACTCACAGGTCTCATTTTGTCTTCTTAATTTCCATCTCTGTTTCTCTCCTCTCTGAGTGAGAACCCTCTCTCCATTCCCACAGTTTTTACTTAGGCTTTCAGGACTAAAGTAGTTCAGTACTAAAAGTGATTTCAGAAGTGATTTTTGATCTGCTTTTTCTTTTATCTAAAAAGAAGCTTTCTACATGGATTTAAATTTAGTTTGAGTGTTTTTAGAAGGTGTTTTTTTTTCCTTTGTCTTTAGCTTAAGGTCATATAGTCTAACAACTGTTAAAAGTTATTCAGCTTTTATCTCAGCTAACTCCTCTTTAAGTTGCAATGTTATTCTCTTCAATACGATTAAGTTACTATGCTTCTGTTTGTATTCAGTTTTAGAGTTTTGTGGATTTTATTTAATTTTTTCTGACTATATGAAACATTAACATGACTATTAAAGTCAGATGTATACCAAAAGGTATTTTCAGAGAATACACCAGTATACCATTTATATCCACTCTGTGGAAGTAACCACTCTCATTAGTGTCTAGTTTATCTTTTTCTGTGTTTTTTTGTGCTTAAACAATTAAATACATACATTTTTTCCCTCTGTCTTACACAATAGGTAATAAACTAGATACTCTTCGGTACTTAGCCTTTTTCTGTGCTTAGCCTTTTTCACATAATATATATTCTGGAAATTACATCAGTTCGTCCTCATTTACTTTTACACTTCCATAGTACTCTGTCAGGTACACCATAAAGATGTATCAGTATTGATTCGATAACAATGTGTGGACACTTACATTATGTCCAGTGTTTTGCAATTAACAAATAATGTTGCAATGAATGTCCTTGAGCATATCGTGTGTATTTTAGTGTTTCTGGAGTTGTATTTTTAGATAAGTTTCTAAAATTGCAGTTGCTAAATTAGTAAGTAAATATGTATGTATTTTTGGTGGATTTTTGCCAAATTCTCCTCCACAAGGTTTTTTAAAATAAATTTGTGTTCCCACTAGCAATATATTAGAATCTGTTTCCCTAGTCCCACTGATAGATTTTTTTTTCCAATTTGATAGGTGAAAATAGTATCTCAGTGATGATTTAAATTGCTTTATTCTGTGTGTGTTATTGAACATGGTTTTATATGTTTTAATGTTTTTTAAAAAAATTCATTTGTATTTTTTGTCTATATAGACAATTATTTTATTTTATTTTATAGCCTCTGATTTTTTAGTCATAATTGAAAGCCTTTTCCTACACACTTATTGAAGGAGGATCTACTCATATTTTCTTTTGTACTTGTTAAATTATCACTTTATGTTAATCAGAGTCATCTTATTTTTACTAATATTTGTTCTCCTGTTAGCTGTTAACTATTAGATATTTAAGTATACCTTTAGTATTTTTCACCTTGTTTGTGTAGTAAATTGATACTGGTTGATTTGCTGTTGGGCAATAATATATGATCTTTTTTGAGAGAAAAGTGTGGACCATTAAAATTAATAATTCCTCACTATAAATATCAAAATTAAAAAAATTTAAGAGCAGTTTGTGGAGCTAAATAACACCATGTTAATAAATTCATGATGACTTAAATGATATGAGCTTGTTTAATTAAAGATGGTAATAAATTAAGCAGAAGAAATATCAAGCACCAAACCATTTAAGACCTTGTAGTATATCCTACTAATTTGGATTTATTCCTTAGAAAGGAAAGAAATGTTTCTAGGCTTTTAATTAATGAAGTGACAAGAACATTGTTTTAAGATATCATGGCAAATATGAATAATAGATTTGGGAATGTATAAGCTTAAAGAAAGGAATCAAATTAAGATACGAAATGTGATGGTGGTTTGTTCAAAGGAATTAGGATTTGTGAGAAAAGTCAGGAGATTTAAAACATTTGGAAGGTAAGCTCAACATGATTTCGCAGTGGATGAATTTTGATGTGACATAGAGTATTCCAAGATAAAGCTCAAAGTTTTTGTTCAGGTCAACAATCATTTAGGTATCAAAAAATAAATAAAGGTGGGGCTGAGGAAGGTAGGAAGAGATGGTAAGTTGAAATTTTTAATTGTTGAGTTTTAAATGACTATGGGACCTGAACTTAGAGGGTCAGTAAGTAGTTAGCTATGCAAATCTAATTCCCAGGAGACTTTTCTTGGCTCAGGTTAACGATTTAAATACCATTAACATAGAAGATGGTATTCTTCAGTAAATTGTGAAAGTTCTGTAATTATAGTTACTAAAAGGACATTGTAAGAGGGAAAATGGACAAATATTGAAACAAAAGTTTCTTTATAATATTTTTTCTTTATAATATATACAGATGTATTTCAATGAATCTATTCATTTCAACAGAAACTCTGGGGATGTTGGACTTGGAAAGAAAGCTTCAAACAGTTTGTGGGTAGGTGTAGCTTGAGGCCAGATTTTCTGGTCAACCAACTATGACAATTACAGATGCAAGGGTCTCCTTTACTGACATTTTTTTTTTTCAAGCAAGACCAGTAGGCCACAGGTTTTCACTGAACAGAAACAATTCTTGACATGCCTTTCCTTGAAACCTTACAAAGCAACAATGGACAGTAGAAGAAGGCAGGTGCAAGCCTTCCTAAACTCACACAGGGTGGATGTTGATGCTTAGGGCAGCACAAACCTAATCTACATGCTGCACAGTGTTTTTCAACCCCATATCTACTGGACCTTCATGAACTTTGTAAACATAATGCAGTCATGTATTTGAAAGAGTTAATGAGGGAAGTCAAGAGCAATAAAAGATCACAAGACAAGAAGGTCAGTATAGCCAAAGAAAATGGTGATAAATTGTAACCAGGTGTCTTTATTTCCTGATGCCTCCAGTACTGCATACTCAGCTTTCTCTGTTCTAAAGGGCAGCTTGTGAAATTCCATACAGCATTTGTCGGCTTCAGTACTTCCTTGCAAGATCTCAGAATTATTTGCTTAATCTTAACAACCTCAGAGGCAGATGAGATAAACCATTTGAAAGTTATGTATAGAGTAAAATAGAATCTAATATTCAGTGTGATTTAGAAAATTCATAGGAATACTTTAGTGGTGTCCTGATGTTTGTCTGCTGTAATCTTTCAGGACAAAGTAGGTCTAATGGCATTGCTTAAATGCACAGGACAAAGCCAAGTTATGGAGTGTTTCATAATTATATGATGACTTCTGCAACAAAAATACAATTCCTTTGAGTACATTTCACACATTATTTATGTTCTCTCTGAGTTTCTTCACAAGGCCAACCTTTCTTTAATTGCAATTGCACTGTTTGAGGTAGTCTCTTATGTATTGGTATTTGTTTTAGGTCATATTCTTTCTCTAAACCATATGGACAGAAAAACATTCAAAGAACTTGCTAATCCAAGGGAAGAAGATAAGGTAAAGCCTGAGATATAGAACAGAGAAGCCATCTGTGATGAGGCAGACAAAGTATGATAACATTTGCTAGTATTTGACCTGGAAAAGAAACTGAGAAGAATTAGGCAAGAAACAGTCCCTTGTTCCCCAAAGGGACCCAAGGCAGGATTTCTATCTCCCATCCCAAGTTTGAGGAAAGGGATAAAATGATTTTAAAAAATCCATTGAATTCAAAATATCAGTGTACAAGAAGAAAGAACATTCTTCTTCTTCTGCACTGCAAGGAGATACATCTTTCCATTTTATCATTTTCGTGGAGCTGTTCTTCAGAATATTGACTCCCAAAGTTACTTTCTTCCAGATATTTCAGTCTTTGGACATGGAGCTTTAGGGAATATTCTAGCCATATTGACCACTGGATAATTAACACGTAATATCTTTAAAGATGCAGCTTTCTTGAAAAGGCTATGTAGCATTTTGGTGTCTGGTAGTGCATGTTAGTAGATGATTTAAGGCAGCAGTGAACAAGGGATTCATTTTAAAAAATGCTTAAGTAAAATTTCTTTGAATAAAAATTTGTATAATTTTTTTTCTTTTCTATTAAGGGTGCTAAAGAAAAGAAGTGAAATAAACCAGTTTTTAAATTAGGTCCCCTTATATCAAAGATCTCTTTTATTAAAAAAAAAAATGGTGACCTTAAGGTAAGGAAAACAAGTCACTCTGCCATGATCTGGTTATTTTCTATAAATATAAATTTAAAAAAAGAGGAAAGGAAATAGAGTCAATTTATAGTCTAAGAAATTGCAAAAATGACAAATCATTATTAAATGACAGAGTTTGGGGTATTTCAAGCATTATTATTATTTTTTTTTTAGAGATGGGGAAGACAGGCTCTTGGATGGGATAAATAGATACATCAGCACTGTGTTATGGAGGGTGCAGAGACAAGCCACGACTTACTGTCTGATAACATTTCTGGAACTATACCCACCCATATTAAAGAATAAGTGAATCAAGTTATTAAGTATAAATAATAGAAATGAACAAACTGATGTCAAAACTTGGAAGTAACCGAGATGCCCTTCTGTAGATGAATGGATAAATAAACTACTACTTTCAGACAGTGGAATATTATTAAGCTCTAAAAAGAAATGAGCTACCAATGAAATGAAAAGACCTAGAGGAACCTTAAGTGCATATTAATAAGTGATAGAAGCCAATCTGAAAAGGCTACCTACTGTACGATTTCAACTGTATGACATTCTAGAAAAGATAAAAATAGGACCACAGTAAAATTATCCGTGGTTCCCAGGACTAGTGGGGAGGCAGAAATGAATAGGCAGAGCATAGAGGGTTTTTAGGGTAGTGAGACTACTCTATATAATTCTGTACTGGTGGACACATGTCATTATACACTAGTCCAGATCCATAAAATGTACAATGCCAAAACTGAATCCTAATATAAACTATGAACTTTAGGTGATTATGATGTGTCAATGTAGATTCACCAGTTGTAACAAACATCCCACTCAGCGGAGGATATCAGGAGTGGAGAGAAATCCCTGTACCTTCTGCTCAATTTTGCTGTGAACCTAAAGCTGCTTTAATAAATAAAGTCCATTTAAAAAAAAAAAAAAGAAAGAAATGAGCTGTCAGGCCATGAAAGATGTGGAGTTCTCTTGCATGCAGATTACTAAGTGAAAGAGAACAGTCTGGAAAGGTTGCAAACTGTATAATTCCAGCTACGTGACATTCTTGTAAAGGCAAAACTCGGGAGAGAGAAGAAGGATCAGTGGTTGCCAGGAGTCGGGGAGGGGGCGGGAAGACCAGGCGGAGCACAGAGCGTTTTGGGGCAGTGAAGTTATTCTGTATGACACCAGTAGTGGTGGACACATCATTACACGTTGGTCCAAACCCAGAGAATGTACAACACCAAGAACTCCCGTGTCAACTGTGGACTTTGGATGACAACGGGTGCCAGTGTAGGTTCATTAACATGACAAACGTGCCACTCTGGTGGGGGCTGTTGGTACTGGGGAAGGCTGTGCCTTTGTGCAGACAAGGGTATGTAGGAATTCGCAGTACATGCCCCTTGATTTTTCTATGAACCTAAAATTGCTGTAACAAATAAAGTCTTATTTAAAAAGAGGAGAAAGAAGAAACAAACTCAGTCAAACTGAGACTCAAATAAGTGGCTCATATTAAGAAGATACGGAAGAAAAACCCTTGGTCTCCATGTAGCTTAATGCCATGGAAACTGTCCGTTTGAGTAAAAGAGGAGTGATGGGAATTTCCTGATGGGAAAGTAGGATATTTTATAGGAATGTTTCAAACAATGCATGACTTAAAAAGCAGGGATACCAGGAATGTTGATCTGTGTGATGAGAGCCCTATCTCAAGAATAAAAACGAATGGCCAGGCAAAGTTGTATAGGAGCCTCAAGTTCAATTTTAGAAAGGAAAATTAATCATTTTCCAGCAACCTAACGTAGGAAATTTATAATTTTAGCATCTTGTTCCTATTTAATTTTGTGAAGGCTTGTATTTTTCCTTTTAATGATTAGCAGTTAAGTCCACTGGCTTGTTTATTTTTAGTGGCAATAAAGAAAATAATAAACAAGAGAGGCTGACTGCATCTCCATTTCACATCAAGTTTTGGGGAAGAGAAATTCCCAAAGGGTGGATTGGTTGGTTGCAACCTCTAAGGTAGAAATAAGGAATAGTTAGTGCCTTTGGCAAAATGGAGAAAGAAAAAGAGGGGAGGTGGCCGCGGTGGGGCCGGGGGTGGGCCCTGGGAGACCTGTGAAGGGCCTTTGAGCATCTGCAGTGACGGCGTCACGGAGTTTCCAAGTAGCTTCAGCATCCTGCAGGCCTCGGGAAGGTGGGAAAGTTAAGTTTGTTTTTCTCAATGAGGATGCTAGAAAGAAGCAGCTCAGTGCAGGCACACACAGAGTTTAAAATCATGTTGTTTATTATTTAGAGAAGGATTATTTCCAATAATCGCCGTAATTTGTCACTGGTCAGGTGAAATGTACAGTCAAATCTCTCACTACTTGTTTTTCAGCTGCATGGCAAAGTGGGATATATCGGTTCTACACTACATCTCATTAACTTCTTTGCTTCAGCTATTGACGTGACAGGTTGTTTTTATCTTGAAACTGTGCTAAAATATACTTGGCTTTGCCAGGTCTCTGAAATGGCTCACTGTTTTCTTGCCAGCAAACAAGAAACTAACAATTTTTAAAATGGGTAATAATTTATGCTCTAATGACCCACACCTACCTCATTTGGGATAATATAATGCTGTTTCATTCAAATGTTTTAATGTATTCAAACAATTTATTAGTAGTAAAAGCTCCTCAGTCGACGTTGGTGAGACTGAACTTCTTTGTCTGTAAGTACAGAACAGCGAGCGCAGGGGTGTAACTGGGGAACAAAAATGCCCTCGGTTGCTCACTGTGTCTGCCTCGTGTTGAGGAGCAGCAACCTCCAGCTGCAGGACTGGCTGGCATCTTCTTCAGGTTCCAGTTAACTGCTTATCGTTCATTAACAACAATGCAGATCTCTGTCTGGTTATTGTAAACTTCGTATTACCTTACTGGGTAAAATAATAATCATAGTAAATAAAAAGATAACTTGCTTATTGCACATAATTTAAATAACGTGGATTAAGAGGCATAGGCCCAACAGAAATAAAACCTTAAAAGATGTAACTCCCACGTAGCTGAAGATAATGATGGCAGTCTAAGTCTACATCTTTTAATATATGCTCCTTAAACAATTCAAAACTCTAGGAAGAAAAGCAACAGGAAGCAACTATGATAACAGCAAAGAACTATACCCAAAAAACTGCCTTAAGCATTATTAGAAGAAAAATAATGACAAAACTTTAACAGTAAATTTAAAAACAGAAAACAAAAAACTTCTAATCCCAGGAAACAATCTTCGTATCATAATACCATTGCAAGCCTTTGCAGTGAGGAAGGACAGTCCAAGAAAAGCTGCAGGGAAAAGAAGAGAGGAATTTTGGGGGCAGTTGCGTAAGAAAGGGGAAAATTTAGGTCTTACCAGAAAAAGAGACACGCATCCTCTTCCCCAACCACACAAAAAAGAAAGAACCCGCTAATGACTGGGTTTTGGCCTATTTTGATGTACTGACAAGGGGGTGCCAGCTAACTCAAAGTTCCGTAAGGTGCCTAAAATTCACAACAATAAAGAACAACAACAACAACAAACCTCAATGGATCAATACAGAATTATAATAAAAAATTAGAAAATGTACTTTGATGAAACTCTTCATTGCTCCAAAAGATAAAAAGAAGAAAAACATGTAGCAAAAACAACTGTAAGACAACACTGTAAACTAAGTTAAAAATAAGCCAGCTTTTAGGGGAATGGAAAACCCCTTAAATTATACATTTAAAATTTAAGACAGAAAAGGACAGCAAAAGAGAGAAAAAAATGATGGAAGGTGGATTAAATTCAATAAAGAAATGTAAGAGACTGAAAAATTATCTCAGAAATAAAAACAAATGTATGATGTCCGAGGGAGAGTAAAAGTGAAAACCTCGTAATAATAAGTTATGAAGGCAGAACAACCCCAAAATATAAATTTTAGAGAAGTGAAAAAAGCAAATAAGAACATGGTGGAAATAGAAAAAGAAGAATAGTTGTATAATTGGAGTCATTAAAGACTGAAACAACACGTTGGTATAAAGTTAATATTCATAATTGTGATTGAAGAAAAATTTCCAGAAATAGCCTAAATGTACATAATGAAAGGGCCCACTGGGAAACTGGGAAAATTATGCAGAATCAGCAACCTGAGAAATATACTAGTAAAACTATAAGATTTCAACAATAAAAAACATAATTATCAAAG
Source organism: Eonycteris spelaea (assembly GCA_003508835.1). Lineage (NCBI taxonomy): Eukaryota > Metazoa > Chordata > Mammalia > Chiroptera > Pteropodidae > Eonycteris > Eonycteris spelaea. Next base: position 147,869 of record PUFA01000106.1, read on the forward strand.
ACTCTACAAATAGGATTAAATAAATTTCCAAAAAAAAAAAATTACTTCGAAAGCATAATTTTCAAAAACCCTTTTCTTTCTTAGTGTTCAGTTTGGGGACGTTTCCAGGAATATTTGGGAGGTAAGTTAACCTTAGTGGCCAATGAATGGAATTATGAAATAGACTAAATTGGCTGAAATTCTCTGATGAAGCGGGATCCGCTGCGACTTCGGCAGCTTCGCTTCGGGCGGCTCGGCGCAGTGGTGCCACGGCAGGTCTGAAGGACAGCGCGGGTGTCCGGGTGCCCGGGTGCCCGAAAGTTTGCCTTGCTGTCCCCCTCCCTTTCTCCCCAGTTATCTGAGGCCACGCCCCAAACACGCAGTACTGCCCTTCCCCCACCTGGATTTTGACCTTTGCTGGGTCAATTCTCAGCCATGCCTCTGCTGCTTCTGACCCAGACCAGGGCGACTAATGAACTGAAAGCGGTTTTTGATGTTGCAAGAGAGAGTTTTAGCGCTGTTTCATCTTCCTGTCAGGAACTTAGGTAGTTATAAAGTGACCTTCTAACTGAATTTTGTTTTTGGTAATTGTTATCTGAATCAGACTCGCTTCAGCAGCCAGAAGCAAGTTGTTTGATTTTTGCAAGTTCTCAGATCACTCTCACTGGGATGTATAATTATTTTTATTACTTAAGTGTGAAGTTTCCATGAGGAAAAGAGATATGTAGAGTCTCATCTCGTATAATTATTTTGTATTATTTGACTATTCTTCGAGATACAGGTCTCTGTCTTTTAGCATTTTTTATTCTTATAAGCTAAATTATTTTTTTCTTAAAAACTTTTTCTCAAACCCTGTACATCATTAGTTATAAGGAATATGTAAACCATATTATATACGTATTTAAATATTTTGAAATAAATAAATAATTTGAATGTATTTATATATATAAAACATTTCAACAGAACAAGAAATATAATTTTAAATACTATAACCTACCTACCTACTTTTCTTTCTCCCTCCCTCCTTCCTTCCTTTTGTAAATAAGTCTAAGATATACTCAGTAGGGCTGAGTAAAGTAGGTATTCCCACAGGTAGAGGCAGGGGCCCAGTACAGGATGTCATCATCTCAGTGGGTTGGAAGGATCCATTTGGGAATGGGAATGACTGTGCTGGGGCTGTCTGGTTTGGGGTGTTGAGGCCAAGGGAATAAGGACAGCATCTGCATGAGATGTGGATGTAGCAGTCACCCAGCAAAATAGGAGGGGGCCGAAGAGGAATGAGAACACGTCCACAAGTGGCAGAGGCTCCGCCATGAGTTTGTTTACATTCAGAGGAGACTGATCAAATTAAAAAATTGTTGAAAATAATTGGACTCAGATATTTTACTCAAGTCCCAGGCCCAAGAGGATGCATAGCTTGGTCCTTTGTACCTGCAAGGCCACGAGCCCCCACATTACAATGACACCCACAGGGTTGCTCTTGAAGACAAGAATGCCAGTATATAAATGGAGAAGTCAAGAATGAACCCTGTGGATATCGCACACTGCCTGCTAGCACACAGTACGGAGGACACGAGGTCTCTTTAGTAAAATTACCACCGAAACGTGTAGAATCTGAATCTAATCATGAGAACACATCCGATCAAGACTGGCCTGCAGTCTTCTCAGGTCACAGTCACAAAAGTCAAGGGAAAAATGAGACTGTGTCAATTGAAGGAAGCTAAAAGAAACATGGCAGCCCAATGGAAAAGGGATCCCAGGTAAGTGAGTTCCAGGACATTACTGGCAAAAGCGATCATCAGTCCAGTGCTGAGGACTCTTCCTGGTTGGCAGACAGAGTCTTCCTGCTGTGTCCACACCTGGTCTCTCCTTCCTGCTGTATCCTCACCTGGTCTCTCCTAGGTGCTCAAGCATCCTTGGTGTTCCTCCCTCTTCTTATAAGGACACCAGTGGGGGTTATGGCTTCAAGATAGGAATTTTGAGGGGACAAAATTCAGTACACAAATGAGCGAAAGTCAAAACACAAATGGGCATTTACAGTCAGCTTGGTGATAGGGAACACTGACTTCGAACCCTAATTAAGTAAAATGTTATCCACTCAAAAAGTAATTGCATGTTGTCATTATAGATTTTTAATTAAAAAAAGAAACTGCGCTCAATTATTTTTACATTTTGAATTTCACCAATAAAATTATTATGGGATTTGTTTTCTCTTTTATTATAAGAGTTACCTGCATTGTATTCTTGATTTTGCCTCTTGGCCTGCAAAGCCTAAAATACTTACTACCTGTCCCTTGACTAAAAGAGTTTGTCCATCCCTTGAGTAAGCAGTTCAAGCAAATTTGACGGATTTATTTCTGCTCTCCAAGCCTTTGCCTCATTTACAGACGTCATCCCAGGAAAGCGTTTGCCCCTACTGCTGCCTCAGATTCTGCTAGAATTTCCTATTTTGCTTTAGCTCTTCCCACAGAGATCCATCTCTTCCCATAAGCTTATTTTACAGACTCCGGCGATCTGTTTTGACAAGCGTGGCATTAGTTTGTTTCAAAGTGCAGTCCTGTTTTAAATGTTTTAGGATTATAGAGGTATTACTTAAAAAAAAAAAAAACCCGCAGGCTCAGTTATCAAGGGGATTTTCTCACAGTTAGCGCGAGGGGCCCCCAGATTCCTCAGTGCTTTCAGTGCTAGGAACGTGTAATCCAGATCTGGGCGCCAGGCACACAGGGCAGGGCCTGGAGCAGGCTGGGTTTTTTGTTGTTGTGTTTACTGTTTTCACCTGAATTTCTCTACACCATTGTAGATTCGCCATAATAAAGGGAATAGCAGTGGCTTTTGTATACAAATCCACTATTCTGGTTAGTCTTCTTCCCTGAAAAATACTTGAAAAACATATCCAGCGAACCTTGCACCAGAAGGGCCCCTGTTTCATAGTATAATTTATTGTCACTAAATGTACTTGAACAATAATAGCAAAATAATAATCATAACTGAAATTTACTGAGCATTTACCATATGGTAGTACTTGTCTTAAGGATATATTTATGATGTAAGCCCTAGTGGACCAATGAGAAAATTAGTCTTAGAAGAGATGCAGAATGTGCCCGGGTTTCACATACAGCTACCAGTGGTGAGAGTTGTGTCTTGAACCAAGGGCTGTTTGGCATCAAATCTGCATTTTGACTCTGTTTGATCGCGTCCATGTACACTTTCTCAAGTGAAAGCTATTCTAAGGAAGAATTTTAAAAACAGTCTTATTATCTCTCTGTGCGGTAGTATCACTATGCTTTGGCTCAGGGTACAAATTAAAATCACTATATATAATGCCTGAACTTCCCCAATGGTGGGTGTCAGCATTGTTCCTTTCGAGAAATAAAAAGAGATTGTTTCTTCTCCTGAAGTTTGTCTATTCAAAACCGTATTTTCATACTTTGGAGGAGGCCGATTATGCTGCCTTTACCCCTGACCCACATAGTCATTTATGTCACATAGCAAAAATAGCTGTCCGGTCAGGATGGATTCAGGTATCAGTCAGACTTACCACTTACCAGCAATGTGCAAGGGTGTTATTGATTATAATTTATGGCGAGTTTCTCGCAGAAATCCGTTGTCTCATCTTTAAATTTGACCTCTGTTGTTCTTGGTATATTCCTGACTGTCAATAATGGGAAGATATAGTTACTTTGTGATCAGCAGGTATCCCACACCTGATATAAGTCAGTGGATGAAAAACCGTATATGAGGGAAGGGTTTGCTCACCTGTCCTCAGCAGCGTGACTTCAGTTTATGCCCATCCTGTGCAGCCTGTTACATAAGCATAAAGATGTACACTTACAATGTTATTATGGACCTACACAATAGATTTTTTAAAAAGTAGTGATTAGTATCTCTGATTAGGTGTGATTATTCATTTTAATTATTGGGAGTATAGAAATTGTTTAAATTTTACATCTCTTGTGCTTAGAAACAAGTGTAAGACTGGCAAGATGAACGCATGCATTTATGTCTGCTCTCTTCAAACATGTCAATCCAATAGTAATAAAGTTATTTTTAAGGCATCAGTTTAAAAAAAATGAAAGAGAAGTATGGAAGCTAAGTTAATGCTAATTAGCAGACTCTAAGAAGTTGCCAGATACTTAACCTCCAGGCAAGAGACTAGGAGTTGTTTCTTTGGGGAGTTTAACCGGAATAAAAAAGAAAACAAACAAATCTAAAGATGCTCAGGTAGGAGAATCTCCAAAGGATTAGCTCAGCTCATTTATCCTGTGGTGGTGGAATTTTAAGTCTGAGTCCTAGAAGCTTACACAAAGCTGCCAAGCAGCTTTTTTACTCCCATCCCCATCTTGATACAGGTTCGAGGAACCTAAGCTAATTTGAAAGGTTATGAAAGGTTTCCCTAAGGAATATGTATTTATCTTGGTGTTGAAGGAGGAGAGTCATCAAGCAGCAAAGGCGGGGAGGACATGGCATGTGAATAGCATCTGAAAAGAAGAAACTTGGAACCGAATTCAGCCGTAATGGCAAGGGGGCCGTGGGGAAGTCGAGTCAGGGTCGTTGGGTATAGGGCCCAAGGGCCAAGTGGCTCCGAATGAGGCTGGAGGGATAGCAGGAGCAAGGCCATCCAGGGCCTTGGGAGTCATGTCGAGGACTTCAGAAAGTTTTAGATTTTCTTTAAGAAGACAAAACTGGTGCAGCCCAGGAGAATATAGGTGAAGACAAGAGGGAGGGAGGGAGGAAAGGAGGAAGGAAGGGAAACAAACCCGTTATTATTAACACCAAAGCAAACAAAATGAAGCACAGAAAAGAAAAAAAATTACAATGTGATTTATGACTTAGCCATGAAGTACATTTTACGATCATAATAATGTAAGCAAATTTTTGATAAAACTTGTGAGGAGATTAAAGAAGACAGGCAGCACTGTTTAAATAACAGTAAAATTTTCAGTATTTTCCTTGTGTGGATTTCATAAAAGAGAAGATGGAAAACTTGAAGGGAGAGCTCAAGATGAAACATTATTTATATACACACAGAGTAGCCGTAGACATTATTTAAAATTTCGAGAGGAATGTCTGACCAAGGCATTGTTAGTCTGTGAAATGCTTTTCTTTCTTATAATCTTTTCATTGTCCTGTTTACGTATTACATTTACCAAAATGATATCCAAAATAGGACCACATTTGCTTTAGGAGAGCAAGCTGACATCATGCGAGAAGAGTTTCCTTAATTATTAAACATTATACTTGGCTTCTTTGGCAGAAAATTAGCTTTGGGTAACAAAATATTTAAGAACATATTCATTTCTGTGTTTCCAGTCAGGTTGAAAGGTTTTGCACTTAGGGTGGGCATTGAAAAGCCTGTTCTCAGCCAGAATGTGTGTTTTGGTCCAGGGAGCATTAAATGGTTCGTCTGCCCATGTGATGCAGCCTGGAACAGATATTTAGGTAGAACCCAAACAAATAAAAAAAAATACCTGGTGGATTTTGTGTGCCAAACCTTTTACATCTAACTGATGGAAGCAGTGATTCAAAAAGCTATGTCAAATAAGGAAGAATAGTTTTAAAGTATGTCTCAATAGACAATGACAATTTTAAGGATTTTCTCCAATAGAAGGAAATCAAGAATGGAGAACATCAGAAATACAGTAGGTGGAATATAGATATGAGTAAAAACAGCAAGAAAACACTGCTATAGATTAGCCAAATTTGCCTTGTAAAACTCTGTCACTGGAGTAAACTCATACCAGCAGTGTGATCCAGGAAATGCTTAGAAAATGCTGTAAACAGGCTAGTGTGCACTTTGCAAATGAGAAAAAACTTTAATGTCACAATCATATGGGATTTCTCTAAGAGATTCTGAAGTTTCTGATTTAAATTCCTGGCACTGGAGGAAAAGTGCTCTTTGCGAACTAATTGCTGTGATTTTGGGTTAAATCCTGGACAGCACTCAATTGTGCGTTTTGTGAGGAGAAAAAAAGATAAAGAGAACATGAGTAAATGAGAGCATGAGAGGATGAGGGGTGGGAGGAAGGGAAGAGGGAGTGGGGGATGAGAAGAGACAATGGTGACAATGGTGACGGCGACGACTGCGGTGAAACTTCACGTGAGCCTGAAGAACCAGGGACGTCTGCCGGTCCCAGACCTTTCTCAAGAAGCCATGCTGTGTCCCCTTGTCTGACAAAACGCACTGCAGTGCAGTCGTATAACGGATGTGAGCCTGGTGTCAGGGGCCACATTCCAGGGAAGATTAGCCTATCTTTTTTCCCCAGGCTGTTATGTATAATTCAGAGACAGGCCAAGGCAAAAATGCTGAGAGGCAAACCTTAAAGGGATGGGCAGGCCTGTGGCTTAGAGAGAAAGTGAACACTGGGCTTGGATTTTTAAATGATTACCTGACACTCTTCCTAGTGTTGGTTACTAATTGATTCCCTCCAAATAAAAATCGCAGACAGACAACTGTTATCTAAAGGACTCATATGGGTTTTTATTTTGCCGAATTTCAGAGGTGGGGGAGAAGGCCATGTTCGCTTACTCCCTGCAGCAATTCTGAGGCAAAAAGTGGTCTGTTCATTTTGTGCAAGTCATAGTTGCAGAGACAGTTTGTGAAAATAAGCTCCTCTAGTGGGTGGGATCTGTGAGTGATTGACAAGGAGCTTAGTCCAGTCACATGGAGTCCTATTAGCGCTCTCCAGTGGGACCTGGTGTATGTCACGGGTTACTGACTGCTGCATATTGATTCCCCTTTCTTTTTCTTTCTGTTGATTTCAGGCACTTTGGGTTCGTTAAGAGTGATTACAATTTCCTTTAATCATACAGGTTTGTGGAGTCCCAGCCAAGTGTGGCAGTTGAAAGCAATGAAAATGATTAAGTTATCCTGAGCTTGGAGCTAAAAGGGACAGCGAGGTGCAAATTCCAGTTGCCTGACTTTCCTCATTAATGAAACCGGATTTTGTAGAAGGCAGAAGTCTTCCCAGCTAGAAAACGACATTACAGGCTTTCTTGGTAGATCTTATCACCCATGTATTATAGTTTTGGCCAATAAAGTGTAAGCTGAACTTTAATAGCTATTTCCATGAAAATTTTGCTTTTCTGATACTGGCTTCTCCCTTCCATTTTCGTCTTTTTTCTTTTTCCTCATGGCATTGTGGTCATGAGGCTGAAGCTGTACAAGCCAATTTACAGACTCACGAGATTTAGTTTACAGACACGCGAGAACGAAGGCCATGTGTTACAGGTGCTAAGGAGAGATACAGATGGAACCCAGGACGTTGATGGCATCATGGGATCTTAGCACTGAACTGCCTCAGTCTGGATTCTTCATTGTGTGAGAAAAATGGCTCATCACCCTGTGGTTTGTGTTAAAGCAGTGACCTGCCTGGCAGTGTGGCGGGGCGGGGCAGTGGGCGGGGCACCGCGCGGTGGGAGGAGTCGGGGGCGTGTTCCCGGGGCTGCAGGTTGGCTGCAGCTCCCGGCGATTGTTTTCTTTCTCAGCCTCTTCTCCTTTGAAAAGTACCCACTTCCTTTTGAGACATGACTTTCCTTCGACTATGACACATCCCATTTTAAATGTTCAGTAGCCGCCATTTCTTGCTGATTCGCTTGCCTATTCATGGCGATTCGTGGAGTCCGGAGCTGTGGAAGCGTGCGTTATGCTTATAGTACCTCCGCCTCTAGCCTTGCACTTGGACGGGAATGAACAGGACAGGCAGGCCGGGCACTCTCACGCCTTCCTGGGACTTTTCAAATGGGAATTGAGAGGAGGAAGAGCCTTTTCTCTCTTGTCCAGAGTGGAGGACGTGAACTTGGAACTTGTTCTATCCGAGGAGGAGGAGTTTCACCTTTAACACAGTGAGAGAACCGAAGATGAAGATGAGAGACACAGACTCCTGCCGCTGCTGAGTCCATTCGCAAACCCGCTTCCCTCTGCGCTCACTGTGGCCGCAGGAGCCAACGACTCCTCCGTTTGCTTAAACTGGATCAAGTTAGATGTCTTTGACTTGCAGTCCGAAGAGTTTTGATGCTATAAAGTAGAGACATTCCATTTTAAAACACAGACTGATTTTAGTTTTGTGGCATTTGTACTTTATAACCTGAGCCTCAGTGCAGTTCAGTGGCCTCTCATTGCCTGGGTTGCTACCCTCTGACAGAAATGTGTAATGTATATTCATTACTTCACTTAAAAATGCCCCATGATTGAAATCATAGCCAATTAGCTAACATTTAAATTCATTAGAGAATCCAGACACAGTTATGACTAAAATTATAACTCTGTAAAATTATAACTCATAGTAACTGTGATGGCTTTGAAAGTTTATATATTTTTCTCCATCATTTGCGTTTCTAGTTAACAGTTCAGGGATTTGAACAGCCAGTCTAGTTGTGTTAAACAAACATAGTTAATTAAGTTCCCCAACACAGTTTGTGCCAAAGAACATTGCTCTTTTGAATAAAATTAGGAGTATAATTCTTTAAAAAAAATGTACTTTTCCATTGTTGTTATAAATCAGTGTGTCTTCAACTTCAGTAACAACCGAAACAAGCAAACAAAAATCTTGAAAAGAAAACATCTTCGGATACCCAGTACTGGATAGAATAGCTTGGTTTATAATACATAATATTATAACTAGCTACACAAAATTTATGTGCAAGTTTTATACCATGACACAATAAGGTCAACAAAGTTACAAAATTTATAACATTCAAAGTAATTCTATTTTAAAGTAATAACTCATATGTTCTTTACTAAAAAAACACAAGTGCCAGTCGAGACCTGGTAGTGATGCTGACTGCTGTGGGTTCTTTTGTCATATGTGTGCTGGTCCTGTGCTGTGACTGACTTGGTTGTCTGTCTGAGCCATAAAACCTTTATTTATACAGTACATGGAATCATTTTGATTCATTTGACTTGGCACAAAACTTATGTTACATATTATGTTTATCTCTATTTCTTGTCATCAGCCTAGTAATACATAGTGCAATACGTGAGGTTAAAAACTTCTTAAGAAACTAGTTTGTTCTGTAAAAGTGTTCATGGATTATAACTATACCTGAAAAAATATTTTTTTCTTTACAATTGTAAAGAAAGTTCACAAAGATGTAAGCACAGTTTTGGGGAAATGATGGCCATTTTGATTTTCGGATAACCTAGGATAGATAATTAAATATAAAACATTTTGGAGGAAGTGATTACTCTGCACCTGTATTACAAACGCAGATGAAAAGATGACCCATTTTATGGGTCAGAAAATGATAGTGAATGTTGCTTTTAGCTTATAAGCAACATGAGAGCAAATTCCATTTCTTGCCATGATGATGTAATTGAGACTGGAATTAGCTTCTTCTCTAATAAGTGGAAACTTGAAAAAAATGCAGAATAAAATTGTTTTCAGACACTGGACTAAACAGCACAGGAACAAGATCTCTGATAGAAGGGAGAGAACAAGTCAGCCCTGCAATTTCCCCGAATTTCTGGCTGGAAGAACTTTCCACACTGCCCTATGTGGAGGGAGATCACAAAAGCTGATGGCAGTTTGGCCAATCTTGGGTAAAACAATCTGGAGGACTTAATACTACCTGGTTTCCAGACTGACTGTGAAGCCGCTGCAGTCAACCGCGTGATGTCGGTGTAGGGGTATGTCAGTGGGTCGTTGGAACTAAACGTGGTTCAGCAGCAGGCCAAAGCACAAATGTTCAATTACTTTTTAGAAAGGATGAAGTCTTTGTTCTTGAAGAATACGTTCTTTGGATACAGAGTTTTGATTAACATTTATTTCAGCACTTTAAAGAGATTGCTCCGTCATTTTCTAGCCTCCGTGACTTTCGATGAGAAAGGTTGCTGGTATTCGGTTTCTTGTTCCTCTCTATGTAATTAACATGTCATTTTTCTTTGCTTTCTCTCAAGATTTTCAGCAGGTCAACTATGATGATCATAGGCATGGTTCTCTTTGATTTTATCATAACTGTGTTTATGAAGTTTGATGAATATGTCATTGTATGTCTTTCATTAAATCTTGGAAGTTTTCAGACACTTTTTTCAAATATTTTTTTTTTGCCCACTGCTTTTTCCTTATTTTGCTATATCCCAGTTGCTCATATAATTGGCTTTTTAAATATTTCCCACTGATCTCTGAGGATTTCCTTATTTCTGTTTAATCTCTTCTCTTTTCTTCAGATAGTGTAATTCTAAGCTATTTCACTGCATCTATCCTTCTACCTTTCCTTTTTTGTTACTGAGGCTGTGCAGTGAATTTACTTTTTGATCGTGCGTATTTAATTCTAAAATTTACATTTGGTTATTCTCTAATAGTTCACGTCTTTGCTGAGACTTGCTGTCTTTTTATTCATATTGAGCACATTTGCTTTTTACCCCATCCAGCAGAATTAAAATAGCTGTTTTGAAGTCTTTGTCAAAGAATTTTTAGCATCTCTGTTGCCTTTTCCCATGAGGTTGGGTGCACTTTCCTAGTTGAGTTTAAGCTAAGTGATTTGCTTGTACATCTTGAGCGTTGTGAATAGGATATGTGCATTCCAGATTGTGCTATAAACTCCAGTGTGTTCTGTTTGTTTTTGTCAGGCAGTTGACTTGGTTAGACACAAAGCTGGGCGAGACAGATGTCAGTTCAGTGCTTCAAGCCTTACTCATTAACCTGCTTGTAGGTTGCCCCATGCAGAGCGGTCAGGGAACAGCACAGACTAATGGCAAGTTTATGCATGAAGCTTTTCTCTCGACTTCAGAGACTTGTCCTTCCTCTGCCTTCCTCTGGTTCCAGAAAGATGGTCAAATTTTCTATCAGAATATGAGTTGCTTGACTTACAGCCCAGGTCAAATTGCATATACTCTCAGTACAGAGAAAAAAAAAAAAAACTCACTCTGTTAACCATTTGCCCCAAATTTTGACCCTTCTCTACAAATTGCCTGCTTTCATTCATTCTCCAGAGCCTTCAGGTATGTTGTTGTTGTTGGTGGTTATCTGGATTTACGGCTGTCGTTTATGGGAGAATTGGATTTTTAGGAAGTAGCTGGTAGCTCTGTGACCTGGGCTCTGTGACCTGAGGAGAGGCGCGACACCGCGTTCCGGGGCCCTGCTGCTCCCCCGGTCCCGCCTGCTTTGTGGTTCTGCGCGGGTCTTTCTCTTTCTCTCTCAAATGCAGTTTAATGTTTTTTGATATTGCCAGTGACACCCCAGCCAAACATAACCTGCTGCTTGCCAGGCGTTGTTCTGCTATCACAGGCCGTGTTCCAGAAAACCGAATTCTTTCTTCGGCACCATAAATATAGCTGACCGTTCACTTCTCACATCTTCCCTCCTTTCTTCAAAATTGCAGTCTGGAGGAGGAGAGACAAATACACAGTGAAATTAAACCAAGATTAAAAATGAAATGAAAACTACTTACATTCTTATTCGAGGATTTAATTTCTTATTGCTCTATTTCGATTTTTTTTCTTTTTTCTTTTTCTTTGGTTTGTTTTGTTTTACAGCTTATTTTATGGACCTAAGTATTGAGCAGTGGGGAATTTGATGGATATTGTCAGGTTTCTTGGCAGTTTGCTCCCCGTCTCTTAGAAAGAGTTTCCTTCACTGAAGGTTGTCCTTCAGAAAGTGGATGATGTTCTTTCAGGGATATTTTAGATGAGATTCCTTTCCCTAATGCAAAGCTGGATTTAATGTCACTTCCGGCCCTAAGGGACAGGGACATACTCTGCAGCATAATCACATCACACTGGAAAGGAGCGATCCTGTTTCCTTAACTACATGTTTTAGAAACAGTAAGCCCTTTGAATACATAGAAGTTGTTCAAAGAATGATACATCTTTTCATAGTATTCCGAAAATCACAAAATTAAAGGAACCCAGGTTCATAATGGGCTGATTTGTTGTTTTACTGTGCAGGAAGCCTGCCATCGACCGAACAGAGGCTCCACACAGAACAGGCATCCCGCAGGGGAAGAAGCCAAACAGAGAACGAGCCCTGTGCTGGAAGAGAACCCACTATGGCCGATGCGATGATATTAATGGCGTTTTCCCTCCTTCGCAGTATCGTGAAACCTGAACGTTTTAGTGGCGCTCATACCCTTGCCTAGTACAGAAAGATCACACCGCCCGAAGCCCTTCATGAATTTGAGTGAATATGCTACGAAGAAACTCGATTCTCCAGACGTTACCGCATCTAGGGAGCTTCACTCCTTTGATCAAGAGCTGTGAAGCGAGAACCACTTGGGGCTCCAGATCCGTCTGCCAAGCACTGGCCTTCATGACAGTCCACGCTGCCAAGTGGACAGAGACTGATTATTTTCTGGTTCCCTGTCTCTGAGTCCTGCACTGTAGGTCAGACCAGCCCATGAAGTTGACGTTGTGTATACAGGACTCGGAAATGGCACAATCAGCACATTTTTCTTCCCGCACACGGCAGCAGAAGAGAACACGCTCTATTAATTGATCCGCTGACACCTCGGTCCACAGGGAAATAAATCTTCCAGCCCTTGAGTTATAAGAGCTGTAGTTTTCCTAGGGCAGTGCAGGTCTTTTCATTTGCTTTTCTGTGTAAAGCCAAACCCTGGTTTTCAGTGCTCCCGTCTACGCAAGGGACACTAGAAGCCTTTCTCATCTTCCTACTATTTTAATAATTATTACACCTTCTAACATTGGATTCTCCTGCACTGAATGTCCAGAACACATATCTACAGCAATGATCTCATTAAACACAAAAGTAAACGTAGAATAAATTAAGGATATATAGCTGTTCTTTAGTCTTAACCAGTACAATTACTGCAGCATCTCTGTTATCGAAATACAATTGAAAATGAAATTATCAATAAAATTAAAAATATGCCTTTTGCATATCGAATGAGCGTGTCAATTTTTTTCACCACTCTCTGTCTTCAAATCCTTTGTCATGTAAGGTTTCACGTTCTCCCACAAAAGGTTACCTGTCACCTCAGTGTGTCCGCCTTTGGGTTTGGTCATGGATATGACTGAATGTGACGTGGCCAAAGGCAAAGAACGCCATGGCATGACTGGCCTTCCTCTCCTGAACTTCTGCCTTCAAGGGAAGAGCGTGCCACCAGCTTTGTGGTCCAAGGAGACAGAGCTGTCTCAGGGCGGAGCTACGTGGTTGCCCTGGAAACCTGCATCTCGAATCATAGATTCAGCTGGTCCTCAGCTGAAACACAGACTCCTGAGCAAACTCAGCCAGCCATGAAGTAGCCCGGCCAAATTTCATCCAGAGACAGAGCGGTGAAGATGTATGAGGAAAACGCTTTCAGTTTGTGATGTTTTATTACAGAGAATATCTTATTGATGCTGTATCCTTTCACTACAAATAATGATCCCAGTTCACATTTACTAAAGTCCAGGTCTTCAACTCATAGTGGGTCTTCCTAATGCCCTTCCTTGATCACCTGTAATTCTAAAAATGTGGCCATAAAGTAAAAATACAAAAATTTTGATGAATGGAAAAGATATATCCTCAATTCTTTAGAAAATTAAAAGGCCCAGAATACCTTATTTTCCTGGAAATTACATAGTTGATTATCACCGAAAAGGAGTTAAAGCATCCAATGAAAACTGACTTGTTTGAAAATTCTAGAAAAACTTGGTTTAGATTAGACACTTATATCAAATACGTGTCTGTACAGTATACTTGTTTCACTAAGGGGGTCGTTGCCGCTTCACATCAGTCCTTATAAGATGCAGCGTAGTTCTAGAAGAAAGATATGCTGATTTTAGCTGATGGTGTCTCAAGGCTATGTTAATTTAAATGTAACAGACGCAGTGGTGTGGAAGGAAAGCTCTTCAAATTCAAGGGGGGATTCTCATGCTTACGGTTGCCAAAAAGTATTGGTGGCTTATCGATTTCGTTCTCACCTATTCCCTTTTAAAACTCTTACTATTTTGTCAAGATTTTCATTGGTATGTTCGCATTTGGAGGAATCTGAGTTGGAAGCTCGATGCTTTAAATTCTCAGTACCAGCGAGAGGCCACGCTTAGCGGTGGTGGCTGTAATCAGTCTCCTTTGAGCAAGCCAGGAGGGATCGCCAAGCTGGCGAGTCTGCCTCACCCACAAGGCCGTTGCAGCAGTGAGAGAGCACTCTTTTCAAAGTCCTATTAATGAGCTTGAGGCCTTTTATTGTTTCCTTTCTTCCTTCCCTTCCTCTCTCCTTTCCTTCCTTTCTTACTTTTCGTGGTTCATCTGACCAAGTTTTATCTATTTATGAGTTTTCTGGCTCATGCAAATTTCTGCAATTCCCTCCCCAGCCCCATTCTGGAGAATCATTGTCGTTTGTAATCGAGCTCCCTGTTTATGGTATTCTCCATGTTTCCTGATTGTTGGTAGCTGCCCGCAGCCATTCCCCTGACACTGGGAACCTTCCTGTACCTAGTGCGATGGCTTTCTTCACACTTGCCTTCTGTCACTACCACTTGAAGACCTTCTGTGTTCTGTGTTTGTATGTATAAAGAATAGCTTAGGTAAAAGTCTAAGAAGAAACACTCAAGTAAATGGAAGTTGATCAAAAGTGAAATTTCTGTCAATGAAGGAAATAGGTTCAAGAAGTGATGCTAAATGCTTTTTAAGATAAGATTGTGGTCCTGGTGGATGCCTGGCATTGATGGAAACTGTAATTAAGTCCCTTCAAATCAGCACTATAAAAACATATCTACATCTCTACATCTATCTATATCCGTATCTGTATCTATATCTTTTATTTATCAATCTGACAATAATATGTGTATTTAGTATTTGGAGATCTCCTAAGGGTAAAAATATCTCACCTTGTTATTTCTGAGTAGATATATTCTCCAAATAGGACTGAACCTTAAAATGTACTTGCTATCAAGTATATTAATTATTCACTTAACATGTTTATTTGAAATCTACCATGAACTAGATATGGTCTTAGTTGCTAAGCGGATTGGTGGTGACATGTACCTGTGCCCTTATGGAGTGGAGGAGATGAACAATAAGCACTAATTATGTTGTCTTAGTTACATTTGTGGGAAATGCTAAAAAAAAAAAAAAGCAATGCAGAGCTCAGTGAGAATATATCACATTATCCTATGTGGTTAAGGAGGGCAGAGAAAAACTGACATTTAGCTGAAATGAAATTCCAAAGTTAGTGGAAAGTTCTGGGTGCTGAATTCGCAAGCAGGGAAGAGCACCCTGAAGCCAGCGGGCAGATGGTGTGTATGAGTTTCCTAGTGCTGCTGTAACAAAACCCCACAGTTCTGGAGATACAGGTAGAGATTCAATTAACTGGGTTAGAAAAACAAGAAAATTCATATATGTATGCTTAATGTAAGGGCTACCCCTAAAATAATAGAAATACAATGTCGAAGTAAAAATGTAAGAACATTTTTATCAATCTAACTACTGTTAGTAAAGAGAAAAAAATAAAGAATAAGCATAGGAAACATAAAAGCTTAATAATATGGTGAAAGTAAGACTAAATATATCGTAAGCCACATGAATATCATTCTTATCTACTAAGAGACTGCAAATCTCATTTTTAAAGCACTCACTGTAGCATTGCAAAGGAGTCATGTACTTTGGGACTTGAAGATGGTTTGGGAGGGAGGAAAATGTAAAGGGCAAGAAAAGTTCAGAAAACGTTTTGCTCTTATGGGAATAGAAATGGAGTAAAATAGATGTTTTTAGGAGATTCCTGGGAAATAGGTTTCATAGTTTATTATATGATACAAAGGTCACAAACGAACACATGCGCTCAATCCTAACAACCTCCTGAAGTTACCTTCACCACTGAATTTTTAAAATAACCAACTATAGGCTCTAGTCCCCCAAACTGAGAAATCTAGGCCCCCTTTCTGCTTGCTGCATCACCCAAGATTTGTAGGTGACTGATACTTCTCTCAGTGATCTGGTCCTTACCTACTGTCTCTTCTGATTCTCAATCTTTGTTATACATTTTATGTCCCATGCCCTTCTGTCCCACCTTGCCTCAAATGTGTCATAAAACTCATTCTCTATTTCTAGTAACCAGTAATATTATAAAGCATCGTAGCATGTCACACTTCTATTTGTAATGGGGAGTCACCAGAGTGTAACAGAACAACATCATTTAAAGTGTTAGTCATTCTTTAACTGAGGACTTCCTTGCCTCCCTGACATCACAAGTTTATCCCAGGTTGTCGTTATCTCTCAGGCTATGTCCCCAAACTATGTGACATGGCCTCCCCCCACCCTTCATACATCTCACTCTCTTTCCACTTTTTTCATAGAACCACTCACCGCACACTGCTTTTTTTGAAAAGAAAAAAAAAAACTAATTGTTTTTATGCAAGCAAAATTCCATTGTTTTAGAACACAAATTGAACAATCTTTTAGCATTCAATTAAGCCATAAAGACACTTGTAAAATAAGTGACAGTTCCCTTCTCAAAAGAAAATCTAAACCTGATCCCCAGGTTTCTGGCTGGTACCATTTATTGAATTTTGAAGGGCCAGTATTTTGTAGGATGGAGGGAGAATTGGAATGATGAAATGCAGAGCTTGTGGTACCTGAGGAGACACCATTTGGATGAAAGTTGAGGCAGAAGCCAGGTGTGCACTATTGTAGCTCAGAGAATTACATATTCTAAGAATCATCTTCATGTAGATAACATTTGAAAGCCATAGCCCATATGATGGACACAGAGTTAGTATAGCGTGGAATAAGAATGTTTAGTAAGCCATAATGACTCCAGCATTTAGCATTTGCGTAAATGAAGAATGGGAGAGACCAAGAAGTTGCCGGAAAGCAAGAACAAAATCCAGGCGTTTGTAGGGATGACGGAAGGCAAGTGAGGCGGGAGTGGGCGAGAGCATTCTTCAGGAACGTGGGGATTAACAGCACGTGTGGGATGTAACCATGGGACCCAACAAAAGGAAGATCAAAGATAATCCATGAGGCATAATTAGCAGCTTTTAATGATAGTCCAGTGGAGTCACGTGGTAGAAATCCGATTAGAATGGACTGACCTGATGAAGTGAGGGTACAGAGCTGAGTATACGTAGAGTCTTTGAGTTGGGCCTTAAGCAGAGCAGTGGGTAGTGGAGGGAAAGGTGGAATTTAAGAGAAAGAATTTCTCCTTTCCTAAATGCAAGAGCCTTGATCACGTCTGTTTATTTGTTTTTAGGTCATGTTTAAAAAGTAATGAGTAGAATCTGGGGTAGATGATGAAAATATTTTTTAAAAGGGAATATTTGAGGCTCCTGAGAGCACATATACCGGCAGAAGCAGCAGACTGAGCAAGCCTTAAAATTCATTTGTGTAAAAGAAAAAAATGACACACACACAAACCCATACACTAACTATTGGAGTCCTGCTGTTGAGTCAACTAAAGCAAAGGTGTAGATGAGTAAAAGGTAAACTGTCTTGGGAAAAGTTTCCAGTCTTTGTTTGTTTGTTTTTTTTTACTTTTTTTTTTTTTTTTTTTTGCAATAAAACACATTCGGAGTTGGGAAAGTAATAAACATTTTTTATTTCTGGTGTCCCCGCATAGAGTAACACAGTTTTTTTTCTTCTGAGTTTTCTTATGTTTAGGTTTTAATACTTGTATTTTTCCATTACATTGTTGTACAAAATAACTCTGAAAAACTGTTGTTTTTTTTTTTTTTTAGTCAAAGGAAAAGATATCAATTCAGAACTGTTTACACATTATTTAAACAACACCACAATGCTAAATTCCATAGAGTATTTCTATCATGTTTCTGTCAGCAGTGTCAAAAGTATGACGAGTCTTTGGAAGTGAGAAATATGAAAGATAGTCAAAATCAGTGGATAAGTTCCTTTTTAGAATGTTTGTATAAAGAAGTCCTGGAATTCACACGTATTTTTCCGGCACCAGTTTGACTGTTTCATTGACCCCTTATCACGATAGAGACGTTGTGCTAAGTACGGGGCATTCGTGGTGGACGGCTCATTTTTATACTTCTATTTTAATATTTTTGTACTCTTCTGCTTTAAAATTTTTTGCATATAATTTTAGTCTTCTAATTTTAACTTTGGGATGCTTTATAATTTTAACATTAACTTACTCTCATCTCTTATAGTTAGTATAAAATTTGACAGTTTCATAGTTTCTGTGATAGGTGTGGAAGCTCCAAATTATGACTGAAATATGTTTTCAGATATAACATAATACCACAAAAGGAGTTGTGTTGAAGAAGTGATTAATTTCAGCTGATGGACCATAGATGGATGACAAAGGAAATAAAATCTGCTTCATTAAGGTCTTTCTAGGTATCCGTCACAGTGAAAGTACTTTACTCTGATAAGTCCCTCTATTTTCCTAATAATCACCACAGTTGCTATTATTATATCTAATTTACAAGTGACTCACCTAGAATTTCATGAAGATCAATTTTTCCTGGATTGTCCAGCCAGTAAAAAATATCAACCATGCCCGTCTGCCTAATTTCTCACTCCTGTGCATCAAATAAACTCATCAACATGGTGTGACAGGCAATGACAGGGGGCCACTTGGAACCTACTTACTGCTAAGTGAGCAAAACGCGAGAGCGAATTCACATGTCGACTGCGAAGAAAATGACATTCTTCATAAAAATCTATCTGAAAGAATGAGTGAAGTCCTCTTTCTCTTTCAAGGTGGTTATGAAAGGTGGAGACCTTACCTTTTCTAATTTACTAACTAATTAAGGCTTTTTTATACTGAGAAGGAAAAATGTAGAGCAGGTGTCTTCTTGTGACATTTTTTTCACTCTCACAAATTTCAAATGTCTCATCTTATCCACTAAGTTGAGAAGTACTTTCTCAGTAAAGTAACTATTAATTGGCATCTAATCGCCTTAAAAATATCTTCCTGGGAAATGTATGGGCATTTCATGAAATCACTGGAATTTTTATAAATTTTCATTTAGAATTCTAAACTAGTACTACTATGTCCTTTAAGCTTTCCATTACTTTGTAAACACTCTTGCTGGCCACAGAGTATTTATAGAGTATATGCCAAACTTAATTCAACCAAGAGCCTGGATTTGTTTTTCAGTGTTTTGAAAACTGCATAAATTTTGATGATTGACACTCAGGGTGTGAGTCTTTTTCCTGGACTGAAACATAAATCTTTCTACTTTTGAATAATAAACACCCACAATTTAAACAGAGTAAAAGGGCTTTGGTTATTTGTTTTACAAAGTGCATTCACTATTAGAAAGTAGCCCTAGAAGAAACAACCTTTTCTCTTCATTTGATTTAAAAATTTCTCAGGAAAGATAGTAGGACTCGTGTTAATACTCTTACAGTTTCCCTCATATTATCAATGCAGTTCTTCTTAACCAAATCAACTCAGTTCAGCATTAGTACTAGTGTAGTTTCAGTTTTTCTGATAATATGACGTGGGTTAGTTAACTTGTCAAGTAAACAGCATATGTAGTCACAGACGTAGGCTATTAAGGGATATGTTTTAAATCTGATTCATATTTTACCCCTTAGAGTATATTTCCATATGACTATGTAACCTTATCTATATTTATTGATTATTAATTGAACTTTTAAATAATAATTTGACTATTACTAACAGTCTTTATCTTCAGCATATTCAGATCATAAAACATTTTCGATAATAGTAAATTTTTTAATTAATTTTTTCTTCTGGAAAACATGTTAAAATGTTTTTTTTCTTTTAAAATAATTTTTTAAATTCTCAATTAAAGTCGGCATGCAATATTATACTAGTTTCAGGTGTACAGTTTGGTGATTAGACATTTATATAATTTATGAAGTGATCACTCTGATAAATCAAGTAACATAGTAAATACAATGAAAGATAATAAAAGTGCAATTGAGTATCTTTTTAAAAGCCTGACCAACTTTGGTTGATGTGTTTCATCTGTTTTTCTTCTGACCTGCTCTCCTCTTTACACCCGTTGTGAATCCTGGGAGGCACCCCGCTTGCACTGAACTAACAGACTGTAATTATAGTTTGGCTTAGCCACTGGGGCGAGAGCACTGTCGGAAGTCAGAGTGGGGAAGGGGAGTGAGCCAGGTCAGGGTCACTGCAGGCTGGCTATAGTCCGCAGCTGAAGGTCCCAGCAAAAGTCAGATGGCTCCCTCAGCGGTACCATCCACATCCTTAAGTGTATAGCAACATCTCCCATCCCATTCAGCCCCAAAGTGAGCCTACCTACGCCATGCACACAGTCACTTTTTAAAAATCTCAAACATGAATGTGACACTTATTTCTTTCTAGGACCCTCACTCATATACAAGTAACAGACATCCAGGTATCTGGTGGCCATTCTTATTATCAAACATGAAAATGTACAAGTATATCTACTCAAAATTTAGTCTACTCGAAATGTAACCTAAGACTCATAGACTATACATTAAGGTTCTCTATGCAAACATTATCCTTTAGAAAACACCATATAATATTGTTTTTTAAAAAGCAAAAGTCAAGATTAATCCTTTCTAAAAAAAAAAAAAATGAACAGTTCTTTTTAGGATTTGGATGACCTAGTATTTCCTCACTCTTAACCAGAGTTTGTTAAACTACTATTAGACTCTTCATGTTTATGAAACCTTTATTCAATGACCTAAATGACGTTTGGTAAGGGGAAGCCTCACTATATAGATTTTCAAATTTCCAAATGAACATTTATTTTGATTTTTAGCCAGTTGACTTTGCAAATACATAAAATATTTGGCCATTATCAGATTGCACTAAAATTTGAACTTTGCCAAAACATACATTTGGTCTAAACCTGTATTATTTCCTTTTTTAAGGTTGAGGTTAAGTAAAATTTTTTGCATCTATTCTTTCTATTATTCTTCCCTTTAACTGAAAAATACGTATTTTAAAAAATTTTGTTCTTGCAGATTTTCTTTAATCGATGTCACTGTATTCCTATAAATGTACTTATAAACTTCTTTATAATAAGTCTTTGAAATCAGGTCTGTTTGTTTCTCTTTATTTTATTAAAGGTGAAAGTTCAGTAGAAAGAAGTTAATTCATTTGGATTGTTATTACTATCAAGTGTCACCTCTCTGCACATAACTGCATCTATAATGTCCCTGGCTTTTCATCTAGTTTACCCTTCTGAACCAACTCTCTCCTTGCCTGACCTTAATAATAATCCTCATTTTTGTATCTGCTTTCACTTTTCTACCAGTCACTTTAGGGCATGATGTTCTGAGGTGACCAGCCTGGACAGAGCCCCAGTCTGCTCTTTGTCTGAGACAGGAATCAGAATGTAAGCGAGCTTTAGTCAAGAGCCTACCCGTGAACTGTGGTAGACATTAGAGCAGCATCACAGCTTGCCTGTGATCATCTTTTTACAATGTAGAGTCCCCCTTTTACCTAGAGGTCACAGCTCCTTGTTCAGACACAGACTGGGTTTCAGCTACCAGTCGCCACCTTGTCTGAGTGCTTTTGGTCAGTGCATACATAACGCAACCACGCATGGCCCGCCACACACACAGTGTATGCTTAACACAACCGTACACGGCCACCCGGCATCCAGCGCACTGATAATCCAACCTACACTGAGGGTGAACCATAAATCGGACACTGGCTTTGCTTCTGAAGAATTTGCAGCTGTATCGGGGAAGTAAGAATGTGTGAAGAAAACGTATATTAAGAATGCTAGGTCTGTAACGAAGGTATGAAAAATATGTGCTGTGGAAACCCAGAACACTAAGCTAACAACTTAAAAGCTAACGAGCTTCTGCAATTCTTATGTGAAGAAAGAATTGCAAGCTGAGGGACTAAACCGCCGTGTTTTTGAAAACTCCCATGTATGTGCCGTTTTTGGACGGACTATCCCAGAGGCCACTGTTGGCGAGTGATGAAACAATGCACTAATGTCGCGCCCCCTGCGTGCTCGGATCCAGGGCACACGTGCTCTCACGTAGACCCTCATGCCGACGACGGATAAGGCTTTCTCTTTCCTCCCCTGCTTTCTGGTAGCTGCACTCTGAGAACCCGAATGTAATATTGCTTCGTGGCGTCAGTAAGGTTTTCACAGCCGAGATGCACTCTATGTATTGCAGGATTTCAGGCGAAGAGCGATCTCTCCAGCGAAAGTGGATGAGTGACAGGAGAGCATTCAGTGCGGAAGGAGCGCCATGTCTAAAGGCTCTGAAGTCAGAAGCGCAAAGGGATGCAGCCGATTCAGCGGGCTCTGACTGGCCGCCACCCAAGATGTCCTGGGAAAAGAAGGTAAAGAAGAGAGGTGAGTAAACAAGCAAACATGGGCCTTGTGGGGAACATGAATTTTTCGCAAGAGGCGCTTGAGAAGCAGGAGTGGTTTCTAAGGAACAGATGGACATAATCATACTGGGGTTTTAGAAGATCACTGGGTCAGTAGCATGGAGCAGGAGGCAGTGGGGCAGGACTAATAACGGTGAGGACGTGCCGGACGTGGGTGCCCATATGTAGGCCAGTGGGTCTCCACCTGGGGGGACTTTGTCCCACAGGAAGCCGTCCGTGGCTGGAGGTTGAGGGGGGGTGTGCTTCTGGAGTCCGGAGGCCAGGGATGCGTCCGAACCCTACCACGCACAACACACACCCCAACAATAAAGGCTTCTGACCAAAGTGTCAGTGCTGACTGTGGAGAAATCCTGTTCTACACAGAGGGGTGATGTGTCGGATCACACTGAGAGTTTAACTTGTGTTTCGGGAAAGACTAATGATGGCGAGCATTTTTTCAACTTTTCACTGCATTGATATATATTCTTTGGTGAAGTATCTGTTTAAATCACTTACATGTTTTAAAAAATTGGGTAATTTTCTTATTATTGCATATGGGAGGTCTCTAAATGTTTGCAATACCAGTCTCTTATCAGGTATGTGTTTTGTAAATATTTTCTCCCAGGCTGTTGCTTGTTTTCTCATTCTCCTAACCTGTCTTTTGAAGAACAGAGATTCGTATTTCTGAAGGAGTCTAATGTTCCACATTTTCTTTATGAATCATGCACTTGATGTTCTATCTAGGAAATCTATGCCTAATTCAAGGCCACAAAGACCTTCTCCTATGTTGTTTTATGGTTTTATGTTTTCCATTTAAATCACTAATATGCTTCGAACTAAAGTTTCTCCATGGTACAAGGTGTGGATCAACGTTCTTTCTTTCTGTTTTTGTGTTCTGGATGTGGTATCCAGTTGTTCCAGAAAAGTTTGTTGAAAAGACTCCGTTTTTCCCACTGAGTACCTATGCAACTCAGTAAAAAGTCAATTGATCATTAAAGGCACACCTATTTTCAAACATTTGATTCTGTTTCGTTGATCCATTTGTCTGTCTTTTTGCCAATACCACATTGTCTTGATTATGGGACATATTAATGTTCTGAAGTCAGGTAGTGAAAATTTCCAACTTTATTCTTTTTTCAAAGTCATTTGTCTCCTAAGTTCTTTGCATTTTCATATGAATTTTAGAACCAGCTTGTCAATTTCTTTAAAAGCCTGCTTATATTTTGAATGGGACTGCTTTGGTCTATAGGTTGGCAGGAAAAGAATTGTTATCTTGAAATATTGAGTATTCTGATTCATGAGAGCAGTAAACATTTACATGTATTTAGACCTTTAAAAAATAACAATGTTTGGTAAATTTAGTAAAATTTATATCTAAAAATTTCACATTTTGGTGGTAGTATAATTGGAATTTTAAAAATTTTAGTTTTTATTTGTTCCCTGGTATTCTTATGAAATACAATTCCAATTCTTTCCCATTTGGATATCTATTGTCAAATTTGGAAATGTTTGGCCTTTGTTTCTTCAAATATTACTGTTTTGTTCTCTACTCATTCCTCCCCTTCAGGAATTCCAACTGCACATATATTGAACTATATTTGCCCAGATCTCTGCCCATTTTTTTTGTCATTATCCTTTATGTGTTTTGGTAGGTTTTAATTGCTATATTTCAAGTTTAATAACCTTTTCTTCTGTAATACCTCATCTACTATTAATCCTATTTAGTATTTTTATCTCAGACATTTGAATATTTATCTCTAGAAGTTTAATTTGGGGCTTTTTTATATCTAACATGTCTCTTCTTGAACACACGTAATGCAATTATAGTAATTAATGTCCTTGTCTACTAATTCTGTCACTTATGTCACTTATAGGTAGGTTACAATAAACATTTCTTATCATAATGGGTTCTGTTTTTCAGCTTCTTTGAATGCCTGGTACCTTTCGATTGGATACCAGACATTGTTATTTTCACTTTGCTGGATGCTGTCTGTGTAAATGTTTCTATAAATATTCTTGAGCTTTGTTCTGGAATGTATTAAAGTTACTTGGAAGTGATTTGGTCCTTCAGGGCCCTGCTTGTGAGCTGTGTTATGCGGAGCCAGAAGCAGTGTTTAGTCTTGGTCAGTTGTTCTCAATTAGAGGTTATTTTGGCCCAAAAGGTGTATTTGGCAACATCTTGAGACATTTTTTTGTTTTCACTACTTGGTGGTGGAGGGGAGGGGTTGTGCTTCAAGCATCTAATTGGTAGAGGTCAGTGATGCTGCTAAACATTATATAACACACAGGATAGCTCTTCCTGACTCAATAAGGAATCATATAGCTCAGAATGTCAATAGAAGTGAGATTGAGAAACCCTGATCTATGAAAATGCTGATGAGTTTGTGCACTAAGGGATGAGCATATAAGGAGAGGAGAAGCCTAAACTGAGAATCATTTCTGAGGCGAATAAATAGTATTTTTGACTGACATTTGCATGAATATTCAGGAGAGTATGATTCTGTTAATTTGGATCAAGATATATGAGAAAGTTCTTAAGAGAAATGAAGGAAGCTTCCTGAAAATCAAAACAGAAAGTTGTCTCCCCTCCTGATGGGTGTGATGAATGTGGGAGAAAAGCCAGCAAAACTTCTTGCAACCACATTCATAGTAGTAGATGACTTCAGGCTACTGTGCAATCACAGAAAACGTATGTGAAAACGAAGTGGAAACATTTCTAAAATAAGTTTTCTTTCATTTTTAATTCTTGGATTTTTGGTTTTTGATGCCTGACGTATTACATCACATAGTGGACTCAAACATTGTAATATCAGGGACTTTTGGGGATGGATTAAGGCTCATGTTCCAACGTGAAGAGTTCCCGTATCCCCTGCTCTCCCTGCATCCTGCCCCGCTGCCCCCAACCCCGCCCCAGTAACGGGATGATGAGGTGGCACTGTCTTAATACTAAATCGTTATGTGTTACCTTTGGCATTCTTATCTGTCTGTATATTGTCGGTGCATGAATGTAAGAAAGTTATAGAAATAAGACACGTGCTTACTATGACTAAATATAAGCCTATCTTGATAAGGTATTTAGGAGAAGTTCTTTTACCAAAATAAATATCATGAACAAATGTTGAACCGTTTATGTTCAAGTTCATCTAGACTGGAGATATTCATTAGGAAGCCGAAACACAGGTATTGTGTTTATAAGAAAGTGTCAGGGTTGGGACATAGTTAACGCATTCGTGGGGAGGGAGAGGGCAGAGCACATCCAGGGAAAGCGTGCAAAACAAGAGAAGGGATGGTCTGAAGGAAGAGCATCTGAGACAGTTTAATGTAACACGAGAAGCTCCTAAAACAGATTTATAAAATTTTTCTTTGTTTAGACTATCAAGTAGTAAAACCTTAAGTTTCTAATGTCTTAAATCAAGAGCATAAAAGAGATTTCGATCGTTTTCTGATAATATCTATAAACATATGTAAACATCACGTGAGTGGAACTTAGTAAAGTAGTAAAGTAGAAAAAGTTCACAAAACTTATAGTGGATTATTTTATCAGGGCATCTGGGAATACTTAACATGATGTAATCACACAGCAATTTTAATGCACCATTTTCTTCTTGGTACAGATTTCTCCTCTGTCTACTGAGAAAAAATGGTATATATTTGGAGTCAAATGGGTACAAAGCATCAAGGTAGCTTGTATATGTTAATTCTCGAGATTACAGAATGAATTCTTGTAGAATTCTTTGCTTTTAGTACCCGCTGCGACGTCATAAAGAATTATGCAAACGTGTGTGTAACGGCCATGAAAGGTTTAAGTAACAACCGCTGATAGAATCCATTGACGAGCACGTCGTCGCTAAAACCCCAAACAGCTGGACTCCCATGTGCGTGTTGTCCTCTCCTTTCTCCCTTCGGTTTTGACAGCTTCAGGTTTTCGTTAATAAATCATTTCTCCCTCAGCACGTAGAGGTTGTTTGTTTTCTGAAACAGAAAATTTAAATTAAGTTTAAAGAAATAGTTACATGATGAAATAAGGGTTATTTTCCAAATGGCAAAAAGCATTAAAGATGCCGAAGCCAGAGGAATTCACGGTGATGGTGTACCCATCTGTGTGCCCGTTGGTGTTTCCTCACCGACCAAGCCTGTGAAGATGGCGTTATTCAGAATGTGAAATAGCATTATCTGGGAAAACTGATACATTGTGAGGGCCCAAACAGGATTTTCAGATACTTTAAAGTAGACTCAATAGAATGCTAATGTCTGGATTCTATTAAAAGTCAAATATTAAGCAGAATTTGGAGAACACTCTATTCTTCTGTCGTATTTGCGGAAATGTCCACTTACGATAATTAACAGTTTTATCCTTTAGAGTATACGTTTTCCTAAGCAACCAAGCATATTTTATGGGATGAGTGCTCCTTTAAACACCTCTTGATGATCTGAAGCCTGACACTGAGTAAGACACCTGATTCACAGGAATCTGACGTGGCAATCTGCATAAGCATAGTGAGAAATGATGAGCAGAGACTGATATTTAGTTCTTTTACACCAAGCACAGTGCCATATAATATGTTCAAGAATATGGAATATGTATGTTCAAGAAATATTATTACTTAGATCTATTTCAATTCACTAAAACATTATAAAATCAGATTCTATTACTTTAGAACTGGGAATAAATTATATATCATCTGAATTGATGTTTTCCTTTCTTGGCCAAGATTTTATATATTTGTAAAAGTATTGAGAGAAGAAATTTTTAAAAAGCAAAACAAAACAGGACCAAGCTTTTAAACCCTTTTGATAAAAAGTTAGCCTTTCTTGTTTAATCATTAAGTTGATCCCTTAAAAATCTCAACTAGAAAATAGTTGAGCAAATGAGCTTTGCTGCATATCAATCAGATTTAAGTTTTAGAATTGTTTAAAGTGCTTATCTAGTCCTGTCTTCCCACTCCATCGGTAAACTCTTCAGTCTGTGACAAATTATCATTTTATCTCCACCTAAATCCTTCCACGGTTCACCTATGTAGTCTTATCTGGTGAGCGCTTTAAATTCAATAAAGTAAATTCCAGTTGTTTCCTAACTAAAAAAATTACATCACCCAAAAGGGGGTGTAGAATGAGGAGGGAGCGATCCGAAGGTGCTGCTGGGCAGCACTGTCCATGTGGGGGCAGGTGAGGAGAAGGCTCTCCATGAGGACTCAGAAGAAAGAGCCAGAAGCTCAGGAGGAAGACCAGGAGAGGGCTGGCATCTCAGAAGAAAGGAAGAAGTAAATTTGAGAAGAGCATGTCCTTAAGAGTCCTAAAACTCCCCTAGAGAAAAAGGAGAAAGAGTCGTATACAAGAGCTACATTATTGCATCCCCTGGCTTCTGGGAAGAAATTTTCTGTAGAGCAATGGAATTTTTTAAATGATTAAAAATAACCCTGTCCTCACGCTGCTCACAGGGGCTAGTGGGGGACACCCACTTCAACGAGTAATTAAATACTTATCCAGCATGACGGTATCACAACAGAGACATGTAAAAATGTCATAGGAATGGACATAAATATTCACTCTGCCTGGATGGAGGGAACAAGAGCGTTTAGAAATACAGTGGTATTTGAACTGGGCAAGTGGATGAAGACGTACATTTGGCAAAAGGGAAATACTCTAGGTCCGACTTATGGGAACGAAATGTCGGCTGCAGAAAGGCGAGCAGTTTGGTGGATCGGGCCGTTCTCACAGCCCCATCCAGAGGGTCGATCTCTCCGGCATCTGTCGTGAGCCTGACGCAGTAAGTCACCCTCCCCGTTCTTTCTGTGGAATGCCAAACCTATCTTATTAATAACGATGTGTACGTGTTGTCATAAATATTCATTATTAGTAACAGCATCTTAGCATATTCATATTAGCGTGTTTCTATTACTCTGCAGACACCCAATATTCAAAAGAAATTAAGTGAAATATGTTTATGTACTCATTTCACAAACTTACTTAATTATCATCAAATATTTACTGAATATCTACTTCAGCCAATATCTAATTAAGGATGATTTTATTACTCCTATTTAATAATCCTATAACTTCATTGCTTTCATCAATTTATTTATATTCTTTGAACTAATGATTATAAGTTCTATATTTTAAAAATAAAAATATAGAAAAAGCATTGATGTTATAATTATTAGTTATGATGCAATTTCCAATAGTAAAAATGGAAGGGAATTGTTAATTATGATATAAGAACTGTACTGTATATGATATAATTATTAATTAGTTTAATTAGAAAAATATTCAGTAACCTGGAAAAACCTGTAATAGCATGTTACACAGAAACAAGTAAATATCAAAGTGATGTACATTGTGAATATAGTTATATGGCACATTTATAAAGATGAAGAAAAGACAAAATTACAATAACAATGTTACAGTAACAGAGTGTGATAGTCTTTTGATGAGTTTGATGTGTGAACTTGGCTAGGTTGTAGTCTCAAGTTACGTAATCGAACACAACCTAGGTATGGCTGAGGGACATCTTTTAGATGCGACTAAGGTCCATAATGAGTTGACTTAGGTAAGAGAGATTATCTGAAATTATCTGGGTAGGCTCAATTCAATCTGCTGAAAAACCTTAAAAGTAGGACTCAAGTTTCCATAATGAAAAGAAATTCCATTTATGGACGGCATTTTCAGCCCTACACAGGAGGCCCAGCCTACCCTTCCTGAAGTCCCCCTGCCCTACGGATTTCACATGCACCTGGCCATCCTCCATGATCATTTGGGTCAATTTCTGCAATAAATCTTTCAATGTGTATCTCCTATTGACTCTGCTCTGGTTGAATCCTGGCTGATTCAGATTTTGGTAACTGGAAGTGAAATGCTGCCGTAAGAAAGATCTAAAGTGTGGAAGTGGTTTTAGAATCGGCTACTAGGCGGAGGCTGAGAGAATTTGGGGAGGAATGATTGAAAAGCCTATATCGCCTTCAACTGACATGTTAGAGCTCTGGACGTTAACTCTGCTAGTGAGGGTGTAGAGAGAAGGGAGGAACGTGGTAGAGAAAACACGCTGTCTTAAAGAGAATACCGAAATCATCATGAACAGAATGTTGTTGAAATACAGACTTTAAAGGTACTGCCAGTAAAGGCTAGGGTAGGAAAGAGAAATGTGTTATCAGAAACTACAGAAAAGGAATCCTTGCTATACAGTGGCAGGAAACTCAGCGAATTGTGTCTTTTCTTTACATGAAACAAGCTTGTAAATGATGAACTTGGATGCTTTACTGAGGAGATTTCCAAGCAGAGTGTGAAAGATGCATCCTGTGTTCTTCTTGCTGCTTATAGCAAAACCAAGAAGAAAGAGATAATCTAACTGTTAAGCAAGAAGGGAGTAGGACTTGGTAGTTTTGGAATTCTTGGTCTTTCTAGATTGCAAAGGTGCTAAAATTAAGAGATTTGTTCTCAGGAAAGCATGCTCCTGAGAAAAGGCCAAGGGTGGCTGGAAATTGTTTGTCTAGCGCCTTAGAAAGTTCAAAAGATCACAATATTCAGTCACACAGAGGGCTTGAAGGTATTATGCATGTGACTCGCGGGCCTTCTCAGTCATATCAGCTGAAGCTGGGAATAGAGACGTGGTTATCCAAGAGAAACTTATGGAGAACCCTCTCGTCTAATGGAGTGAATTCTCATAACATACATGGGAGAGCCACAGAGTTCTTGCCAATGTTATACTAGCAGAAACACCTCCAGCTTGGGCCAAAAGGGACATAGAAAATACTGGTTATCACGTCCCCAGCATGTCAATAAAACTAATCATCTGAGAAAATGTGCCACCTTTGAAGAGAAAGAAGGATGACTCCTTGGGCAAGGTAAGGAGCCTGGGAAGTGGAGCCACAAGCTATGGAGGATTATTTCTGAGACTTGAAGCCAAATGCAGCTTTCCTAGATGATATCAAAATTGTTTGGGACCAGTAGCACCAAAAGATAACAAAGTTGTGTTGTTTTAAGCCACTGGGTTTGTGGTCATTTGTCATAGCAGCAGTAGGAATTTAAAACACAGATTTAGAAGTAAAACTTTTCTTATTATTTTTATTTTTCAAATTTTCTGTAATATTTTTATTATCCTTTCAATTGAAATTTTTTTTCTCAATTTCAGAAAAGGTTGGAAATTTTCCCAATATTCCTAAGATAGTAGATGGAAGACCAAGAATTTAAACCCGTGGTTTCTAACTAACTCATATATGCTGTCCACTCTACAGCATTAAGCTAAATATGATGACATAATGAAAAAATAAAAGAGATACAGCCCAGACGCCATTTACAGATTTCTGTACTCAAGCAGTGATCATCTTACTTCCAGGAGCCAGCTATATGGGAAACATTGAAAGCACAAAGCTAGTAAGAGAGTGTCTGCTCTAGAGAAGCTGAATGTCAAAATATATGAAATTTAGAAAATCTAACGTTGCTGTGGCATGAAAGTCACCTTTTTGTCATGACAGAAAGATGTGCTAGGCAGGTCGTGGAGTTGAGAGAAAGAAGTTCTGTGTTGGACAGGACCGTATTCTGGGAGAGCTTGCATGTCAGACCTTCACACTGACATAATGCACATCGAAGCGCTGGCTTGTGAGGACATTATATCCACAATGAAATCATTGTTTAAACAGGATCGATCCATAGGAGATTCAAAAGGGAAGCAGAGTAAGAGGTGCCAGATAAGAAATGTTGTAGCAATTCAGACATCAGGCCATGGGAGATTAACCTGAGGTGGTAGTGAAAACACAGGAGGATGAATGAATATGATTAATTTTCAAAGAAAATATTTGTAGGTCTTCATAACTCTGACCTGATGAAATGCAAGAAGAAGCAATCACTGTGACTGTGTATTTACAATCTGTGAGGCATGAAATCACATCAGACCTAGCAGTGGATCCAGTCTGTGTGTGTCAGTGTCTACAGCAGAAAAGCTCACTCCAGCAGCGTCCTCTGCAATTAAATGCAGAGCTTTAAAGAGGAAAAGAGTGGTTTAGAGGAGACCATAGGTCGGGAAATGGCACCTGGTCGGCTGTAGGTAGCGTTTGCAAGAAATGGAGGAGGTGATTGTCTGTGAAAAGGAAAATAAGATGGATCCCTTGGAGCTTGGGGAAGAAGAACTATGGGGCAAAATACCCAATACTTACAGGATTCTAAGAGGACCCCCAACAGCCAACAGGCAGGTGGACTAAGCAGGTGGGCCTTCCCTCTGACATACCAAAAGGCTGTCATCTGGCTCTGAACTCCTAGAGAATGTGATGTGACCGATTCTGTCACCTCATTATATGTCTAGCAAAGTGACATCCATGAAATTGCACTATATACCTTTGTCAAGTACCTAATATTGGTTTTAATATAAATCTTTGAATTTTATAATAATGACATACACTCTTAAACTGAGTCAGTAAAAGTATTAGAATTCAAAGATAAAGTGATTCCTACCTTCAAAAAAGTTAAAATCTAATCTTATCTTCATTGATTCAGAGTCAAATGCATTGCTGTATTCAAAAATACGATCTTGGGGTGGGAAAACTCCTAAATATTGAAAATTGGCTGAAAAGTGACTTTTAAGTAGATACACTCATTTTCAATTAAGTTTAAATATTTTTATTTCAATGATAGTGACTTAAATATAAATGAAGCTCCATTTTCTTGTTTCTGAGACAAAATGTGACCACTTTCCTCTACAATCAAAACCTTTGGTTTTGAAGAAAAATGTGGCAGATGTTGTGTGCCCTCTAGTGGCCACAAGAATATTTTTACATCTTGCCATAAATTTCAGTGGTTGTGTCAAGAACGTAATTCACATCAGACATTA
The DNA here is from genome assembly GCA_003508835.1 of Eonycteris spelaea. NCBI lineage: Eukaryota > Metazoa > Chordata > Mammalia > Chiroptera > Pteropodidae > Eonycteris > Eonycteris spelaea. The sequence goes on from PUFA01000106.1 coordinate 179,862, forward strand.
ATTAACATCACACCTTAAATGTTTCATTGACTCTTACTTTATCTTAACTGCAGTGGCATAAACTCGAATTCCAACCTCTTGCTAGAACATTTAGTTTCAAACCACGGAAAATTTGGTCAAACTAACACAGTAAGGGCCATGTCCAATAACTGTAAAAAAATTCAAATTAATTTTCCTCAGAATATTTATATAGTTTCCATTGCCTGTTATGCTGTGCTAATATGAACCAACAGGTGAACAGAGGACATCTGGATACTCAGCTGTCGTGTTAGTCAAGGTTCTACAGAGAAACAGAACCAATGAGATATCAGATATAGAAGGAACCGATCACGTGGTTGTGGAGGCTGCTGAGTGTGAAACCGGCAGGGCAGTCACGTGAGAGCTAATGGTGCAGCCTAATCCAGAGTCTGCAGGCAGGACAGGAGACTTGGCCCCGCCAAGACTTAAGATGGAATTCTTTTTGGTTTGGAAAACCTCAGTCTTTTTCTTTTTTAAAGGGCTTGACGTGATTTCGCTAGATCCACATACTTTCCAGAGGGCAAGCTGGCGATTGTGAACATAAATCACATCCGCAGATTCCTTTACAGCAGCACCTGGACTGGTTTGACCCAACAACCAGCCACCATCCCCTAGCCAAGGTGACGTGTATGAGAAGCCCCCACCAGTGCCAAGCACAACTTCAAGCGCTTTAAGTGTGTGGACTCGGTTTTTGTCCTCGTCACAATTACTAAGAAGCAGCTTCTCTTAGTGACACATTCAGAGGAAACCGAGGCACATATTGGTAAAGTAACTTGACCACGGGTCACAGCAAGTAAGAGAGGGTGTTGGGATTGAGCGAGAGTCCTTTTTTAATACTAAATATTGATGTTTCGATGCATCTGTGTTCCACTTTTCACGGAATGTTTCAGGTGTACACAAAAAACAATAGAGAATGTGGAACATCCTTGCACCTTCCAGTTAGCTTTGTCGGATTTTACCAATTGGCTTCATTATTTTCTGAATTTTTAAAAAAATAAGTAAGTCATACAAATAACAGTTAAGGTCACTTGTGTCTCTCTCCCTAATTCTACAATGTACCCTCCCCCTGCAGAAGTAGCCACTATTCTGAATTCGCATTTATCATTCCCATGAATGCTTTCTGACATTTTATACACATATTTGTATTAACAAAAATTACACTGTATCATTTTTTCCTTATTTTTAACTTGAAATGATAGTATGATATGATGTATAACACATTTTGTTGAGTTAAAAATACATTTTAACTACTATTTAGCATTTCACTATTTGAAATGTACCACAATGTATTGTTCCATTCTCCTGCTAATGGGCATTGGATTATTTCAAATGCCCATTACAAATAATATTGCAGTTAATAGTCTATGCGCATGCCATTGTGTCTCCTATGAGAGATTCTCACAGTGTATGCAGAAGTGCAATTACTAGTGGGGACAGAGATCCTAAGGTGAGCTTGAAAGGTTTTCCTCTTCCTGGTGTCCACACCTTTGTGTAAGCCCCACCCCTTGAGTGGGTGGCACCCCTGTGACTTGCTTGTAACCAATAGGATATGGCAAAGGTAATAAGATTTCACTGCCATGATTAACTTACGTAAGACTGTGATAGCAGACTAGAGCATGAGGTTCCCCTGACACCACTGATAAAGTCATCAGCTTCGGGGGAAGCGCAGAAGGCAGGGACCTGCAGAGAGACTCTAGGACTCTAGGGCTGCCCTCAGCCAATGGCCAGCAAAAACCGGGATCCTCAGTTATTTGCACAGTCACAAAGAAATTACTTTGGCCAATTTACACTTCAAAGCTGTAGTAGGCAAACTGATGTCCCCTAGTTCTAATCCTCAGAACCTGTGAATGTACTACCTGACATGGCCAAAGGGGCTTTGCAGATGTGGTAAGGTTAAGGACCTTGCGATGGGAAGGGCATCTTGGATGATCCAGGTGAGCCCAATCTAACGATATGAGGTTGTAAGAGCAGAGGACTCTAACTTTTGGGGGGAGATGAGGGAGGTCAGGTAGAGAGATTGGGAAAGAGAGAGGAAGAGGGTCAGGTAGATGCAACATTGCTGGCTTGGAAGGTGGAGAAAGGCGATCACAGGCCAAGGAACATAGGTGACCTCCAGAAGCTGGGACGATAAGTTAAAGTCCGTAATTGATACAGCTAGCTGGTCAACTTCCCTTTTATCAAATGCAGTCAACTCCTTTATCCTGAGCGGAGACCCTGGTAACCCTGTTTTGTCTGGTAATAACAGACTGCATGTAGCTATAATGTGCCTGGTGTATCTTTTTTTCCATTCATCCTTGTTATTTTCTTTTAAATAAACTTCATATTTTAGAGCTGTTTGAGGTTCACAGAAAAACGAATGAAAATTACGGAGTTCCCACCTACCCCCTGTCCCCACACACGCACAGCCTCCCCCCTGTCAACATCCCCCGCTGGGATGGGATGTTTGTTACAGCTGATGTACCTACAGTGAAACGTCATTGTCCCCAGATTCTGAAGTTTCTATTAGGGTTCACTCATGGTGTTGTGCATTCTATGAGTTTTGACAAATGTATAATGACTTGTGACCACTAATGTAGTATCACATAGCATCATTCACGGCCCTGAAAATCCTCTGCACTCTGTTGATTTCTGCCTCTCCCCTAATTCCAGCAACCACTGATCTTGTTACTCTCTACACAGTTTTGTCATTTTTAGAATGTCACGAAGTTGGAATCATACAGTAGGTAACCCCTTAAATTGGCTTGTTTAATTAGTAATAGGCATTTAAGGTTTCTCCATGTCTTTTCATGGCTTGATAGTTCATCTCTTTTCTTGTGTGTGTGTGACATTTGTATTTTTAAATGCATAAAAATATGTTTTCATCTCAAGGCATTTTGTATTTATATTTGGTTATAAACAGTTTTTCTGTCACTTAAATAGCTTAGCATGTAAGGACCGATTTTGACCCTACAAGGCAATCACCACCAAAAAGGTTTCTAGTAGGATTTAGTTAATTAAATCATTTGTTTAAAAACTAAGAAAAGAGCATATGTATATATTTTAAAGTGGCATTCCTGTGGTATATAAGAACAGTTTAATATGAATTTCTAAACATTACATGATTAAAAAATCTAAAAGTTTATATGTTTTTTTTTTTTGATGTATCAGCACTAGACATTTTTTGACATACAACTCTTGAAAGTTGTAGAAAACATTAAAAGCTGGTTGGTAGTATCTCTATTCTCATGTCCAAGGATGCTGTGATACTGACACTTGGCCAAGATAGGGATTGGTGTTCTGGCGGGTAATTTGTAATGTGTTTCTTTAGAGTCCACGTGCCTCCTAGGGGTACTTAGTACAAGTTTGTCTACTTGGTTTATTGAAAATGGTTTGTACCTATTTCACCTGTTTTAAACCAGTCTGTTTTTAGCTGCATGAGCAGTGGAGTATAAAAGACCCAGCCAGTGAACTCGTCCATGACCCCCGCCCTTAGCATGTTGTCATGGCCACAGATGAAGCACGTCCGTCCTGCGTCTGAGAAGAGTCTGGAAGTTACGCCTAGAATTCTCTGCTCTTCCTTATGTTTCTCTCCTGCTGCATCCCATCTTTTACCTTTGTTAAAGCTTTATATGCATTTACCTCATGCACTTTTGTGACGCCTTCTAATTATCTGACCCCGAGTAATTGCTTCACTTGTGCTCTGAGCAGGATCCATGAAATGGCCCTTGGCCTATAACTAAGTGATAGATAAGGCTTTGCTAGGAAGGAAGGACGATGAGGAAGCAGGGGGTGAAGGGTGCCAGGCCAGCTCCCCTAGACCAGCCCCCAGGCCAGCTCCCCCAGGCCAGCGCCCCCAGGCCCACCTACAATTGAGTGATTCTGTGACCTCTGACCACAGGAAAAAACAATCAACTTGAAAGTGGGTAGATCTGGGCGCTGAGGGAAATAACCTCAATGGAGGAAGAAGAAATTCAGACGAAAGGGAAGTCAGTCAAGAATTCTGTACCTTGGCTGCTTTTGGCTGCTCCGGCAAAAATGAGAAAATGAGAGTAACTAAGAAAAAAACATGAGGCTTCTGGTCTGCGGAGACAGCTGCACTGATTGTGTCCCTCATGGGTGGGGACATAGGAAAGCAGGGAGTAGAACAAGCATTTTTTTTTTATTTTTATGGTAATGTTACCCTGCCTCACTGACAATCCCTCAAAAGGCTTGCAGGCTTTGGGTGTGGTGAAGGGCAAGGCAGGATCAAGGACACCCTGAACCTGGGAAGGTTCAGAGAGCTCAGGCGGAGCACTGTGTTGCGGAAAATGCGGACACCCTGGTCTGTTGAAGCTGGTTGGAAGGCAGGTTATGTAAAAATGCCTTGAGCATTGATCCGTTTGCATAGTACAGTCCACCTTATGCATGCTCAGTCGAGTAATCCTGAGGATGCTGAAATGTGAAGAGCAGACGCCTCGTATCGGTTGCATATGATGAAGCACGCTCCCATTCTCAGGCTTTTACCCGAGAAATGATCGATGCGGTAAGTGGGGCTCAGATGCTTGGGGTTCTGGTGCGACCCCGCCCACTCCTATCCCTCCACCCCGTGGAAAAGGAAAGCAGGTGAGAGGCCCCTGTGGCAGACCCATGGGCTCCGGCCCTCCCAGAGTCAAGCGATGGGAAAAAAGATTAGCGACAGGGAACCTAAGGAATGTTAAGATGAAAAGGATGCAAAATCCCCAGGACATTATTACACAGGGCAGGCAGATAACAAAAAATGCCATTGAAAAGGGCATTGGAATAACTGCCAAAATTTTCAGATTGCCAAAAGAGGTTCTGTGTCCAGCTGCTCCACAAGTGCAAAAAATTATAAAAGTATTTGTTCATTTTATCCTAGCATGATGAATTTTTTAAAATCTTATGGTGATCTGAAGGAAGGAAGGAAGGAGAAAAAGGAAGGAGAAAAAGATTCCTTGTACCCAGCACTGAGTAAAGCAATGGGAGTTTGAAGCATCACGTGAGGTTGTCCCAGGGCAGAGACGGTGGGGCCTTTTGTAGCAGTGTATTTTTGGCTGTTTGCGTGGTGCAGGTGAAATGTCATGGTGTGACCGAAGAAGTTTGATTGGAATCGTTCTACAGTGGCTCATGGTGTATTGTCGTATCTAAACCATTAATAGCAAAGTAAAAAGTAAAAAGGCAATAGTTAAGTTATAGAGATGTGGTAAATTGTCTGCTGTACACATGGCTTACAGTAGAAATGTTTGAGCAGATTTTTTACGGTTGTGTATCTGGTCTACCAGAATGTGTTACTGGGAGGTGTGAGGCAGCACTGGACAGGGGGATGGGCAGCTCTTCCCTGCACAGGGGGAGGGGTGCTGCGAGAATCTGCTCCGTAGTTTCGGACATGCTGGATGGAAACCCTTCCAATCACCTTACCCCCAGATGTGCTAAATGATAGCATACGTAACCATGGCAGCGTAGCATGCCTGGGGGCATCAGTACATTTCTGACTGATTAAGGGTATGTTAGGTACAAATACATTATCACCCTTTTTAATAACCCAGTATGACTTCTGAAGAAAGTTGGTGAATCCCGGAGGTTAACTGCAGACTAACTGTGCCAAAGGGACTCCTCCACCGGCCTCAGCCGTGCCCGAGAGGGTGCTGACAGTTTCAGCCTGCAGCAAGCCAAGAGCGCCTGGTGTTCTGTGATTGGTTCAGCTAACAGCTTATTGTTTTATTTCGGTTATGGAAGAAAGTCAAAATCTTGAAGCGTTCGTGGTGGACAGAATCTGACACAGGTTTCCGGAGCTCCCACAGGGATGTTCTGATTCTCCCGCTTATTGCAACAACCTGTCGAGAAGAAGCTTTGATTTGATTGAGTTGAATGTTCTGTTATACATTCTGTTGACGATGTCATGTTGATCTCTATCCAAAGATCAAGACTAATTAACCAGCTAAAATACAGGTTCGAGAATACATGATGACAGCCCTACAGCCAGAGACACTAGCAACTCTCCTCAAACTACCCAGACGAGCCACCGTCTCTGCCAGCTCAAAAACTCAAACAAAAATGCATTGGCTTGTTTTGTTTCATAAAATTAGCCCCACTTACCACGTTACCAGATCAAAAGCAAAGCTGAATTTGAGTGGAGTTTTGAACAGCAGCAGCCCGTCCCGGACAGTCACAGAGCCATTACCCAATGGATGTTTTGGTGTCCTGCGACCTGGGCGATGCTCAAATGACCTGGTGTCCGCAGCTCCAACCACACTGGCTGACGCTTTGGCCAAAAGCCCGTTACTGCCTCCCAGGGGTAACCGCTGAGATTGTAGGTTAGATGTTTTTCAATTGAAATCTCCAGGTAGTCTCTTTGACAAGCAATTGTTGGCCTGTTGTGCTTTAGTGAAACTCGCTTTTATTGTTACAGAGAGGTGCAGAATTATTTTGAGATCTAAAATACCCATCATGGTATGCATTATGCAAAAATAACATTCTAACGGGGAGGAAAATCCAGCAGACGCTCATAGAAGGGACCTGGGCTGTTCAAGTGCACGGGACTGGGAGATGCTGCGGTACACACAGAGGTGCTGCTGTGCCCTTGCACACCCCCCCACCCCGCCATTACATCCCCCAAGGATCTGTCTAACCCCGTAGCCCAGCAGGCCCTTCCTGTGGCAGCTCTCAGAGGATGCCAGGCAGGCAGCCTGGCTCACGTGTCGCCGTCCCACGTGACAGGACAGTGCTCGGTCCAGAAAGCGCCGTGATGGGCAGCTGACCACATTTTGAATAAGGAAGGTGAAGATACATCTGCTCAACACGTAGGATTAAGAACTGTGTTTCTTAGTTGTGTTTCTTGTGGTATCAGAGCGACTAGGTCCTAAGAATATGGTGTAGCTTTGTAGATTCTTGGCTATTAGCCAATAAACTAGAAATGTGATTCAGAAAATGAGAAAATGAGCCTATTTTTCCCAATAAGCCTTTTAGAATTATTGTTTTTTTAACTGTGTGCACATTTAATTATGATTTAAAAATTAAATTAAAAAAAAACTATGATATGTATACTTAATGTATACCTAACAAATGTTCTAACGAATCACAAAAAGAATATCATCACAGCTAAGAAAATTGTTTCCTTTATCTTCTCTATAGTTTCCATTATTCTTTGATGTAAATAGACGAAATATATCTCCAAGTTAAAGAAAATGAGCCCCCAGTAATTTGACTCTGCCTCTGACTTCATAGCTGGCACTATAGAGTATAAAACAGAAAAAGAAAAGACGAGAAATGAACAAGGAGGCTGTTGTGGGTGGTTATTAATCAAGAAAGCAAAACAGAATTTGAATGACTTTATACAGGTTTGGGAAATGGCGTGCTGGGGGTAATTGTGGCAGATCGCCTTATTTTTGACACCGAATGTTCGTAGAGAACTGTAAGAAAACTTCGACTGTGGCCTGGGCAGGGAGTCAGGTTAGGTCAGCCTGCTGTGTGGGTGTTCCTGCTCCATGTGCCTTAAAACAAAACACAAAAAGTAGGTCATATACTCGGCAAATACACGCAAGTCCTAGCAATTAAACACCAGGAGTGACACTTGTTTGGATGAATGAGTCTATTTTTTTTAAAGTAGCCTTTCCAAAAGTCAGTAATACAAGATATGGGGAAGAGTAAAAATTAATCATTCTACTTAGTTTCACTGAGTACCCAATCAACAATTGGTGCAGTAGAAATGAATGTGGCCATTAAAACATATTACACATAGATTTAGGTCCAGATGTATCTTCCTTACAGAGGTCACGTATTTTACACAGGGAATAGGAGCGAACACAGTCTCCTAACTTGGCTCTGAGAGACAGAAAAAGCGATACCAAGGGCATTAAGCTTTCATTCAAAAATACATCCCTCTAGAAAGGCTTTGGACTTTATTTTCTTTCATTCAATATATAGCCTAGTCAAAACTTACAGTGAAATTAAATGGCAAGGACGTTTATATTCTCTGTGACTAGAGTGACACTTATCAACACATCAGACCTGGTCCACGTGAATCTGTGACCAGACATTAAAAGGAAAAAAGAAGCAGGACCCGCTGGGCTTAAGCCATTTCAGGGCCCCCGCACTCTTGATTAGCACTTCAGAGAGAGACGACTGCTGGGCTTTCTTTCTGAAAGGATTGTCATCGAGCCTTCTCCCATTTCCATGACAAGAATATTAGGGATGCAAATTTATGAAAACTCTTCAAATGTTAAGCTCGTTCAGTGTAACGGGATTTCACCACCTGCCCTGGTTTTTCCAGTGAGGCCACACATACTGTTCTCTCTGTGACAGACTCAGCTGAAGCTGAATGAGGTCGAACTGTGGAAAAAACTTGTTGAATATTCAGATGCGATTAGAAAGATATAATTTGCCTATAAGTAAAGATTTAAAGGCAGCTCATTACGTTGCATTCCTTCAGGTATAAACGGGAATAGATCATCATTGCAATATTAAAGGATTTGTTGTTTTTTTTTCCCCCTCAGGAGCAAATCTGTGAATCAGGAAACGTCACACTTTATATGCTTGTACCATATAAAAAGAGATACTATGTGTTAGTTAGGCTCGTGGTTGAGCGTAGAAGTCCCTAAAATGTATGGATTCCTAAAAGCTTTACACATATTTAGCATTTGGGGCAAGCGAATTTTTGTTATGAATATGACCATTTGAAAAAGCAAGACCGTTTAAGAGTGTGAGACTCTTGGCTTTTAAATATACAGTTCTTCAAAGAAGAGCCATTTTGGGAGTAAGGAAAGTTTATATTTTCAGCAGTGCCTTACAGGGTGTTGGTTTTTCCTCTTGAACTGAGAACAGCAAAGGTGACTGAGCGCTGTAGGAAAAACTTCCTAATAAAGCCCCGTCTCATAACCAGAGTCTTCGTTTTCAAATCTCACTTTGCCTAGTTCAATATTTCTCTATTCATCAAAGAATAGCTTTGAATAACTTGATTTATTAGCATTATGAAAAGGTTTTTTTCCCCTTTCCTCTTTTTTAATTTATACTAAGAATAGCAAAAGAAATAGCTGCTTAGTCCTTTTCAAAAGAAATGTCATTATTTCTTTTCAAAATATTTTATACAGCTTATGACTCAGATATAAATCATCATGCCCAGTGAACAGAGGGACACTATTATGGGTAATCAGGACTATTTGCCTATCCAGAAAGTACAAATACATGTTTTATATATAAGGTCTATATTAAGGAATCACAGATAAGAGAGTATCACATCTTTCTTAACTTCTGGAAAAGCCCCTCCCGAAACCCCACTCAAGGAGCACCTTGTTAGAGAAACTGACCATACTCTCGCAGTGAATTATTCCCTCCTCTGTGATTATTTCATACTGCTTTGTAGATCACTTTGCATTATTTATGTCTGATTTAACTCCTGTCTAGACAGTGAACTCCTTCAGATCAATGGCTCTGTTTTTCTCCCGTGTGTATTTTTAACACCTATTAATTGATTCTTTCATTCAGCAGACATTCATTGAGTGTTTTTTAGGTGTCCGGCACTGTGTTGGGCATCTAATTCAAAATGGTGTTGAAAGTATAATGGTCCCCTTCTGTCTAAAGTTTCCTTCCGGTGGAGAAGACAGACATAACGTTTATCGGTCTGATTCTTAATAACAACTGATAAATGTTAAGACAAAAGTATACATGATGCTAAATAGGCAAATATAAGGTAGAAAAAGGACAAAGCCTGAGCTGACATCTGTAGTATGATACTAAGTTAACCAACCAGAATGATGGCTGGAGTGAGATGGGGAAATGTTTGGGGAATTGAGAAAAATGCAGGAAGATGTTATATGGTGCGAACACCATGGCCATGCCAAAGGGCTGTCCCAGAGTAATGGGAACACAAAGCGGTGATTGGGGATGAAGAGGAGCTGAGAAGGGGGTAAGGCCAAGCCATTTAAGGATGGTGTTGGCCAGGTTAATGATCTCATCTTTTCTCCTCGGAGCAATAATAAATCGGTGAAGTGACTGGGTGAGGCGATGGTTTAATGAGATCTGCCTTCACTCTAGATTTTACATGTACTGATCATTGCAGTGGAGAAACCAGATTGGAGCAGAGTAGGGATGGAAGGTGAAAGTCAGTGAATGCTGGTCTGAGCCTGGTATGTACATGCCCAATGCATTGTCATGTCACCCCCAAATAATCTTACCCTCAAAGGTCATTATCACTGAATGAGAATAATCTCGGCAGGGACCAGAACTTTTTTTCATTCCATAAGTAACTCACTGAGATTCTAGAAGTCAACAGAATTTGAAGACGTGATAATGATTGTTTTAAAGATTATTGAGACAATTCATTTAACTTCATCAATGATTATAGAATGTACTGTTATTCATTTTTCAAAAGCTGCTATATGTTCATTTTCTTCCTATATAGTGAGACCGAATATACAAATGGACAGTGGTCAGACCATATATCAGATAGAATCCTGACCCATAACCCGCAGCAACCAGCCCAGCAAAACTGTTCCATTATCCACCGTAACCAGCCCAAGAACTGAGCCTGCTACCCTCAGGTCAAACATACAGGAAGTCAGACTGTGATCTCTAGAACAATCTGAGCCAGATGATAACAGTCAGACCCAAACGACTAGACTTGAATAATAACTGAAAGCTTCCATAATTTTTGTCCCAGCTTCCAACTAACTACTGACGACAGAAAGCAATTATGTCCCCTAACCAATCACATATGACTCCCACTTCTAGTTAGCCTGTCTACAGTTTCTCTCTGCCAACAACTGCCACTCAGGGTACACCAGAAGGCTTCTCTTCTTCTTCTTTTCTTTTGATACTGCCAACTGCTGTTGAATCTGCCAAACCCACAAGTGATGATGTCTGACTCCCTTGCTATAATAAACTCTGAATAAGTAGCCTTTACCTCTTCTCCTTTGTTGGTCTTCTTTCATTTCTAGACTTTTTGTAGTGTAGAGCTCCATTTGCTACTTCTGGCTGTATTCCACTTAATCAGGATCTGAGATACTGAATAGATGACTTACTGTGTTTTTTAGTTAATATGTGTGTCGGTGTATGTGTGTGGGAGAGAAAGACAGACGGAGAGAGAGAGAGAAGAGAGGAGAGAGAGAGAGAGAGAGAGAGAGAGAGAGAGGGAGGGAGGGAGGAAGGAAGGAGAATAATTGGGAGTGAGAAGTTGGTCAAATTTGTTCCTTTGGTTCATTGGTATTGAACACCCACATTGTGTCAGGTACCATTTAAGACCCTTTTTATACATAGAGAACAAACTGATGATTCAGATCCTTATGAGGCTTGCATTGCAGGAAGGAAATGGACAATAAACAATGAATATAATAAATACATTTTCTAGCATTTCAGAAGATGAGAAGAGCTATTTAAAAAACAAAGGTAAAGAGGTTGTCAGGAGTCTGGGCGGAGAGTGGATTAAGTAGGCGGTCAGGGAAAGCTGTAATATGGAGGTGATAGCTGAGTAGAAACTTGAAGATGAAGCATGAAATAAAGAGCTATATCTGGGGGAAAACCGTTTGAAGCCCAGGAGGGCCAAGACTGGTCTCTAAAAAATGGAAAGGTGCCTGGTGTGTTCATGCCATAGCAGAGAGGCGGATGTGGCAGGAGGTGAGTCAGTAAAGGGGAAGGGGGGTGGGTGAGGCCAAGGGGAGGCGGCCACGTGGGCAGCGGGAGAGCGGCTCCTAGGCCCTCTGAGGGCTCTTTGCTTGTTATCTGGGTCAGGCTAGAGTTGTTGCAGCGTTCTGAGCAGGAGGAGCATGACAGCTTTTAAACAGATCTTCTGTAGCTACATCAAGAATGATCTGGGTGGCTTTAGAGTACAGTTTTGTATTTACATTTAAATATTAGTGCGCTCAATAACATACACATCGACACAGTGGCTAGCAAATATAACTAGACAGTTCTGGAAACACCAGTTTCCGAGGTGTTAGGGACCTGGAACCCTTACAGTTTTCTCTTCCTCTTTACCTTTTTCCTGTTCTATCCAACTAGAGACCAAGCCAAGCTGGCCCTTCTCTCTAACCTTGACTACTCTAGAAATTGAGTGAGCCTGTAAAAGGACACACGCCTCAAATAAACTTATATTAAAGCAGAACATTCCAATAGCATCTCTTAAATTCAAAGCTCAAATTACAAATCAAATGATGCCTGCATCTGCTCTATAATTTTTAGTCTATGTGACAGTTATATCCAGTGTCACTCTACCGTAAATAATCGATCCAGATGCATTAGGAAAGAGAATCATTAGAAGAAATTAAAATATATACATTCTGATGTAATCATGATAACTGCTAAATCTGTAAGAGGAAAAACTAGAACTGAAAAGAATTTTTCCATAAAAATCTTAGCATCAGTCCTGAGCCTCAAGAAACTTGCTCCCTCAGATTCTTGCCCAGGGCCTGAATCAGAAAATCCTTGTAGTTTCATGTTAAAGTGATGCTTTAAAAATAAGATATTGAACTGACACCAAACAGAAGACACACACACACACACACACACACACAACACCACACACACACACAGAGCAAGCTGAGAGGGAGGGGGGGCAGAGAGAGAGAGAGAGAGGGAGAGTGAGCGAGCACGCTGACCTGTGCCTAAATGAAAACCAGAAAATGCATGATTCAGAGGAATTTATTACCTGAAAATGCAATCTGTTTTCTAGCTGGTCTCGTGTGAAGACAGATGTGGGATGGAGACATATAAAACGTCGTGCACATTGGCATCAGGATGCTGTTCTGCTTCTTTATATCTTTTGTTGAAAAAAAAATGTAGGAATCCAGAAAGAATGGCCGTCCATTTAAGCGGGTCACGGCCCATTGACAAGGCTTCCCTTTCCAACCATAAAAGCTTTCCGATGATTGAGAGAGATTCCAAGAGCGTAACCATTTAGATATTAAAATGAATGAACAAAGAGCCAGTTATCTCCCTTTTCTTTCTTTCTATTAATTAATTAATTAATTTATTTATTTATTTATTAGCATTTTATTTTTTATTCCACCCCCCCACTTCTCTCCTTTTTCTAATACCAGTTTATGAACATGCTTGTGGGACACAAAATTGCCGTTATCATTTTTGTTTTTTCTCATCAATGCATTTAGCAACACTAAAATTATTTACTTAAATGTCAAATACACATGGGTTTCAACTGAACACTGTATAAAAAATTAAAATAGATGTTAGAAATAAACTTCTACCCATTAAACTCATGGAATATGCAAGTAAAAACCTATTAAAGTAAGCTCCAAGGGACTAAAAATATCCCGTGTTGAAATTATCACAGAAAATAATTTAATTCTGAAGTAGAGTTTGAAATGTTATCGTCTTTTTGTCTTTAAGAGCTTTTATTGGAAATAGTATTAAACACACAAATGAAGACTCTTAGGGCACCATTACAAGAATCTAAAATTATTTCCATTATATGGCCGAGAACGCATCTATTCCTCTTTCTTTTTTATGAACCTATTACTGACCATGGCTCGTGGCCCCCAGAATGAAGGCTGCATTTCAAACCCTTCCTTGCAGTCACGTGTCACCATGTGACTAAGTGTTCGACAGCCTTTTAAACCACTGTTTTGGTCGTCTCTCTCTCCTAGCAGAAATGTCATCGCTAATGCACATTATGATCACAATATTGTGTAGCCGGAAGTAGAGCTGTGAGAGAGAATAAGAACACCGTATAGGAGGGGCCGTGGGATGCAGCGTCCGTAGGCCTGAGTTCAGGTCCCCTCTGGTCACCTGCATACGCTGCCTCTGTGTGGCAGATCAGTTCACTTTAGAGCTTTGGTTTTCTCATCTGTAAAGTGATGATAGTAAGAGTGGCCTTGTAGTTTGGATGGGGGTGAAAATACCTTATACGGTGAATCAGTCTAGAAATTGTAGTTAGAGCACAAGTTCTCTTCATTTGTTAACTTTATGCTGTTATGCTGAAATGTATACACACACACGTACACACATACATACACGCACATATATGTGTGTGTCCGTGTGTGTGTGTGTGTGTGTGTGTGTGTCATGGGGGTTGTTTTTGTTGATGGCGAGATTCTTCCGCACTTTCTCATTCACCGTCGTATGCAACCTGCCTGCAGATGTCGACCTGAGCGTCTCAGCTTTGATCCGCACAGCATCCCTGGGAGGGACAGAGCGCAGTGAGATTCATTTGGCCAAGGAAACAGAATCTAATCAGAATCAAGGGAGCTTCCTTTAGTCCCTAGAGTCCTTGATGGGGGCATCGACTGCCAGTCACCATCTCATGGAGGCGAGGTCTCACCACGTCCCCCAAGTTCAGCACTTGCCACGGTATCGTCCTTTCGTACTGTGGGCTTCCACCGCTCTCGTGAAAGAACGCGCTTAATAAATCGAGTGCTCCTGGTTAGGGAAACATTTGTTCCGAGCTTGTTTAGGTTTTGAAGCAGGCATGGCGCTGAAAAGGCCCTGTCCTCACTGGGTGGCGATGGGGATGAGGGTCAGCACCAAGTGATCCTGAAGACAGTGCTCCTTCCCGATCCCCAGCCCTCCTCCCCAGTACACGCGTGTTCTCACATGCATCTGCCCGTGCACATCCGTTAGTGCAGGTCTGCGTCGCATGACCTTACTGCCGTGTCAGAATATGTCACTGTCAGCTATGAGCTTAATGAGAACATTTTCGTCATATTCCATTTTAATGGGTCCTAGTAGTTGACCTGAGGTTCAGTAAAAAGTATAATTTCCTCGATTTGCCCACAAATACAAATGAATCTGTAAATCATCTCTCAATCTTCCATGAAAATACAAGTTGATAATCATGTGAAAATACAGAAGTAATTTCTCTTTAAGTTTGGAGTTCATTTGCTTTACTTAATGGACAAATGTATGTATATTGGTTAAAAAGACAGATATCACCATACTTTATTTCAAACTTATTAACAAAATCTAACTCAGAAGAAGCTGGGTATTCCTCCTACTTCGTACTCTTTACTGGTGCCGCACTCTGACGCTGGGACACGGACCAGGTCCCCGACAGTATGTAACATCTTGTGGGGGGGATTTAGCAAAGAACGCATTTTAAATCAGTGCGGTCATGGCTCACTGCCCTGGGCTCACGAAGCAGGTGGTACGGGCTTGAGTGAGGAACAGGACAGCAAGCAGGGAAAGAGGTGTGACTTTCTCGTGACCTTCACCCCTTTACACTGATCAATTATTTAGGATTCTCATGTTAGTGAACAAAGAAGTCCTCCTAAAACAGGCTGACATGCTAATCCAATCAAACAGACTAGAAAAATGTGCTTGAATCAAGAGGTAAAAACAGAAAGTGTTTCCATTATCGTGCTTCATAAAGATATTTACATATATGTATTTATAAATGTGTATGTGTGCGCGAGTGTGTGTGCGTGTGTGTGCGTGTGTGTGCGTGTGTGTGCATGCGTGTGTGTGTGTGTGTCGCTCTGTAAATTTGCTCTTTGGAGTTCCAGCCTTTGCAGGTTGGATGATGGAGTGTCAATAAGGCTAATTTAACATTTCCACAACCACGGAAGTGCAAGGGACTTGGAGGAACCGTCTGCTGACATTTAAGCACCTACTGTGCAGAGTGGAAAGCGCGCGGCGCCTCCCACAATGCCACCCGCTGAGTCCAGTGGTTTTTGTAACACGGCAGCTCGTCCCTGCGCTGCGGCGCGTTCCTGCGAAGCGAGGTGGGTGCCGCTGGCGTCGCAGCCAGGCCCCCCTCCCCAGCCCCCTGGTGCTGGGCGAGCTCCGTGCGAACAGATGTTTCCATCCTCAGTGCCCACGCCGAGCTGCACGTCGCCTCACACAGGCGGCAGCGCTCGGCTTCGGGACATGACGTCTTCCCTCAGGCTGGGCCACTGGCTGAAACGGGGCTGTTTCTTCCAAGCTCAACAGCCTGGCATCCAAACACCGTTTCTCCATTAGTCACCTGGGTCCTCACTCCAAAATGCAGTTCAGACTTGGAAACAAGTGTGTGCCCGTGACCTTTTAGAGCTAACATGGTCTGGTGGAAAGCACATTGGAAGAGTGAGTGTTAGTTTCGCCGACTTGCTCGGTGACCTTGGACAAATTGCTTGACCCCAACGTGCTTCATTTTCCTTTCCACGCAGAGAGCACGGAGGCCGTGACATACAGCTTCCGGCCCCAGCGTGCAGGGTTCCGTGCGGTTAACCTGAAATGACCGTTCGCTCACGGTCCGTGCTGACACGTTGGTGCTGAGACGGCCTCCCTTCCTGCGCCGGTAGAAAACGTGTCACACGTTTATGATGAAAAGTGCAAGAAAGAATTTAGTGGGAACATAGTTCACTGCACTGTGCTCTGCACGTTTGGACAGATGCCGGATATGTTCGGAAGTGCTGAAAGCACAGGATTCAGGATTCAGCATCAGACCCAGACTGAAGCGCTGACGCGGCTGCTCGCAGGGCCGCTGCGTCGTTTCCAGGGACTTCGCAGCGCCCAGCTCGGTACACCTGGGCCGCCCAGCGCCCTTCCCGCTGTGCTCAGCCGCGTGCAACAGGAGAGACAGAACCGGACGAGGCGGGGCATCCGACAGCCCGAGGCGGGTCCCTGCACCCCGAACCCAGGGCCTCTGAGTCATCTGCTGAGCTCCCGCCCTGTTCCGTTTGCCCCTTTGCGAGCAAGGTCCAGGGGCCAGTGCTACCGGTCGGGGTGGCCGGGGCGTGCGTGCTTGAGCTCGCAGCGCTGCCCCCTGCCACCCGCCTACGGGCGAGCAGCGCGGTCCCCACTCAGGCCTGGAGTTCGGACCGAACCCCGCCACTCACATAGTCTCTGGCATGCAGCAGACAGTCAGCGTTTGTGGGTGATCATGGGCCTCCCTGTGCTGCCTTTGCTTCTCTGTCCTCCTCCCTGAGACCGACGCCTGTCCTTCGTAAACCGAGGTCTGAGGTCCTGACGGACAGGACGACCATCCATGAGTCCGAATTCCCTAACACTGTGCTCTAAATCCCAAATGGAAAGATCTGGAGCTGACCATTTCCAGAGCCCTAGCGTAGACCTGCAGGTCACCTGGACACAGTGGCCGGACCCCTAGAACCCCTGAAGCAGAACTGTAAAGCCAGGTCAGGTTCCCAGTCTTTATTACGCTTTGACTTCTCAGTCTCCTGGAGAA
Source organism: Eonycteris spelaea (assembly GCA_003508835.1). NCBI lineage: Eukaryota > Metazoa > Chordata > Mammalia > Chiroptera > Pteropodidae > Eonycteris > Eonycteris spelaea. The sequence continues at coordinate 196,963 of PUFA01000106.1, forward strand.
AGTGACAATGAAGTCCTTATATTAGGTATAGATTTAGTTGTTCCTTTAAGAGAAGTCATAAAAGGCGATATGATCACTATTGATTTATATAATAAAATTAAGATGGTTTGTAATATTTACTGCAATAATAATAATTTACCATGTGTAGCCCCACTTTAGAGTTTGAATATTATATGTAAAATGTGTTCCTCTCTGATTTAAGTATTTCTTTAAGAATTTTATCGATAGTTCCAAATGCCACTGTCTCAGCAAAGTTTCTCCAAATTGCAATTAATAAAAAGCTATTTAGGAGCTACAGCAATTCAAGAAAAGCTTTCTAATTTGATATTATTATTAACAGAATACAAATTTTGAGAAAATTTGGGTAAGAATATATTTGTGATTTTGCTAAAATGCAGTCAAGAAACAAAATTTATTCAAAAATAAATATTGGCTACTGAATTATGTATACTCTTGTATTACTTATGCAAATATTATCACCACAACATCAGAAATTCTAGACATGGGTGGTAACAATTATTATCTGATAATTTGTCAAACATCAGTTACGTAAAATATAACTTTGTGATATATTATGATTTTGTTCTTAAAAATATGTATTTTTTAAAGTAGAAGAATATTATTGATTTAATTAGCAGTTTGTTACATTTGCCTGTCACTTTTAAATATTTAGACATGTGGTATGTGAGCCCTCATTTGTACTCTTATTCCAAACCCACTACTGTTAGCCGCACAGGTGATTAAGTATTCATTTTGTAAAGACCATTCTGCCAACGGTGAAAATCCTGGCTTGGAGGAGGAGAATGACAGTAAAGAGAGAGAGAGACCAATTAAGAAGAATTTGTATCAATTTGAAATTTCAGCTTGATGATGACTTTGAGATTTCTGATTTGTATGCCAAAAATATGTATGCACATATGTGTGTATGTATGAGTGTGTGTGTTTATGTGTGTGACCAGAGCTTAGAAGAGAGGTCTGAGTTCCACAGTTATAACTTTGTAACATCCAGGTATGTAAGGATTGGCTTCACGAGGAGGAACATGTACAAAGTATGTCAGGAATAAAGGAAAGAGCTGGTTTGAAAAGAGAGGAGGGAGTTAACCTATTTAAATGCTGAAATATGTGAGAAAATTTTACTATTAAAAGTTGTCATCGGAGAGCATTAACAGCAGAAAGCACATTGCCGTGACCGAGCTATAAACAGGAGATAAATAATTGGACACTGTGAGATGAGATTACTTTTCTCAGTAGTTTGGCAGTGGAGGAGAAAAGATTTTCTGATGAGTGGAATTGTGACAATACGGTGACATTTGAGAGAAGCAAGAGTCGAAGGAAGATGTGTTGTAGTTTTTCAAGGTTGGAATATGGCGAAGGTGTTTATGTCCCAAGTGGAAAGAAAGAGACCGTGAGGCTGCAGACTTGGGGGAGATGACACTGAAGACCAACGGCCAAGGAGAAGAGTAGAGCTGGACGCATCTGAGCACAGCTGGAGGGCTCACCTGTGATGCAGACAAACAAACAAGCAGACAAAAAACACAAAAATATGACTTCATTGAAATTTGAGAGGAAGAGCATGGATGGATGTGAATACTTGCCTAAGTGCGAATATTTTTGGCTGAAAGTAACTGCAGCCCATTCAAACTGGTTTAATAACGGGGGTGGGATACAAGGGTCACAGGTATCCGCCGGGACCCCAGAGCAGGAACCTCACCTCGCTCGGGACTGGGAGCAGGAACCAGAAACTCATCGGGATCCAGAGCCACTCTCCCCAGGGAGAGTCGCTCACCTCCGCCTCTCCCGGTGTGTCGGCTCCAGAGTCACTTCCTCTGCTCTTGCATGTGCGCATGGCTGCTGAGGTGACATATGGCAGTTCAGACAACCATCAAAGACCGCCTATGACCTCCGAAACCAAATTTCGCATTCCCAGAAGACATGAGCTGATTCGCCAACTCGAGTTGAAGTGCCGACACAGCCATCTGCGGGCAGGGGAACAGGAAGCGTCACATTATTGAACGTCAGCAGCAAAGGACGCATCTCTGCAGGTAAATGTCTGAAACTTTCATCTCTCACTCAAGTCATTTATGACACCATGGGTGAGTTTGTTAGTGAAGGAGGGACAACAATTGAAAGAATCTTTGTCAGATAGCCGCTATTTAGTCATTGGGTTAAGAGGCAAGAGGCAAGGCTTTCTTTGTATCGTATCTTTTTATTTATTTAAAGATGTGATATTGATTAAGGCTTTTAAAAGTATAACTCAGAATAATTAACAACAATGAAACACATAAAGAGTTTGAATTTTGTGCTCTTTTGAAGCCTTCTCAGTTTAAAAGAGCTGACTCCGTTCTTCAGGTTGAAAAAATTAGGATGATGGTTTATGTCAAGAAACATCTTATGGAAGAATTTAGATCAAGAATCTTTAACAACACTGTTTTCTCCAAACAGGATATAACAGCAAACAAGTTAAGAGAAACCGTTTAGATGGGGTAACCTGAAATGGTTGAAATGCAGATAATTCATAAGAAAGGGTTAAAAAATATTTACCAACATAATAATTCACACTTTGATGCATGTTGAAAATCAGAAGACCCTTCTGAGTTTGCTACTAGGAGCTTTCCAGTAGAGGGCTCCACAAGACTGAAGGATGGTTGAGGACCTCCCTCTCGAAGCCATTTTATGAGTAAACCCTACATAGTAATAGCGTTTTGAAACTCCACCATATGGCATTTGCCACAACCCCCCCCCCAACAATAGACCAAGACTTAAAAAGAAATGGTGATCCAGTGCTGATGGCGGTGCGATCGTTAGTTCGATTTTAACACTAAAGCACATGGAAACTCGTTGGCTTCTCTAGACTCTTGTCTGATGATTCTAAGCAATCTGCTGTCTGAACCGCAGGACTCGTATGGACAAAAGAAGCTGTTTCCTTGGAAACGGGCACGTGAACGCCTTGGAACATCTCCTCCCCAAGAGTTAATTTGTTTCAGATGGGGAAAGGTGCTTACTTATGAGCCAGGGAGAGAGAGAAAGAGGAGCCCATAGGTTTTTTTCCTATCATCACTGTTACTTTTTCCGAAATGTGTTGTGGGTGGCAGCAGCGAGAATGAACATTAATGGCATTATCATTATCTAAGATTATAACGATAGCAGTTCTTACGTACATGTAGAAGCAGCAGAGTGGGGATGGAAAAAAGTTTCCTAATCGAACCAATTCCACCCATTTCCCAATTTTCTGGAAATTTTCCAGTGCTGTGCTGCATTTAGCGCTGATCATTATAAAGTGCAGATGTTTACCACTTGGGTAGAATTACCTGTAAAAGATGATGACCTGTCATTTAAGAAAGATGGAATTCCTGACTCATGGATTTGAACATTTATCCCAGTCGTAGTGAAGTTATTAATCCTCCTAAATCTACTCTTTTGCGTTACCCCTTGCCTTCTTTGTCCCTCCTGGCATGTGTTCATGAAGCAGTGTATTGTGTTCAGGCCTATGGAAGCTTCCAAAATTCTGGACACATGGCAGCGAGTCTTCAGTAAGACTCTGTTAGCTGATTGGTTAACGTTGGCCTTGCTGACAGTGGTTGAGTTGTGGTGTGGAGCTATAGAGTTGAATAAAGGGGTCAGTCCGTATGTGAAAGAAACTTAGGACCTATTCTCGTATATCACTTTTTAACAAACCCGGTTAACCAGACAACAGAGATCACAACACACATTAACTGAACTCAGATAAAACAAAGCACGTTGAATCATTTCAGTACATAAATTTCTTAAAAGCAGGGATTATATTAATTAAATTTATAGAGCTTTATAGCTCAGTGTGGTCTAATATAAGGACGTATAAGTTAACCTAAAATATTTGACATGAAAATCAAAGCCAAGTGTCCCCATACAAATTCATGGGGAAAGTAATCCTGTACTTGTATAGGTGACATTGATAATAAGATCTCTTCTTTTTCTATACATTTTTAGAAATAGGAATTCACACTTTCTGTAATTGTATGTTTGCAAAGAGAAAGAAATGACTAGTTTAATAAAATCCCTTTCTTGCTATTCACCTGCATTTTCATGTAAGATTCTTAAAGAATTCCTGTAAAAGAGAAGAGAATCTCAATTCTTGAGGATTTTCATCAGCAGCATTCAGCTATTCTCAGTCCCATGTCTTAAAGTTCTCATAAGGTATTCTGAAAAATAAACAAAATATCATGTGATAAATGATCATTAAGTACGTTAAATATCAATTTGTTTTGTTCATTCAAATAATTGCAGTATAGTTATTAAGGAGATGCTACATTATGTTTATCATATTAAAGGAGTTTTCAAATATCACCAAGCTCCACGGAAAAAAACAACTGGATCACTGCCAATATATAGTTACACCGACCTTCACAAGAAAAAGATATATGTTCCCAAAAGCAAAATTCCATTTGACCTCTTTTACAAACACACAATTTAGAGTAGCATAAATGTGTACTTAGGTATCATCCAACCAACAATAACGTTGGGATATATTTAAGTAAATAGAACACACTGTGGTCTTAGTCGGCTTGGGTTTCTAACGTGAAATACCACAGACTGGGTGGCTTAGCTTTTATTTCTTAGAGTTCTCGGGCCCGGGAGGTCCGTGGCCAAAGCACCCGCATGCAGGGCCCCTGCTGGCGAGGTCTTCCCAGCTTGCAGGTAGCCGCCTTGCTGTGTCTTCACGTGGCAGAGAGGAAGAAGCGGAGAGCTCTGGGCTCTTCCTCCTCTTTGTGGGCACCAGCCCTCCTGACCTCGTCTAAGCTAATTACTTCCCAACCGTCTGGTCCCCAGGTGAGATCACGCTGGGGATGAAGGCTTCAGCGTGTGAATCTGAGAGCAAACACACCATGGCAATTCATTAATATAATGTCTCTTCCTTTCAAGACAAGTAAGAATTGAAAACCCTTTGTTGGGGGGATTATAAAATACTCTTGAGCAGGGGTAAAATTCATAATTCTGGACATGTCATTTTCTGAAAAAGCACTTTATACTGTGAGCCCACCAAGATACTTTACTTTTTCCAGAGCTGTGAATTTTAGTGACAATTTTCACTAAAAAGAAGTACCACTGTACTGTTTAGTAATACAAATATGGAATTCATCATGAGAGAAAATATTCTTCTAAAATATAAGACAGGAAAATATCTTCCTTCTTCTATATTTACACTGTGTTATCTCTGAACATTAAAGTGTATCTGTGGGTTTTGTGCATGTGAATGTGCATGTGTGAGCATGAGAAAAAGAAAGAAATGACAGCGATACACATGACTTTCAGAAAAATTGGACATAACTATAACCCACATATTTACTCATTCAGCAATATTTATCGAGTGTTTCCTTGTGTTACATATTATTTTAAATGCTTGTATATGTCACTAAACGTAAATATGATAGACTTTGCTTTGCTTATATACAGATGAGAACATTTCAGGTGGGATTAGACCCGGGGGTCTCACCATTGCGCCTCGACTCTGCATGTACGAGGGCGTCAGTAACAACCTAGACGGCTCTTACTGAACCGGGAATGCTAAAGGCTGCCTTGGTTTGGCCTCCTCCATCTCTGACTGCGCCCGCCCCTCCCTGACCACCACGGTCACGGCGCCATCCTTAACTTGATCAGTCACATGTGTAGACGGGTGCTGCTGAGGTTTCCTGTGTCCCAGGGACTGCAGGGAGGAAGGGGGAGGCGGGAATCCTTTGAGTGGGATGTGATATCTTTGTGGTACCAAGAAGAACATGAGCCTGGACCAAAACCAGCAGTGCGTGAAGTAAGCAGTGGGAAAGGAAGTGCGGGACTGTCACAGGCAACTCAGAGGAGCAGCCGTCAGGTGAATAACGCCCAGTGGATTTAAAAGAATCGACTGTCTTCCCCCCACCCCCAAATGCACGGCATTAAAGTGGCTCTCATACGGGAGTAAGCCCTGACGCAATTTGCTGCAGCTGGTTGATGCCCTTCACAGGTGAATATACAGTTAAGCATCATAATTTTATCAGAAACTGTCAAAATATAAGCCCCCCGTGGGTGAGAATTATATTTATCTTATTTACTATGATGCCTCAACATTTTTGCATATAGAATGTGGGAGACACACATTTCTTAAGTAAATATATAAATCTAGAGCTGACATTTTAAAGTTTATTTACCGCAAGAAGGACTCTAAAATCTTGCAGAGATACTTCCTTTAAAAGAAAAGGATGTGGCAAGTAACTTAGTTCACTACTTATGTGTATTATAATTGGTTTGTTTTGAAAGGCACAATAAAACAATAAAAGCCCACATGCAGATCCTCAAAATGTAGGGATTACATGGCAGCTTTTCTGCAATTTCTTTTTGAATGGCTGAGAAATTTGTCGTTACATTGTTTGGGGCCTACAACACCTGGTTTTGATGTCCTGTTTGTGTGAGAACTTGCCTGCGTCTGCGTTCATACCAACCACTTTTTTTTCCACTCACGCCCTTTTCGCTCTGGCTCTTTTGTCCATTTTCATTCAGGTCCTCGACATGGGTCTTTTTCAAGTTCTGTCTAAACTCTGACCGGGACCTTTTCACACACCCTTAAATATAACCCTGCAGGCACATTCTGTCTTAAAAGGGTCACCAGCCACTGACTCGTCACCGCAGCGGGCTATTATTGCTATCTCGCCTTGAAAGGTCAAAAAACAAAACTTGTCTTTTTCATCTCTAATTATGCTTCTTCTCCTCCCGAGTTCGGTATTTCTCACGTTGCTTCACTATCTTCCCTGTATTCCAAGATTGAATCCATATGGGCATCTTATCTCTTTCCTCAAGACTCCCAAATAAAGTCAGTTGATTTTTTAAAAAATCCTGTCATCGTTCCTTTGTCTTAACCTCTCACACCTTCGTTCCATTACCTTGTCCCTGTACTATCACATAGTCCTTCAATGGTACATTCTGCAAGTCTTTCCCTTTAATTCAGCCACAATCACTCTCAGAAAACGTCCTGGAGTTCCACTTTGCTCCCCTCGTGCATCCATCCTGTTAGATAAAATGTAATTCTAACTTTGACTTTCCGGACCATCCACATGAAACTTCAATACATTGTTATAAATTCTAACCTCTACAAAATCTTCATGTACATTTTACTCCAAAAAATGCAAATAACTGCTGTTTTTCAAACACACCGTGACATCTCCTAGCTCTATGCATTTCTTATGCTATTTCTTCCACTAGGAATCCATTTTAATATCTCTTCTTCTACTAAAGTCCACTTACCTGAAATTCTCTTCTCTTTTTCATGGCTCTTACAGTAGTTACTTCCGGTTGTATGATAAAATGGCTCCAAAACTTAGCAGCTTAAAACAACTAACATTTATCATCCCCCAGTTGCTTGCACCGGGCGTCCGGGCGTGCGTTAGATGGACGCCTTCATCTTAGTGGTCTTAGTGCCGCTCAATGCCCTGCAGTCGGGGCGTCGACCAGGGCGCAGGATTCTCGGGGCTCAGCTGGGAAGAGAAGCCACCGGCCAGCTCACTCGTGTGCTCCTTGGCAGGATTGAGCCCCCTGTGGACAGTGGACTGACACCTGACGTTCTCACTGGCTTTCGATTGGAGGTGGTCCCAGTCCCCTGCTGCCACACAGGGCAGCTCCCGACAGGGAAAGCGAGGGACGGAGCAGGAGAGACCCAACCGAGATGGAAGCCAGTGGCATTTTGTAACATCCAGTCACCTGTGGAGCATTCTGCCCATAGGGGGAGAGTCCCTCAGGGGAGATGGTTGCATAAGGGTGTTGAGTGTCAGAGGCAGGGGCCACTTAGACCTTGTCCTACCAGCCACACCCCTCACTTATCACTCCTTTCCTGTTTCTCCCAGGAAATACAAACTTTAGTTAGTCTCTGAATTCTTATACAAGTTAATCGGCTTCCTTTTGTGCCCTCTCCTATTAGATTTTCATGCATACTAGTCATTGGCTATAATTTAATTCTCGATTTTATGACATTTTGCATATGGTGTTTTTGAGTAAACATTGCTGACTGGTTTCCATCTCTGTTATAATTTCTTAGTACTTTTCTATTCAAACTCTCACCTCAAATATCATGAGCACTTTAACCAGAAAAACCAACAGTAACTTCCAAAATACCAAGTGGAAGAAACCCTGAAAATGATCCAGCTTTTATTTTCTCTTACTGGAGTCAAGGTATGCCGTTGTGGTTTTTAAAATCATTATTTTAAACAAAATTCTACTGCATCCAAATATTCTTGAGATCAAGAAACAATTTTAATGGCATTTCATCTGCATTTGTGTTACTTTGCACAAAAAGTACTTACAAAATGTCGATTGGCATGTGGTTTTGAGGGATGTATACTAGAAGACCTTTGTCTTCTGCTGTAGAGATGCAAACTTTATACACTAAAAGATTAATCTAAAATTATACTAAAGATTGGTTTATAAGCTAACATCCATTCTTTCTTATTAAAGCCTAGATCTATACAATACTTTCATGCAATGAAATATGGTGTAACAATTTTATAACAAATAGCTGAACGATAGACTGATATTAGCATCCTCACTTCACAAAATGTGGGGGAAGGAAACAATAATTATTTTCACACATGATGTTGGTCAAACAGCACTGCGTTTTTTATTTTTATAAATTATACTGTAAAATTCTTTATGTTTTTAAATATTTTTAAAATATATTGTCTGCTAAGCTTAGCTTATAGTCTTACCAGAAATGTTTTACTTGTTTCAAGAGAATTTAATGCCGGCCAATCGCAAATGAATGTCTATCATAAACAAGTATCGAATGACAGTGATTATATCCTTCTTTGAGCATAGCTGGATTTTTTCCCTTTATTCATTTCATTTAAGAAACATAAAATTACTTTGCATCGTTCCGCATTCATATCATGAATGTATTTTTTTTCTGTAATTTTTATTGCTAGCATCAATGAATAGCTCCATTGTGCTTGATCACCATCTTTGATAATTTTTTCCCCGTGTTGCTGACTTGGACCAATACAATTTGTTGATGATGTGACAGAAACATCCAAACAACAGTGTTGTTCCACTTGACACATAGTACTGTCATAAATTAAATGCACCATCTGCTGCCGTTTAAATGAAATAATGACTTAAAAGTCCCACAAAACATATACAAACTTCAGAAAAACATTATTTCTTACTGCAAATGAAGAGCTATCAATTTTGATTCACAAAAAGAAGGAAACCACAAAGTTCTTGAATTCCCTGTGAGATTAAGTTAGAATCCAGATCTTCCGGAACTCAATTTCTTTTAATATTTTGCATCAGATCTTTAGTCGACCTGGTTTCCCCCAAAAATACAAGTTTCGCTTTATAATTCATTCCCAGTTTGGCCTGGCATAAGATAGCTCACCTCCACATTCCTGGCGAGCACATTTCTTTGCTGGAAGAAAAGTTCACCTTTAACTGAATGTTTGGCTAGAGATCAGGAAAAAATGAGATCCAATTTCTTTTACACATGACTTCCTTTTTCATGTGACCCTTATACAGAATTGTCTTTATTCTTCACTCTGTCAGCTGGAATATAATAAATTATGCCAGATCCTGTTGATCCAGCACTCTTAGGAATTCTTAAACGCATTCCACAAATAATGTATCTTTCAGTTCATTGAAATCTAGCAACTTGAGCATTCATTCATCTCAAGCAAAGGGTGTGATACGTGTCTTCTCTACTTCCAAAAAGGCCCAGCGTACCCACTGCCTTTAAACTAGCATTAGATTTTCGAAGCTTTTAGCGCGTGCCAGTGTTCCTTCTTTATAATGTTGCTAACTTCTCAGTTTTAACCTCCTTTCTTTTTGCCTTCTGGGCCTGCACATTTTCCTCGTCCAATTTTGGAACTGCTGTTGCTTTCTTTTCACAAGGTAACAGTCTCCTACCAATTCTCCGTCCCTTCCCCTCCTCCTGCAAACAGCCGAGTCAAGAGGAGGCATGGAGGAAGGAGGCAGAGAAAGCCGTGGGTCCTAACGTGCAGCGGCGCGCAGATAATCGTCAGAACTGAGCCAGCTTTTGCTGTGCCAGCGTGTGAATGAGGAAATTGAACCACCTATGTGAAATAAGTAAAAAGATGACGTCATTTCAGTCTCGCGCAGTGTCTTGAATATTTCAGGCTCTCAGATCCTCATTTAGTTGGTTCGAAGTGGGTTTTTATTTGAGTAAAAAAATGTAAAACAAGAATCTCTTCAAGATTCAGTATGAAGAGAGGCCCATGAAATGTTTTCAGCTAAATGTTTGGAGTAAGAAGGAAACCAAGGAAATGCGTCGGTCTGGGTCTGGTCAGGAAAAGTGATTACATCCGCTATTTAAATTGAGTGACTTTAATATAGGAAATTGGTCAAAATAGTACTGGAGGGCCACAAAGGCAAAACGCGAACAAAATGGGACTTTCACAGCGACAGTAATTTCAAGCAGCGGTAGGGCTAATGGAACAAACGGGAACAGCTGGTCGTTGGGGCAGGGTCCCCCGGGGCTGAGGCCCACCGCCTCCAAGGAGAGGTGCTGCCCAGGTGGCGCTGGTGCCTCAGGAATTCTGAAGACGAGCCCCGTGGAGTGAACCCACACCTCTGAGGGGCCAGGCACCAGGTGGCCGTGTCAGAGTCTCTGGTGGGAAACAAATAAGAAGGTGGAAATTGTAGCTCGTCTCTGGAACCAACACCTGCTCCGTGAAGGCAGGTTTGGGGTCTGTCGTGCTCGCCGCAGGACCACAGCACCTGGACCGGGTCGCCACACGCTGGGCCTCAACACACGTTGTTAGATGCATGACTTAGGGCTGAATGAGATTCTGCAAAGCACTGGGCGCCGTACAATATTAGCTGCTAAAGAAAGGGAATGAAACATGAACGAAAAAAAAGGCCAGTGGCTTTGGTCATTGCGTGGTCACTGGTGACTGTGAAGAGGTAGTGTTAACAGGATATAGAAACCACGTTTTAAAAGCTTGAGGAGTGAGTGGGAGCTGGGACGATGATACTGGGCCCCGCCCCGAGATGCTACGCCTTGAATGTACAGAAACACAGGGAAAGAAAAGTGACTTTTAAGACGATAACGTGAGACTATTTTTAAGTTGAGAGTAATACAGAACAAGAATTTGACAGTTTTGGGGACACACATGCGAAGGCAAAGGAGGCAATTGGCTGTGAGCATAAGTAGCATCGTTAAGATCAACAACAACAACAACAACAAAACTTATCCTCCCCTGGGACTAGAGGACAAACAGAAAAGCCAAGGTGAGATTCTTGTGTCAGGGTTCAGAGGAGAGCTGCAGACAGCCTCCGAATGAAGGAGGGAGTTACGCCACCTGATCGTGCCGCCTGGCCAGAGGAGACGGGACAGGCGTCCTGCAGTGGTGGCTCGCGGACCGCAGGGAGGGCCCCGCGGAGCTGCACTGCTCCGTGGCACCGCGCAGTGCGCCCACGTGGCGCCGCGACTGTGCGCGTTGGCGCCTCGCCCGGCGGGCGCGGCGTCAGAGGAGGGAGACGCGCATCCAGCAGCCGGCTTGGTTGCTGAACTAGAAAAATGGCAGCGATCGGAGGGCGGCTGTGGAACAGGCCGGTGTGGATCTGAGCTTTGCTCGAGGCCTAGACAAGCAGGACATGGAGAGGCGGAGAGAGGTCAGTCGGAGTGTCATTTGCTTAGGTTTTTGAGGAAGGCGGGGTGTGCGGACGGGGAGATCCAGCTTCATGTCACCTTCGCAGCGGTGTTAATAATGAGAGCGATTACCCGGCAGCGTGCTCAGGGACAAGGCAGATCTCTGGCCTGCGAGCAGAGTGGGGAGCACGCCTGGCACCAGGCAGTGGAGACTGAGCAGAGTGGAGATGGAGTCAGACTTCTGGGGCGGTGACCGAGGTCACGCTGCGGAAGGCGGTCTGCTGTGAGCATCCGCTGGGAGCAGTCTGGAGGGCGTGCCGGGAACCACGACCTTAGAGTGGCGCAGCCAGGGGCTGTGTGCGCTGTGTTCGGTGTAGGCTCATGTGTATTCGTGTTTGCTCGCGGGTCTTAGTATGCCCTCCACTCACTCCTCAGTTCACCTGTGATTCTGTAAAACTCAGGGACGAGGCCCAGAACACCAGCCTGTTAAAATCACTTGTTTCTGAGTCAGAAATGCATGAATTAAAGTATTCGGTTTCTGTGATTATATGCTGATCGGTTGTTTTCACACAGAGATTTTAAAACCTTTACAGGCATTGTTGACATGCTTGAGCTCCTGAGGTCTGTGTAGATATAGAGTATGTGAGTAGATTAATGTAATGGTGGTATGCGAGAATATGAGTACTTCGCATCTGGATAAGTCTGTGAGTTCTTTATCAACGTCTTTTCATTTCTTTTTACGTTAAATCCTTAGTATTTTAGGACACTAAATTCTGAGATCTCTGGTATTTTAAATGTGCTGCTAACATGTCATTTTCTCACTTATCATTTCAACTTCTTAAAAATAATATTTAAGAAATAAAATGTAATCTGTCATTTTACACACAGAGTATTCAATTTTTAAGGGATGAAATTAAGAACTGTTAATGGGAAGCAGTATTAAATAATTCACACATTTTTAAAAATCATTATAAAAACTCTACATTTTTGAAATTGCTGTACTCTCACTTATTAGTTATTCTGAGTTCAACCATTTCCAAAATGGTATATTTATACTATTAATCCATCAGCCACAGTTTTTCATTAACAATAGTCTATAAATTGAAAAATAACACTCTTCAAAAACATACTCAATTTGTAATCCAGCCCCACAATACTTTTAAAAGTACCTTTTTTTTTAATCAATGGAGGAATCTAAAATAGCATGCCAGAAATACATAGTACAGGTATGCAAGATTTGCCTTGATTTGGTTTTGACTACTGAACATGTTTAATTATCTGATTATCTGCTGTATGACCTGTAATGTTGCCTAATATTGTCTCACCGTGTTTTAAAGTTTACAAAGATGTGCTACCAGGATGTAATCCATTCGGATTATTTCTAGTCTTCAGTTTTAATTATGCATTTTATTAATACTGTACAATGTACACAATTTGCAAATAAAAATTAAACATTTATTGTAAATCCTCTATAGGCAGTTGAGTCTCACAGCACGTGTTGGTGGTTTTTACGGGACTCTTATTTCTGTAGCTGTCTGTAGTCGCATTTCGGCCATGGTTTGGAAGAATGCTGCACCTCAGTCCACTAAATGTTTTCCCAGTTAACGTTTTGGCTCAGAGGGTTTCTGCTCTGCCAGCTCACGTTCTCTGTATTCTCTTGCCTGACTCTTCAGTCACAGAAGTGGCATTCGGCCCTGTGGCCTCACCCATCTACCAGATCTAGGAATTGTTGGTTTTTCAGTTTTTCATCTTTTTACTTGTTGTTAGGACACAGTGACAAGTTCCAAGCTCCTTCTGTGCTAGACTGGAAACTGAAAATTCCTGTGATTTTTTTGACTTCCCTTCACCTGTCCTTAGTGCCACGGCGGGCACAGGGACCAAGGCGCCACGTTTCTGGTGTTCTCGTCTCTCACGTATGGCTATATCAAAGGCGAGAAGACAAGAAAATTAGCTTTTCAAGGGCAAAGAGAGAGTTGTGGCTAGTCGAGGAAGAATCGTGAGACCTGGGCCATGGTTTGAAGAACTGGGTAAAGGAGTTACTGTGAAGATTTCGAAGTTCGTGGCCAAAGAGAATGGAACTGATGGAGCAGGAATAAAAATGACAAGTAAATTTCACACAGCTTTCTTCCTAGGATGACAGAAGCTTAATGATCTCATGACTCTTAGGCACCAATTAAGGTTCCTGATTACAGAGCAAAGGAATTAGAGGCTCAGAAAGTTTGAGTGTCTTACGTGAAATTACAATGTCCGATTAGCGTAAGAAGATAACACCAGTGACTGTCAGAATCCTACTGTGAACATTTTACTACCCACAGAAACATTATGCCAAAAAGCTTTAGTCACCGTAAGATCTGTGCCTTGGAATCACTACTGTTTTTTTTTTCAGAAGTGAAGTTAGTTTTGCAGGGTTGTTTTCAACAAAAATGACCCTGTCATAGTACTTTTAAGAAAGCCATTACGCCATCACACGCAAAGAGCCACACTTCTGCTGCAGACCTTCATCTTACAAAACCATTTCTGCGGAACGTGGAAGGACTTTCACACTCAGCACCATTTCATCTTGATCATTTTGGGCATGACGTAAACATACATTTACACAAGGAACGGAAGGAATGGCATTTCGTTTCAAAATTCTCATGGTGTGAAATGAAATGGAAATGTGAAGAGCGAGAAAATTACACCGTGAAACTACAGGAGTAGCTGAAACTGTGGCGTTTATTCGTAGGCCTGCTTTTGCGGCCGAGTGCTGACACCGCGCAGGCGCACAGTGCAGTAAATGCAGTAACGTGCCAACCAAGAACTGCAAAGTCGGGTTTAAAGACGCTACCTCGATCGCTGGGGCAAGCCCCGAGCCTGCAGCCGGGAACTCACGTCGTTTGAACTCAGCTGTTTGGCCCTTTAATAAGTCAGGCTTAGCTATTACTTGCTTTTGTACAGAATTTTTCTCTATACAAAGATAAGTTCTAATGTAAATCCCCAATATAAAGTAAGGTTAGCAACATTTGCTTTTATCACAATGAGCAAAGCCATCACCTGGCCAGAACTATGATCTTGGTAGTACTGAGAATAAAGGCAGCATCGTTTTAGAGTAAAAGTAATACTAGATTTTGTTAACGGAACTGAAACATACAACAGTCTTTGTTGCTAATCAGACGACTGGGGTTGTCATTTACCATTGCCAGGCAGTTTCCCAGCTGAAAAACGAGAGAATTGCATACCTAGCTCTGTGATTTCTGGTTCCACTATGAAGTACTGTGCAGAGAGAGCTTACCGAGTGCTAAGCAATTGATAAACCTTTAATTCTTGTTTATAGTTATTCATAAGGGAGATATTCCTCTCTCTTGCATGAGAACCCAGAAATTCGGGAGTGTCAGGTAGCGTGCTGACAGTCACGTCGCTACTTAGTTGTAGAACCGGGATTTGCACCTGCCTCTCGGTGTCAATAACCAATTTATTCCCCTTCTCTCACAATACTTGTTATCTTTAACAAATACTGTCTCCTGCCCATCTTTGAGCTAGCACAGTACAAAACGAAGATGAAAAAATACATCGATTCCCCTTGTCTTTTTATGGAAACTACAAAAAGTTCCCACAAAACACAGTAGAAGGAGGTTGTCACTGAAGTGCCACCTACTGATAGAGCCAGGGACAAAGGCACAGTCTTCCTCAGTCTCAGAAAGGACATAGCCGTGCTGCTGTGAAGACGTGAAAGTGCAAATCAGCAAATTACTCCCCAAACCATGGGCGCTCTTAGCTAAGTCTGCTTAGAGCAGGGCACGCCCCTTGCAGTTTGCTGAGGGCTGCACTGTGTCTGCGTATCATCGTTTTTTAACTTGTAGTGTTGATGGGAGAAAAGGGAATGAATTTGTAGCCTGAACGCTCGATAGGAACTCTGGAGCTGACGCAAAGCATCCCACAAGGAAGCCAGCAGTGGACGGGTGTCCCCTGCCCCTCAGAGGGACCTGTCTGACAAGTTATGAACGCATGATCTTGGGTCTCTCTTGAGTTTCACATCTAATTTTAAAGGAGAGAAAATTTCTTTTAAGTAGAATACCCAGAGTAAATTTTAATGGAGCAATTCTTTTGATTCATGTGCACATTCTTGGAGACATGCTGGGCCTCCCTGGGATCTACCAGTTTTTGCTTTTGGATATGCTGGACCCTCTCCCCTTCAAGGTCACCTGTCACCCAGTCAACCAGTCTCTGTCACCACTCCCAAACAAGAGGAAACAACACCACCATAGGGTGTGACATCGGCTTCTAAAGGGCCTCGAAGAAGCCGGACACTCGCCCGGAAGGTGGTCAGGCTGTTGACTACCGGGGGTCAGCCTCACTCGAGTCATGCAGACCAGTCCCCTTGACCCCGCCACCCGTGAACTGCTCGGACGTGGTGCATCTGGGCAGCCCGTCCAGGGACGTCCCACGTGCCAAGCAGCACACGAATCTTCACAGCCCCTCGTGGGACAGTGGCCAGTACAGGGACGTGCTGCTTCTCAGGGCTTCACGTGTGTCTCAGTCCCGCTCCCCTTGGCACTCGGTCTCGCTCTGGTTTCGTGCTCCCCCAAGGCAGCATCTGCCCTTGCACGCGTGCCTCGGATTCTGCGCCCTGGGACACTTGCTCCGTGACTTTAGATCTGCCGAACTGTAGAGCCGATGGCGTCATTTGTGAGAACCGAGCTGTGGGAATTGGTGACAAAATAAGGAAGAGCAGCCGCATTCTCCCAGTTAGAAGCGAGCAGCTGGAGAGAGTGAAACCAGTCTAAAAGGATGCTCGAAGTCGGCTGGACACGATGCCTCACTTAATCACGTTATTCTCATTATAGAAATGAGGAGACACCAACGTGGGGAGGCTGCTGGCTTGCCCAAGCCACAGCTTTTACAGAAGAGTGCTAAATTCAGACGTTTTTTATTGTTTTGTTTTCTACCCCAAACTGATAGACCGTCTCCAATTAATAAATGGAGGAAATCAGGGAAGACACACTAATTAAAATTTCAGTGCAATAATTCACATAACTATACCAGGAACTATTCCTGAGGAAACACGGAGCCAAAATAAAGTAAATATAACCATCTTGTCATTGACTTCCTTCCATGTTGCATCAAATCATTTCATTTAGGATAAGTTTTGAGAAGAGTGAAAATTCTTTCAAAAATATAGCTAGTGTATACAAAAATATATATAACTTAAGAAGGAAAACTCCAAAGGCCTATTGTACTGTCAATTTATCGTTGGCAGATATTTTGAAATCCAGACCCCAGAACTGAGGGCGCAGGCCAGCGAGGGGCGAGGCCACGCGCAGTTGCGGGGTGGGGGGGGGGGGCGGGGCCGGACCCCTGCGTCGGCCTCTCTGTGACACGGGTGTCCGTCGGCCAGCTGAAGACGTTCCCTGGGAAGCCGGGGAACGGGAGTGGAGAAGGGCAGTTGAGACGCAGGAAATGAAACGGCTGCGCCGTTCAGACGTGCTGCGGCCGGGCCTCCAGGTGAACTGTCAGGCCAACCGATTCCAGGTGTTCTCAGGGAAGATGGGTGCATCGGTAAACATGCTTTAAGTACCTACTACGTGAAAAGCAACCTCTGCTCAAAGGAACGTGGGAACAGCCTCCATTCATTCCTGGAATTCTTCCCAATTCCGTATCATAGGTCTTTATTTTATTGTCATATATTTAGAAAACCAGAATTTTCTCCAGTATAACTTTTCTCCAGCATAATTGACAATCTCAGATGGTTTCTCCCCTTGCACCCTCAATATCTCGAATCAAATTCACTCTGGTAATTTTTTACGGAGACTTCCATATGTGTAAAATGCTTTTGGCTTTATTATTTTCTACAGAGATTTTTTTTCAGACTTTATCTGGAGCTGTAAGGGAAAGCATATTAAAACTACTAAGAGAAAATTTTATTTTGTTTCCTGAAGTATAAGATCCCCCAAGCTGGAAAAAAAATAAAACGGAGAAGATAGTATTATCTGTGTCCTCAATTCTTTATGACTACAGGAAAATAAAACAACTGAAATAGAGTAACTTTAAAATTAAGACGTACTGAAGACATTTTGGTATTATGACTTGCATGTCGCTTAAGCGTATCACACTGAAAGAAGATTCTTCCAACAGAAGGCATTAATCTCTTAAAACTTTAGTTTCATTTCAGTGTTGGAAGTAGAACACTACAGTAATTTCGTAATTGTAATATATATATGAATATAGGTTTCTGACAAAGATTCTTCGCTTGGCCAGACTAGTCAGGCCCTGGGATGCTCTCCTGGGCCCCTCTGTGCGTTTCCTTGTAAACGTCAGTTTCAGCAAGAATCCCGCTCAGTCAGTTCAGCAGGAACATCCCTCCCTCCACATCTGACCGGGTTCTTTCTGTTCCCCTCATCTCCAGGTGATGTCTGACCACCTTGGCCGTCTTCTGGTCGACCAGAATCCTCCTTCCCCCAGTGCTTCCTCTTCGTAATTTTTCTGCTGACTGCACCTCCCCCCCCCCCCCCCCCTGCTCCTTGGCTATAAAATCCCATTTGCCTGTGCAATGTACAGAGTCCAGCCCATTCTCACTCCGGCCCCTAAACCTATCACAGTGCGGCCCCCTTTTAAGTAAAGTCTTCCTTACAAGCCTTAACAAGTGTCAGTGCATGTTTTTTCTTTGACATTCCTCAACTTCATATTTTAAATTAAGCATATAAAATAGATTGAATAGAAAATTTAACTCACTTCAGTATTCAAATATGCAGAACATTAATAGAATATCTTTCATTTAATCTCTAAGTAATTGGACATTCTTCCTTCCATTCCACCCCACTTGCTGGCGCGAAGGAAAAAAGGCCAATTTAACTAAGTGCTACTCTGACCTGACCATTAAAACAGTCCTGGGAGGAATTCACTCTCTTTCAGGAACTGAACAGCTCGTTGCCGACCTGTGCCGGAAGAAGCCCGAAATATGGCCTCTTCCTAGGACCACCCACAAAGCAATAGGACAAGATCTCAGCTCGCATGACGTCCCTCACCTTACCCAGCACAGGACTCTGTGTCAGGATGTCAGGATGTCTGTCTTGCCTTTCCTGAGGCCAGGAACTCAGGTGGGGATTTCATCCCTTCTTTTCTGTCTCACCCTCTTAACTTCCTGGGACTAGCCCAGCTGTCAGGGACAAAAGATGCAAATTCTCCACCCTGTGGGCAATTCAGGGAGCTGCTTGCTTCTGGTTTGCCTACTGAGGTGCTAAACGGGGAGGGGAGGAAAAGACACTGTGAGAAATCCTCCTTCTAGGTAGCAGTCTTGCTGGAGAATTCTGTTTTGCGTCTAAAAACCAACCATAATTGCATTCCTTCCGCAGCGAGCTATAATTCTCTGTTTCTACTCACCTCTGCCAGGTGGGTGGACAAACACCTGTGGCTTGCCACGATGAAGGTCGCCTCTAAGGGTCATAATATTGCTTATGACAGTGAAATTCATGGGAAGGTCATGCCTTGAGTTAGCAGGAGAGAGTCTGTATGTGGTACTTTTGAACTACTTTGTCCTTTACCTCATATTTTCACTTTTAAGGCAAAATCATTTTCTACTTTTGTCTTTTTAAATTTTTTCCCCTTAATCCGTCATCCCTTCTTTGATTTAATGTCATCATTTTTAGCAGTCTTAATCTTTTAGATTCTATGCTTCTAAAGTTTACCTGTTGCTCTATCGCCTCCCCGCCCCCCCCCCCCAAGCACACGCACACCTTAGGTAAAATAGGGTGGCTGGAGTGGGCTGGAGTTGGGACCATCCCTCCCCCCAGGCAGTCAGGCTCTGACAACATCTCAGAGGGTTAGGCTCAGGCTGATGAGTCTCCCCTAAGGGCAGAGACTGCTAAGAACACAGTGCTCTGACAAATAACCAAATAAGTCCTCTTTCCCTCCCCCATCCTAAAGCGGGTTGAGGTGGGGAGTGGGTGGATTTTTCTCTGAAAACCACTAGGAACCTGGTCAGGCTCCAATATAGTTAAAACTCACAAAAATGTGATCCCCTTTACCCAACTGGGCCCCCCCTGGAGATTTTAACTGTAAGAGTTGTCCAGATTGAGCCTCTAGCAGTTTGTCAACTACAGCTTTTATTTTTTTACCCCTGCACTGTCGCAGGCGGCAGCTTCTGCTGGCGAGTCTCTACTCCCACGGGCTGTGACCCCCTTGTCCACTCTCTGTCTCCCCAGTGTTTGCCCTGCGCCCTCCATTCTCTTATGGGTCAAGATGAGTTGTTACTTTTTCAGTCTGTTCAGCTTTTTCCTTATTTTTAGGATGCAATGGTGACTTCTAAGCTCCTTGCATGCAGAACAGAAACCAAAAATCTTCTAGATACATTTCCTACCTTCTATACCTAGAGATGACATTTATGGGAGAGACTATTTAGAGATGAATGGGAGCGGTTAAGGGCCAAGATGAGGCACATTAAAAACAACTAAACTTTTCACACCGATGTGACCTCTTAGTGTTGTAATATTGAGTAGAAAGAAAAAAGACAGGTTCGTAAATAAGAGTGGTGTGTTTATAACAGAGGGAAAATTAAGTACTTGCAAAAAAACTTTGAAATCAGAAATCCTGTATTTGGGTGTATCCTGGTTTTTCTACTGTTTAGTTTGTACTTAATTCTCGTGATTTACTTAAAAAGGCCAGCCTGCCTACAACATCATAAGGAGACCAAATAAGATAAAATGCATGAAGTAGTTTTATCAATTGTGAAGGGCTTGGGGATATTATATGACATTATTAAACAGAGTACCATGTGAGGGGCTGCTTAACCTTATGAGCTTAATTTATAAACACTCACTGGTGGCATTGAAGTGTTTATTGTGGCAAGGAGCACACCTATAAATTGCCCATTTTTTGGCTTTTAATTATCACAAGAAAATGAAAAATGCTTGAAAGATTAGTCTGCATTTTTCAATGATTTTTTGGTGATTGTTGAAATTCCTTCTATTCCTTTTTATCACTGTAGAAGTTTTAGAAACTACCGAGTTTGAAATTCCTATCCAAACAAACTTACCTTTAACATAGTCACATTTAATACATTTACTATATTAATACATTTAATAATGTATAGTTCTGTACATTAAATTATAGAGATAAACTCAGGTTTCCAAAAAAAATCTTCCTTAACTAAAGCAAAAATACTCTGAGTTTCCAACTTTTACAAACTGGGTCAAAATTAAATTTCAAGAGTAAGATGTTTCTTTAATGTTTCCTTAAATGAACTGTTGACAACTTTTTGGAACTTTTCAGTTTTAAATTTGGCTTCCCTCACAATAAGGCTTCTTCTGTACAGATTGTTAAAATCTAGTCACCACACAACTATAGATCCAGAATCTTCATTTTTGTTTCAGAATGTCACTGGATGGGATTTTGTCCTTGAAAACTGCATAAAATTTACAGAGAATATTTGTAAAAGCAAGATGTGAAATAGATCTAGTCTGATTCCTTGGCAAAGCGGAAAGAAAGACAAGGAGCTTCAGCTTCTGTGTACCCTGGCATTAACTCAAGATAAGCCTTAACATTACCTTTTGGTGCACAAACAGTGTGGTTTCTCCATCAAAAGGGTATTTGTTATAAAAGGGATTTTTTCTGTAAGATATTGGGTACAGTCATTATTTAATTAGAGCTGCCAAACGAGGCCAACATGAGGTCAAAATCATGTCTTTTTATTATGCTCTCTCTCTCTTTTTTCGACCATAAGAGGAGCGACAAGTGCAACAGAACCAATTTCTTTCCCAGAGGATTCTCTCACGTTAACTGCATCATGAGAAAATTAACCATAAACTGACACCCTGATTTTCCTCTTCTCAACGTCTTGAAAACTTCTTTAAACGCTGCAGTGCGGCACCAAAGTGGGGTTGTGTTGTTTTTGTTCTTTTTCATCCTCATCTGGCAGTTGATGAATGAATGAACTTGTGAGTGAACATATGAGTGAGCTTTTACGTGAGACCAGCTTATATTTTCTCATGGCCTGCCAGGTGGGCAGGCAACAAAGTCCAGTGGCAATCACATGCAAAGTTTATGCCACTTCAGTGCTTATTGCTGAGGATTATGGCAAAATATCAGGAACACGTTGACGAAGTGTGAGAATTTTTACCACTTAGTCTTAATAATGAAACAGTAACAGTATATTTGAGATAGTGAATCAATCTTTTTTCCCACTACAGATTCTGGTTTTCCATGTCTCCCTATTGATTTGATTAATTCTTTATGTCACAAAGGTAAGGCGAACAGAGACAAAACAAAGTGCTTATTCCTAAACTTCGAGTGTTATACTTTTAAATATACTTTCATAGAGAAATGAAAGTTTTGATCAGTAGGCTTTGTTGAAAGAAAAAATTATTTTAAAGAAAGGAAAGGAAAGGAGAGGGGAGAAGGAGAGAGGGGAGAGAGAGAGAGAGAGAGAGAGAGAGAGAGAGGAAGGAAGGCAGGGAAGGAAGGGAGGAGAAAGAAAGAGAAAGAAAAACATTTTTTCAGCTCACAAACCTTCCCATTGCAAAGGTAGAGCAAAGCTTGAGAGCCTGAGCATAGGCTTTTCCTATAAAACCATTGAAGAGAGGATGGAATAATGTAAGAAAAGTTCTTGCAATTCCAAGGAACAAGAACAATTCCTTGGTCTCGGGCAAAGTAGGAGGACTTGGAGGAGATGATGTCAGGATGCGTAAACAACTTTCCCTTCTTTCAACCACTCAGCCTTGAAAGAGGAGAGAGGACTTTCTGGAAGGTGACAGAGAAGCTGAACGCAGGGACGTTCTTCGTGCTTGGCGTCCCATTTGGAAAGCCTAGAGGAGACGGCATCACAGGCTCCTCACAACATCATGACAGCAAAGCAGTGACAGAGATTTCTGGTCCCTGAGCAGCGCGGGCCAGTTCCCCACAGTGTGTGTGAACACAGTAGAGATTCCCCAGGGCTTCGCTGCGGGGCACAGAGGCCATGAGAAGCCTGGTGGACCAGGGCGCTCCGTGGCTCTATCACAAGGATACTCAGGGACACGCAAGCACCGAGGACATCGCCGTGGACCGAGAAAGCAGGAGGCCAGCCAAAAAACTTTCCCCGCAACCGGAGGATCGGTGCCCTTTGTTCTGCATAGTCTCATAACTTTTTGATAAAGCAGAGGGAGAGCAAAGACCCGTCTAGATGCGAAGACATTTGAAATGGCCGTCTAAACGTCACTAACAGCAGGAATACATGTTGGCGTACCAAGATTAAGGTTTTCTTTGGTTCGGCTCTTCCTCATCGCAGTCAATGAGAAAGGGTGTGTGACAGCAGGATGAGATGGGGATATGGAAATGGAACCATACCACATTTTAACGTGTAAATTCGACCCCTGCCGAAGCGGCAGCCCCCAGACATTCCTTGGCACCCCCAAGCTCTGCGTCCGTTCTTTGCTGCGGCCTGTAGCAAGGTAGTTTAAACAGTCCCAGGCAAACCGTCACTGTTCTGGAGGGACGAGGCAACTTGTTTTGTTCCGAGTAAAATCTCATAACGGCGAGCATGCACACTCTGCTCTCCCACAGAAAGGAGGGACAAGGTCCGTCCTGCCGAGTCACGTCAGTATCGTCGGTCACAACGTTAAACACCGTTTTATAAAAATGTAAAGATATTCCCAGAACCACAAGCAAAACTAATGAAAATGTTTGGGGAATAGTTCAGAAAAATTCTACCAAATAGATGTTATTTTTTTGGAAAATAAAGATGTGCTAAATTAAGGAATATCTTAAAACACTTTTTAAGAATTGATTGTGTTAAATACTGATACTTGACAGAGTTGCATCTCCCTTCTTTTAGTTATTTTTATGTTGGCATAAAACTAGTTATTTTAGGACAATCATGTTCCGGAGCAAAACATGCTGATAAGATTTAATCATTTAAAAAATGTTTTAGACTTTCTTTTATTTTGCCAGGTTTTTTTTTTTTTCTATAAATGTACTGACGAAATAAAAGCAAAGGGAAAATTTCAGCATTTGGATAAATATAATTTTATGAATAATTTAAAGGAATAAACCTATTATTTTTTATTGCCCTTTTACAGTAATTTTCTGTCCTTTTTCCATCCTCGTTTGAATTAGGCTTTACTTCGCAAGTGAAAATAAAGCGAAAGATGGAGATATGTATCTTTTAGATCTCAAGATACTAACATGTAAAATCAAGACTTTAGACTAGAAGATAGCTAAATATTTAAATATTTAAAGTTCTGCTATTTGGAATTCATCATATTTGAATCCTTTAAAATTCATCATATTTGTCTTGAATTCTTATACTAAAATCAGAAGAAACAATAATACACGCCTCACAGCATTTATATCCATTATATCATCACACTTCGGTTATTTGAAAACTCCCTAAAAATTATGTTAGGAATTGCTTAAATCTTTACTTTTGTAGGGGAGGGGGAAACCCCAAAACTAATATTCAGAATCAAGAAAGGGCCCATATAGCCATCTGGTGGTTGTTTAGGGAAATACATCTAAATCTTCCCATCACTATTATTTGAACACTGGTATATTAGAGAAATAATTCTTATACTAAGTAATATTTTGTATGACTCTAAAGATTACCTAAAATATTTTTTATTTAGGTTTGCTTTTATATTTTTCTTTAAAACATAAGCTTTTCCCATTCTGATGCTAGTAAATATATCATTTCCTTTTGCTATTTATTGTAAATCATGTTTTCACTACATTTTCTAGATAACAGCTTTTCTAAAATATCAGCCGCACATAGAGTAAGCACTTAAAGTTGGATAATTATGGGTAATTTTTGTATAAATACCCTATATATTATTCATACATATATAAGACCTTTTAACCACTATATATATTTAACCTATATATATATTATATATATACACAAACATAAAATTATATACATATTGTTAAATGCCAAGCTTTGTAATCATATGAAAAGCATAGCTCAAGTTTTATAAATAACATAAACAGTATCTGATTAATAATACATAAGCATATGCTAACATTGTTAAACTTCACTAACCTATAAAAAATTAGAAAAAGATTATATAGTTAGTCCTAAAGGGCGTCTTTCCAATGTAGCTGTTTCTAAGCAGTAAAATAAAAACAAGTTGACAATCTGATATGGCCACGATGAAATGAAAAAGGTCATAGGTACTCTCAGTGAGGTTTTGTTGGCAGAGACAAAACAAATGTGTAACTTTGCAAGAGGATTGTTTTTGCTACAAGTCTATATATATATATATAAAAGGAAAGGAATATAAATTAAAAGCTATGAAAAATAGTCCATGTGGTATATTTTCCCCAAAGGGCGACAGTCTTCTTAAGTTCGGATATTCAGATGTGAGCGTTTTGAGAAGGCGAGTGTGTGAGGTCAGCGGTGCGTTTGCGTGACACAGCGCTGTTATTGGTAACAGAGGTTCTGCTAGGCTTTTGTTGCATCATTGCATACGAGATTTGACTTAACATTCGCTTAGGTACGGAGGCTTGTCTACGCATATTACCCAGGGGAAGAGCCTGCTTAGAATTGATTTTTAAATGTGTGATGTGTTCATCCTGTACGAGTTCATTGCCAATTTTATGAACGGTGAATTTTTCAGTCAATAAAGCTTATAGAAGCAATATACAAAGTTTTAGTTAGGTGAGGATGTCGTTTCAGAAGACAGTCAGTCTGATGACCAAGGAAAACATTAAAACAATCGACACTTATTTTTCAGTTTCAGCATTTCAGTCTAGAAATGTTAATGCAAATAAGTTCTCATTAAAACTCAGGACTTTTAAAATCATTCTGGCCGAAGTAACAGAGCTAAAATGATCAAGATTGGTTTCCTCAATGCCTGACTTCTAAGTGCAAATTTGTTCTCTTCGAGCTGAGAAAAATATGGAGACATTATTTTTTAAGGACTGTTTTTACAGCAGTTGATAAAATGCTCGCGGTAAAAGACATGAGAGGAAGGCGCAGGGCCTTCCTGTGTAGCCCGCACACGTGCATCTCCTCCCCACCATCAGCACCCCCCCCCCAGAGCGCGACTCGTCGTAATTGATGTACCTGCACGGACGCGTCATGATCACCCCGTCTGTAGCTCATGTTAGGGTTCTTTCCTGGCGTTGTACCTTCTGTGAGTTCCAACAAGTGTGTGATGGCGTGTATCCATCGTTATAGTATCATGCTGAGTATTTTCATCGCCCTAAAAATCCTCTGTGCTTTGCACATTCACCCCCAACTCCCCACCCTCACCACTGGCAACCGCTGACCTGACTCTCTCTGGTTTTGTCTCTTCTGGAATGGTTGGCATCGTATCGTATGTAGCCTTTTCAGACTGGCTTCTTTCACTCAGTTGTTCGTGGCTTGATAGTTAGTTCATTGCTTTTTAGAGCTGAATACTGTTCTGCTGTCTGAATGTGTACCAGTTTGTTACCTCTCTAACTGAAGGGCATCTTGGTTGCTTCCAAATTTAGACAATCATGAAGAAAGCTGCTGTAAACACCTGTGGGCAGGTTTTTTGTCTGGACATAAGTTTTCAGCTTCTTTGGAAGCTGCAGTTGCTGGATCCATGTAAGAGCATGGTTAGTTTTGTGAGAAACTCCCAGCTGCCTTCCAAAGTGGCTGCACCATTTTTTATCCCCATGAGCGTAACAATAAATGAATGTGTCCTTTGCTCCCCATCCGTGTCGGCATGCGATGTCGTCGGTTTGATTTTGGCGTTCTAATAGTTGTGTCGTGGTACCTCGTTGCTGTTTTGATTGGCATTTCCCCGACAACGTATGGCGTGGAGCGTTTTATCACGTGCATAGATGCCATCTGTACCTCGTCCTTGGTGGCATGTCCATTGAGGTCTCCGGTCCACTTTTTAATTGGGCAGTTGATTTCTTATTGTTGAGTTGTAAGGAGTCTTTGTTTTTTTCGATAACAGTCCTTTATCACATGTGTCTTTTGCCCTGTTGTCTCACATCTGCGGCTTATCTTCTCATTCTCTTGAATGTGTCTTTTACGCAGCAGAATTTTAATTTCAATGAAGTCCAGCCACTCTGTGGGGGGGGGGGGGCGGGGTAAAATTCAGGTTTGCACTGGGAGGAGGCAGGGGAGAATTGTCAGGGCAATTTGTTTCAGATTCGAGTTCATGTCTCCAGTCCACCCTGGAGTCTAAGGCCTACATGATCACTTCTTATTCTCCTCCTGTGGCCGGCCTCTGCTCTGTCCGCCCCTCTTCCCAGCAATGGGAGCCGACACCATGGCTCTGCTCACGTCGGGGGCTTATTGTGTCTCGAATTCGCTGAGCCTTCCGCGTAGCCGCTGTGCTTTGCTTGCGGCATAGAAAATGACGATTTTTATTTTGTTAGTGTTTTTTGTTGTTACCATGGAAGCGAGAGTCTCTCACATTCGCTCTACGTCCTAAGGAGAATGCCATTTATCTGCATCCATAATAGACACAACATCACGTTGATTCAATCACGGAAGGGAAGTGCAATAAAACAATGGACAGAATTCAATTTATCAAAAGTTTAAAAAGATGAATACATTTAACTCAATGGATAATGCCAAGTGCGAGTGCCTGTTTTTCCATTGCTGTACAAATCCTTCACTCTCAATTAATGCAGCTTTAGCATAAGAGTTGATCATTGTTGGGGCAAATTCTTCCTTCTTTTTCTTCTTCAAGAATGTTACGGTTTTTCTTGGCTTCTTGCGTCTTTCTGAAAAACACCCATTCCTTCAACTTAATTGATGTCAGTTGTATCGTAAGAGGAATTTATGTAATCACATTAATTTATACTGTAGTACAAAGATTAATAACCTTCTGAAAGCCTGATTATTTTAAAAAGACTTATTATCTCAAATTAATGGATTTTCAGGTAATATGACAAAATGAACAGACACTTCTTAGTCAAAGATTATGTGTATAGTTGAAATATATGTGTGTGTGTATATATATATATATTTATATGTATAAATATTTCATATTTATATTATAAATTATATATGTGTATATACATATATATTTCAGATAGTCTTTCCATCTCAACATCTTTGGTTATGCACTTACATATAAGAGAGAATTTTTTCTTTCCTCTTTACCAATAAGAACTCTTCTCCCATTCAGAATCCCGATTACGATTCAGTACTCCATGATTCCTCCTTTTATCCACTCGTCTACACATATCTATCATTTCTATGAACATTTATTGACTTTTAATTATATAATTTTGTTACATATGCCATCTCGTTCTATAACTCTGACATATCTTGAATCTTGTATTAGGAAATTGTCAGGTGCAAGTAATAGAAGTCCATCTGAGAATAACCAAACCGTAGAAAGACAGGCGTGGGGTGTATTTCAGTAACATAAGCTGGAGTCTGGACTTCAAACAGCATTAACACTCTGTCTTAATTTTTCTCTCCAGCGCTCTCTGCGTATCCACCGCCATCACTAGTCTAGACTTCTATTTTTGTATTTCTGACCCAGGTACCTATACGCAGTGGGGAACTTGTCTGGGTTTATATCTTAACAGCTATAATCCCGGAGGAAAGAGCTGTTTCAACTGCAACATATAAATTCAAGGAAGGAAGGACTCTGATATTTCTAGTTTGGGTCCCATCTCCACCTCTTGGACCCTATGACCAAGGGGGCATAACACTGTCATTAGCTCAGCGTCAGATGCGCTCCTCTCTTTGGCTGGAGAACGAGATAGGCTGGTGCTGAATACTTGGACTGGCCGGCCATCTTCCCCTACTGGAACCCGCAGGGTTCTGGGAAGTAGGCCCCAAATGTGTGGGGGAGGGGAGTTGGAGGTGAGGATGTTCTGATATCATCCAGAAAAGATGAACTCTGGGCATGATGATGTAAAAATATTGAATTGAAACAATTTATTTCAGTCAGTGACAGAGAAGAGGAAAATACATTTATATTGGTGGTTGATCGAATTACTTTTCTTTCCTCTGTCTCCCCAAATCTTGGGCCTAACTCCAGGCACAAGTTTCTGCCCCTCCCTTTTAATCCTGGCGATCTGTGGGATTCCAGCCTCCCCTTGCACCCACCCCACTCTGCGTATTTGTCTTTGTACAGCCACAAAGTAGAAAATGTGGTCATTCCTTTGAAATCACAGAATAATGGAATGTTTATTTCCTTAATCAGCCCTTATAAATATGTCTAGGCTATCTCAGTTAGGTTCTAGATTCTAAGAGATTTTTCTACCCGAAAGTGACATCCCTTCTACTCTCTTTAAATCTATGTAGTACTGACCATGCCTCTGAACACACACTCTGTTTAGCTAATGTTTGTGGCTAGTGGAAAGACTCAGAAAGGGGGCTTCTAGAGCTTCCGGCAGGACAGATCTTGTAGTTCATGAAGAAGGTGTAATGTCTGCTAAATATGCATTCTTACATGTCCTGTTATAGACGTCAGGTCTTTACCATCTTCCTTGATGTCTGGAAAGATGAAGGTTAATGTCAGAGTCCTGAGCCCTCAACAGACAGGTGACTCTATGCTGCTAGAAGTGTATAATCCATGGGGAGGAAAGAATGGGTACTCTGCTCGCTCCTGCAAAGGTATCTTCAAGATAATCAGGGGGCCAGAAACACCATTCAGGCTGGAATGGTTTAGATCCTCTTATCTTAAATTCTTTGGATAAAATGGCAGGGTATAATTATATGTTATACCCACTGGGCCTGCATTCATGAATTCAACCTATTGAAATAGTCAAAAAGAAAAAAAATTCTTCATACAGTTAATGGGATCGATGTAGAGCTTCGAAGGTTTTATTTGTTCTGAAGTGAAACATTTGATGTTAGGAATGCTACTGTGAATTCAATTAAGGTCAGAATTGAAGATCTTTTTGTTCTATTGCTGTTTCAAAATACTATATTTTTATGAGACTCAGCATCATGGTAGAACAATGTAATTCCTAAATTAGAACCTATGGACCAGAAATATACTTGGAGTTAATTGTCATGCAGCGTAATTCATAATTGCACCTGTGTTCGTCTCCTGTTCTCGCTGTAACATGTTACCACAAACACTAGCTTAAAACAACGCACGTTTATGTTCATACAGTTCAGCAGGTCAGATGGCTCACACAGCCTCACTGGGCGGAATCAAGGGCACCAGGGCTGGGTTCCTTTCCAGCTTCTTGAGGCCGCTGACACGCTTGGCTTTTGTCCCTCTTCATCCATCAGTGATGCAGAATCTCCTTGACCCTGCTTCTGTCACCACCTCTCTGACCACAGCCAGACAAGTTTATACACTTTTGGGACCCATGACTTTCTACGGAATCAGAATCCAGGATTATCTCCTCATTTCAGGGTCCTGAACTTAATCCAATCAGAAAAATTCTTTTGTGCTAAACCATGATATCCTACCAACCCAAAGAAAAGCTTCCGTAAAGACTTACAAAGAAAAGTTGAAGGGCTAGAAGAACATATCAAAGAAAAGACTTTCTTGAAGGAGTCTGAGCTGATAACCGAAGGATGAGTAGAAGACAGATAAGCTGAGATGGTGGAGCATGTGCTGTGGACCATGATGCTTTCAAGAAGCTGGAAGGCTGGAGTAGAGGAGGTGTAACGAATAAGCATCTAACGCCAACAGAAGAAGCAGGGACCTGGTCAGGCAGGCTTTTAAGATTCTTTATTATTATTTTTTTAAAATCTTAAGCGCAGCGAGAAGTCATTTAAGGATTTTAAGCTCAGGAAAAGTGTAATCAAATCTGGGTTTTTGTAAGGTGGCTCTGACTTCACTGTGGAAAATGGGTGGGAAGGGGCAAAGTGGAGACAAGTCACTCAAAACAGTGGGTGCTAGATGCTTCGGGCTTGTGGTCTCCTCTTAGAGATCTCAAGATCACCTTGATAAATTCCAGGCTTCTCACACAACCCGGTGTTTCTTTAGCATCCTTCATGAGAGTAAATAACCATCTAGTTCTATAAGCCGAAACCTGGCATCCCCCACGACCTTCCCTCGCCTCACTTCCCAACATCCTGTCCCATCAGTTTGCCTCCTAAATAGCTCTCGAAGCTGCACCCATCTTTGCATCTCCACTGCCGGCGCTGTCGTAAAGACTACTCACATTTCTTGCCTAAAATCTTGAAATAGCCTTTGAACTGATCTGCCACATAGGTTATTATCCTCTCTATAAACTATAATGCCACTGGCATAATTTGTCAAGAGCACAAGTTTTATTCAAGTCCTACGACATTCCCCACTCTCCCTGTTCCCATTTGCACAACACACACACACGTGTATAGACACACATTTGCACACTTAGAAACCATGGGCGTGCAGAGTGGCCCCTTACGATAAGGCCTTTTCACATACATGCCAGTTTCCTAGTCTCTGCCTAGACCCGTTGTTCTCTGTGCCTGGTGATTCGAATTCTCTCTCGTCTCACAGATGAAAGAGTATTCCTCGGGGAAGCATTGTCTAACACCTCCGTCTCCCTGCTGTGGGCCTATGAAACGCACTGTGAGCACCTGGACCCGAATCCAGGTGATTTTCGAGCCCCTGCTTTTAATCAGTAAGATACCTGCCATTCTCCAACTCGTTTCCTCACCCAACATCTATCGTTCAAGAAAGCCACACTGCTGACTGTGTAGTTTTCCATGTTATTTTCAGCAAGAACACAAACCTAAAGAGCAAACACCTGACTAAGTTATATGTCTGAAGGAGTTTTCTCTGAAAGGAATTTAACGCTTGATAGTTTTTGTTTATATCTCAAGTAGACTCTGAAGAAATGAGAACCCATAAGGATCCCCAAAGTCGTGCTTTAGGGACAGACACGCCAAGTGTATTCGTTAGCAAGAGCCCCGTCCAGAAGGGGGACAGGTGAACCAGTGACAATGGGAGGCCCTCACGGCCACTTACTTCCTGGGGAAAATCGCAAACTCAGTGGGTAACTTTGCAAGTCATCTTAGCAAGTAAAAGAAGAAGTAAGACATCTTCTGTTTTGGAGAAAAGAGGTGAGAGTACGAACGAGGCGGCTTAGAGAGGCTCTTGCTTTTTCACTGTTTGTGCCCCATGCGATGAGAAGGGCTTCCGTCTCCAAGGCTGTCACTCCATCACCCTTCGCAGGACTGAAGTCACTTAATTTTTTTTCACCTTAACAGCCAAGGATGTTATCACTTACGCTGAGGTCACCGAGAGGGTAATGCTACTCTTAGTGACGCTAATGAAAAGGTACAGTGGTGACATGAGTTAATTGCATAGTTACCACCCAATTACCAATTTATGCTCTAGCGATGTTAACAGAGAAACGAGGAGCTATCTGTACTGAATCACGCCTGATACAAGGACAGTGCTTGGTAGGACGTGACGCTTCCATGAACAGGTTTACTCACATAAATAAAGAGGATTAAGAAAATGTATGCTTTCCCACATTTATTGGTTTAGTGCTGCTTCAAAATGGACCTAATAACAATGATACTGCTTTTAACTCTTTCCCCCTTAATGATTTGTGTTTCCAATACCTGGTTGCTAGAGTTTTGTTTTTTTTTTTTTTTAAATTAATGTCCGGCTATAAAAATAGCTGTTCTGCTTTACTCCTGAATACAAGCTCGCATTTGACTCTGTCCTTCGTTAAGTGAAGTACCATACAATCACAAGAATTACAGAGCAGAGAAGGAGATGAGGCCACAGTGACTCAGCTACCATAACAGAAAAAATCTTAGTACAAGATTTTTGTTGGATGAATAGAAACCTCTTTTACTAGTATCTGATTCGTTCTTTACGTCCACTTAATTTTCAGGATCTCCCTGGAAAAACAAAAAGGCCAATATTTTTTGTACTTTTTGAATCAACTTCATTGACATATAATTGACAATAATCTATTTGAAGGGTACAGTTCGACAAAAATACACCAGTTTTCAAACATGGCTTATTTGTGGCTCTGAAGAGTGGCTCCAGATAAACCCAGCAACTGACCGCTGCTGTAAAGTCATCCACGTATCTCTCAGCTCACGCGTGAGTAATTTTACACGGACACCCAGGAGCCCGTCATAACTCACCTCTCGCCCTCAGAGATACAGAGTGCATATGAGTGACCTCTGTCAAAAAACCTCATGCCGAACAGTTGTCAGTTATGCCCAACTCTAACCGACACGCGTTTGCTGACAGTGAGGCGCAATGAGCAGAGTGAGAAGGATTCTTGGCCTTGTTCTATCAAAAATACGTGTTCAGTACCAGCTGCTCGCTGAGAGCAGAGCCCCAGTAGTGAGCCGGACGGACGCGGTCCCTAACACGTGCTTCTTCACCTTGTATTAGCTATTTAATACGCTGCACTAAATTAACTCACACTTAGACTAACTGGAGCGGATGCTGCTCTCTGAATGCTGACATAGCTATTAACGCTTTCTTTTTTACCTGCATGGTCCCAAAGTACTGTCTTTCCCTGAATATGCCTTGACTGCTGACTCAGGATATCGTCTGCTCTTTAGAGCACGTATGGGAATATCTCCCTTTTCCATTGATGAGAAAAGCAATTTTCCGATTGTTCAGGAGCCGACTAGATGGCCCACTGTGCAGAAAAGTGACCTCTATTACACTTGTCCTTAAACGATTCCATGCTCGGAGTGGCATGGGCTGCAGAGGACATTAGAGTTAATACTGGTGGAGGTCAGGGTCGGTCAGATCAGGTTCTCAGAGAGGGGTCAGCAACAGCGTGAGCACTGCTGACCCCTCTTGGAAATGCGCATTCTCGGGTACCACCCCAGACCTGCCTGCCCGGGGAGTCAGGGAGTCGGAGCTCAAAGGGCGAGGCCCCCAGGCCGGTTTAACAATCTTCCAGGTAATTTTATGCACAATTTGTCCGAAAAACTCCAGGCTGACTTATGCTCAGGGATAGGCTGCTTAGGACGTAGAGCAGAGCTGATTTCTCGTCCACGCAGGACACTCTCGTGTGTCGCCAGCTGCTCTCTCTCGGAGGTCCTCGCTGCGGGACCCAGGCTGCGGGGCACCGCTGCCACCGTCCAGAGGGGAAACTATGGAGCGGCAATGAACTGCCCGGGCCCAGAAATGCACGGGTTACCTCTGCTTCCTCTGCCAGCCAGGACGACGTCCTCACTGCCACGCGCCGAGTGAGCTAGTAGTTAGGAACTATTTTAGTAAGTCTCCTAAATTTTCTATTCCCGTTCACTTCTACATGTAAATCAGTTTTAAAAAATCATCTTTTTTTCTTGAATCATCTTGCCACATATAGCCAAGAGCAAAGTGTTGTTTGTAACATCTGCTTTCTGAAATGTTTTTCCTGGTGCTCAGTAAGTGTAGCTCGGTGTGCGATCTGACTGCCAAGCGACTATAACCAACAGCTTACCAAACGCTTCCCTGACGCCCTTCACTGGGGACATGTTTCTCTCTGCTGTCTGCGCCCGGCCCTGGGGACTGTAACCTGCTAAGCACTGTCTCTCCCATTGCTCTGATCCCAAGGGGCCCAGAAATGCAAGACCCTCCAGGTGCTCCAACTACATCCTCGGTATGGACTGTGAGCACCCGCTGGCTTCAGCAGGGCCTTGGGGGAGCAGAAGCCTGGGATGCACCTGCCATGATAGCAAGGCAGATGGCGAGAGCCAGCAAAAACGGTGCTCACCTGTGGACCTTGCAGGCATGTTAAAGCCTTTGAAGCTGAAGGGAAGCCACGAAAAGTTTTAAAATAAGTGGCCATGGGGATGCTTGTCTGTTTTGAAAGCTGTCTCAGAGCAGGGCTCTGTGACCTGGGGCATAAATGCTCAGCCGTTCCCGGGTGGCTTGCGGGT
Organism: Eonycteris spelaea; assembly: GCA_003508835.1. Taxonomy (NCBI): domain Eukaryota; kingdom Metazoa; phylum Chordata; class Mammalia; order Chiroptera; family Pteropodidae; genus Eonycteris; species Eonycteris spelaea. The sequence continues at coordinate 231,255 of PUFA01000106.1, forward strand.
GTCCAGAGTCACTCTGACGTCACGTACACAGCTCTGTGTTGCAGTGCAGTTGCTTGTCTCTTCACCATATGCCAGTCTGCTCGGGGCGCTGTGACAGAGCGCCACAGACCGAGTGGCTTCAGGACCAGAAAATGACCTCACAGTTCCGGAGGCTGGAAGTCACGATCGAGGTGTCGGCAAACTTCGTTTCCGGCGAGAGCTCCCTTCCTCGCTGGCCAGACGACCAAATTCTTGCTCTGTTCTCATCAACAAATGCCGTGTCTCATCCCATAAGGACCTTCACCCTTTGGGGTCAGGGCCCCACCCTTCCGACCTCCTTTAATCTTATTTGCTGCACCCTTGGAGGTCCCATCTCCAAATGCCGTCACCCAGGGGGTTCGGGCTTCAATATGTGAATTTCGATGGGGCACAAATAGCCGCTAAGAGACCCCATTTTGATCAGATTTTCAAAGTGATTCAAACCCAAGAGAATTGAACAATCCTGGATGTGAAGAACTAATTAAGGATCGGAGCCAGGGAATTAGAAAGTTAAGGGGGTGCTTAGAATGGACAGACTTTTCTCTTTTAAGTATTAGTAAAGAATACGCCGACAGGTTAAATAGGGTTAAATACACGCGATTAGGGAGTTACAGCTGTCGCCCACCCAACACCTATTCTCCCACCCTTTCTTAATGTAATAGATTGGGAAGAAATGGCCATAAGTTCCTCCCATCCTTATAAGCATCGTAACTGCGACACCCTCCATTGGGAAGTAAAATCTCTCTCCCCACCCCTTGAATCTTGGCTTGGCCACGTGAATGTTCTGACTGAGGCGACATTGACAAACGTCAGACAAACAGATGCTTAGAAAGAGCTAGTGCATTGAGGCTTGCCTTCTCGTGCTTCTGGAAGCCCGAGACCGCCATGGGAAGAAGCCCTAGCTTCTGGAGGATGAGAAGTACGTGGGAAGAGAGGGAAGCCAGCCATCTCAGCTGAGGTCCCAGACGTGAGCATGACGTCATTGCACATCATCCAGCCTCAGCCACGTCATTTCAAGAACTACCCCCAAGACCTGCGAGACAGAATAATTGTTGTCTTAAACCACTGAGTTTTGAGGCAGCTTGTTATACAGCAAAATCCAATTTACTAATATGTTCTTATTAATAAGACCCCAAATATACCTGGCTACCTAAGATGCCTTCCTCTTATACGTAGTTGTAAACGGGATCTTTCTGATCCAGTTCTGGCCGACGCAGCATGAACATGAATTGCTGATTGGCGTTGGAGAGTGATGGAGTCCAAAGGGAGGTGATGTGACCGTTGGCACGATCCTTCGGCCCTTTGCTCTCCGTTCCCATTCCTGCCTGGAATGCAGGCAAAATAAAGGGAGCATCCTGTGACCGGGATGAGAAGCCCACACAAAGGGTGCGGGACAGAGGCAGAAAGAGCTTGAACCCTGACGGCACTGCTTAGCTGCCCTACTGGGGCGGGAACTACTTCCCTCCAGACTTTTTGTCATGTGAGAAAAATAAGACCCTTTCTTTAACCCACGGGAGCAGATGAACTGAAATACTCAGGGTAATGGAAAAAGTGGAGTTGCTGACGGCTCCTGTGTTGCTGGTTTAGGCGCCTGGTGAATCATGGTGCTAGTAATTAATCTAAAAAGAAGAGGAAGGAGGCAGCTAACAGGTGGATGTCAGAAATATTGAACTTGAAGTGCATGTGAAGAGAGGCGCTGTTTGGAAGGTGGCCGGCACGCCAAGCTCCTGCAGTTCTGATACTTAAGAGAAGGGTCTGGTCTGAATATAATTTAAGGAAGCAACAGCCAGTGCTGTGTGGGGAACGTTGTTCGTGTTCCCAGGATCACCCACGAAGAGCACACGGAGCGAGAAGGAAACTGTCTAAGAGGAAATGCGTAGAGAGTATCAGTCCTTACAGGATGGTGAGAGCAAAGTGGTGAGAAATCCGGATCAAGTACCATTTAAGAGGGTTAGACATTGACTTAATTAATACAAGGACCGGACCTGGGCTCATTGGATCGCCAACCAGGAAGCCACTGAGGCCCTTCCCAAGAGCGGAGTTTGGGGAGGAAACAAGGAAAGCTTGGGGTAGGCAGAGGTGGGAAGGGGCATTGCCACAGAGACTGGGAATTGCCTCGGCTCTTGACTCTTGGCTGCAAAGGACAAAAAATAGGGTAACACCAGAAGGAGATGGGGTAGGGAGAACAAATTCAGTTGCTTTAAAATATATATATATATTTTTTTTAGTTTGTTGGTAAGACTTGAACATTCTTATAGCCTGCAGGGAGGAAGCCACTGGAGAGGGAAAGTTTGCAGACAAGAAAAAGAAATAATAGATAGAACAAGGCCAGGCATAGGAAGGAGGGATGGGATCAAGAACACAGGTGGAGAGATTTACCTTAAACGGGAGTCGAATCTCCGCTTCCGGTGAGAGCGTCAATATTTCTTCCTGAGAAGGGAGGATGCACTTGGTTCTACGTGGACACGCGGAGTTACAGAGGGCCCGACCGCCGCATAGTCGGGGCTTTTTATCTGACGTCTGATCTCGACTGGAGGTGAGTGCGAGATGGGGCAGGCCGAACTGGTGACATCACTTGTCAGGATTTTACTGTGGCAGAAATCCTCATCTAGCTGCTGTCCACTTTTGCAAGCATTCACTGCTCTTGAATTCATACCTACATAATACAGGGCCACTTCATGATTAATATTTCAAATGTTACAGATCAAAAACAAAGCAAAACAAAACAAAACAAAACAAACACCTTAGGTCAAAAACTGATTATTTCCTATAGTTTCTGAAATTATCAATATGCTTCTAGAAGTGAAAACTTGTTCTCATGGCACAGCAATAAGGAGAGAATTTGAATACATTTAATTGTGACGATTTAAGATTATTATCTCTTGAACTAGCTCAGATTTATAAACTAGTTGCCCTGAAAAGAGAATAGTATCTTGTATAATTAGAGAAGATAAAAATATGTTCAGAATGTATATGCATGTTGTTTAGGAAATGACATTTGGATTTAGAATGAAGCAAGGAGGAAAGATAATTGAGCTGATGGGCCACTTCAATTCAGGGATTAATCTATGGCAGTATTTTGGAGGGCTTTTCAAGGACCATTTGACTTAGCATTTTAGTTACTTGAAATTAAAATACAAGTGGGCAAAGACTGCAGGACGAATCTGTAGTAAGGTTTGCCTGATATCTGTCAAAAATCATACTAAACAGAGATAAATGAATGTATTTACTTACGACTGTATATTTTTCTTAGTACTTGATTTTTACAATGAGTGGAAATTAACTGGTTTTCATTTGGATGTCTGATATTTTGCAAACCAGACTCAAACATTCTAACAAATGTTTCTTGTGGATATATCTCATATTTATTTCATCCCATGACATGAATTTCAATGGTCACTTTTGGCTCTTTTTTTCTGCACTTACTAGCTCCATAATTCTAATCCTCAGCTTCTCCACTTATGAAATGATATTAATAATACAAATCTCCTAAGGTTTCTTTAAATACTCAATGTATTATCTGACTGAAAGTCCTTAAAACAATGCCTGGCACATTGTAAGCAAGCCCCCCAAAAGTCAGCTATCATTAAAATATGGCGATGATTTTTTGATGACTGTTTCTTTCGTCAATATGCTCAATACTTTATAATTGAACTTCAAGGAAATGTAACTTGAGCAGATTTTAACCTGCTTGGTTTTTTTTGTTTGTTTTGTTTTGTTGTTTTGTTTGATATTTGATGAAGTCAGTTTTTGGAGGATGATATTTATAACAAGGCATCAAAAGCAGGTGTATAATTAACTCCATATTCTCTCTTTCTCTTTTTTCCTCCTTTCTTTTCTCTCTCTGTCTTGAAAAATGGAAGATGGCTTTTTGTGGCTATTTTAAGAGTCCAGATAGGAAATGGACGCTTATTAGCTTCCTTTAAAATTTTTTAAAATTTGAATAGTACTGGTTCCAAAACTGATAATGAGTTTAATCCAAAAGAAAACAAACAGCATAAAATCAATGTGAAGATTATATGCAGAAGAACAAGTATAATGATAAATTGATTACCTCAGCAAAGATCAGTGACCGTAATTATTAAAAACAAAAATAAATGGAGTAAAATTGAATGATTATGTCATAAAGTCCCTGATGTAACTTTATTTCCTTTTCTTTAGCTTTGAAGCTATGTTTTCTTTTTCATTTCTTAAACTCATCTTGGTTTGTAAGTAAGAAAACAGCTAAAGACCCAGTCTTTTAAGGACGTCTAGAATCAGCATTTTCTCTTCTGCCCACTAGATGGCAGGCGTAGGATTCTGAATGCCTTTCGGAACCGATGTGTGGGCTATGCTTACGTGCAGCACTAGATGAGAAAACCGATTTGGTTCAAAGTAGGAAATTTTAGGTTTGAGTCTCTTTCTCATTCTTGCCTCTCAATCTCCTACACATAACCTTAAAAAAAAAAAAAGAAGAAGAACTTGTAAAACTGGTAAAGGGGTATAGGGTTTCTCATAAGGCTTTTGGTCCTGTCTACAATTACAGACTAAAACAACAGCCTGCTTGCGTATTTTCTTTATTGAAATATTGTAAGAAAAAAAAATCTAGCAACAAACCTGTACTTGACTAGCCATGTGTTTTCCTGTAAAGGTTAAAGATAGTATTTCTTCCCCTTTGAGAACGTATGATCTGAAATGGTGCGTTGTCTCTGTGAAATCTCAGTCTTTTTATTTTCTCACAGTGGAAGGTCCTGTGGCTCCCTGTTATGCAAGGAGCAGTTAGAGATTACACTGTAACTTGGTAATCAATTTCCTTTTTTTTTTCTCTCTTTATGTAGGAGATAGTAGGGAAGTAGGAAACTTTAAAAAGGTTCTATATCTTTTATTTTTCTCTGCAGTTTGGATTAGAATTTTTTTCCCTCCTGATTTCTAATGAGGCTGAAAAAAACTGAATTTTCTGGTTTGAACACTTGTGCCTCTGCATTGAGGGGCCGAGGCTCTGAAATGTAAAGGGTCAATCTGTGTTACAGAGGGGTTCATTGCAGAGAAGGGCGTGCTCCGCAAAGACAAACAGGTCCCACAGATAGTTGCCAAGGGCACCAAATACATCTTTGCATTATACCTTGAACTAGCATGCTCCTATCACCTCCTTTTTATTGCATGCACCATAAATGACTGTAAAAGTTTGCAAATCTTGCATAGACCTTGACAATCAGTACTTCAGCAGGAAATCTACAAAGAGGGGGGGATGGGGGAAGGCAATCCAGCCCAGCAGTTTGCTTTTTTTGGCACAAGAACCTTAACGTTGATATTGAGAATTACTGAATGTTCCGTGTGTGTGTGTGTGTGTGTGTGTGTGTGTGTGTCTAGGCCAGATGCATAACATACGCTAAGCAATTTCAATTTGAACGCTCAATTTGCAATCTTAGCTTTACATTTATATTACTAGGTAACATAGTTTGGGGACATTGCTGTGGCCTTATTCTCCTGGGCTTACTCTGGGTGTTCCTGATCTGTGACTTGAGCATAAAGTAAAGACTAATTTTTAATCCGAGTCAGTGTGTGGCCAGCAGGGTGCCTAGTCCTGAGGACCATGCTTGCAGCTTTTCACAAGTGTTTTTAAGCCCCTGACTCCCCAAAAGATACCGACAAGGGTCTGGATGTCGCTTTACAGGATCTACACGGTGTTGGTGCTGCGGGGGCAGGGGGGAGGTGGGGAGGGGGTGTCACCAGTCAATCCGTCCTGCGCAGTCGAGGGATCGACTTCCAGGATGCCTGTTCTTCCACTATGTGTATGTCCTCGTGAAATTCAAGGCATTAAAGGTGGACGCCGCGTGACAAGTGTGGCAGATCAGGCCACACTTTTGGTAGACGAGGGTACCAAAGCCCGGGATCCGAGGGGCAGACCTCGCTGGTAGCTCTGTAAAGGGTCTGCGGAGACGCGCGGGCTCGGCGGCCCCTTCCCCTTCCCCTTCCCCTTCCGGGGCCAGAGCCCGCAGCCCCGAAGCCCGGCGGTCTGCGCCCCGTTTTGGGCAGCGCTAGGGAGCGAAAGCCCGCGCGGCACGGCTCTAGGCCGGGGTGCCCGCGGGCCGTTCACGCCCCACCTCCGCCCTACCCAGCTGGCGAGCCCTTCCCCCGTCCGCAGCCCGGGCCTGAACCCGGGTCTGCCTCTCCGATGCATAAAGCATTCAGCGGCCTCCAGGGGGGTTTTGACATTCTGGCGGAGGCCGCTTTCCCCGGGCTGCTTCGCCCCCAGGGTCAAACACAGCCCCAGCGCTTGAGCTGGGGACGCGCTCAGCGCAGCTCCAGGCTCTTCATTTCACCGAGTCCCCGGCGCCGCTTCCCGCCTGAGACCCGAGTGGCGTGGACGGGGTCACTGGGCTTTCCCCGAACCCAGGAAGGACCGGCAGGTGGAGAACTGCACGAGTTCTTCTTCCCTTTTATTATTTATTCCTCGCGCGTGAGGTGAGCGGCGGTCCCCACCGACCGCGCCCGCGCCCCGCGGCGGCCGGTCGGGTGTGGGCGCGACCTCGACGCCAGGTCCGCGCGCTCCGCAGGTGCGCAGAGGTGGCGCGCCAGCGCAGGCCGAGGGCGGGTGCGGCTCGCGTCTGGGGATGGTTTCGTGGACAGGGCGAGGGACGTGGCATTGCCGTCTCACACGCCGTCCCGGAGCCGAGGTCAGGGAGACCTTTTCCCTCGAGGTTCCGCGCGCCTGCCCGCGCCCGCCCCACGCCCGGGGCGACCCGAGGCCACTGCAGGTCACTGACCATCAGCACCGCGCGTGGAAAAACCTCGAGTCCCATCAAGACGCTCTGCCGGCGCTGGGAAGAGGGAGGGAAAAGATGATGCGAAAACGGCGGTCGACGCGGAGAGGACAAGCACAGGCTAGATGGGACATGTCACAGGCAAGTGAAGTCAAGGGGGTTTGTTGACGCCACGTTTTCTAGTTAGGTTGAAAGACCAGATGCGACGTACGTGCGCTGTGTATAATTCCGCCTAAACGCCAACCATTGAAACAGAACTTCATAGGTCCTGAGAACCTTCCCCCAGGTGATCCTGATCCCTTCTCGTGGTCCCCTCGCCCCAGCCCCACGCATCAGGGGCCAGGGCCGCACAGCACCCCTCGTTTCCGGAGTCATAACCTCGTGCCATGAAGACTCGCAAAGAATTAGTCTCGGGAGCAATAGAAGGGATGCTGTGAAGCCTGGCCACTTGGCACTGGCTGATCTGGTAAAAACTGCCAAGCCGGAGCCGGGCTATTTCCTCTTAATGCCGCGTTTGTTTATTTAGTCAGTTGAAACCGCTCCCTTCGTGCTGCGTACCCGGGGTAGGTGGGATGACGTCAACTCTTGGAGATTTTCCTGAATTCGACAAAAGCAGCGCGCCTTTTACGTAATTACTAAGCCTCAACAGAATTTAACTACTTCCTTGAAGGTACTGCCGTCGTTAGTCAAAATCCTCGTGGTGATACAATTCTCTGACGCAGGTTCTGTCTGTGGTGTTAAAATAGTTCTGAGCCCAGAACACGGGTTGCTGGTTTCCTCGTAGATCAGCGACTCTACCGCACGGCGGTGATGCATTCATCATGCGAAACCGAACCCATTGACCTCACGAGTTAACGGTGAAACAAACCTTTGAATTAAAATCTGGTGGGAGCAGCAGGTGTCAGGCGGCGTTAAAGCTCCGCGAATAGGGGACGCAGAATCCGTGCTCAGACTTTCGGCGTTTTAGGGGGCCTATATTCTTACATTTGGGCAGGTGATACGACAACCTTCACTGTCCACGCATCAGGAAATATATTTAGAGACTGTGCACAGGTGATCTGGAAAAAAACAGCTATGAAAGATTTGCATAATCAGCACGACCCGTTAGTTCTTGCGCTTCCGCCTCAGCGCCGTGTGGACAGTTCCGACGTGGACGGAGGCCGCTTTCGGGACACCGTGTGCGCAGCACGTGGGAACCGAGGACCGAAGACCGTGTTTTTGCTCAAGAAGGTCGATTCAGAGAAAATAGTATGTGATCTCTCCTCTTTGTTCTGATTTCTAAAAGAACCAACTACTTGTTTTTACGAGAGCCTTTCAGCAAGCGATTCAGAAGGAGGAAACAAAGTTTAGCAAACCTGATCTGAAAAGAAAAAAAAAATTTAAAAAACAACCTAATCCTTTGATCTCCCTGGCATTGTTTATTACAGCCTTCAAGTCACCGCCAATCCCCCCGGTTGGAAAAGAAAACCTTACGGGTTAAGTAACCATCTGTGTCATGAAAGTAATTGTTTGACCTAAAGTCATCCATTCCTGAAACCACGAAGTTAACTTGTTGAGAAGTTTTGACGAGCCACAGCTTCGGACCATACTGCTTGGTTAACAAAAAGCCTGACCCAGGTGGCCAGCCCAACGCGAAGAGTCTGAGCATCCTTTCTCCAAACGAGAAGGTGCCCGGGGTTTGGGAGCGAGAGAGGACGCGTCCTGCCAGACGCGTGTGTACAGGGATGCCCAATGCCCGAGGCCTCAGGTGGCTCCCTGGGCCGGGATGGAGAACCCGTCTCCCTCTTCTTCCTGGAGCACTCTTGGCGAGCAGCGGCCACGAGCGTCGCGGCACAAGTGAACCCCAGGGGCCCAAGGTGCGCTGTAAGGAAGCGGGCGCGGCCGCAGCGCTGCGCCTCGTCACCTGTTTAATTCCCTTTAATGCCACTTGCGGCCCTTGCGGGACCTCCCTGGCTCGGAGTCATGTGTGCGTCCTGGGGTCCTCGGGCCCCCGCTCGCCCAGACGCACGGCCCCAGGGCGGACCCCGCTGCGGTCGCGGCGCGCCCCGGGCGGGGGAGGCGCCGGGGCCGCGTCCCGGGGACCGCGCTGGGCTCCGGGTCGCGGGGCCGCACCGGGCGGCTCCCGGGGGGCGGGAGAGCGGCGAGCGCGGTGGTCAGGCCGCGCGGCGCCTCGCCCTGGCGGTGACTCTCGGGCGTGCGGCGCGTGGCGGTCATCGCCTCGCGACCTCTGGGAGGCCCCGCGAGCCCGCGGCCGCCCGGCCCCGCCGCTTTCGGTTCCATCCCGGCTGCTGGTTACTGTTTAACGTCCCCACCCACGTCTCAGTTTGTTTAGTAAATCGATCCGGCCGTGAGAGTCGGGCCGCTGTCTTGTCGCCATTGGGCGAAGCCCACATTCTCCGGCGCGGCATATGGTCTGAGGGCGCTGCGAGGGCTCGGGGGGACAAACAAACAAACAAACAACCGCACGGCCCCGGGCCTCCCCGCCCCGCGCGCCCGGCCGCACGTCCACCGCCCGCCGCGGCGCCTCGCGCCGGCTCCCCGGGCCGGAGACGCGCGCTGCAGCCCGCGACGCGGCCGCGGGGCGCGCGGGGGACCCGCGGCCCCGAGATGCGGCGGCCGCCGCGCCGCTGAGAGCCACGCGGGAGCCGCTGCGCGCAGGTGAGTGCCCCGCGGCGCGGGCGGGGGGGTGCACGGGACGCGCCCAGCCCCAGGCCCCCGAGGCCAGGCGGGGTGAAGCGGGTACCCCGAGGCCTCCCGCGGCCGGGGCGAGGGACGAAGAAAGCGCTGCGGGGCATGCGCGCCGCTCGCCCGGGATGAGAGGAAGAGAAGTCGGGTTGGTTTGGGAGGGAAAGCTGTGGTGCGCGGCGGCGCGTCACGTGGTGGCCAGGGCTCAGCGGGGCCTCGCTGGCGGTTTCTGTGCCCCGGGGCAAGGCCAGGGCGTCCGGATGTCTGTGGACCACGGAGTTTTTGTGGCCGGGGGCTTGGTCCTGGAGCATCACCCCAAGGCCTTGGCTTCATCGCAGCTTCTGTCGGTTCCCTCACAAAAACATGCTAGGAGTGGCGTCTTCTGCGGCTGGGGACGTTATATGAAAAACTAAATGTATATACATATTTACAAAACTATATAAAACTATATATGTATTTACTTATGTGTACATAAATATATATGTGTGTGTATATGTATATATATACATATATAATTAAACTATAAAATTATATATTATATATGTTATATATATATATTAATATATATATAATATATATTAAATATATATTAATATATATTAATATAATATATATTAAATATATATATAATATATATTAATATATATATATAATATATATGTGTTAAACCACTTAGCGTCCTCTGAGAAGAAATGTCTTTTGAAAGCTTATTTAAACAACGTGCTCGTTAAGCAGTCATCATCCAGGTCTAACGGGATGAGCCAGCATGTGATAAGGTCTTTGACTTCACACCTGACAGGTGCTCAGTACTTCCAAGGCTTGCTCAGAACCGTCAGCGGCTGCCCTCCTTATGCCATCTCCAGTCAGTCCTCAGAGGACAGGGGCTAGACAGTGTGGGGCGCAGAGGCCTACCTTAGTGGGAGGTCCTGAAACGCAACACCTCACTGAGCGTTGTTTCCTGTTTTTGTTGTGTTACTTCCGCTTTTCTGCTCATTTTACGCGTATGTTCTCTCTCTTCACAAGCAGTTGTTCCCCATTAAAATAAGCTTCCTCTCCAGCTATCACCATTTTTGCGTAATGATCCCACTGTCCCCACCCTCTCGCCACACCTCCCTCTGTTTTCATCTTCTGTGCACCCGCTATCAGTCAAGTCTTGTTACTGTGCCTTTGAAGTGGCCCAGCATAGGGTTGGGCAGCTCCCTGCTACCATTTGGGGGACAGAAGGTGGAGGGTGGTGGTAACTACTCATTTTTCACTTTCCCAAGTGGAGTGGAAATCGGTTCTCTTCTTCCCATTTCTCCTAAGCGGCACTTACAGGCCTAGAGGTGTGGAATTTTTCTCAGCGTGCTCTATGAAGGCAGTGCAACCCTTCTAAAGTGCGTCTGCCAACATGTCACAAAGCTTTTTATTTTGGACATTGTGATTATAAGCATATGGGCAGCGTAAATTAACTTTGGGGGTTGCTAATTTTCCTTAGCACCTGCATGCAAATAACAATTACTTATTTTTGAGTTCCCTGTATCTTTTGAGAATTTCTGTCATTTCTATGAATTCTGAAAGTACTACTTGCTTATAAAGCAACATGAAAATTATAGGAAAGTGAGCCTCTTCCCTAGTCCACTGCACAGGTGCAAACCATGATCGCTGATGGGCTTTGAGTCACTCCATGTTTATAACCACAGTGATTTTTCTTTAATTGTTTCAAACAATTGGCTAACGGTTTATAGACCAGCATTCTAAAATTTATTTTTATTTAGAAGCTTTCAAATATTTCTGTCAATATATGAAGATTCCTTTTTTGTTCAGTGTATCTACCCAATGTGGCCAGCCAGTATTCCCGAGAATATTCAGGTGGACTTTCCAGTTTCTTATCGTTACAAGCAGTGATGCCATGAATATATGTGGACATTACCTTTGCAGGGCTACTGCGGAATATTGGTTCTCAGAGGAGAATTGCTGGCTTCAGGGGGTTTTCACTTTAAATATGAAAAATATTGCCAGGATCCTTCCTAAGTCCCCACAGCATGCCGACCATTCTCCTGCTGACACTAGACCATAATGACGTGATTAGGATGTCACCCATCCGAATGTCACAAATCGGATTTTTCATTGTTGGAGTTTAATATTTGGAAATTATATAAACCAGTCCTGGAATATCTGAGTTGGAGAGTTTGAGAATTTGGCTTTAAACATATAATAAAGTGGAAAAGGAATTAGCTGCATTTCAAAATACTGTCTTATTTTGAGCTTGTAAAAGACACCGCCACCCGTTAGCTGATGTCTGTCCATTTACGGAGCAGCTGGAGATACTGGTACATACATGGCATGCGTGTGTCACAACACGTGTGAATATGCTGCGTCTGCTGGCTGCTGTTGTGATTTCATGGCTCTTGACTCCCACGTTTGCCGTGTTTAGGAAAAAGGATGCACTTCCCTGGGAGTGGAAGCACGGTTTTAAATGTGGTATCATAGTTTGGGATCATTAAGCAGCTATAGATGCAAACAAAATAACTGAGTCTACAGGATCCGTCCCCGTAGAATCTCTGCTCTCCGCCCTCCCCGTGGGAACTTTCACCCGTTGATGTTGACCGGCTCATACACAGACACAAGGAATGCTTCGTATATGGTTTCCTCCGATAGCTGAGCAAGCTATTTAGGGATATTAATTATATATATATTCTTCAGCTAATACTTACTGAATTCTTAATGGGCGCTACATACTTTTCTAAGCCATTTACATGCATTTTATTCCTTTTAGAATCCAATCTGTGCAGGTCATACTAAGTCTCCTCATAGTCAGGTGGGAAAAACGAAGCAGAAAGAACTTTGAAAACCTGACTAAGGTGATCCACCTACAAGGGATAAAACGGGAGAGTCAAATCCGGGCTCTAGGCCCTGGGAGTAACCACGTGGTAATGGTGCTCGCTGCAGAGGGGTGCCCAGCGAGGGGGAAGTGAAACCAAAACCTTCACCCAACCCCACGGGCCAGGCCCTGTCCTCCGGCTCTTGGCTGGGTATTCCTGGGGCGAGGCACTTTCCTAGGTCACAGCATGTCTGTAAGGGCCAGCAGCTCCCTGCTCCTACTGTGTCAGGAGCTGTGGCTGGGCACACTTGCATGCACACGTAAGTGCCTCTGGAACTCAGTATGGCCTTGCCCGTTCGTCGTGGGTTCTAAAGAGCAGCCCTGCCTTCCTGCCGTGCTCCAGACCTGGCACTTAACACAGGATGGCGCAGATGCTCCCTTTGTGGGAGAATGGCTCAGGGCCTCTGATGCGTTGCTGTGAAAACCTTTGGTTTTATCCAGATGGTTTTCTAGAAAATGTGTAAGGGGTTCACGTTTTATTTATGTGTTTTGTCATTCTCTTAACATTTTGGGGGGCCTGAAGGTCTTTGAGGATGACCCACTCATGGCACATAAGCCGAGAGAAGGCTTTGTTGTCACACAGGGAGATTTATTTATATCCTTGCCCAGCTATTTATTAAAGAGCGTGGGAGACTTGAGCAAGTTAACCCCTTTGAGGCCCAGATTCCTCAGTTTTGAGGTATATGTGATTATAAGGATTGGGATGGTGATTATACATGTTAATACATGAAAACCGTTAGAAAAACCCCTGGCGTTTATTGAGTACCCGCTATGTGTTCTGTGTTGCTTTCGTGATAGAATAAAATAAAGCATCTAAAACAGTGCTCGATTTATAGTAAATTCTAATAAGTGTCACCTGTTTTTATTGACATTCTCTCGAGAGAAATTATATTTATATACATAAATAGATGGCATATGACTTCAGGAGTTTATGGATCCCTCGAGACCTGGCCTTGGAGGTATGTGATGAATCAGGTGGACGTCGTCCCCGCCTTCACGGGGCATTTAGCTAAGCAGTGTAGACAAGGGTCCCACATAGTCCCACGGTTCGCACATGGGCTTTGCAGTCATTCAGTCCTGTGTGAATGTCAGCTCTGCCCTCTGCCAGCTGTGTGTCCTGAGCGAGTCACTTAATATTTCTGTGCCTCGCTCTGAAGTTGTAAAATGAGAATCACAGTCCTTACTCTCAAAGCGTATGTGGGTTCATTCTTGTGTTATTTAAACCAAGTGTTTTATTTGTTGAACGTTTGACACTCCCTCTACACTCTATTTCGATATAGAAGAATCACATTTATCACATGACAGCAAAGCATTGACACAGACATCCGAGCAGTGTGTCTCATCACTGAAAAGTGTTGGCTGATAATGTCTTTTGGGCCTGGTATGATTTAGTTATTTTTTACTATTTTGAATCTTTGTTGTTCCTGTATACTTGCTTTGCTTGTGTTCTTGGCTTCCTGAAGATTATACAATCTCACCCACTAATTTTTTTTTCTTGCATTTTCTTGTTTCAGACATCATGGCTATAGATTGCAAATGAAGTTAATCTATATTTACTTAGCATGAATTCAGTTCTGTGCACTGTACAAATGCATATCACTTAGGTGCCTGGAATACAAATATAAATAAGCAGTATCCCACCCTCAAACACAAATAAGCTACTTGGAAGACAAACACATATTACCATCTATACCATAAGTGATAACTATTGCATCAGTACAATAGATAGAAGCACCGTGGAGGACAGAAGCAGAAAGGACACATTTAGTTTGCGGAGCCTGGAAGATGTCATGGAGGAGATGATGCCTTCCTGAGTTAGAATTTGCTAGGTGGAGAAGAATCGTAAAGGTGTTGAGAGCAGAGGATTACATACAGAATGCATGAAATGGCCAGAGGCGAAGTAGAGAAGGAACTGGGCCAGTTTCTGACAGTCTTAATTATGAGCGACAAAGATTAGAGCTATGTCATGGAGGCAGTGGGGAGCCTTCAAGAGTCTGTTGGGTTATGAAAGCTTTCTCTTTGTCTTGAGGTTAATGGGCAGCATTTTGGAGGACGGATTCAAGAGGGAGAGACAAAAGACAGGGCAATAGTAGGAAGCTTTCATGGTAGTCCAGGGGCAATGAAGATGTGAGGAGGGTAGGTCAGAATCTAGAGATGCTTTGGAGGTCTTTATACTGAATTTAAGAACTCTGGAAGATGAGAGAAAGCGACGGATTGAAGCTCACCTTAAATCCTCATTCTTCAGGATTGTACAGGAGGAAGCTTTGATTTGATCATGACCATTATAGATTCATAGTTTTTTAACTATTCCTAAAAGTCGTTCATGTTTTAAAACTTAGTTTGTATGACAAAAGTAAACGATATTTGGTCATTTAAGCAAGGTTGTTAGGTACTTAGGAAGGCTATTATTCCCTTAATTTGGGCTAATTTTCAGCAAAGTAATTATTTCTAACCTGAATTTTTACAACGACTAACTCTTCTCCCTTCTTAGTCTTACTGGCCTCCAGTGAGTTTTCCTGGATAGCGTTAGAGTGATGTAGAGAAAGCAGTTCTGATCATTTTCTTTTTTCCTCCATTTAAAACAACCTCTTAACCACCTACCACCCTTATCATGAAGTCCAAGTGTCTTCACATCACTGGCTCCAATGTGACTTGGTCTTGATTTCTACTCCAAGTTGCATCTTTCCCTGTTTGAGTTCCCTCACTTAACTCTTCAGCTGGAATGAATCTCTTTTAGTCCCTCAAATACTCTGTGCTCTGTGCCTGCAAAAGTGCTGTTTCTGCTGTTTGGAACATCGGCCACCACCTCCGTCCCTTTCCTCAACATTCTAGCCAACTGCCACTTATCCGGCAGGTCTTTGCTCACGTGTCACCTTTGAAATCTTTCCTGATCTCCTGACCCAGTGGAACAATTTAATTGTGTTTGCCTTTCTCTGTCATGATACTTACCGACTCCATCACACATGTGGTCACATGTTAGATGATTGTTCTCCCAGGCTTTACTCTTAGCCCCCTGAGGGCATGGCCTTTATTATTCCTGCCCACTTCTTTAGTTGGGCTTTTAGCTGAAGGTGAATGAGGATTTGTTCACTGAATGAATACGTAATTGTAATGGAGAAGGATAGTGAAATACCAATAATAGAATAAAAACATTTTCAAGAACTACATTCTGTATTGGGGATGATGAGAAGCAATTCTCTCAAGGTTTTCAAGTCTGACTGGGGATATGAATAAAATAATTATTACCCACTGTGAGAAGTACAATGCTGGGTACTGGAGAAAGATTCTAGAAACCTAGCAGAGGGTTACACGAGAGATGACATATGAATTCTTTATTTTTAATTCTTTATTTTTAATTCAGCAGTGTTATAATGTATTGATATGGAGATATAATGGCACTGAGCTCATTGTATTGAGGTGTGATTTGCATTGAGTAAAATCCACTTCGGTGAGTCTGACAGGTGTGTGCAGGTGTGTGAGCATTACCACAGGAGGACAGAGCACGTGTGCATCCCCACCAAGCCTCCTCACGCCCTTCATCTGCCAGCCCCTCCGCCCAGCCCCTCCGCCTCGCCCCAGGCCACCGCCCACGTGGTTTCTCCCGGCATTGTCTTTTGTAGAATGACACGTAAACAGAATGATAGAGGGTGTAGCCTTTTGTGTCTTTTTTTCATTCAGCATAATAACTTTGAAATTCAGCCACCTCGTTGTAGGTGTCAGTAGCTTATATTCTTTAAAAAAAAATTTGGGGGGAGGTACAGTTGACGTGCAATAAACCGCACGTGTCTTAAGCACACAATTCAAAAGTTTTGTCACGCGTACGTACTTGTGAAACGGTCACCGCGGCGAAGGCGGTGATGTCGCCAGAGCGACAGTTCCTTCGGGCTCCTGTGTGGACCCCGCCCCACCCCTCCCGAGACAGCCACTGCTCAGCTTTCTGCCCCTGCAACCGAGTTCACATTTCCCAGAATTTCATATTCATGGGATCGTCCCGTGTTCTACTGCGAATTATATCGAGATTCATTCATCGTAAATCTTTTGTGCGGTCGTTTCAAAATCACTTTAGAGCTGGGAGTGTTATGCAACGTATCTGTACAAATTTAGAGGGGGATCTGCTGTTTTCTCACGTTACCCCGGATTACGAGAGCGTCTTTTTAAAACATTTGCAAAATCGTTCTCATCAAGTTGATATTACTTACTCTGAGGCAGTGGAAAAGGCATGCAGGCTTTGGAGTCAAACAAATGCCATTCAAACCTGTAGGGACTTGGGCACGTCAGCTAACCGACCGGAGTCCGCCGCGCTCACCGGCACGGCGTGTCGCGGGACTTTGATCAGAGGGCATGGAAAGTGCCCAGCACAGAGGCTCCACGAGGCAGATGCACTTAATAAATATGGAGATGGCTCGCTCACTTGAGTCTTCTTTATTAAGTTCATGTTTTTATATCTTCATCTCTTTCTATAGGTTTTATGCACACACATAGATGTGTATATGCGCACATGTGTACATAAACATATACACACACACTACTTCTATTGCTATCTCTGACTACCATGACTCGTTAACATTTATTAAGCGCTTCCTGTGTGCTAGGCCCTCGGCGCTTCACATAAATCCTTTAATCCTTACACTAACTCTTTAAGGTGTAAACTACCACCAGCGCCATTGTGCAGATGCGCAAACCAAGGTTAATGAGCACAGAGGCTAAACCCGAGCTGAGACCATTAGTCTGCGAGCGTTGGGTGCTCCCTGAGGCCGTTCAGCTCCTGAGCCTGTAGTTTCCCGGCCTAATAACTTCAATTTAAAGGCGTTATGCAATTAATCTCATTTCAGTTTTCACGATATCTTTTAAAACGAAATAAGATAATTGTATTTTTTCACTTTTTTTGTGCGTGTGCTGTCAGTTATTTATGTAAAGCATGTGAATGATTTCACTGGACTCACTTGAGCATCTATTAGGATAAAATAACTTATCTGATATTTCATGTATAAACAAACACTATGGTAGTTCGCCTTCTGGGAGGTTAGAATAGACTGTAAAACACTGAACTGGAGCTTTTAATTGAAACTAATTTATCAAATCAGGAATAAAAATCATAATACTCACATGTTTGATGAAATAAAACCTGATGCTTATGGTATCAATTTTAATAATTTTTACCTAGTTCTGCATAGTGAATTGAAACATTTTGGATATTGAGTTAATTAAATGTTAATTGTTATCTAAGTAGAAGATATTTTTGATATATACCTTCAGACTGTCTTAAACATTTAAATTGTAATAGAGAACAAATAAAATGCAATCATAACATGTAGTTCTTTAAGCCTAAAACAATTTGAATAACATTATGGTTTTCCATCTACATAAAGCACCTATTTTTTTTTCTTATAAGTGAGCCTAAACCTGACATTTTATTTTGTGAAATTGAACTAATTTGTATATTTGAAATAAATAGCTATGACGAAAATGTTTCCTTTGTTAAAAAAGGTCATAATTCAATTAGGCAAAACTTTTTGAGTGAATATTATATTGCAAAACATGTAGTGGCTTAAGGGACATAAAGAATAAACAGAATCCCTGGAGTTTAGGAACTAGCAAACTAGCTGGAGAAATAAATACAAAAATAATTCCCATTCTAGTTGGTATATGGTAAATGTTATAACCTACAAATCGTTTATTCCAGAATGCTGACATTATATATATATGTGTGTGTGTCTTTGTGTATATATTATTTACACACAAATCATATGTTTGAACAATATACATAATATATACACTCACATAATACACATTCATATTTAGATTCTAAATATGAAATGCTTCATTCCAAGTTTAATTGAACTAAATAAAAGAGCTTAAGTGTCCTTAATCATTAGCTGTATTTTCTGTTATCGATCATAAGTGTCTTTCTTAGTTAAACGTTATTCCTTGAACAGCTTGTCAATCTGAAATAAAATGGAAAAAAAAGCGAAGGGGACCAATTATCAGAACTAGCGAAGCTAATTTTGAAAACAGAAGGAAATGAGAACAAAATGTGGGGAATTCATTCAATCTAGGATTATATAAATCTGTCTGTATAAAAATGTATACCCGAAGAGATTACATAGCTTCTCCTTGTGACGTAGTGTACAGCAGCTACAGGGAAACTTATCTCAAAAGCACTGTTTTCTACTTGAAGAAAAGGAATGAATAAAATACATTTTTTCGGTAGGCGTTTTAGTTTGCTAGGGCTGCCATGACAAACTACCACAGCTTAGGTGTCTTAAACGATAGAAACCTATTTTCTCATGGCTCTGGAGGCTGGAGGTCCAAGGCCAGGGTCTGCAGGGTTGGTTTCCTGGGAGGCGCCTCTCCTTGGCTTGTAAATAGCCACCTCCTCCTTGACTCTTCTCCTGGTCCTCACTCTGTGAGTGTCTGTATCCTGATCTCTTCTTTTAAGGACACCAGTCTTAGTAGGTTTGGGCCCACCCACATGACCTCATTTTACCGTAATTACTCTCTAAAGGCCCTATTGCCAAATGCCGTCACATTCTCTGCTTAGGACTGCCATGTAGAAAGTTTGGGGGCAGAAGGGAAGGGAGGCGCAATCCAGCTCCTAAAAGCAGAGTAACCATACAGTGGTTTAGTGTTGTTCCAATCTTATGCGTTGACATCTTCCTATGGTTCAAGTATATATTTGTTTTATACTATACATCAACTCGGCCAAAACTAAAATCATTTATGTTGACCTCTGCCAAGCTCCTCCTCCCCCATGCTCTAACACGCGCCCCCATCACCCTTGGCTGTCGGCGTAATGCATCTGTTATTTACAATAATCATTTCTCCTGTCTGCTACATGTGTACATCTCCTACCATTTCCCCACGTCGGCCTTTGATTAAAAGGTGTGGTGTTTTGATTAAGTAGCAGCCCAGGCAAGTTCTGCAGGTACATTTGTCTGAGTCATCGAGACCATCAGACGTTAAAGAGCAATGCCAAGTTGAGCTGAAGTCCAACGAAGTTTGAGTAAGACATCTTGCATGTACCAGGAATATATATATAACTCAGAGACTGCTAAACTGTGTATCTCTTGAATTAATGAGAAAGAGGCATACAGCAAAGCACCGTTCAAGCTAATAGCAAAAGTGCGAGAATGTCGGACCGGTTCTGAGGGATGCCATCCATAACCGCATCCTCTCTCCCCTGGTGGAGAGAGAAACCCACGCATGCACGGGACCTTCAAGGCACAAAGGGCAGTTTCTGCATTTGAAGTCAAGCATTAAACAGATTGTTTCCGAGATTCTCAAGTAGAGTCCTAACAACTCTGAGGGCAGTGAAAGCTCCCTGCTTCACTCTTACAAACACTTTGATTTTACTAACAATGTGATTGTAAATCATAGGCCTTTGGAACGGTGTGCTCACTCCAGTGAGCCTGTTTTAAAATTGTGAAAGGTTGGTCATGTTGAGTCTTTAGTCGTCTTGCAATAAATGGCTTAGGAACGGTAGTTCATCGATTTAGAGAGAGTGGTCAGCGTTGGAATGGTGTGCCACGTGGAAGCATTTAAGGCAGAGGGAACTGGTAGACTGAGCTACTGTGAGTCTTGGCAAGTGATTTAACTTCTCTGAGCTTAGATGTGCCCACCTTTGATCTAGGATAATACTGCCTGCTTTCCTAGGGTTCCCGAGAATCTTAAATTGGACAACGTATACAAGGCACCACTCAGCACGATTTTCTGATGCCTGGCAGTTGCTTAGTAAATGAAAATATCTTTTTTTTTTTCTCAAAGATTTTTAACTTCTTGTGATATGGGAAACATTTTTTTTTAACTTTCTTTTTTTCTTTCTTTTTTTTTTTTTTTGCAATAGCCAGGAGTTGTCTTTCATTTCTGTCTTTTCCTGACACACCAATCTGCTTCGTCAGTGAGATGGAGATCTTTCAGTATTTCCTTCAGATGAGCCACCTTGCGTTTCCCGCTTGTCCTCGCCACTGCCTCTGCTGTGTGGTCACCCAGGCCGCAATAACCGCAGCAGTCTGCGCACTGCTCCTGACTCCTTACTGTTCTCTTCGAGGGCGATCTTCTTTACGCGTGAATGAAAGCAGGTTGTCCACCAGCTTGAACCCACCCAGGTGGTTTCCCACCGCACCAGGAATAAGGCCGACTCTATCGTGGCCTCTGAGGCATTTGGTGCTCTGGCCTCGCCCTTGTCTCTCTGGCTCTTCCCTCCTGAAGACATCCAGCCCTGACTCCCTAGGTCCTAGCCACATCCAAGTTGTCTTAGTTCTGCAAAAAAAGCCGTTATTTATCATCCGCAGGCCACTCTCCTTTGCGTTCGATACCCCCTTCAAATACTTTCTTCCATGTCAACAGCACATGAGTATCTTCTGCCTTTGGGTCTCAGTTCAAATGTCACTTCCACAGAGAGGGTTTCAAGGAGTTTCCTGTGATTCGTGAAGTGCCTTCTTGCACATTATTGTCGATTAAGATAATCACACTGGACCTGCTGGCTGGGAGGTCTCAGCGGCAGAAGCCGGGTGGGGGAAGGTGGCGAGGGGACATAGCAGAGAGGAATAAGACAAAAGACCAGGGAGCAAGAGGAGAAAGGAAATCAGGATACTAAATATTTGATAAAGTAAGAGAAAATGACTGACACGTTCTTTATTCTACATATAACTTGAAAACTTATATTTCATAACATTTTTTTTTGTTTGGATTAAGACATAATTATCAACTGCTAATTTAGGACTCTAAAGCATCACTTGTGCAATAGGAAGATAATCGGCCCCACGTGCACCGTATTTTGAGATTTAACATAGCCACCTTGCCAGGAAACAGGGACAAGGGAAAGAAATTTTAATAATCTGTTTATTTAATCCAGTATATCCAAAATATAATCATTTCGATGTATAATTAATATAAACAAAACATTATTGATGGGCTAGTTTTCCTTGCTTTGCACAGTAAACCTGCAAAAACTGGTGCATCTTTTACGCTTGTAGCACTTCTCAGTTCATACTCGTCACAGTTCAGGCTCTCAGAAGCCACATGTGGCTAGTGGCTACGTCGTGGCTCAGTGCAGATCGAAACATGATTCCGCGAGACTCAATCTATACCACTCTCATGGTCTGGGATGATTTTTGATTTAATTTCATGACAATCCAGCTCGGAATTCATTTTTTAGATTAGCTACATCAACATACCATTTTCAATACCATTTTTAATAAATTTATAGGAAAACATTTTTTTTTTCACGTTTGTGAGAATGAGAAACCTATCCTGTCTCTCTTAATTATGTCTGAAGATAAACAAGGTTGAAGGGTTAGTTTACATGGGCGAGTGGATAGTGTCGCTAGGCCCACTCCTTGTAAGATTTACTTGTGAGCCACTTTCCAGGGACATGGTGTCCGTAAGTGACAGTTCAGTGGGCATCGCAGTCACCAAAGAGGTAGTAACTGCGCACGTTCCTGGGCCTCGCCCGGAGGCTTTGATTCAGGAGGTCAGCGGCAGGGCTGACAGCGGCTTTTCCAGCTCACTTCCAGGTGCTGCGCCACGGCCGGCAGGGCCTGGGACCCGCGAAGCTCGCCCACCCGCACTCAGGCACAGGGCTCATCCGGGTTGCCTGAGCGACGCCTTTCCTCTTTTGCCCTGGCTGGTGATGCCGACCTGGAAACCACCGTTTTTGTTTATTTCTTGGTTTGCAGGCTGGGCAGTAGTGGATGGAAGAGGTTACCTCTCCATTCATTATGGTATTGCATTTCATTTGGAGAAAAAAAGGAGCAAAAGAGGGGAGGAAAGAGAAAACCAAGCGACAAATTTCAGAACGAGAAATCGTTACATGCCCCTGAGATAAGAGGGGATGCAGCTCCCTGGTGACTCTGCCTCTATTTTACCTGTTTTGCTTTGAGGAGCGGGGAGGAGGGTCAAGGTCAAGATGATAGATAGGCTTTTACTGAGGTGGGAATAGCAGCTCTGTTGAATGAATGCTAAACCAAAATCCAACATTCCCCACCCCTGTAATATGTCAGTTTTTCTAGCCATTACACTACCACTAAGTTCTAAATCTTAAAACCAGCTTTGACGCTCATGTGGAAATAAATACAACTATTTAGCTAGAAAGCTAGAAGGGTAATGTCTATACAACTACTACATCGTGTGGGATTTCCACAAAGTTGCAACTGTGTGCACCAGGCCTCCATGAGTACTGGGTAAAATTAATGTTAAATTTCTGAGTGATGTGATAAATATTATCAAACTAAGTATAAAGCAATGAGTTGAAATTTTTTAAAAGGCTAAATTTGGGGGAAAAAATCAAGTGCAATCATCTTTCCTCTCTATATTCTCTGCAAGCTTTTATTTTCTTGTTGCATTAGGTAGTATTTACTGAGCATTACTATTGGCAGGCCTTCCTCTAAATGCTTTACCTGCATTACCTCATTTAGTCCTCGAAATAACCCAATGGCGTTGTTTGTTGTGTTGTTGTTGTTTCGTCGTTGTTATTATTTACAGATAGAGGTCACTCAGCTAGTTAGTGGCAGCAATGATATTCTGGAACACTTAGCTGCTACATTTTATTCTCCTCTCTGAGGTTCAGCTGCCTTAACTTGTCCTTTTAAGGCACGATACATTCTTCCTTGACCTCCTATTCCACAAGTTTCTACCCAAATGCACATGTATTTGAATTTTTGGTCTAGAAGTTTTTCACGTCACATAATTCAGAGCTCTTGGCTTCCCCCATGTTTCTTTTATGCCATTGACTTTGTCCAAAAGTATAACCCCTCTTCTTTTTGTTAGATCTTCCCTTTAGTCATATTTCATATGAATTAGTTCTTGAAACTCTCAATATATTTATACCTGTGCTTAATGATCAGAGTAGAATTATAACAACATTTGAGGAATTTTCTTAAATAAAAATTAAATTACTCACTATTTGGCCCAAACACATTTCCTTTCTGTAGATTTTTGCCCAGTCTCTTTTATATGTGTATTTGTGGGCATGCCTCTGGTTTATGTTTATTCACTATGAGTACTTTGTTTTTGGAATTTTTCATTGATTATTGAATTAAATTTTTTTCTTTTAAGAGTAATTTTACAAATTATCTTTGTAATATCACATAAATTTTCAGTAAATTGAAATAACACAACCTACTTAACCATTTTTCTGTTGTTGTACAGGTTATTTTAATTGTTTCCTAGTTATAATTTTGTAATGGATGTCTGTGCATGAATACAGCTTTTAAAAACATTATTTCTCTAGTATTAATTTCTAGAGTTAAATTAGTAAGTCAATGAGTCAGTCTTTTTCCAGCTTTTGATATATACTGATGCTTGTTTTTAACTGAAGAATTTTTTTATTGAGTTGTAGCTATTTTTAACCATTCACTCCACATTTTGCACTTGTAAAATGTAACCATTGCCACCTAAAATAGAGTATTACCAGTTCCCCCAAAATACTATGGGGCTCCTACTCTGACACAGGTTAAATTTGCCTGTTTGACTGTGTTTGTGTGTGTATTAGTACCTTGTTTTCCTTCATTGTTGTGTGACATTGGATGCATATATAATAATTAATTTACCAACTCTATTGTAGAAAGACATTTGAGTTACTTTCATGTTTGGGACTATTACAAATAAAGCTGCCTTGAACATATTTTACTGTCTTTTGTTGGACCTGAGTCCTCATTTCTGCTGACTATATTCCTGAGTAGAATTACTGGATTATAAAAGATAACATATGTTTAGTAGTATTTTCTCTGTTAAGGTTTAAAATCTATTTAAAATACCAGTAAAATATTCTATATTGTAAATTGCTAAAATATTGTATTCATCATATAAAAGAGAAGAATAAGTAACTTAGGAAAGCGGTAACAGAGTTGAGTCTAAAAACTCTTTCATTTGTGGCGAAATTTAAGTTCCATCTGCCTTCAATAATGCCCTTTCTTTGTGAATTTAGTGTAAATGAAACTATGTAACTATTAGTTTACATAAATGTGTTCCTAAGTGGTTGATCTTTTATTATTATTACTGTTTGTTACTGAGATATAGTCGACATTCAACCATTATTACTATTTGGCGATAAACACCTTCACTTCCATTTGTCATGGGTTTCGGGCATGCTGTCATGTCTTCCTAGAATCACACCTTCACCAGTCTTGGTTATGTTCCCCAAGGCACTTTGTGATCACTTCACACTGTCAACTGACAGGTAGGTGTTTGTTTATGTTAATGAGCCCAGTGAAGCTACACCTTGGCACTAAGTTTAATGTAGAGTTCATGTAACTAGTTTAGGTAAGCGCAGCACCCATGAACACCCCAAACACAAATCTTTGCTTTACCATGTACTAATGAGCATGATTTGAAAACATACTTTTTATTTAAGTAAGGTATTGAGAACAATAAATTTTAAAGAACTGAGCTATTTCATAGCTATTCTTATAAATGAAATCTTCTGCTCACCTTATGACCAAATGCCCTCTGAATGATTCAGATGATTCTTTTATATTCTCTCTAATGCCTCTGAACCAGGAAGTGAGCACAGAAAATTCCTCCCACACAGGCTTTCCTGCATAGTCATTAAGCAGCTTTTATTTGTTAGGGTGTGACAGCAATAAATATTTTCCCTCTGGGACACCCAAATTACAGCCACAGTTTGAAGCTTAGTAGTATCGTGGAGTTGCAGTTTTTCCCATTTTTGCATTTTTATTTATTGGAAGATAAAAGGATATAAAGTAAAAAGAGTGAATGGGAAGTGAAAGCGATTGTGTAAGTCTGTGGAAGTTCCTGACACTGATCCAACTGTGTTAATGTTTATTTGAATGCTTTGGAGTGTTAAAGTCACTTATTAAAAGTCCATGATCTAGAGACATTTCCAGGCCAGGGGGTCAGGATGGCGTGGGAGAGAAAAGCAATGACTTATTTTAAAGCAAGACAAAAGTCAGATTTAAACTTTTAAAATCTGTGTGTTCATATTTCATATTATTATTTAAGCGATTTTACTTTTGAAGAAACCTGTTTAGAATGACTATTTAAAGGTGTTTGTTATTACGTGAAAGTGAGGCACTAAGTGATTACTTTAGGACACTTCTGTCTACAGTTTGCAGAATGTCCCGCATGGCTGTATGTTCTCAGTCGTGCCCTCGCTCTGGTTCCTAAAACCTGACCTTCTGAAGACCAGTGAGTGAGCGGTAGTGTTGAGCATCGAAGAAACATCCAGACTCTAAATAACTGTCAGTGTAAGGTTGTAAAAAGTTAAGAATATTTTAGCTTCTTACATAGTACCGGACACATAATGGGTGCCTCAATAAATATTTGTTAATGAATGACTGTATAATGAAATAGTAATTTTTTTAAAGTTCGATTTAGATAACAGTAGGGCTATTTTGAGAAAAAAGGAGGAAATAAATGGAAATTTAATAATACTCCTGTAAATGCATCGTGTAGAAAATAATTCATACTTTACTAATTGTAATGAACTTTGTGGCTGTGTGTAGCGCCTCAAGCCAGCGGTTCTTTTCCTAGCTGATTATTCTGTCACGCTCTTGCACATACATGTACGTGAAGAGTCAGATACAGCAATTCCGAGAGCAGAAATCAAGCAGCCCCAATGTCGTCAGTAGTAAACAAATACAACAGTGCTTTCTCTCATACAATGGGATAGTATGCTGCAGTAGGAATGAATGCACTAGGAGCACACCTTCGATGTGGTTGAATCTGAGAAACAAAATCAAGTGAAAGAGAAATCGAGAAGAATATATTAAGTATGTTTCCCTTTATTTAATTTCAAAACTAAAAAATCTAAATGCTTCTTATACATGGATATTAATTTTATTAATTACACCTATGAAGGGAGAATGGGGATAATGATCAAAATCTCACATCAACGCTTCACTCTTTGGGTACGCACCTGGCGGGGGATGTGTGATTAGAGAGAGGCTCAGGTGGGGCTTCACACAGTGTCAGTGTTCTCTTTCTTCACTCGGGTAGTGTTTCTCAGAGTTTCACCTATGAATTTATCTCGTACATGCCTCCCTTTCTTCTATACTTCACAATTAAAAATAAAACAAACTGTTCCTTGGAGACATCCGTATGTTAGAGAACATCCTTGTATTCATAGAGCTTTCAGGTAGAGTAAAGGTACATTCATTCAGTGCTTGCCATGATTCTAGGCTTATTGAATGAGAATTATGGGGCACCGTGAGGCAGTGCAGCAGGTGATATGATGTAGTCGATTCACGTAACATACATATTTATGAAATATGTATGTGCTCATATTATCTGGTGGTCATTCGCTTCTGTATTACGGTTGCCAATCTAATCTTGAAACAACCATGTGGTCCTATCACGTGTACTCATACGTGGTTTTTATTGTCTTGTGACTCACCACTTGAATTTACACCATCAAACTGGTGAAGCCTTGTTAAACGAAATGAGTTCAGTGATTGTGAGCTTGGATAGTGCAGCAAAGTCCAATGACTATTAAGCTCCTAAATGAGGACCCTCCGTTTCTGTACTTACCCTGTCATGGACTTGTAATAATGGTCTGTGAACTGGCTTGAGTCCACAAACCATGTGTTGATGTATGCATCTGGAAACATACCAGAAATTTAGAACAGTGCTCTTTGTAAAAGCAAAAACCAGAACCGTTGCAAATGTCTATCAGTAGTGGAATGGATAAATTCATTGTGGTATGTCCACGTGATGATTTATTATAAAGCAAAGAGTATATAAATCACTCCACAATGTTCAGTAAAAAAAAGTCAAAGAAGACTACATTATGATACTATTCTCATTTACATACAGATCCAAACAGAAACAACTAAATGGCACTTTGTAGTCATTAAATCTTAGATACGTGGTAAAAGTCAAAGAAATATATGGAATTGTTAACATAGGATATTAATTTACTCTAGAAGTAAGGATTCAATCAAGGAAAGTTACCCAGGGCCTTCATTTCATTATTATAATTAACTGAAAAAGTGTTAAATTTTATTTTATATATAAACTTATATTTATATATATTATATATATATATATATAATATATCAGAGGTTTTGTAGTACAATTGCTAAAATTATAAATATGCAGGACTTAGAAAAAAAGGACTTTTCTGAAAGATTTGTAAAAAGATGTAACTAGGAACACATTATTGACAGGGAAGACCCAGGATTATAGAGCTTTGAGTCTACGTGAGTAGTTGATTTTGGTCCACTTCCAATCAGAAAGATGACAAACAAAATAAAATTCAAAGATTAAGGCCCATGAGAGACAGGCCATTATTTTACACTGAGTTTCAATATAGGATCCGATCATGATAACGTAAAAAACCTTGCTCTTAAGGTGTTTTGGGATAAAAAAAGGTACAAAAATGTCCACATTCACTGAATTGGTCAGCCCCATCAGAGGACAAAATGCTCTAGTCACCATAACTGAAAATCACAACAGAAATCAGGGGTGGTGAATCTCAGGGTCTGCTACTTAGGGACCTCAGGGTTTTAACAGATCACTTAATTGCATTATCCACTTTTCCAGTAACTAAAATGAAAATAACAACAGTGCTAAAAACTTCTTAGAATTATTTCAGAAACTATATGAGAGAACATATTAAAAGTCTAGTGTTATACATTAGTGGACAAAAATTATTTCTTAGCCCCACTCCAGTGACGAATTCTGTGAAATTAGATATTTTTGAAAGTTCGCTTTTGAAAATGAGAGCATATGGTACACAAAATATTATAGTGTGTTTTTTTTCACCTGTTATGAGTATTTATCTGTTAATTTTTCTCTGTAGTTGTGATTAATTAATTAAATAATTTATTTTAGATTTACCACTTGACAAAATAAAATTTTAAAAAGCATCCCCCTCTCATTCTCTACACCCCCTAAAGTCAGAAACTAAATGTAAATGAAGAAGGGTAACCTTCTGCACTACATATTGATTGAATTCTATAGCTATAATAATTAAAGAGCTATGACACTGATCTAAGAAGAAAAGAATACAGCAATAGAACAATATAAAAGCTCTGAAAGAGATATGAATGTTTATAAATTTATAATACATGATTATATGATATAAATCTGAACATATAGTTATCATACATGTCATAATACACTGATGGAGAAACTATTTGAAAAGGACTGGTGTATGGATGCCATTTAGAATGAAAAATTATGAATGAAATATAAAGATAATTAAAAAACCCAGAAAAAGGACAAATATCTATCTGATCTTGGAATAAGGAAAACTTTATAAATGTAAATCAATGTGAGAATCTGTAAGAGGAAGTCAATATGTAAAATTATATATAAACATAACATAAAAATCAAACACCCCTATGGACATTGTTTCCATAAACATTACAGACTTAGGTTTAAATCCCTACCATACAAAGAACCCCTAAATTCAAAAAAAATTCTCAAAACATCAATGAAGATGACAAACTTAAATAGCATGATTTTATAAAAACTCAGCTTTCTCGGGCCATCAGGATGGAAAGTATGCTGCTGGTAGCAAATGGTCCCAAAGAGTGGCTTAGATAAGACAGAAGTCTGTTTCTTTCTCACAGAATGTCCCCAGTCTCTGGTGTCGGCTGAATGATATTTGTGTCTCACGTGGTAAGATGAGAACTCGGGTCGTTTCTATCTCGTTGCTTTGCCATTTCCTAGGTTGCATTGGACACTTTCTTTCTTTCTTTCTTTCTTTTTTTTTTTTGGTAAAGGGCAGATAGCAAATATTGTAGGATTGGGGGCCATATGGTGTCATACATTTCGTTCACATTCAAATATAATAATTTAAAACGACAACAACAATCAAGCCTGTAATTTTTTAGTATTACGTATAATAGTTAATATGGTTATCAAGAATGAACATTTTTAGAAGAACTGATTAAATCAAGTAAATTTTGATAGAATCCATTCTATATGTAGGCATGTTACTTAATGATTGTATTTTTATAGCATATGTATGTTCTTCTGTGTGGCTGCTTCTATTTCTATGTGGCTAGCTTTTGGCCCTAAATGCCTATTGGTAGGCCACCTTATTTTCTTTTTAGTTTTAATTTCTGCTCAGAAAGAGCATATCTCTGACATCCTATTCATTTTAGTTTCCGTCACAGCACCAGTAAGATTTCAGCTTATTTAATTGAGTTTCCAATTTTAGTTGAAGTTAGAGTAGATCAGTGGCACAAAAAGCATTCGCAATGACTCACCAAATATTATTTCAAAATATGTGAATTCCAACTTTTTTCCTTTTATGCTCTCTGATAATAAATTTAGTTATTCTTTATCATGCTATTTTAAATTTTGAGAAAGGTGGTAATATTCCATATATAATTTATTGTCCAAGCTAGAAACTTTTGAGACCTCATTGGTTGCTATTATTAATTATGATTGGACAACAGTAAAAATCTGTCACTCCCTTGTGCGGACCTGGATACTTGATCACTGTAACAAGAGTTAATTATATAACCAGTCAAATTTAATATTAATGTTCAAATGTAAGATTTGTTATTCAACAATTAGGAAGTAATCACAAACCCCTGTTAACAAAGCGTGTATGTTGGAACAATATTTGATTTTAGTGATAGCCTCTGTTGGAACAGTGACTTTATAAAGTTTCATTGTATGATATATTATTCCATTTCGAAGAGGGTGGAGGCTGTGGAAACTGATTTTTCTTGTTTCCATATGTAACATTGGTAAGTTTATGTCATAGATCCAAGCTGGAATTCAGCATTTTATTTACTAATTCATCTAAAATTGTCATTTCTTAGAATTCTGCATGTTCTCTTTGTTTCCTCAGTACTAAAGTCGAGAAAGAAGTTTTTAATTCCTGAAGAGGATGTCATACTTGAGAAAGACGAAGCTGCTTCAAAACGCAGTTACCGGGGTCAGCTTAGTTCACCCTCTAGCTCAATGACCTGTTAGAGTTTAGTCACTTATCTAGAGTTTCATTATGTGAGTCTCAGCATATAACTTATCGGAAGTCAAGCCCTTTCTTATTCCTGGGCTTATGCAAATCTTCAAAAGCTGAATTTGTGAATGCAAATATCTACAGTAGTTGTTAGGGAAAATGCCTGTCACCGCGTCTGAGTTCAAGTTTATTTCCTCTAAAATCATACTGTGACAACCTGAGTTTATTTTGAAAATGTTAAAAGAAAATGGAATCCGTGTAAAGTTTCTTTATGCACATGTTTCAGTTTTGGATTCTAGCCAGTGCTTATATCCTTAAGTTGAATTCTTTCCGTATATTACTATTGTTATTAATGAACAATTTCATGGCCTGTGAAGATTTTTGAATATGTGACTTATTATTAGAAAAATAATTTAGAATTTTGGGGATCGTTACAGGAAGGAGAGAAGGAGGAAGCCAGTGTAGCCTTTTGTCTGCCAAAAAAAGTATTAGACTTTATGATGGGAATTTATACAATATTGATTTCTCACGGGCTGCGTAGAAGTTACTCAGTGACTGACACTTGGAGTAAAATAGCATTCGAGGTGAGGAAGGCCCAGTGCGATCACGCCACTTCATTCCTTAATTTTACAGAAAACTGATGGCCAGACAGTATTCCCGACTTTATGTTTCCATGGCACTTTTTCTACCTGTTTGTTGGGTTTTGATTGTCTTGAACGTTGTGCCCATAGGGTTGCTTTCCACTGGGATGAGGAGTTCTTGAAGGCACGGTTGATTCTCGTGCGTTCTAATTCTTGATCACATTGCCTAGTCTATACTGAAATAGATATGCAGGATGAATTACTGAGGAAACGAATTATTCTACTAAGTAAATTTAAAGAGATTAAGTGTGCCCACCGTCACCCAGCTGGGTGGCAATAATGCCAGGCCAATTTAACCTGGACTTTCGGTTCTCTACACCAGGTTCTGTAACCTGACTGCCGCCGACCCGTGTTCAGGGGGTGGGTGGCGTCTGTGCTGTTCCTGGCTGGAAGCAGAGTCGTGTGGGCACCCATGACGTTGACCTGGGCCTCCCGCAGTTAGGTCCTTGAACTGCCTCAATAGTGGGCGAGTTATTTCATATTTCTGCTCTCAATGTTTTATGTTTTATTTTGCAAAATGAGGAAAATAATATATATCACATAGGATGGCACGAGGACGTAAACCATTTAGTACATTTCTAGTACCTCCTAAGAACCGCACCTGCTCACTCTCTTGTCCTGCAGTCACACTGGCCGACCGGAAGCTTCCAGAAAACATGGAGATCGCTGCTATGCCGGTGTTGCTGCTGCTGTGCTCTGCTCAGGAGCCCTTTCTCCCCAGTTACTCGTCTGGCGCTCTTCCCACACGGTGAATCCTGGAGAGGCTTCTTTAATCAGCCATGTCAGAAACGGCCCGAAGCCATGCTATCATCTCATCTTCTTTCATTTCTCTTCCTTGTACTTAGCAGTCACTGCCTTTCTGCTGTATATTTTTACAGTGCCTGTCTGGCTCGCAAGAATGAGGTCCACGAGGGCAGGGACTTTGTCCTCTTTATCCGCTGCTCTATCCACTGCTTTATCCCCAGTGCTTAGAAGGGCACCCGGTCTATGGCATCATTAAACACTTGGTTTTGTTGTTGTTGTGTTGTTGTTGTGTTGTTGTTGTTGTTGTTTGACTGAAGGAAAGGAATCGTGTAAGAAAATGCTACTATTAAGAATCAGGATGTTTAGAAAACTCCTAATATATGTATGTTGCTATAAACATTAATTCTGGGAGGAATGACATGAGAATGTCAATCACGTGAAAAATGACACGGACGTTTTTTGTGTCCCTCTCTCCCTGTTGCTCCCACACTATGGCTTCTGTGCCAATAACACGTTCCTTAAATGCATTTTTCTATTCCATCGAAAACTAACCAACTAATTCATCTTCCGAGGTAGGTATCAACCCTCAAAGCAATAAAACACTAACTCGGAGTTCTGGGGAGAAATTGCTTCCTAAGAAATGAATGCTGTACTCTTTCTGAGGACACAAAATATAGTTTTTGAGAACATAAGATTTATGAGCTTTTTAATTTTTTATTTTTTTGGTATTCTTTTAAATTAATTTTTATGGTGATGTTGGTTAACGAACTCCAGTAAGTGTCATGCACACTTTAACAGTAGGGCACATATGTATATTTCTACTGTGTGTTCACCTCCCATTTATGAACATTTTTAAACATAGTATTATATTTCATAAAGCTCGTCCATCTATCCCAATTCAGAGATATTTTATTTATTTTTAGGTAGTCATATTGCTTCTAGATGGGTAGGAAGGGATGAATAATTTTAAAATGTTTCATAAAATGTTGCTATCTTTAGTTACACGCATACTCAACAATGAAAATCAATGTGGTGAGTAACGTTCAGGTACTTTATGCTCTAGAGAACAATTAAATCCATTGTTACGACCTAGTGTTTCCTGTTATGCATGGACATGGAGAACTATAATTTTTCTGGATAATTCAGGGTAAAATATAGCAAATTGAATTGTGCACGTAATTAAAGAAAATGTTCTACTAACATTTGTCTTGATAAATTATTTAAGTTCTGTGTTGGATTTTTGTAGACACATCCTCAATGTCATTGGATTAGTGGAATAACTTTAAAAAGCTCATAGAAGTGATAACTACCTCTATATTTTCCAGTAGGATGTTGAAAAGATGTTTTTAAAATAACCATAATGCACTGTTAACACAACTTTCTTTATAAGTTACTTCTGCTTTTAAAATATTAATAGTTGCAGTGTCATATTTTCTGTATGAAGACTGATTTAATCAGATCGCCTTAAAAAAACTAACTAAACAAACCAAAACAAAAGGAAAAATAAAAGTCCTCATTGAATAGAATAGTAATTGTACAGAATTAGGTATTTTAAATAACTGGTTACTATGAATTGTATGAACTTTACCACCTTATGAACATAATTAACAAAGTGGGTATGGGAACTATTTTATAGTTCCTTCTATGAGATCTGCTTGTCCAGAAGTACATAGAATTTTATAAACCTGTTCAGAGCCTCATGTATTTAAAAGGCTCATTTTCTTCACTTCTGAGATTGTATAAGATCTCATGTGAATCATTCAAAATTGTGTAATATTTGTATTATGGCTGAAGAAGTAAATTAAAAAGTACAGAGTTAATTTTGAATGCATTGGGCACCTAAGATTTAAAATATTTAAGGATGGTTTGAGGCCTGACATGTAACACAAGTCAAGAAGAGATTTATAGGGTGATATAAGTGTTTGCTGATTTGTATACCTGATTTTTTTTTAATTTCCTATTTTATATCCCAGAAAGCATAGTCCCTTGAAAAATGTAATTCTTTCTTTGTTTTATTAGATTATTTAATTTTCATTTCAAATTTATATTTGATGTTGTTTCATATCTGGGCTATTTTTAAGCCTAATTTCTTTTATTAAAAAGTGGAACAGAAATAATTGGCTTTGCTATTTCCTTAGAAAGTATAAAAAATATAGTTTTTACTAGTATGGTAACTGTATCTATTCCTGCTCTTCTGAAGATGATACAATTAACACTCTATAGCAAAGCCATGTAGAATAAAGAATCAATTTAATCAGTTCATTTGTTTAAATATTTGCCAAGTTTTTGATATATCCAGAACAGCACCATTGACTAATTAAATAGTGTAGTCATTTACCAAATAACTGAAGTATTCAGAACACATCCCACAGCTCCGTATTCTGGTGCTAGACTGTCCTACAGGCCCGTCGTGAGGGAACACAAGGGACTCGGTTTTCCTGAGGAAGAGCCATATCTCTAATGTACCTGTGAGAAAGTGAGGTGAAGACGTGCATTTAGCCCCCTGCCGCCCTGCCCGCTTTTAGTACAAGCGGATCCCCATGATCTGTCAAGTAGCTTTATATGACCCCATCTTGGCCTTAAGATAGGAGGCAGGTTCATGCCCACTGTAAGCCATACGCCTTAGGCCTATCCCTCTCTGTAGCACTGAGGTAAATTTTTCTATGACTGTTTTCTAAATGAAACTGAAGTTGTTCAGAATGAGACAACAAGTAGCAGAGCCAGAGGTAAAACCTGGGTCTATGTGGCTAACGCCATTTCCTGGGTTTTACTCAGGATAATTTGGGCCCGACGGCTGCTTGGGTCTTGCTCAGCAAAGGGACATGTCCTCATGTGAGCATTGCCGTGGTGCAGGACTAAACCTTCTGGAGGTGAGGCGGCAGGCTCTAGGACCTGATGGAGTCAGTGCCCAGTTTGCTGGGAGGGGGTGTGGGAAGGAGCCCCTATAGTTAAAAGGTGGTTGAAAGGTGCTGCTGGTGAGGTACAAGATAACAGGTGGGCCTGAGGTGCTGGGCCCTGAGCATGCTCACCGGGCTGGATTCCAGAGCCTCAAATAAGATGACTACTTAAGTGATCGGGAAGTGACCATGGGTCAGGTAGCTGGTAGGGCAGTGTTGCTCAATAGAGAGTCAAAAATTTGATGAAAGTCAAAACTTGGCTGTTGCTGTGGAAATAGGTTATCCTTCCGGGGGAATCATCAGAATGGGTTTATGACGAACACAGTCTACAGACTGACAGAGCGGTTATCCTTACCAAAGTGCAGACGCACATGCGTCCGTATGCTCACAGGTTGGCCTTCGGGGGCGGAGTTCATGTTGCTTCAGCACCGTACTCAAGTCAAGGGACACAGTGTTTATCTCACATATGTTCTGAATCAAAAGCAAAAGCTAAAGAGAATGATGACAGTTCTTGCTCTTTCTTTTTCTGAATGACTTTCTGATACTTTAACTACTACTTAATGGATATATTAATGAAAAAATGATGTTATCTTAAAACGTGTGTTTTGAAGGGAAAGTGGTAGTTTGTAACTAAGGCAGTGGAGGCTATGAACAAGCTATTATAATTATATTCAGAATACAACAATATGAAATATCACACATTTTTTATTTTTCCCATTTTTAGTTCACTTATAACAACTACATTTATTTGACATTCATTAACAAATGTCTGTCTATCTATATCTATCTCTGTATCTGTCTACCTAGATGGATGTCTTGATGTCTATCTAGATCCCATCCATTTATCTATCTATCTTTTGCACCCTCCAAGTAGGACAGGATTATATAAAGAGAACTCATATTCCCTAATAGGAAGAAGCTTCATATAGTAGTTAGGTAAGTAATACATATAAAATTGAATAGAATGCAGGCTAAATAATACCAAATGTGTCTTGTGGCATGTATGACTACATCCCTTGTCAGTATGATATTCTTTAAGTGTCATGAGTTCTTAGGTGGGAGAGATCACTGTGACCTGTCAAGAATAAGGAGCCTAGTTACCTGCAGAATTTTAAACTTGTACTTGAATTTTTCTCATTATGTAGAAAACTATTCTGATTTCTCTGTGCTAAATAAACTATATAAAATGTGATCTGGAAATCGATAGCAACATAAAATAAGGCAGTTGATTTGTCAGGTGATAAGATCCTAGATAATAAAATATTCAGGTCCTGACTTTGTAATATCACTTGTGTAGCTGTGTTTATAAGTGGATGTGTACTTTGGCTTCATATTAGCAAAGAGAGGTAAACTCCACTATGTCATTGTGTAAAAGGAGTAACTAATTCGTGTATGTGTTCATTCAGGAAGTGTTTGTTCATTTATGCATTTAATCATATGCATGTTTATTCAAACGTCCATCTAGTCCAGACTGCTCTAGCAAATTACCACAGACTGGGTGGCTTAGACAGCAATTTATTTTTCATAGCCTTGGAGGCCGGAAGTCCAGGATCATGGCGCCAGCGTGGTCAGGTTCTGGTGAGAGCGTTCTTCTGGGTTGCAAACAGCTGATGTCTCAAGTGTCCTCACAAGCAGAAGGAGAACTAGGTAATCCTCTGGTCTCTTCATAGGGCACTAATGCCATTCATGAGGGCCCCACCCTCATGACTAGTCACCTGCCAAAGGCCCAACCTTCCAACACCATCACGTTGGGATTGGGGTTAAAACATAAGAATTTGAAGCAGGGTGGGACACACACATTCCGTCCATCACACCTCCTGTCTATTGGAGTGACCCAGACACTATGGTGTGATGTGAGTGGATGGCGCTTGTGTTCAGAGTGCTAGTAGTCTAGAAAAGCTCCCCAGTTTTGGACCGTGAGCTCATCTGTATGTGTGGGCGTACATGCTATATGTAAATAGTCATATTCGTATATGAAACTCTGTAAGTATTCAACGAGAACCTACTAGCTTCATACAAGATACAGGGACTTTTCCATTTGGTGATGTCTGCAACTCATCATCATGTGCCAGATGAGAAACACCCAAAGCAAAAGCTTGCTCAGGCCAAAGCGAAAGAACCACAGAATACCTATACGATTCTTTTGGTCAGTATCAGTAATGGTTCCCTAAAGAGTCAACTTTAAATAACATGGTTTGAAGTGAGGCATATTCCAACGAGAAACCATGCCCTGCGAAAAGGAAGGAGTTATGCAGTGAAGCGTTTTTCCTTCGTCCCATTTTACACTCTCTGGAGTGATCGTGCTTCTTCTTGAGAGAGAATGTTTGTGTGGCCTTTGCCTGTTTGTGTGGCCTCCTAGGTACTGAGTGACTCATGCCATGTCATGACCCTGTGCGCAGAAAGCCCAAATCAATACATAGCATCTGAGGGGGAAAAAAATCTCTCTAGATACACAGAAAATTCCTGAAAATGACTGCTAGCTAAGTGGTCTGAAAGAGCTAATCTCGTTCCCTACGGACCTAGTTAATGAGCAGTGCCTGGCCCTGTGCCGAAAGGTGGACATCGTTTTTCAAATACAGTCCATTTAATGTGGGGAGACTATGGTGACAGAAAATACTTATCTCCTTTAATTGAGTTTACCACTTAATCTATAAACGCAAACCTGTTAAAGGATGTTTGAGAAAAATAAGCTTGAAACCAACAGTAACTTCCCAAACCAGCCAAAGGTTCTCAGAAGACAATAAGGGCAAAATTTCATTACACAGACTTCAAGTGTTTTTTTTTTTCTTTTTTAAAGAAAACACACACACACACACACACACACACACACACACACACACACAGCCTTTCCAATGAAAATGATGAATGCTGTTCTGATTCTAATTGACAAGTGTTATATATAAAAGAGTTCTTGCCTTAGTTCTTATCAAAACTGTGGGGATTTCCAGTGATGGGACAATATTCTGTGGGTGGAAACATCTCAGAAGAATAGAGAACTTATCAGTATTTACTTAGGTTCTATTACATTCAGGGCCATAAAAGCAACTACACTCATAAATTTATAGCCAGTCAAGGATATTGCCTCTTCCCCAAAGACGCTGGATATTAAAGAA
The DNA here is from genome assembly GCA_003508835.1 of Eonycteris spelaea. NCBI lineage: Eukaryota > Metazoa > Chordata > Mammalia > Chiroptera > Pteropodidae > Eonycteris > Eonycteris spelaea. The sequence continues at coordinate 268,840 of PUFA01000106.1, forward strand.
GTGGAGAGAAGGAGCTCAAATCATGAAGTGGTTTCAATATTGGAGCCATTTTCTACCTTCATATTTCAACTTGTAGCCAGTACGTTATGAAGAATCACCAGCTAGTGAACTTTGAGGGGTTTGGAAGCAAGACACAATCTTAACCTTTTTCTTACAAGTTTTATTTTCATTTTCTTCTATAGTTGGGACTCGATAATAATATCTACCCTTTAATGAACTCTGTAGACAAATGATCACACGTCCTCAAATAGATGCTTTTGTAATTTCACATTTGCAGATAAAGAAAGCACAGGCTCATCGAGATCAGGAATCTTGCTCAAAAGCACGTAGCAGAAACAAGACTTGAGCCCAGATCTTTCTGATTCTGAGGCAGATTCTAAGTTAGATTCCTACGAACTGAGAGGCTTGAAGTAACACAGACTTATTATTTTATTGCTCTGGAGGTCACAAGTCCAAAACAGTCTCACTGGGTTAAATTCAGGGTGTCAGCAGAGCTGTAGTCCTCTGGAGACCTGAGAGAGGAGTCAGCCCCAGCCTGTCCTGAGTCCTTTGCTCCCCAGTTCGTGGCCCCTTCTTCCATCTTCAAAGCCAACAATCCCGTCCTCGGGTCTCTGTTTCTGTCAGCCTGTCTCCTCTTCCAACTCTTCGGACTCCCGTTCCATCTTTTAAAGATCCTTTTGATTGCATTGGGCCCACCCAGATTATCCAGGATGATTTCCCATTTTAAGATTCTTAACTTTATCATGTCTTCACGGTCACTTTTGCCATTAAAGGTAGCATATTCACAGCTTCCACGGGTTAGGACACCTTTGGGAGGCTCTATTTTTTCCCTACCACCAAAGCTAAGTGGTAAATATAGTATAGTTTTTAAATTAATATTTTGATATAATTTAAATCAAATTATTGGTCTACTGTAACTATATTATAAAATATAAAGTAGTATAAAATGATTATACTACTATAATCATTTTTGTGATCATTGATCTTGTGGATTATAATACTGGTCTCGTGATCACAAAATGATTATAGTAGTATAATATAATAGAAGTAGTTTGAATCCAAAAATTTTTTACTCCACCATTTCTTAAACTCATGAATCTCTTAGGGCTATTTCTTTAGCATTGATATAGTGGTAAATTTTACCAAAATTTATTCCTTAGAACAAATGAAAACATACTTAAACACATATTATAGATGTTTAATAAATGCTTGTTCCTTCTTCCTCATTTTTAGAAAATAACAAAGAGCGGGCAGTTAAAATAGTACATGTTGCATTAACATGTCACAAATACTGTCTGATAATAAACTTGCAAAAACTGTTTATTTTCTAAATATGTTAAACATTCCATAGGCTGTATCGTTATTCTCAATATTCTTTCTTTTTTTCTCTCTGGTATTCAATGCCTGCTTGCTTGTTTTTTTCTTACAGTATTAAATTTGAGCATTTGAATTAATTCATTAGCCTGTTGATGGCTTTTCCTCATTCTATTTTAGGTACTTAGTTTACTAAGTCATGGTTTCTTTGTTGTTCGTTGCTCTCATAAGTGTACAATTAGTTGTTTTATGCAAAATGGATCCTGTGTCATTCTTTTAGAATTTTTCAAATAATTTACAATTTCATGTTATAGGAGAGCTATAATGAAAGGTACCATCTCTGCCTTATCATTTCTTCACTCCGTCAGATTGTTGGGAGCACTATCAACTGCTGGTTTTTAATTCTTTTTCTTCAAAATGCTTCTCTGTAATTCTCGATCACATTCTCTCAAGCTTTCAAACGAGATCTTTGGCTTCTGCTGTGGAAGCTGAGGTCAGTTCCACTTCTCACCCCATCTTTCCCTGCCTTCCTTTTAGTTTTCGACACTGTCTTTAGTTTTGCTCTTGTATTGATGACATTCATTAACTCGAAATAACACAGTTAAAAGTTCATTTCTCTTTTTCGACAGATCTTTCCTCTTCACTTTCTAAGACAATTATTAATATTCATACTCATTTTCTGAATGTTTCCTTCCTACTTTAGCTTACTTTTGGTCAATAAACTTTATTTCTGTGTTGTCGAGCTTGCTTGTATTTACATATATACATTCTTTTTATAACCACCAAGAAGTCTTCTTTTTTTTCTTTTTAATATGTTGACTCTAAAAGTTGGAAACTTATAAACAATGTTGGCATTTCACAAATATTGTCTAGTGCTGAGTTGCATGGTGTGCTATGTTCTTTGAGACAGGTCTGCCTTAGGAAACCTAAGACATGCTTGCAGGGAGCAGAAGGTCACTATGTTAAAAAGAATGGTCTTTGTTTTTGCTTATTTTTTAACTCAGTTTGCTTGAAATCATTTCATGTTTACATCTGCTTTATATCTTGGCCTTGACTTTTAATACAGGTTTGCTTTTTATCCTGAAATTTCAAATCATGTTTCTTTTTGTTTCCTGCATCAAATTTGCTGTTACCTTATCCTCATTTTTTTCCCCTTCTAAATCTTATGCTGTCTCAGATTTTTTCCCCCTGGAAACGTCCTCCATGGAGCTCTACATAGTCTTAAAAAGCTCACAATGTACAGTATCACAACATTTCAAAAGGAAATGAGTGGGCCTTTTTCCCCTTGTCTTGAGGCCTGTTCAGTTTTGAAACTTATATTCCACTGTAGTTTGGAGATATTTTCTAGTTTTTTTCTTTGATGGTTTTTTTCTTTGCCATTTCTTTGTTTTTATTTTCTCATTCTCATTCTATTAGTTGGACCTTCTAGAATAGTTTTCTTTGTCTCCTTTATTTCTTATTTTTAGTCATTTTCCACTTTTTCTCTTTACATAATAAATATTTTCATTGCTTATTTTTTAGGCTTTTGGTACATTTTATGTTTTGGTTGTTAGATATTTAATCTCTAAAATCTCTTTCCAGTTCTATAATTATTTATATTATTTTTTAAACTATAAAATATACAATACATGCATAAAAGCAAATAAAATATTTTCTTCAGATGGTCTTGGCTATTCTTACTCTTCTGAATATCATATGGATGTTTAGAATGAGCTTATTAATATTTACTAAAAATCAAGCTTGGGTTTTTATTGGAAATACTATAACTTTATTGATTACTTTGCAAAGTGTTGAAACCATTGATTTATGAGATTATACAATTCATGAACGTTATATATCCTTCTAGATGATTCTCTCACTCTGGGCTGTCGTCTGCTGCTTCTCCTCTCAGTAGCCATCACATCACCTTGCAGAGCCGTTCAGACTTCACCTGTGCCCTCAAGGCTTGCGCAGACTCACAGATTCAGTGATCTCCCCGCGTCCTCTTGGGACTCTACCCAGATACCCATTAAAGAATTTTTTTCTTGGATTCCTTACTTTTGGTTATAAAATTATTCAAAAGTCTTTATAAAAACCAGATAACATATATAAAGAAGAAAGTAAAATCTGTAGTGATATCTGCTTGAGAGAATACTGTTAACATTTAGGCACAATTTTTTTAAAGGTCAATTTATTTAACAATATGGCGTGGGCATTTTTTTTCAATTTTTTATGTAAAAATTCAGCTGTTTCTCTTTGACACCACATAGCTCATTTCTCCAAGGAGCATCTGTTCTCAGTTTATACCCTATTTTCAGTGAACAGTGTAAAGCCTGGCAAATGGGAAGCATTTAATTAATAGTTTTGTGAATGTTAAATGAAACGGGGGTATATTTCTGAGCCCAAATGATTCAGTGCACCAAAAAAATGTAACTATAGTCAATGATAAATTCTGAAAGTGGTAGGATTTTACCAATGTCAGGGCTTCTTGTTATGTTAAACATCGATTTTTGGAATGCCGGCACGATGACAAGGCAATAGTTATGCTGTAATTTAGTGTTAATCCTGTTTTCCACTGTTTTGTCCTTTGGAAATTATTTGCCATAAGGAATCTAGTCACAGAAGGCTTTAAATATTGATCAAATAATGTCGCAGCCTTCGTACCAGTAAAGGACTCAAGGGGTTAAATCATTCTAGTCTTTCTATTTTTTTTTTTAATTTCTTCTTTTAAAGACATATAACTCCTTTGTCTGATCTCCTTATGGTCCTTGTCACAACTGTGTGGCTTTTAATCACTCATACATTCGGTGAGTTACTGCGCTGCTGGACCCTTAATAATGTTCTCGTTTGTTTGGATGATCTTCCCAGTAAAGTTCTGACAGCCTCTCACTGTAATGGGGAGACAATCAAAATAAAAAATGCTTGAAGAGTTCGGGTAGTAGAGCATGCTATTATTCCTCACACGGCGCAAGGATATTGAAATACTGACTTTCATCCTTTTGATTGAGTTTGTGATGAAATCCAAGAAAAATTGAATATTTGAATTATTCTACTGCCAGTCGGGACTGTATATCATGAACAGAGAGCAGGCGGAAGTAACCAACTCCTGTATCATAATCTCAAGAGCGTCAGATTGTCCTCCTTTTTATATGACTTTCTATAGTACATCTAAGCAGTGAATTCATTGTTTAGCTCTTTTCTATTTGCAATTACCGCATGGAATTTTACAAAATATAAAATGTCATCTTCAGTGCACACCGTTAAATGAGTTAATAGTAACAACTTATATTGATCGAGTATTTCAGATTTTTCAAGGTGCTTTCCACTAAATGATCTCATTTGACTCACTAGTCCTCTTAAGTAAGCAGTGAAATTATTATAATTCTCCACCGTTGCATACCTTCTGCCTCCTCACCTCTTATTGTTTCCCTATACTCTTAAAGAAGGCAATTTGGTATAAAGTAAGAGCACAGAATATGAATTTGGATTTTTTTTCTATCTTTGCCCCATTGGGTTACATTGTCATTGGGCAGATCACTTTCCTTCCTCTGAAACTTGGTTTCCTAATTAGCAAATAAGAATAATACTGAAGTGTACTTCTCAAAGTTATGAGGATTAAGTCTGTCAAAAATGAGGATAATGAAAACAAAACAAAACAAATATAATATTCATATTAGCATCTTTTAAAGGAAGCTTGGGATAATGGAAAGGTAACAGAAGGCTCACTGCTTCTTACTTGGGCATTTGATGAAGTTATCTAACCTTTCTGAACTTCAATTCCCTCATGAAAAATGGCCTAATAACCCATCTTGTGAGTTGTCGAATAGAAAAAATAAGGCAACATATATACTGATCCTAAACACAGTTCTTGAAATGTAATAATGTATGCTCTGTTAAAAATATTTTTTCTTTGTTCTCCCTTCCTCCTTCTAGCCCTCTTTTCTACCTCTTCCTACCTTATTGTTCTTTCTCCACCTCAATCTCATATGGCAGAGAAGGATGGAGCATGTGTTTGCAGCATCTTGAGATTTAGTAATTAACAAATTTTCTTAGCCTCAAGACTCTTCTTTTTGTTTTGTTTTGTTTTGTTTTCTAACAAAATCATAAGCTCCAATTGAGCCTGCAGAAGGGGATCTAAGCCTCTGTCCCCCACTTCTGAGTGAAGACCACTTACTGCCATGCTTCAGAACCTCCACCAATTCCTAGAAACTTTGTGCAATAGAATTTGAAAACCACCGATGCAGTTTATCCCTCTCATTTTGCAGATGAGGAAGCTGAATTCGAAAGAAGTCGAGCGACTGGCCTGAGCTTGCAGAGCTGGTAAGTGGTGAGCTCCGGATGGAACTCAGTTGCTTTTGGCCTTTACCCTGTTGTTCCCCTCACTAAGTGAAGGCACAGAGTACGCGTACGTCTGATTAAGATTCCTCTCTTGAAGGATATTACAATCTATTTGTGGAGCTGGGATTGAGATATAGAAGATGAGACGTGTACAGTAGTATGATCAACCTCTGAAATGGCTGGAATAGGTAAAGACTTCAAGAGCAGAGGAGCTGGGTGATCATTGTCTTCTAGGGATGAGCACTGTGAACTCCAGGAGCACGTGGACTCGTTTGCACATTGTCATTTCATCCCAAGTACACAGAGAAATGCCTGACTTGCAATGAGAGTTATCACTCATCTTTTTTCATAATATGAATGAATGAATGGCTTAAGTATATAATTGAATTAAGTTTAGAAAAAAGAGCAAGGATTTGATAGTTTAGGTCAGGGTGTTTAAACTGTGAGTTGCTCTTCATTCTTGGGTTATGAAATAATTTTAATGGATCATGATTTACATGTAAAAAGTTACGAAGTGTCATGTCATGTGTTAAAAACAAGTTTCAATGGAGTAAATATGAAGATCTAATTGACTTTTTAAAGTGATTCATGAATCTAGTGACTAGAAGGGCAGTCGTAAAGGTCGTGTAGAATTGAAGCTTTTTTTAGGAAGAAGGGAGACATTACCAAAAGAAAATGAGGGATTATTTTGGGGCTGAGACATTTTTTTAGGGGGAAGGACCTGGCAGGGTTTTTATCATGCAGACTGCCTCTTTTTTCTATGGAGAGAGTGAGAGAGACAGAGAGATGGAGAGATGGAGAGACAGAGAGAGAGCGAGAGGGAGAGAGAGAGAGACAGAGAGAGAGAGAGAGAGAGAGAGTGTGTGTGTGTGTGTGTGTGTGTGTGTGTGTGTGTGTGTGTGTGTGTGTGTTGGGGAGGGCGGTGATGAAGAGGGCCCATGTGACAGATGACCTTACTGGTGCTGGATCAGAAAATTCCAGACTGGTTGATTAAGATTATATTTCTGGGGGAAGTTGAAAAGTGATTAGATCAGGTATTAAATCTAGGTTTGCCATTATGGACTTTTGGCACAAGTGACACTATTTTGGGCCTGTGATTTTCTCTTTAACACATGAAAATTTTTTGACTCATAAGTGATACTGACATAAAACACATGTATAATTAGGCTCACGTGGATACTTGGTCACAATTTAAAATGCATGTCTCACTGCAGGTCACGGTTTTTAGACAAAAGGAATAGTCATGTTTGAGGCAGGCCTGGGATGATTTGTGGAAGAATAGTAACTTTAACCATTTTGCTAAATTGAAGTGAAAGAATAGAGAAATCAAGATAAAGTTTAACCAAAGAAGGAATATTCCATTTGATTTTTCAACTATTCAGGAATCCCTGGGAATTCTCTTTACCCTCCCCTGTCTCCGTCCTGTAAGTAAAAAGATTTAACCAAACTACGCTGTAAAAACATTGATCCGTCAGGAGTGGATACGTCGTGCTGGGACTGGGGACACCAGACAGGAGCCCGTGTGAGCGAGGCAGTGCAGGGCAGAGAAGCTGTGGTCTTGACTGGTGACAGCTGGTGGAGAAAACGTTTCTTGGCATGACTGTGGCAGAATGAGGGGGGAAGAATGAGTGGGTGATGATGAAATGGAGCCCACAGAGTAAACAATTCTAAGAACTACCATCTGAGGAGGAAAAATTAACTCAAAAAGTAGAGTAATCGAGTTAGAAGAAGGTTTTCGATAAGATAAGGAGGAGTTGGTCTCTGCGGTTGGCTAGGGAGGGTCAAAAGACAAGCCCGGAGACGTAGACGAGAGATGAATCGAAGACATCAACATTCTCAAGAGTTTACTTTGGAAGGGTAAATTTGTCGAATACACTAACGTCACATGAGAAATTATATAACTTTGAGCATTCTCCATATTACATGTAAGTTAAAAAGTTAGAAAGAAGTATTTTATGAAAATTTTGGATTTTTGAAATCCAAAATGTCCTTAAAGCTACTTAAAATGAATTGAATAATGATGACACAAGTTCTAAAGCTAGAAATATCATTAAAAAGGGTTGAAATGTATTTCCATAAGTTGGTCATTTCTTTTTGACTTCACTTTGTCTGCCATTCAGAAGAATTTTATAGGTCAAGAATTATAAATAATTATAATTTCAATGAAAAGGCCATTGCTTATGTTATTTATTTAGAAAAGAAAAATAATGCCTCTTTGTTGTTTATTAAAAGGGAGTTGTGATGGCATTAGACATGTCCCATGAACACACGTGTATACGAGCTTACGTAAGTAAGAGAGCAAGCACGGGCATGAGCACATTTGCGTGTGTGTTTGTGTGTTTGTGCGTGTGTGATGAAACTGTATCTAGGCACGGCCAGGTACAAAGGTCCGTCATTAAGTCTCAGAACTAAACAAACATGTGAGGTTATGATGATTTTATTGAGCTCTCTTATTTTATGACCCACTTATGGCTCACGGATCAGTTACATTGATGGCACTGGAAATCTACAGCTTCAGTGAGGTTTTTAAAAATGTCTCCGTTTGTTGTTTTCATTTTAAAGTGCTAAGAAGAAAATGCCCAGTACCCAATCTTATTCTTCCATTTACAATAAACCATAGGAATACGATAGATATTACAGCGGAGGAAGTAAATATAATATGTTAGGTGTAGGTAACTGGCAACTTGCATGTGAGTTTTGACTTTCGATTTCTAATGCAAATCGTCTAACTTCTGCGTTTGAGTGTATGTCGTCCTGTCAATGTCACTATCAGACCGAGGTTGCTCTTTACACTCGTTAGGATGAAGTTCTTGGCTAAATTAACACAGTTGCATGTGTTGGCATTTATGAAGGGATGCTGTAATGAAGCACAATTTTGAACATTTGTCTTTGTTTTGTGTTTGCATATACTGTAATTTCTTCATGTCATATTTTACATACTATTCTTTGAGAATTCAGAAAGTAGGCCTCTTTTTCTGTGGAACCTTCTGTGGGAACTTGTAGGCAGCTGCTTCCCGAGGGGCACGGCTGGATGTGGCCGTGCAGCCCAGTTTAGTCTTCCCCAATTTGCCAACCAGGTAAGTCCCTTCCCCTCCTCTAGAGCCAGGTAAACAAATGGGTCGGGCGAAGTCCAAAGACTCCTGCAGTTTCACAGAAAGAAGCCTCAGGAGTGAAGAGTCAGGGCCGCCCACCTAAGTGTTACGACTCCCAATAGTCACGAGTAGATTTCGTTTGAAAATGAAGCATGAAAGTTTTATTTAATGTAGTGGTGAATGGTTGGGCTTACTTACCTATTGCAAAAGAAAATTAAAGACTTAGTATTTAGCTTTAGAATTGATTAGACCCCCTAATCTGCTTGTTTCACCAATGTCTTGTCAGCTTTACTGATAGCGCCTTCACTACAGTTGGTAGCATTTGCTGGTTTAGCTTCTAGTGTCTTCAATATTTTGGTTTATTTTGTACCTTATCATAAAATTAAGAAGGAAACTGTTTGACTTGATGTATGCATGGGTTCCCCTGAGTCAAAACTCACCTCTAAATTTTGAAAGGATTCTTAGGTTAATTTTTTGAATCGTGGACTTTTGGTGATAAAATATTTGTTAAAATCACACTCCAGAGAAAAATACCATTGTCTGTTGAACTCTGTATATTTAGAAGCAAATTCTTCAAGTCTCTTTATATGTACAGAAGCTGAAGAACAGTTAATTTTACGTGACCATAGTCAGAAACACGTGAACAGGGAGCAGAAAGCCAATGGATGCGAAAGTGGGAGAGTATCTTGTAGACAGAATAGTAGAATATTTACATACTATTCTTTGAATATGTAAATATTCTAAATAGAATCTATGTCCATGTGAAATGAAACCAATATCCAGGGCTCATTATTCTCCTAGACCTTGCTTATTTATTATTATTATTATTACCTTTTACTCCATTATAAAAATTACTAAATCAAGTTATGATTCATGAGCTTACATCTATTTATTTTGATGATTCCGGGCACAGAAGGGTGAGAACCTTTTAAGGGAAATCTTGGATGTGAGAGCTTTAATAATGCATCCACAGGCATTCTAAAGTCCTAAAACATAATAGAAATTATGTGGATTCCAAAATCCAGGTCTTACACAGTAGATTTTTTTAAACAAATGTTTTTCTTACAGTGAAGATAGTAAAATTTATAACAAAGGAAGAGCTAGATGCTGGTCTGAGAACCCAAGAGCTAGAGTCCACTCTAAACATCAGAGAAGGGGACTCGCTAGCCTCTGGAGTTCCCACACGCGATGCGGTGAGCTGAGAATGCACTCGTGTAAGATAAATTTAGGTTAGAATCTTGGTCTTGTCGGTAGTACTTGTCTCTGCTCAAGTTACTGTGCCTTTTTAAGTCTCAGATTTCTCATCTATAAAACTGGGGCCAGTCACAGATCACCATAGAGGATCTGGTTAGGTTTAAATGAGAAAACAGCTTTGCAAAATGCCTGGCATAGAACTGGCCCTCAGAATCCCTGAAGCAACTGTATTCTTTCAAACGTAACTCTCTAAGTCATCCCTGAGACGGTTATTAGACTTCTGGCTATGATCGTAAGGTATCTTAATGGAGAATCACTATGTCGTGCCCCTGCAACGAACATAATATTGAATGTCAACTATACTTTAATTAAAAAATTTAATTTAATTTAAAAGACTAGATTGGCCTCTTAGATTATATTCCCTAGCTTTGCATGCTAGTGAAGGCAAATGATGGCTTTACCTGAAGAAATAGAAATGATTGCCTTTGCACAGTCAGCAGACTCAAGCGCCTAAAAAATGGGCAGTATTCGATGCAAGTCAGACCTTTTATGGCTTGCATATTTTGCTGCTAATGCAATTTTCAAGTGCCTATTGCATGGAACGGAGTTCTCTGTCCGTAGGAGAGCTCTGTGTTTTAGCAGTCTCCTCTGTGGATGCGCACTTCTCCAGTACCCTGAAGATAAAATGTCAAATGTTGTCAGAAATTCAGAAGTTTTTCTCCCTCCAGGAAAGCAAGGATCTATCATTTATGATGATTTAAGCAATTATTTAAGACGGTTTTAAAAAAACATTATTTTTAGTTTTATACTCCAGTGGAATATAAAACTATCTGGGTTTTCTTCTACCTTTGAAAAAAGAATGTGTGCGAATTCTTCATTTGTTGATAGTTTTAAACTAATAATAACTCGCATTTATTGAGTATTTTACAAATGCCCATCACTACGTTAAGCAGTTCACATATATTAACATATTTACTCCTCAGTGATATGTAGATATTATTTCATTTTTAACTATGGGGTAGTTGAGGCAAAAAGAATTTAGGTACGTTTCACTGAAGTCACAAAGCTAGTAAGGGATGGAGCCAGAATTTGAACTTGGGGAGACTGTCTTCAGAACTAACTACACACTTACACCACAGTAAATAGAGATAAACCCAGCCAGGAAATGACACCAGAGCTGTGTCATTAATGAGGCCTGTCACTTGTTTTGAATATTTTTTAGTGTGTGTGTGTGTGTGTGTGTGTGTGTGTGTGTGTGTGTGTGTGTTTTATAAAGAAATACGCTGTGTATGACTATTTGTTGAGTGAACATTTTGTTTACTGGAAACTGGATAATGAGAGGCAATAAGACAAATGTTCTCTATTTGTTTAACTACCATGGATATGAAGGAATGTTTTATAATAAGTTGAAAAAAATGAAAATAATATTCTTTTCAATTCCTAAATTTTAGATTTTGGGGTGTTAGATAAAAGTTTTATTTTTGAAAAATCCTGTGCAATTGAAAAACAGTGTAATTCTTATTGAATGCATACTTAATTGCCTAATAGTTAATAATTTGCTTATTTTTGTGATCTATAAGGACATTTTTAGTTAATTACTAAATAATAAAAAAAATTATCAAGAATTAATGATAACACAAAGGTTTAATAGGTTAACTGAAAAGTATCCAATTGGTGCAGTGAAATGAAATCCCAATTTGGGGAAAATCATCTTCACTCCTGGGGCAGGACACAGCAATTTGATTATATGTCTGTAGTCTCGATGGGACTTCGTACATTGAATGATGAAAGTGTCAACTCTTACAGCATGACAGCATTTTGATAAGCAGCTACATGTCTTCAGATTTTCATTTTTACATTAAAAATCATCTTTATCAGTGAAACCAAGATAACATTTCAAATGAAACAAAATTCAGCTACCATTATTAATGTCTTCATATTGAAGTTTGCTATCTGAATCATTTTACCATATTTCTCCTGAACCTTGCTGGAAAATATAGATGAAGTGATCCGTGGTGTTGCACATATTTCCGCAAGTAAGTAAAGGGCTCTGTCTGGGTCTCCAGTGACTCGAGTCAGTAACTTCATTTCCCTGAGACTCGCGTTCTCGTCAGAGGATGGGATTAGGTCATGAGTTTTCCAGCCGTGCTCTGCCAAATCCTACAAACTGGGGGTGCTTCAATCTCCCGTACAATTCCAACTTTGCATTTTACGTATTGCTAGTATGCTTGAAATCTATTGTGAAAGTGCTTCCATAAGGTCAAGATTTGAAAAACCCTGGACTAGATGACATCTGGAATTCCTTCCACCTGTAACATTTTAACATTCATTTCTTCTTTCCAAATTCCTGTGCTAGAATCAGACACACGAATTACCCCTTGAACTCCAGAATTTTCATGGAACGCTCATCTGCCCATTTTTACCAGTCCCAATTGTACTTGTTTTTTGAGGTCCCACACTGTGGCCATTTCTGTGATGAATAGACTTACGAAGCCAGGAAAAAACTCTCCTTTCTTGGAATTTCAATAAACAGTACGTTGTTTATGAGGCACTTACCTGTTCTTCATTCTGTTATCGTTACAGGTACATAAAGAGTTGCCACCTCTGATTCCTATAAAAGCTAGTGAGATAGGAGGATGAATGGAAATGAATAATAGCAGGACCATAGGCCCTCGCTCCCAGGAGCACACGTATTTCTTCAACAGGGGACACAGTCTTAAGGAGGGTCCTAGAGACTTTCCACAATCAATACTGAAATTTATAATCAATATCACTACTCTATTTCAATAAAAATTGAGACATCCCATTTTTTTGTGTGAGAAAGTTTTAACTCTTGGAAGCATTCAAAAATAAAAACCAAATAATATCAGAACAGTGTGACATTGTCCTCAAGATGCTCTCATTGTAAGTGGGTCATCGTCAATGGCAAAATCTTTCGCTCTTAACCTCAGTGTCCCCTCCTTGATGCTTCGTGGCACAATTGAAACATCTTGCAGGACAAGTGGGAAGTTAGGGACCACTTCACAGTTCTATAGTGATGTAAGAGACAGATTAGCCGGGCGTCTAGAAAATCAAAGGTCTCATCTGGAGATTTGGGAGGCCTTTAATGTGAACTTCTTGTGTTACTCTTGAAAGAGAATTTATATTAGAGCCTTTTTTCTTGTAGTTGCTATTCCTTTAGTGTTCACGAAAAACACCGGGATATACTAGAATACTGACAAGTTTAAATTTTAAAAAATTTCCTCTGCAGGCGATCACACTTCCTTATTCCCATCCGAAACATGTTGGATTTTTAAACTAGACAAACAAAACTTGAAATACTTGTATTTTAATTCTCTGTATAACAGAACAGTCTCTATAACAGATTTAAACCATCATCTTATTATTGTTTCCTGCTTGAAGTAATTCCCAATTAACTTTTTATATTCTAGTTAAATTTTTAATCGAATCCCTTATTCTGCTTATGACTAAATAACAGTATTCAGTAGTGACCGGGTGATCGGGAGTGAGGATTGGACACCTCTGGACATAATGACACATGCACTGAACTTGCACAGGCATCTGAAAATAAAGTTTGGACTGATGTGTTCATGATACAGTGATAGCTTTTCAATTATAAGGAAATCAATCGCTTATCATGTTAAATTTTATTCAAATAAATATGAAATCAATTGTTTCTAAAAAGTTTTAGTGTAAAGATTGATTCATTTATTTCAAATAGATCAGACAAAAAATTTCCCTAATTTTATCTTAATGGCAGTTCAGAAGTTACTTTCTCTTTCCCACACTAACGGAGTTGTGTAAGTGGTTTTGACGTCCCAGAGTTCTCTGTGCTACTCAGAACCTTTTCTTTTTGACAGTTCTAACTAAGTAAGCAGAGAGTCTTCTCTCCTTCAGAAAGAACCATCCACCTGTTCTGCCCAGGGCCGTTTCCGCTTCCTCCTCATAGACGCCTGAGGTCTGTCCTTTCTGTCCTAAGCCTTTGTTACACTGCCCCCTGCTTCTCACCAAGAGGCTCACAGTCTAAATTGTTCAGGTCACTCATCTTTCCCCCTAAAAAGCGTACGGCCTGTGTTCACTGAGGTTCAATATCATTGATCTGAAAGTGGGCTTGTTTAATGATAGGTCTATACTCTTTAAAACTAAGAAAACGATAGTATTTAAATACAACGTAGATATTTTGAAAACTAAGTCTATACCAGATAATTTCCTTAAAAATGTATCATGATAAAATCCACTCCAGGATTAAACAGGCTAATCATAAGATAGGAATACATATTATTAGTTATATTTGCTTAGAACTATTATCTCTGTGTTAATATGCTTGGTCAATGATAATTAACATCATTGATGAATAGCCTCTTAGTACAATTTGCTATACAGATGACACTTCCATATAAAATACCTCATTGTATTATCATTGTTATTACAGATATTATTAAAGACTCAAACATAAAGTTAAGAAAGACTCAATTGCCACTCTTCAGAATATAAATTTTTACTCTTTTAATAATATGAAATTTTGGAAAATCGATAATATTCGTTTTCCTTGACCCAATATGTCGTTATGAGAAAGTAATCTCAAGTAAATCTAAATTTTTATCTCAGCATACTTAAAATAGAAATTAGGGTCATAGCGAATGATGAAATAAGAGAGTGGTTAAGTGTATTATTGTGATGAGCATTCAACAGCCATTACAAATCATGTTTCATAACAACATGGAAAAATGCTCACAGGATAATGGTCAGTGAAAAGAGCAGGATTTACAAACATGTGATGTGTATGATCACAGTTGTGGAAACATCTCTGGGTTTTGAGCCCGATTACTCCAGTGCATAAAGCTTTTGCCTATCTCAGGGCCCTCTCGAGAAATCTCGGGGTCCACCTCCTAGCCTGGCTGCTGTTCCTTCAGGTTCCAGATTAAAGGTTACTTTCTCACCGAAGCATTTGCTGATCCTCAGGGTCACTTCAGCCCAGGTATGTCCCTCAGTTATATGTTCTCGTAACACCCTAATTTTCCTTCGCGATACTTACAATGATGATAATTCACCACCTTATGGCACCCTTTGAAGGTCTGACTTCCTCCATAGACTGTAAGCTCCATCTGAATAATAGCTGTGTCTGCCTTGTTTGCTCACTGCCAGGCAGCGAAACTGGGACATAGAATGAACATTTGCTGAAGAAATGATGAATGAATGAATGAATGAACGTAAGGCACTGTGCCGAGAACTTTTCATGTAGAACATTGAGACCCCACAAATAATTTATGAAGCAGGGATCATTTTTTTAAATATTATGATAGAGAAACTAAATCTTAGAAAATATTGTCCAAAGTTATATATCAAGTAAGTGGGCAGAATCTTAACTGTAAAAATAAACTTATTCTTATGTATATATCTTTGTTCCAATAGTTTTAGTGCTTTTCGATTAAAGGACAAGTGTTCACACACCTCAAGAGCTTACAGATGATCAATTGACCGCAGAGTGGGAACAACGATTAAAGTTTATAATAGTAGACTTGTTGCTGCTGGAAGGGACTAGAGATAAACTGAACCCATCTTCTCATTTAAGAGATCGAGGTCGCAGAGCAATGGAGGTGGAGAGTCAGCTTTGCTAACCGTCCCCCGCGGCTACAGATGGCGTGATTTTCTGCTGCACTGTCTCTGAGCCTGCCTGTTGCTCTCAGCTTACAGTCAATGTAATTTTATCACCTTCTGATTTAATGAGATAAGTACTTCTTACGTCTAATTATTAGTGCTAAAACTGTGTTTGAGTTGTACAAGACACACGTTAAAAGTTTTTACTAGATCTTTATCCCTTAGTTCCAAATGGAAAGGGAGTTAAGACTGCTCATTGATGTTCCGAGATCAAATCACCATTTTATCTGATGACTTACAAACGGGAAGGTTGACCAATAAATCTCTTTAATCAGATCTCTCAATATGGTGAATGATCCTCCTGGTAGCCAGATAGTATGAGTCTATCGTGGGCTCTTCTCATTTTTCTTGTTCTGGATGGAACTGGCTGTGGCACTAGGGTTTTCTTAAGTGTAAACCATTCCGAAATCACACTGCTATTATAGGTTGCTTTGTCCTCAGGCCCTCTAGTATTCCTTTTGGGCTATTGGTCTTTGAACTCGCAGTTAGGGGATTAAAGTAAACCATTTAATCCATGCCGCTTGTCACTCACTAGTATACTTTTGGAAATTGTTTCCGCAGAAGCACCAGCGAAAGCAGCCTGTCCGAGATATTGACACTATAGAAAAAAACCGACAGCTTACTCTTGGTATCGATTCTACTCTTCTCTACAAATACAGACTCCGTTCGCCACCGCAGCGTTGTGAGTGGTGGCTGCGGAGGCTTCCAAACTGCCTTGTAGATTATTTATCACTTGGAGGCCTTGTAAAGACCTCTTTTCCTCCTGTCTTGCTTGTGATGGCTGAGGTCTCATATGCAACGAAATGTCTCAGCATGGCTACTGACCATAGCCTTCCTTTCCTGTTTCACTTTGCAGGTACGATCTGTTCGACCCATAAAACGATCATGCTTTTGCTGTCCTTATTTCCGACGGACTGCTCGCAACACGTCATAAAGGCTTATATGCATGTCCTCCAGACTGTGCTAGACAGGCTGGCAGCTCCAATTAATCAGCACGTTTTCAAACTAAAAAGTTTCAAGCACTTGAAGGACATGTGTTTAATGATGGAGCAAACAGTGTGTCTTAGTAAAAATTGTTTCTCAGAACAGAATTTAATTCGCTCGTCGATGTAGCAGAGTCATTGTTCTGGAAAAAAACTACAAATTTCTTTTCTAAATTATTCTCCTCCCCCACTCTCCCTGTTGTCACCTACTTGTTTCTTCCCTTCCTAAACCATTTCGGCATTGAAAATCTGAATCGCTCTCACTAGCCTCTGAGATTAGGTAGCATCCTATCTGGTGAAAGAATTGTTTTCTGTCAAACTCTCCAGCCAACCAGAAACAGGTAGGGCAAGGACGAATCTTTCACTGTCCCTTCAGTAGCCACACAATAGAAGATTAAAAGGAGAACTGTAAAGCTCATTGAAACAGAGGGTATTTTCCAGATAAAGTACACATTCAGCACTAAATTAGAGCTGTATGGTAACCTTCTACGTTTGTGCAACATTTTACAAATATGCGTCACTCTCACCTAATAATAACCAACTTTTACCACGGGACTTTATAGATTACATAAAGCTTTCACATAAATTTATCTCATTTATTCCTTCAAACGCTCTTCAGAGGTGAGCCTTATTATCCTCATTTTGTAGGAACCGAAGCCTGTGAGGGTCACGTGATCTGCCCTAGTTGCACTGATGTCTACAAGTTTTCTTTCAATCCCAGCTGACCTCACACAGTGGCTCACTTTGTCCTCGGAGGAAGCACATGAGGAAGGTCAGAAAGACATTTTCAGCTTTGAGTTATAAGCCGTGAGGCTGATCTCTGTTGAGGAAAAGTGAGAGAGGAACCACCCATCCTAAGCAGCCTCTGCCTGTTCTCTTTCTGAAGCTTAGTGGGCGGTTCTCAGAACAGGGTTGTTTCGACACTAAAAGCAGGTGGTGACCTGCAGACTTACTGTCTGCCAGAGATGCATGAGGAAACAGATTGGAATGTGATTAGGTTGTATGTGTATGTAGACACTCAAACACATATACATTCGTATGTATGTGAATCATAAAATATGTGTAAAAACGCCAATATATCTATGCCAGTTATTTTGTTAGAAGATAAACTGAGACATATTAAAAAGTTTTGAAGAGCTTATGTGAGCAGAAATCAATTCTAGTTGGACAGTGCCAATATGGAAGGGTTAGGAGTGCCCCACTGGACGAGAGCTGAGAGAAAGATGCAGACAGAAAGGACAAGAGCAAATAAAGGAACTTCTTCAGTTGGTTATAACCGAAAGCCCGTTGGCTGTTCGTGATTGGTGGTCATGGCAAGTACACATCCTGGGTTCCAGTGACTCTGATTCGAAAGAGCGGGCTCAGTAACACCCACGTCTTTTTGCTCACTTCCCACTAGAGTTCACTTGGGTATGTAAATGCCGTGTGGGTGAGAAGGGTTTGATAACCAAGAACCGAACAGAGCTATATATCTGTGTATCTAAAGGTCCTCAGATACATAGAAGAGCTGTTTTAAAACAAAGTCTGTTCTCTCTGTTGGCAGAAAGAAATGTGTTTGTGTTTGGGTGGTGTTTAAACTTACACAGCTGATATCACATCTGACTTTTTGTAGAAGGAAGTCCTAACTGCTGGGCATAATAGAGAAGTTAAAAGAGGTGTAAATCTCAGGGAATGATATAGCTAATAAATAACTCAACGCAGAAAAGATAGTGTTGTCTCCCATAGCTATCAGAGAGGAGCACATCATTCTAAATTCAGGGCAGAAAATCTTTATTTCATCTTAATTCTTATTATCAAGTCTGTTTTCATCCTGGATGCTCTCTGATCTTTCCTAGATATTCTCATTTTCTTGACAGTACTGAAAGAATCTCTACAGATATTTCTGTGTTACTAGCTTTTGTTATTCTACGTTTGAATTTATTCATAGGATTCTTTGGGAAAATTTTTTTTAGTAAAGGGAGATTGTTAAGTTTTGAAACTAAACTTAAATGATGTTTAATATTATCTTGGTGTCTTCATTTTCAGTTATAAATTTTTCAAGAAATATACAGATCTGAAAACATACTATAATATGATTACTATAGTATACAGATTAATATACAGAGACCTTGCTGGAAATTAAAAAGAAATTGAAGTGTTAATACTGCAGGCAAACACCAGGATATTTGGGAACCACACAGAATCCTTAAATTCTACCATGTAATCCTTTATGTCAGAGTATTAATATACAGCTCTGAAAAAAGGCGCACGAGAAACATATACTCTTCAACCATGGATCCTTGCCTAACACCGCGCACAAAAGTGAACTCAGAATGATCAATGGCCTGTCAGAGCCAAAACTTTAAAATTCTTAGAAGAAAACAGCTTTATCTCACATGACCTAGGATTAGGCAGCCGAATTTTAGATATGACAGGGAAAGCATAACCACAACGAAAAAGGTAATTTGGGGGTTTACCAAAGTTAAACATCTTTGAACTTCAAAAGCGCTGTCAAGAAAGTGAGGAGACAACCCATAGAATGGGAGATAAAATTTGCAAATTATATATCTGATAAGGGTCTAGCATCCAGAATGTAAAAATAACTTTTACTTTACAATAATGACAATATATAACCAAATTACAAGTGGGCAAGGGATTTGAATAGGTATTTCTGCAAGGAAGATATACGTATGTATGGGGAATACAATTTAGAACAACAATGAGATAAGACTTCGCACCTACTGTGACAATTTGAGAAGGATGTGGAAAAGTCGAAACCTCGTACACGTTGCTGGATGGAATGTAAAATGTTGCAGCTACCTTGGGGAAAAGTCTGGCAGTTTCTCAGAAAGTTAAACATAGAGTTACTGCATGATCCAACAATTCCACTATCAGGTGGAATCTAAAGAGAATCTAAAATACATGTTCATGCACAATGATTTTATACCACTGTTCATAGCAGCGTTATTCGTAATGGGCAAAAGGCAGAACCAAGCCAAATTTCCATCAGCTGACGATGAATAAACAAGATGTTCCTATCCTATAGAATATTATTCAACCATAAAAGGAATGAAGTACTGGTAAATGCCGTAAAATGGCTGAATCATGAAAACTTATGCCGAGTAAAGAGACAAAACGTACACACATACACACGCACAATATTGTATAATTCCATCCATATGAAATATGCAGGATGGGGAAATCTCATAGAAGAAAAACTTAGATTGGTGATGCTGAGAGGCTAGCTGGGAGTGTGGGTTTTTTAGGGGGTGATGGAAATGGTCCGAAGTTAGTAATGTTGGTTGTCCCATCTTTTGAGCATTATTAAAGCCACTGAATTAAAAATAAATATATATTTACCATTTATGTATGTAATTACATGTATATTTACAATATAGTTAAATATGTATTTATAATTAAATATCTCGCTCTGGAAGAATAATAGATACTATCAGATTTCAAAACATAAAATTATAATAATTAAGAATTAGTACCATTTGGTACATGGTAAGATGAAATAGTCTAAACACACTTTTTTTTTCACATGGGGACTATATTAAATGATTGCTAAAAGATAAGTTATTCAATACATACGAGTAGGCAATAGACCAATATTAAATCAGAGAAAATAATCAAAATTGTACTCATACTTCATATATTGTCAAAATATATCCCAGATAAAGTAAGTTTTAAATATAAAATAATAGTATAAAAATTTTAAGAAAGAATGAGAGAGATTGAGAGAATATTTTTTCTTTTATCCTAGTGAGAATACCTGTATAAACAGAGTAAAATGTATGGACACAACAGATAATGAAATTTGACTATGTGAAATTAAAAACAAATCTCACGACAAATGGAAATTTATAACATATTTAAGATAAATATTAATTTTAACATATGAAGAGCTTTTATGAACCAGTAAAGTAGCAACCAGTATTAGCATGTACTTCAAAGGAAATAATAAACTTTTAAACATAAAATGCCTGGTCTCTAAAATATTTTTTAAAAATGTGAGTGTAATCAACAATGTGATATTTCTACTGTTCAGTTTAGCAAAAATAAAAATGTCTGTTAATATTTGGCATTGATGAGCTTATAGGAAAACAGGTATTCTATTACCATATAGTGTTAGTGTATGTGTGAATTGTTATCATTTTTGATGTCATTTGACCTTATCTCTCAAAAAGGAAAAAAAAATAGCCTATGCCTGCTGACTCAGGGATACTGTCTCTAGAAAGACTCACAGGGACCTGTGTAAGATGTTCATGGTAACATTGTAATAGCCAACCCCTGGAGACAACCTAACTGTCAGAGAGTGGTCACCCATTCTATGATGATAAGGAAATGTGTCCTGGATATATTGTCAAACAAAGACTTTCACGGGACATACTGTATATTATGCTTTATTTGTATTTTAAAAATGCACAAACACACCTAACCACATACAATTTTTACATGCATAGGTTTTCTCTAGACAGATACAAAATAACTCAAAAATACCAGTGATGCCACTATGATGGGCAATTGGGGACCTGCAGAGAAAGGGAGATGACTTTCCTCATGGCAGACTTTGTAGGTAAATAATTCTCAAATAGTTAAAGAAATTTTCTGTGATAAGAAGGGCATTGGTTAAGAGTACAGAGTTTGCCATCAGATAGCCCTACACTTGTGTTGGGTATTGTCAATTACATTTTGGTCAATTACTCAAACTCTCTAAGCCTCAGTTTTCTCTTTGTAAAATAAAGATAAAAATGGTGGTCACCTACAGAGCTACTGCAAGTATTCAATAAGATGAAACGTAACATAATCCAGGGTCTGACAGAGTAATCATCTATTAAATGCTATAATATCTTTATTTCTAATAGTAGTCGTAACATACAGAGTTTGGGGCTTCCAGTGAGAGATGCTGTCAAGATGTTCTTTCAGTGGCCGCTGCTCTAGATCGAAGCCTCCTCTCCATGGGGCCAGGAGAAGCAGACGTGCTACAGTCCTTGTATGTACTGTAATTTGTTTCTTTTAATACTTCAGAATTTGACAATTGTTTCTTTTATGTTACAACCGATTGGTGTTGCACCTATAGAAACTCTTCCGGTCTTGAATTTTGCAATGATTTTTTGAATGGGACACACAAGGGTGGAGTTCCTTAGTCATAACGCAAAGAATTGCTGATAGTTCTGGGTGTGTCAGCGGGAGTGTGCCGCATATGGACCGACCACACCTATAATCCTTCACTATGGATGACAACTGGTTGAAAGGCAGGAAACACAAAGTTCCAGATGATCTGAAGACATTGTAGATTATTTTCAGACTATGTGATCCTAAGTTGCCTCCATGATCCTCAAAGCCAGTAAAATTCTGGGCATGATCAGGAAAAGAAAAAGAAAATAAAACCTTGACCTTTATATTAAGTAATAGTGTTTCTGCTTTTAAAATGCCAAGTACAGTTCCGGTTATTAAATCTCAAGAAGATTTACTAGGCCAAAAGTTATAAGCATGTTAATAGCACTTGATAGATATAAATATGTACACATACATGTATACATACACATAAAATACACATTTGGGGGAGGACCATTTACATTGTTATCAGCTTTGTATGAATGATATAGGTTATCTGCAGCATATAATGTTATTTATAAAATAAACTCATTTACTAGGCATAAAATTATATTTTGTGATTAATATCCTTTGATTATTACCAAATCTGAACTATGACATTCCCATATGTTAGTTTCTATTGATACTTTCCTTTGTTTAAATTGTATATTTATGCTCTGCTGATGACAATTTGCTTACTAGGTTCTTGATGTTTTATTACAAATTAACATGGTCTCATTACTTATGAATAAGTAACCCTGGGATCTTCTGCAATGAATTATGAATTATGGAAGCTAGTTCGAGACTGACTTCTATCATGTTGTATTTTAAATTTTATTTATTATATTTGGTGGTTCATGAGGGAAAAGAAGGTAGATATTTCATAATTCCACCCATGAATTTAGGCTATTAGAGACATTTCTACTAGAATCTGGAATATACTCAACTCTTAACACCTCTTCTAACACTGAGAAATTTTCTTTTCAGAGGGTCTTATCAGTAGTTTTTTAGGGTTTAGGCTTTGAGAAGGTCACTTTGTTTTTCTATGCTAATGTTCTCTGAAAATAGGTTAGTTTCTGAATGCGGGTACTAATTTTACCTGCTAAACATTTGGTGTAGTTACTGATTTCTAAACCTGATTCTTCTGCTAACTTGGTGAACTTTCCTCAAGAGCTTAACCTCCGTTTCTTGAGCGGCAGGTGAAGCATTAGCATACAATGTCTCACAGATCCAGCTCAGCTGTGCCTTTCTGATTCATGCTATACGTTTCCTGCCTCCAAACACGTTTGGAACTTCCAAATGAATTTGGGGTCGTTTATGGTCCCCCGGGAGCTGGCATCTCTATCTCATTCTTTAACCTTTTTTCCAGCACAATATAAACAGTACAAAGGTTTCAAAAGTTTGGAGCCCCCACAACTCAGTGTCTTAAAATTATATTCTTTCACCAAAATGTGCACAGGGTTAAAACAAAGTATGTAAGAACGTTGTTTTATATTGTAGTCTTTTGAGTCAATTTCACTGTCCTGTCACTCATAAACAAATTCTCTTGCAAGCTCTAGAATTCAGGAATTATAAAAAGTAATGACACAGAAGTTGTAAACATACATATTTGAAGATTCTTGCCACGTTTTCATCTAGTTTAAAAATCATCTGAGGAAGAATCTGATGAACCCATTTAACTCGTAGTTACATTTTAAACATTTTGTAGATACATGGACTCTGAATTATTAACTCGCTCACCACTCAATGATTTAAGTGGCATGACCCTTGGCAGTCCATAATAACTAACACAACTCGTTTTAATTTTTTTTTTTAATTAGGAAAATTCATCCCCAGAGTTTAACGTTCTTGAAGCTAAAATTGCACTTTTAAAATTAGTGAGTTTGTAATTTTTCCCTCAATAAAAATGAAAGTGTTTTATGTATTAAAAACTTGGAGGTGCTTCTCCAAGTGATTGTGGAAGTAATTTAAGATCATCCTTATGTTATAGACAAGTACAGTTTTTGTTTTCCCTACTACAGTATACTAATCTTCTGGTCTACTGAAAACTGTAAAGCTTACAAGTTAAATAATAGGTCTAAAAATATATCATTTAATGATTTTTACAAGAATCTGAGTTTGAAAATTCAAACAAGTATTAAAATATTTTCAAAAATATAAAGTTCAGTTTATAAGATAGCAAGAATAAAATCTATCATAAAACTTACAAGCAGCTTTGGTAATCTTTAATACTAAGTTTAATAAGTATTAAAATGGAACTTTTTTCCATTTTAAGTGACTGTTTATCTTCTACTTGAACTCTTCTCTTATTTAATCCTTTTGAATAATACTGTACTAAATGAATCTCTGATTAATATTTAAATATACATGGGGAAAAATAGGTAACCTCATCAGAGAAAATAATTAACAAAGCTGCCTCATTATTCTATCCCTTAATTCCCACAAGATAGCGTCGGTCTTGATTACTAGATTATCATCGCCTTTGACCTCCTTTCCAATGCAAAGCTTCGACTTCATGATGGACTGGCTCACACATTGCGCTTTCCCCATTGTGTGTTCCTTGCTACTTTGTCATAAATTACATATTTATGACATATATTTATGCCTGTGTTTCTTTCCGGGCTCTCTGTTCTGTGGATCTGTGTGTCTGTATTTATGCCAAAACCATATTGTTTTGATTACTGTAGATTTGCAATATAGTTTGAAATCAGGGAGCATGATGCCTTCAGCCTTGTTCTTCTTTCCAGGCTTGCTTTGGCTATTCTGGGTCTTTTATGGATCCATGCAAATTTTAGAATTCTTTGTTCTATTTCTGTGAAAAAGGCCATTGGAATGTTGATAGAGATTGCATTGAATCTGTAGGTTGCTTTGGATAGTATGAACATTTTAACATATTAATACTTCCAATCTATGAGCACGGAATATCTTTTCATTTATTTGTGTCTTCGATTTCTTTCATATATGTCTTATAGTTTTCAATATATGTCTCTATCTCTTTATCTCTGTCTCTTTTTCTATTGCTGTTCCTATCTATATCTATATATCAGCATATGTTTATTAATGTGTATATATATGATTAGATATATGAATTAGATATATGAATAATATATATGAATTATATATTTGAATTATATATATAATTGCAATCAAGAGAGAAGATAAGATTGCCGACCTTAACAGGGTAAGAACCGACAGCTAAAACAGAAAAGATCTCACAAAAAGAGCTGAGTAGAGGTGACTATAGGGCTGGAAGTCCAGTCGTGGAAATATACAAACAGAACATTCAAAGAGTGTATTAAGAGTGTATTATGAATGACCTTAATAAATGTAGTCATTATCTTTTGAATGAAAATTGTCTTTTAAAATGTCTGTTGTATATATAGTTCACTCCGTATCTTATACTGTCGTATGTTTTCCTTGCCAGTACTTTGTTACCATAATTCGCTTTGGAGACTATAAAGCTCTTTTACAGTCAAGAAACAAACAAACAAACAAAAAACTGTATTTGTTAGATATCTCCGTACAACATTTTGTCCAGAGAATTGCAATTGTTATGCTAGTATGTTAGTTCATTAATTATCAAACATTTTATGTGCATATTACTGCCTGACTGAGGAGGTATTGGAGTTATTATGATATTTATTATATGTCTAAATAGCTTCAAGTATACCAGAATATGTTTATACAAACATTTGTTTTATAATAACTTTTAAATAAATAAATACCTAATGATTAAACACTTGTATCTAATTTCCAAAAGGCTCAGGCATATTATCGCAGTTGACTCTTATAATTTTCAGAACACTTAAACATATTACCACTATTGACTGTCATTTAAAATACATTGAATTTTAAATGAGGGCACATGACTGAGGTTTACTGTATTGTAGGTCAAGGTTTCTCAACCTCAGCACTGTTGACATTTGACCTAGGTAACTTGCTCTGTGTGAGTACTCTGTCTTTGTAAGATGTTTGCAGCATCCCTGGCCTGTACCTACTAGATACCATTATCACTCCTCTCTCTTGTTGTTACAACCAAAAATGTCTCCAGACATTTTCAGATGTCCCATTGGGGGCAAAAATCACCCCTCACTGAGACTAGTGCTATAGTTGGATGATTTTCCTAATGTGCCACCTAATTTTGGTGAAGTGGTATTTCAAGAGCGATGTTTCGTAGAAGTTAATATGAAGCTGGAATTAAATTATGCCATGCCCATAGAATGGAAGTGCTGTTGTATGTCTTTAAATAGCTGGACAAAGTGAACTGAAGCACACCACAAAACAGGTGGCATGAAAGAAAAAGAAAGCTTTCGGAACCGGGAAGAACCGTCTTGCATCCTAGCTCGCTGTGAATGCCGCGAAGGCATAGAAAGTGACTTCCTTGAATCCACGGGATGATCGATTTCTTCTCCCTCATGTTTTTCCCATATGCTGAATCAGTCTCTAGAATCAAGGATCTTGAACATTACATTTCTGTCATTTTCGGATGGGCTTTCTAAGTAGCCCCCTTTCTAAGTAAATCCCACTGCTTCAATGACCGCTTCTTGCAAAAAAAAAAAAAATTAAATCATTAATTTCATTTTCTTCTTTCCATAATTATACTAACAAAACACATGGATCCCATTGCTAAATATATAGTAAGCTAACTGTTTCAACACTTTGGGTCCTAGTGATAAACAATGAATGAAGTGGAGAGGTGTGACCGTGGCTCTTCTCCATGTATATTGAGCTGGTGAGCGTGAGCAGTTGGTGTGTGAGGTAGCGGTGTTCACACACACAGATGGAAGTGGTGAATTATTGAAACTTTTTTTTGGCCAAAGAGATTTAATGAATTTTTTAAAACCTCCCCTAAGTCTGTAAAACTGAAGACAGTATTAAATTTAATAAAAAGCTTACCAAGACATTTTATTAACACATTGATTATAACGGACAAGAAAAACATAACTGTATTCATTTTTCTATATTTTTCATAGAAATGTCAATAATTGTTAGTTCTCTAAGAACATCCTTGGGGTACTGATGCGTGTCATATAATGAAAACATTTAACAGAAGACACTTTATGTGGGCCACCTTGAGTTGCTAGAAATAGTGATACTTCCTTAAGATACAATCTTATAGCAGATTATTTTTTAGGCTCTTTATTGAAGTATAATATAGATAAAGAAAAGTACACATATCATAAGTGTATAGCTTGATAAAGTTTCACAACTCTACACTCCCATGTATCCACAGATTAGAATTTGAACACGGAGATCTGAGTACCTTCTAAAGGCCTACTGTGAGCACGCAATTCACATGGGTTGACTCTCTATTAATATATTTAGTGTACATATTGTATGAATAATATATGCATGATAAAAATTAACAATAAGGAATATGAATAACAAGGTAAGATTATAACTCTGGAAGGAACTGCTGTGAATTTGGAACACATAGTAAAAGGGAACTTAAGTCAATTTAAAACATTTACTAATTTCATGCCAACCTCAATTTCCTCAGACTTAGCAAAGACTCCAGAAATTAATCTGTCTGATTAAAATGGTTGTCTTGATCAATTTGTATCACGAGTAGTTTTGAAACCCTACCCTATGTATTTATGTCCACAAGCTGTATGCTTTTTATGTTGTTGGAGTAGGAATGATAGCATTAGAAAATAAGTGTTTCAGGAACTGTAGCCCATTTACAGAATAGAGTACACGTGATGAAATGAATGGAGAAGAGGAAGGAGGAAGTGAAAAGACTGGGAGGCTGTGGCAGTAGCCCACACAGGAAATGATTTCACCTCGAATGAGGAAATTCACTGTGGGAATTAATAGGTAGGGGTAATAATGAATAGGTAAGGATGAATAGATATGACTTGGTTGCTCTAATTGTTAAGAATTTATACATTTTCTTAACAATTTTATATATATATATATATATATATATATATATATATATATATATATTTGTATATCATAATACATCTAGAGAAATAGAACAGAAAGCTCTTTGGTTTGCTGTAGGCAAATGAGTTTAATTATATATATAAAATCTGGAAAGATGAATTGAGCCACCTGACATTCACCTCTAAGCCAACGAGTTCTATTGGCTTACCTGGGTCATTTTATTAACCTCACAGTAAAAAGATTGAATGTTTTGGTCCCCACTTACATTATTGTGTAGAAGTTTTACTTTATATGACATAAAAGCATGTTAGGGGGAAAAGGATTCATCAATAATAAGGATGTAAAATTATATTTTGCAGTGAAATAATCACTGTAAAAAAATGGTGGTTGCTTTTCTAAATATTGATGGTAATTTTAAATGTATGAGATTCCAAAGATGGGGCAGGGGCATAGCAAATTAAATAATGAACATTTATGGGGTAGATAAGGAAGATGAATAATAGGGAGTAGCCACACAGCTAAAGGAGGAATTAGTATCATATAATTTAAAATCTGAACAGTTATTGTATTTGGTAAGTCAGGGGTAGATTAGAAGTGGAGCTAATGAAACTTAAATTCAAAGAGATGTCAGTCATACGAGCCTCCTTTAGGTCCTAGGTGGGACCTTGGCAATCTATCTCTACTAATTTATTCCTCTTCAAGAGGCCACTCAAAATTGTATAAGCTTAAGCCCTATGAAAAACAGATCGGCTCCTGTAAGTTTTGCTGGATAGTTTTTCCTACTTGGTATTAATTTTTACTCATTTTAATTTAAGATAATAGTACTTACACCATAAAAATTATTCTGATTCATTCTTAACACTTGAGCAAACATTTTTTTTTTACCCCTAGCATTTTGATACAAAAAATATCGAATTTATTTAAATTTTATGTGTTCGTGGCTTGCTTAAACTTTTCCAGAAGTCCATATTTCTAACCTGATTGTTCTTTTCTCTTTTTCTTTTCTTCTTCTTTCTTTTCTCTTCTCTTGTCTTCTGTTTCATTTTATTTTTTAACCATAACAGAAGGGTTAACAGTGAGAAGTACATGATACCTTTTATCATGATACATATTTATCATTGAAAAATTAACTTGCCCTAATTTATGTGAATGTAACAGTGCTCACCCGAACAAACATCCCTCTTAATATCAGAATCCAATATTACAGTGAAATTCCTGGCTGAAAGTTTTTTATGTTTTGTTTTTAAATTGAAGATTTAAAAATAGGTTTTTACTTTTATGGGCCTGGAACTAAAAAGTTATTGTTTGGTTTCCCATATCGAATAAAATGACTTATAAACATTTGGATTTTGATTCAACAAATATGGACAAAGAGAATGGATTTGTTAATATATAGATCAATTTTACTTTATATTTAAAACCCAAATACTAATCACAAAAATCTATTCATGTAGCTTTTTACAGGTCGGTAGTGCCTTAACAAATTAAAATAGGAGTTTTAAAAATATGTATATATTTGAAAGACTACAAAAGACTGTAATTCTCAGAAAGTTTTCTTTGCTTGAGGGTAAAGTTAGTATGTCACACAGCCAATGACTGCTTCCTTTTTACTGCATATGAAAAACCTGGGTAGTAATGCATACCTGTATACATAGTGGGTCCTCACTATTTGCAGGTTCTGTGTTTGCGAGTTTGCCTATTTGTAAAGTTTATTTCTAACCCCAGATCAGTTTTCGAGGTGCTTTGCAGTCAGCTATGTGTGGATCTGCTGTGGTGAAGTTTTAGCTGCGTGACGGGACTGTCCCCGTTGAGGTCAAACAGTGGCCTCTGCCTTCCTGTTTCAGCTTGGACACACGTGTCCTTTTCACAGCATATTTAGTGCCTTGTTTTCCTCATTTTTATGCTTTTTGTTGGTGATTTTGCTGTTTAAAATGGCCCCATCTTTGGTACTTAGGTACAGCCCAGTATTGTTGATTGCAGGAAGGTTTGTGCTGCTTTACAGAAAAAATACTCGCCTCGCGTCCGCTCCCCCGCTTATAGCGCTGTTCCCATGGCTTCGACATTAATGAATCAACAACATGTGTATTAAACGAGGGGTTTGTAAACAGAAACCCACATAAAACAAGGTTGCAAATTGATTGGCGATGAAAATGTGACCAGAGGCTCATAGAAACCTCCCCCTGTACTTCTCCGGAGAGCAAGTGGTCCAATATTTGCTAATTCAGAATTTTTAGCAACTTCCCACTGAAATACCAGAGGGAAAAATAAATAAATTCAGACAGAAAGTGAGGAATCAGAGAGCCTGAGGGTTTATAACTCTTTCAATCCACCTGTAAATCAGTAAATTTGCTGTTTCAAAGTCTAAATATATAAGACATTAATTATATTTCTCAGTCTGCTTTTATGGATTCAGTGGAAGGATAGTGGTTCAATTATCCATTTCTTTATAGAAATATAAATTATTACCATTATTATTATTGGAGTGTAAGTTTCATGAGGGCAGGGATTTCTCTGTTCTTATAGAAACTCTCAGTGACTAGAAATGTGTTTCACATACAAAATATACTTATGAACTCAACATAAATGTATTCTGTTGAACTTAATTATTTGTATATGTATTTTATTTACACATTCAATAAGTATTAGTGGAGTGTCGACCATGCGGCAGACAATATTCTAGGCTCTAGGCACACAATAATGAATAGAGCGTTTAAGGTCAATAATTTAGAGCTTACAGCAGTGGTTTCTAGACTTTGCTGCACACATTGGATTCATGTAAAGGTTATTAAAACATTGATACGTGACTCTCACCCCCAGACATTCTAATTCAATTGGTATCTGATGTAACTTGGACTTTGGGGTCTTTAAAAGTTTCCCCAGATGATTCTGATGGGCAGCAGAGTTTGAGAGTCCCCAGCCTGGTGTGTAAGTTGGGCACTAAGTCCAAATTATTGAGTTGTCAGATCTTGGTTACTTGAATTTTGAAACTTAGCACATTGCCAAAAGCCATGACCTTACCTTAATGTTTAGTTCACATTATATTTGTTTGCTATTATATGTTGTCTTATATTTTTATTCTAAAAGAAATGTTATTGTATTTGTGAAAAAGTAATCAATATTGCTTTTTCGAAAAGAAATTTTTCTGAAGAGGTGAAATATTTAACATTTCAATTGAGATTACCATATACCTACCTTTATTAAGTGGAATGCAAATACTATTTAGTTTTATCTAAATTAAATATCATATTAATACGTTATTCTTTCTATGCTCTGAAAAAACTTTCAGGAGAGGTGTCGGGAAGTTACTGAGTATATGACTGTGCATGTAATCTATTACTACATTTTTGAAATGAAGAAACAATAACTCCCTTGTATACATGCTGTAGTATGTATACATGTATGTATGCGTTTGGTTCCCAGATGCTAAAGTTTAGCAGTCGCTATAATATACCTGTTCAAAATGTTCAAATCTGGCAGTGCACTCAGTGTAGTAAAACTGTTGCCGTTTTCTTAAACATTGTTACCTCTTCAGACCATATTTGAAATAGACGCGGGCTCAAACTGATAACTTCCTTTCATTTTACATCATGCAGCAACTTTCCTATCGGGGAGCCGCCACAATCTTCAATATTCTGACCGATTTTGCTGAGTTTGCTGTGGCAACGATGATAATGCCCATTGTAAAATGAAATGCAGGAATAGTGACTGTGGAATCCTAACATGTTCCTCGGATCCAGACTTTTTACATTTTTCCCTACCAGTATATCTACATTCCAGTTAATAATTTAGTGCTAATCAGCTCCTTATCTTCTGAAAAGGAGAGTCTGTTTTGAATCACAAGGCAACTGACCTTGAAGGTAAATTAAATATATGCAGATTTCTCATATCACCTCTAAACTTTTATTCAGAGTCGTTCCTTGGTTACGTTCAGATCTCCGCTGTGTGCTGTGTAACCCTCCATTTGTCTATCCAAACAGCAACCGATCGAATTATAATACAGTTTCTACTCTTTCTTAGTTTTGGATTTGCATTTCTTTGTATAACTAGTCTTAATAATAATCTGATGTTTTAATTAGCAAATAAAAAATATGAATAGTTGAGGTAAATCATACATACTATAAAGAATAATAACATACTTTTAACTAATTCAGCTCTTTTATAAGGTGCTATGTATCTCTGTCCAGTTTATTTAGAATCTACGAAAATGGCATTTTTTAGTAGTGACGTGAGTTGTTTGCATTGACTATATTAAAGATGGCCCTAAAATGAGGATTTTAAATTGTTTCCATAGACTATAGTCATGGATTGAAAAACAGCAATAAGCTATGGAATAATTACTTAAAGGGAATTATAAAAATATGTAAACAAAGTCTGTGGATGTTCAGTTTAAAAGTTTTAAAAATTTCAGCAATTCTAGCATAGGAGTATCTTTCAAAAATAATAATGGACTTTTTAATGTTGGAAAGTGACTGATTTAAATGACTTGATGTGGTTATGTGGTTCTGGTCACTGAATGATCATCAACTACATTGAAGAAGGAGGGAAAAAAACAGACAGGAAAAATTTGTTTTTGTTTGTCTAAAAATGATGTATAATCTGGACTTTAAGAAAGGATCTGTGAAGCTCTTTGAACAAAGAATCCCATTATTAAAGCCAATTTCAAGCTTCCTCCTTTGCATATCCAAGATAGCAACATACTTTG
Source organism: Eonycteris spelaea (assembly GCA_003508835.1). NCBI lineage: Eukaryota > Metazoa > Chordata > Mammalia > Chiroptera > Pteropodidae > Eonycteris > Eonycteris spelaea. Next base: position 301,068 of record PUFA01000106.1, read on the forward strand.
AAGATTAAAATGTCTATTTTTGTTTGCTTTAAATTGTTTACTATGCTTATTTTCCCTCATCAAAAGCAGAATGGAGAGAAGAAGAGGTTTCTATTTCAAAAGAGGAAGAATGATTAGATTAAGACAGTGGCAGCATAGAAAATAATCTTTGTTTGTCTGTTTATTTTGGAGAAATGAAAGATGGTTTTGCTTTGATTAATAAACCATTTTATCGGGCAGAGTTATTTATTAATAAACCATTTTAATGGTTTTCTGTTTACACTGAAAAATACACTGAGTTGATTTGAATTGTCATTCTTTATCTTTTAGTGATCACATTTGTGTAATCTTCATACTTGCAAAAATGAAATACAGAAACAAGAGAAACTACTAATGTGCTTTTGGGATTAGTATGTATTTTTGGTAATGAAAAGTAACCTCTAAGGAATACATTTAAGAACAAATTTTATTAACGTAACTTTAAAATAAAGTGTTTTAATATTGATATTAATGTTCCAAATTATTTTCATGAAAAAATCTTTTAGGAAAATAACCTTGATTTTTATTAGCCTGTTTTCTATTTTAAATCACGCTATGAAGACATGATTAAATCAAATATAAAGTGTAGAACAATTTAACAGGCTTAATAGTCTTGCAGATAAGATAGAAAGAAATGTTTCTACTATCTCAAATAGTCGGTAGTGAATTGAGTTTTTTTTTTTTTAAACACTACATTGTTTTCATCTTTCGTTATGTTGCTCTAAAGAAATTTAAATATTATATTTTTCAGCCCAATTTAGAAAACCATTGCTCTGAGAGAGATATTTTTCAGTAACACTAGTCATGCTATTTAAAATCTACCTTTTATCTGCAAATAGTACCTACCGCCTGTCTCTCGGGGTATTTGACCTGACTAGTCCTGAGAAGGTCTGTGTTGGCCTGCAAACCACGAGATCACACGCAGGAGCAGTAGCTTCTTGCTCAGTTTACAGACAGATACTACAAAGTGACCTCTGTTAAGAGAGAGTTTCAGTAGATCACAGTTTATGATATATATTTATATTTTCGAGCATAGCTAACTTGTACATATTTCACTTTAAAATATCTATGCTACTTATTACAAATTACTGTCTTAAGAATTAGCATGAATGTTTGATGTTTTTCCCAATTAAACCTTTAGAAGCGAACTTAAAAGTACTCAAATTTATGTTGAATATAGGAGTTAGTAACATTAAGTCCCATTTATTGAAGGGTAATTGTTCTATATCATCTAGGCATAAAATTAATAGTTTTTCTTATAACTACTTACATTTTTAGTCTAATGTTGCCTAAATGAATTTACTCATAAGAAGTAATTGAAGTCATAATGGAAAAATTCCCTGGGTGGTATCCATTTTTCCTTTCCTGAAAATAACTGAATTTGAACTTTAAAAGTTCTAAATTTGAAAATTTGTAAACAAATACCTTAATTGTTTCACATATCTAAGGTTTATACAAATAAATCGTATAATTTTATTTTGTTCGACTGTGCCATGGACATGTTTCTAAAAATCAAATTTACTAAATTATGAAAATTTCACAATCAGTATTGAACGGAAAACACCAAAGATACTGAGGAGTGTGACACTTGCTTCAGTTATGATTCACAGTTAAAAATTCGGAAGTCACCGTGACTAAAATTGTTTCGCTGTGACGTTTTCTTCTTTTTGTCTTTTTTTTTCTTTCTCATTCTCTTCATTGTTTTTCTCTACTCCCCTTTAAGCAAATGAAAACATTCTGCATTTAGCCTGATTAATTTTAGAAGTAGGGAGGGGGGATTGGTCATAAGAATATAAATTAATTTTTAAATATAGTGTTCTCATGTTAAAATCCATTCAGGAGAAACGCTAACAATCTCCACCTCACCCACTCCCTGGAGTAACTCAGGCTGTCAACTTTGTGGAAAGTACTAATTCACTTCCTTAAGTAGCAGTCACGTTTTTTGCTCTATTTTATATTTCTCTGATTACATTTCCTATGATAGAGTTCAGTTCTTCATCAATCTGTTTTAGTTTATTTTGTTTTGGTAAGATCGTTTAACATGAGATCTTCCCTTTCGGCAAATTTTTAAGTGTATAAAACGTTGTGCTGAGTGGTCAGTGTTGTACAGTGGATCTTCACAGAGTATTCATCTTGCTTAACTGGAATTTTATGCCCTGTGGTTAGTAACTCCCCACGTCTCCCTCCCTCTGGCCCCTGGCAGCCACTACCCTTCTCTGAGTTGATGAGTTTGACCACTTTAGGTTTCTCATAGACGTGGAGACTTAGGCAGTATTGTCTTTCTGTGACTGACTCATTTTACTTAGCGTGATGTTTTTCAGGTTCAGCCATGTTGTGGCATGTGTTAGTGGTTCACTCTTTTTTAAGGCTGAATAGTATTCCACTCTATACCACATCTTCTTATCCAGTCATTTATTGATGGACATTTGTATTGTTTCCATCTTGGCTCTTGTGAATAGTACTGCGATGTCCCCTGCCCATCTGACCAACTTTACTTAGTTATCAAGCGTCACTTATATTCCTGTATTAATGCCATTTGTTTCTGTTTTTTCATTTCATAATTTAGTTCATTGCATAATCCAATGAAGCATAAGTGTTAAAAGATATTTTTCCTTATAACAAACAAGGGAAACACTTTGGAAGTGGATACAAATAAATCGATTAAAGTATAAAAAATATTTTGAAAAAACATAAAATTCTAACAGGCTTCTACATTCCAGTTGCTTTACAGATAGCTTTGACTTTATTCTCTATTTAAAAAATACTAGAAATCAAAGGCATTGTATGGGATTTATTTTCAAAAATTAATAAAAAATCTTAAGCAGTGGATTCTTACACAAAAATTCTTGGTTATCCAATGAAACAGTAGCAATTAAACATATTTAATTCAAATACACTATTAAACATGAATATTTCATTTTTATGATTTTCTAATTTATTTGCTTAATCAGTTCAGTAAATTACCAATCCTAAAATTTAAGGGATGAGGACGTGTGCTGTACTTTGCAATTTCTTTGAGAAAAAAATTAAACTGAGGCTAAGTGGATCTGTGTGAATTCAAGTAACCTTTGTCTTACTTGATAATGGACCGAAAGCCATTCATATAACTTTTATTACTGTATATTGTTATAATTGTCTTATTTTATTAGTTATTGTTGGTAATCTCTTACTGCACCTAATTTAGAAATTAAACTTTATCAGTGGTATGTATGTGTAAGGAAAACATGGTGTAAATAGGTTCAGTACTAACCACATTTCAGGCATCCACTGGAGGTCTTAGAACATATCCCTTGGGAATAAACAAGAGACTCCAGATTCCTCATTTTTCTGACTGTTATGAATGAATGGCTCTCTACCTTTTCTTTCCTTCTTCTCCTTCTGTTGGGACACTCCCATTGGTGACATCCCTCAGCATTGTTTAATTACTATGTAGATGAGAAAGATTGTGGGTTGTGTACAATTCACTCCTTTGGTTCACACAGGAAACACGTCTGTGGAAGTTCACCACAAATGAGAACCACTTCATGAAAATGAAAACCGTAGGATTTGCTTGCTGATCACTTCTCCAAAAGCTGAATAATTCCAGTTAGCCTTCACTATAGAAAATCAGTCCCTAAAATTTATCCCCCAAACATAATCCTTCAAAATTAAGAGGCAGGGAGGCTATTCCAATGATCACTGATTTAGTGAATCTGCTGCTAACATAACTCACTGCTATTTTCTTTGCAATTCTTCACGTAGTTTTGAGTTTAAGAGACCAGCCTTCTCGGATGAAAAATAAAATAATTTGTACAATACATTATTCACCAGTTTTATGGCTTTAAGAAATTCAATAAAAAATATTATAGTAATCTTTAACAAAATGTGGAAAATGAAATTCTGACTTTTTAATGAAATGTGGGTGGAGTTCTTTCTTATAAAATAAAATCAATACGCATATTCTCAGAAGTAAAATATAATCATTTAATGCTCTCTTCTCAATGGTCCTTGTCACATGTACTCATAAAAGATATCCTGTGCTATATAGACGTTAGATATTAGGAGGCTGATGATGGTCTCATGTAGATCCCCACACGTTGGGTAATTTTATTTCAGGTAATGCCTAGAGTGTAAAAAGCATCGGATGTCAAAAGAAATGAAATTTTATTCATGTCACAATTATTTTTCGAATGCCTACGAATACTAGCAATTATACTTCTGCCCTTGGAAAGTTTACAAATATTCAAGGGTCACAGACTCATAAATTGACAGGTTTTTTTTATATATATATATAGAAATCTATTTTATCATATGTTTCTCTTCATTCAACGGCACAGTAACAGTGATTAATATAAATCATTGACTTTTTAAAAAATCTTTTTCTTGAGATTACCTTATGCTATGCTCTAAATCTCCATGACTATTTCATAACTGCTAATTCATACTTCTTCATAAGTTAGGGGTTAACTTATAGTCTTGACTTATTAAATTTATAACAATCAAGTCCCGCCTTTTAGAATGTGTGGTATATGATTTCGGCTCCTTAAGTGGGATAGATCATGTTATAATTACAGTTTAAAACCTGAGAGATTCTCTTTTCTATTTCTAATCCTCTTAATGACATCATTTATTGTCTACTGGAAATCAATTTAGGAAATAGTGTTAGTCCACTAAGCACTTCAGATAAGGCGATTCCACGAAGCATTCCAAGATTATCACAAGGAATTGCTTTCGTCTGCCATAAAAGAAAAAGAAGCAGAATATGGCCTGCTGAAAGAGTTTACAGTTCTGCAGCCCCTCCCACTACAGCACATAAGTCACTCAGTTACAATTAACTTTGAGTTATCACTCCCAGATTGAAAGCCAAACAGCCACCACGCACTCTGGGCCTGTGGTGGACTTGTATGTGTGTTTCTCAATCAATGATGAGGGTATCGGAACCGATACTGGACATGGACATGGCAAATTACAGTGAAGTTTTGGACCCGACATATACAACATTGGAGTTTGAAACTATGCAGATCCTCTATAATGCAAATGGTGAGTTCTCATCTACTTGGAAATATGAAAAACATAAGTAAGTATCGTGGGAGAGGTGAAAATGAGCTTCCCAGGTGGTAGCCCCGTGTTTTATTGCTGGAAAATTCGGGACTTGCTTTCAAGGCCACAAATCTGAGCTTTTGCACCTTGTCACAAAATTTAAATTAATCGCGTTATTTGTATTTTATGTTTGAGATAGAAAAAGCCTAGTTATGTGTAATGAAGTAACCTCAGAATTCTGTCATGGGCCTGTTAGGAAAAAAGAGTCGTTTCAGCAGTTATTTTATTTACTGTAAAGCACAGTATTAAGTAATATTGGCAGATGGGCTGTAAAGCAGATTTCCTATGCAGTATTTAAAATAACGTATGGAACAGAGATTCCACAGGACACGGGAGAGGTCTCCTGGTGCCTTCTCTTCTTATTAGTCCAGCTCCGAATTGCTGGTGCTGAGAAACTGCTTTGAAGATTACAGGCAGGTTTTTACACTGAACACAAAAATGAAAGGAAATAAAGGCGTATGTTATAACCCCACCTGACAGGCTAACGGTTAGCCTCACAAAGCTCTTGGTATTTACCTACTATAACATTTTAACTTTAAATAAGATGAATTGTTCAGGATTCATGTCTTTATATAATACAGTTCCATATTGACTTTAAATTCATTTTTTTAAGTAAAAATATTGTCCAAGATTAGGTATAATTGGTAGAACTCCTAAATTATACTAATAATGTATACCTTGGAAAATCATGTGTGTGTTTTCAGAATTAGAATGGATCCTGTACACAAAGTATCATAATAGTCTGTTATGCTGCATTATTAATAGGACAAGTTTTTTTAATTGTCAGAAGTGAATTCTGAAATTTTAGCACAAAGATAGTAAAAATGAATGAATAGTGCAAATTTTAGAAAGTCACTATTTTGATTCCTTATGTTTAGATTTGACTAGCGGTATTTGATACAGTATTTATCTTAATATAATTATGATTTTTTAGATGAGATTGCTAAATAGTAGGGACGTGTTTCCCATAAATATTTACTAAAACAACTGACTTTCCAAAGTGATGTTTAACTTGTTTTCATATAATAATATTGTTAGTAATACATAAGTATGATATTAAACTTAAATCAAGAGTTGAATTTTTTTCATATTTCCGTATAACCTGTCAGCATGCAGTAAATCCTTAACACTTCTAACTGCTGTGTTTCTAATCTATTTTGTGTATAACAAAAGAGAAATTCTTAGATTTAAATTCTAGTGTCACATGATTAACCTTAAACGTATTCTTTTTAAGGTTTTTTTAAACTTTGTAAAATTATACATGATAATACCTGTCTACTCAGAAGTATTAATAAGTAGATATATGTGTAGTAACAGAATGTAATTGAGACGTGACAGTCTTTAATTTTATCTTTTGTTATATTGGAGATATAATTATGAACTGTTGTTATGTTTACATTAGATAATTTATGATAAATTACAAATTTTAAATGTTATTTTACATACTCAATCTTTTGAATATATACAGATTTTTAAAGATATAATGAATAATAACTCATTTAAGAAATATTTAAGTAAAAATATCTTTGTAGATCTTTTTAAGCTTCTGACTTCAAAGCTATATGTTAGATACCTACTCCACGCCAGGCATAGTTCTTAGAGCTGGATGGCAGAAGGGTGAATAAGACAGATAAGTTCTCTGACATCACGAAGGTTGTATTCATGGATAAATATGGATGACAAGTGAGCAAACTAATACAGAATATAATTTCAGACAATGAAGCAGTTATTTAAAAATAATAAGGTTCTAGGTTCTCCTTGGAAGGCAGATGAGAGATGACCTTTTAGAAGTGTGTTCAGAAGACTTTTCACAGAAAAATGTGAGATTGGAGCAGAAACTGGAGAGCCAGCTGGATGAAATTCTTAAGGAAGAATTTACCTTCCAGGGAGAAGGAACAGCAAATATAAAGGCTCTGAGACAGGAACAGACTTTGAGTGCAAAAAAAAAAAAAAAAAAAGGCGACATTGTTGAGAGTTGTGACCAGGATGAAGAAATAGTAGCGATAGCACCATATAATGGGATCAGAGAGGCGGGAGGGCGTTAGCGCCCAAGGTGAGGTGTACGTGTATCTACTGGTTGATGCAGAAGCCTGACAGATGTCACTTTCTTATGCCAGGAGCACTTTGGGGGCTTTGGGGTCATACGCTGCAGGGGTGCAAATGTGAAAGAAGAGAAGAAATCTGGGGGGCTGTGGCTGCAGGGGCAGCGTCATTGCCGGCGAGATGAGGGTGGCCACAGTGAAAAAGTGAGACGTTATGGATTCGATAAATATTTTTAATATGGACTTCACCATTGGGTTGGATACAACCCAGTGACTCCTCGCAGGTCACTGTCCCCAGGCCTCGGGGTGGCACCACCCACTGACATGGTGAACTGGAGGAAGAACTCAGAGCTGTTTTTATACCTTGATTCCATATAGGTACCTGGGCATTTCAGACCAGTAGCCATGGGCAGCATCAGGACTAGAGTTAAACTGGGGATTTCAGTCACGCAGTTACTATTACACGTCATGAGACGGGATGCGCGGCCTTTGGGAAAGAGCATAGTTGGGGGACCAAGCCTAAAGTGTCCCAAAGTGTAATTGTCAGATATCTGAAAGGGGACATTGGAGTGGACCCTGGCAGAAGCTTCGCGTGATTAACAGGAGGGCGGTGGCCTGGGCCTCTATGAAGCCAAGGGGTGGACCCTTGCAAGCCTACGGATATTTAAGGTAGAAAGACGCTACCCTTCTTCTTCTTCTTCTTTTTTTTTTCCTTTAGCAGATAGTTCTGCCCCAGAGACGACAAGTATGAATACCGCGGACAACGGCATCAACTGTCTGTGTGCTATATGCGGGGACCGAGCGACAGGAAAGCACTACGGAGCCTCCAGCTGCGACGGGTGCAAGGGCTTCTTCCGACGCAGCATACGCAAGAGCCACGTCTACTCCTGCAGGTACCTGAAATGTTCCTTTTAGGAGAGGCATCTTTAGAGGTGCTTCGAAGTGGCATGCCAGAAGGAAGGGAATCAAATGCAGAGCTTTCCCACTTCCGTGGCTCTGAGGACAGTAATCGATAAGCTACATGAAGAGTGAGCATGTGCGGGTGTGTAGGCAGGACGCAGTCACAAGGTGGTTCTCTTTATGAAACATTCAGACTTATAAAATGCACATAAAAATCTCCACGGCCTTCCCACCCAGCGCAGTGACGCCTCCCCGTCACCTCTCTTCCTCCCTTCTCTCTCAGAGGTGACTACTGCCTGAAACTTACTGTCTTTTAGACTTGTGTTTCTTTATTGTTTTACCACATGTTCATATACCAATAGACATATTTCAAGCTGTGCTGAAATGATTTCACAGTGCATGCATTTTTCTGCATGTTGATTTTCCTTCTAAAATGAGTGCAGATCATTTCGGTAACCTGTTGATGTTAATGAATGAAATGACGTTTTCAACACTAGCATTTAAATGTATTTCTCATGCCACAATTTTGCCATTGAATATAATGTTTTATCTAAAACTTATTTACTTACATTGTATGTGCCCTACATTTCTAGTAGGCTGTTTTTTGTTTGTTTGGTTTTGTTTTTTTGTGTTTTGTTTTCCAAAAAATATCTAGTCAGCAACACAGCATAGTTTAGAGTTAGAAACTCCACACTGAGTACTCAAATGACAGTTATTAAATGCAGACTATATCTCTGTTAAATATGGGCTATTAAAAGTGACTGATTATAACAGAAAAATATCTGCGTTTCCTCGGTCAATGAAAGGCATACGCAGGGTTTTAGGAACCCCATGTTGTTTCAGGAACAAGATGTGTATTTGGGAAGAACTTAACTCTGTGCCAGCATGATGCCATTCCATTTCTAGAGGTGTCGAAAAAAGTTAACATGTAACCCCAAATATCTAACTAGTGTTCCTAGTAATTTTTCCAGGAAAGCTTAGTAGGTCAAAAAGTGTAAATCATTCACTTTAGAACCTTCTCGGTAAACAAAAAATAATATTTAGATGGGTCTTGCATTTATACGCATCAACACAGTAAAGGTGAAGAGAAGATTAAGTAGATTTCCAAAACTATCAACTAAAACAAATACAAAATGACACGTAAGCGATACTTAGGCCACGTGTTCTGTTTAAAGCGGAGTACCTATATGTGAAAAACGATGATCCAAACAACTCAGCCCAACAAAAAGGTTTAAGAATCACAGAATATCAGCGCAAAGGGCCGTCAGGATTTCCACCCTTCCTGCCTGGGAAGAGTGGGAAAGGAGAGTTCACACAGCCACTTTGGGAAATTTAAAAGCTTCTCCAACAACACACACAGTTATCTCCTCCCTCCTTCCCATCGGGGGTCCTGCTGTCCCCTTCGCCTTCCTTACGTCCTGTGCTATTAAGCAACAGCCATAATGTTCTATTTGAAAAAGTTACGATCCTGATGCCAGTTGAGGGGCCTAAAGGTTTTGTTAAGATCAAGCTGTGCTGGCCTCAAATTTGTCTGTTTCATTAGATTTACAAATTTCATCGCCACTCTATCTGACCCATCACAGTGGAGTTGGGCGTTTTCTCTGAAAGCACTTTAAATGACCGTCTCAATGCCTCTCTCATTATGAGATGTATTGTGGCTGTTCGTAAACTTGCATGTACATTCTATGAAGGTATACGTTCTGTGAACAGAAGAGACAGGAAATAGTCCTCTGTTTAATCCCTACACCAGGGTGTTATACACAGTAGGAGCCTAATAATGTTTCCCCATTTTCGTATACATTTAAGGTTAATTGGACGTGTTCTGTCATGCTTATTGGTAATCTGGTCCGCTCTCCTGAGTCTCAGCTGTGTGCCCAATGAATTTTGCTCTTCCCTCCCCCTGATGTATACCTTCCTGCTCCATTCCAGTAGGTTTTATGATCATTCAATTTGAAGTGGCCACCTTTGTTTTATAGAAGAAATATCTTCTTGTATAGATCACAAAATATGTTTTTTTATTCTTCTTATTAATAACCAACTATAAATAATCAGGAACACATCATACATATGGGTAATTTTAGGCTAGAATTGTGAAGAGATGTTATTGCTTACTATATGATTAATATTTACCCCAAGGTCTTAACCCTTTATGGCAAGTCCTCCCTGTCTTAACGATTGTAAATTAATGGGGGTAAGGGGGGTGAGGAGGAGTCAAATGGCATTCCCAAGTTCTGTGGAAACGGAATGGTGGACCTGGAAATCAAGCTCAGGACTAAATCCAGAGAATGTACTCTTTTATTTTTAAGTGTACAGTCAGTTTTTTTATATGTCAGTAGCGCTGTACAACCATCACTACGATCAGTTTAGAGTATTTTCACCACCTGTAAAGAAATCGCACTATCTTGCCCCCTAACTCCCCCCAACTAGTGAGAGGCAACTGTTAGTCTACTTCCTATTTCTGTAGATTTGGCTCTTCTAGACACTTGATGTATCTTAAATTTTATGCAGTATGTGCCCTTTTGTGTCTGACTGTTTTCATTTAGAGTACTGTTTCGAAGGCCCATGCATGTCATAGCAGGCATCGTACTCGCTTCCTGTTACGACCCATTGTGGGGGTGTACCTCAGTTTGCTTATTTGTTAGCTACTAGGCATTTGGGTTGTCCCTACCTTTTGGCTATTATGAATAATGCTGCTATGGACATTTGTGTACAAATGTTTGTACGAACATATGATTTTGTTTCTCTTGGGTATACAGCTAGAGGTGGATTGCTGAGTCATGGTAACTGTGCATTTAACTTTTTTTAAAAAAAACTGTCAAACTTCCTCCTAAGCAGCTGAAGCATTTTCTGTTATAACCAGCAATGTATGAGGGTTCCTATTTTTTCCACATCCTCATCAACGATTGTGATTGTCTGTTTGTTTGTTTGTTTGTTTCTGATTGTAGCCATGTTAGTGGAGGGCAGGCGGTAGCAGGTGGTAGCTAATTGTGCACACTTAGTGCTGTTCTCAACTGCCTTTTGACATGTAGCTCAGTATGTTGATTGGATACGAGGCCCATTTAAAAGTAATCGAAGCATATTTCAAATGAGCAAAGCGTGAAGATGCAGAGGGATGACATTCTGATATATTCTCCATCACACCAAAAACATTCAGCAATAAGCAATTAAAATTTGTATGCCAAAGATTTTAAAATTAGGTTTGGCTTTCATAATAGAAATGGCCAAGACACTGGGCAAAAGTGAGATTTCATTTGGTTTTATTTTATTATAAAGATTGCACAAGAGGTAAGGCTTGTATTTTCATGTCCATGCTGATCGTGAGGCAGAAAAGTCATAGCTAATTGTCCTCATACCTCCTTTCTGTAGGGCCAATTTTAGCCACATATATTTAAAGTCTATTTGTCTGCTTATTTGCTTTTTCCCATAAATAATTTTCTGTAAACTAATACATCTTTTTTTTTTTTTGATATTATAGGTTCAGTCGTCAATGCGTTGTTGACAAGGACAAAAGGAATCAATGTAGATATTGTCGATTAAGAAAGTGTTTTAGAGCGGGAATGAAGAAAGAAGGTAATACTGTATAACACGCTAACGATACTGAGCATTACCGGTCAAGATTGTTATATACACATGTTCATTTAGTCATAATGTTTTCACGCAAGTTCTGATTTTCCTTTTTTTTTTTTTTTTTTTTGATGAAGAATCTATGGTTCCTTAAGTTTAAGAATGTATCCAGGAACATTGACACCCTGTTAGTGAGCAGTGCAAGCAGCTGTCCCATGACGACTGAGCCCATACACCGTTCTCTGCACTGCTGGGTTGTGCCCGGTAACAGAAGTGTTGTCTATAGCACATTCCGATTTCCTGTTTCAAAGATAAATGGCAAAATCTATTAATAGGGAAAAAATATAAGTGTGTTTTTAAACACATTATCATTGTCAATAACAACTTATTTGTTTCCTAAACATTAACTGATCATTGACTTTTGATGCATCTATTTATTGATTTTACAAATATGTATTGAGCATCGGTACTTCCCAAACACTGTTCTGGGTGTGGAGGTTCCAATAATAGAATAAGCCTTCCTCTCAGGGAACTTACATTCTGTTGAGAGACATAGACGAGATATTCTAATTTTATTTTGAATGTATGAAATAATCTGATTATATGATCGTGCACTGCAGACATGATTAATTTAGAAACAAATATTTTGAATATGTTTAAATGCCTGGAGAGAATAGCAACTACAAGATTTTTTGCTTAACAGTTGTGCTACAAGGTTATGCCTATCACATACAAAGAGATATTTTTCAGAACTGTTTCACAAACTATAAAAGTATTAAATCAAATCTCTATACTACAGAAACGTAAGATGTATCAAGCCTATCTTGACCATAGTTATTATTCTTTGTCACCCAATATTTTGAGGACACAAAAATTCCATTAGTTTCATTCAAGTTACTTGTTTCAAAAAGACAGCATATGAGAGCACCAAATTAAAGGAGAAGCATTTTCCCATTTAAAAATGGCTTATTTCTAATAGAATATTTGGTAGTTTATAGGATTAATTACACCCTTTGCCAGACATCTTTATCCATTTCTTACAAAAGTACAAGCCAATCAATTCCTATATATCCTTTGTTTTACAGAAAATAGAATTATTTTCAAAAATAGTGGAATTACATCTTCTACTAGTCGGAATAATACTTTTTTTTCTAAATAGATTAGAAAGTGACTTTTGGGTTTAAGAGTAGTTCTATTTCCCTTACTTTTAATAATAGCATAATATCAAGATTACTTTTAGATAGAAATGTATATAAACATGGTTAAAGTAAAAAAATTATAGCATAAGAAGGTTAAGAATATCATTTTTCTAAAGATTGATCATGTAAATTAAATAAATAAAAACATGGCTTCCATTTTAATTTTTCATCTCCACAAATGTATTTCATCAGTTTAAGCTGAAAAATCAATGACAATTTCAGTTTTTTAAAAAAAGAAGGGGAGAGTAAGCTACCGGTAAACATAATTTTAGGTAAAATATACTGATTTATTCCAGCCAAAAGACTACTCATACTTAAAGGCAAAAGTCAAGTATTTTCTCTTCCAAATTAATGAGTTGATATCTAATAGTAAGTTTTGGGTAAATAGTAGATTTTGACATAGAAATTAGTGAATTTTTTAATAAAAGAATAATTTCATTAAAAAGTTGACAGTTTAATGCCTTATCTTCCAACAGAACAGAATAGAACATTAACTTAAATAATTAGGAATTACAGGCCTTGTTTTCATTCTTGTTGATTAACGGAAATAATTTTACCTCCTAAGTTTTGAATCCAACTTTGACATCTGCTTTAATTTATATATTTATGTGACAAATATACAAGTATATTTCACACTTCTCTGTATTTAAACCTTTGTTTTCAAAAAGGAATTTGGGGATACGCAGTGTTCTTCCTTTCCTGTTTGAAACAAGTAGATCTTGTTCTCTCATAGAAGCCTTTCACATAACCCATGAGATTCCTTCGCCTTTCCAAAGTGCTAATATTCAAACCTCAAGCTTCTCAGGCGAGATTCCCTGTGTGCTGCCCCTTCCGCTTTATTAGTGTTTGTAAACTTTCCCCAAGAACATTGCTTCATAAGAGATCATAAGACTGTCATTTTAAAATCATATCTAAAATAAATTTTATTTTTGCTGTTATAGAAGAAAAAGAAAATGGAAGTTTCAAACTCTGTGACTCATGTCTTCTGACTGTGAATACCCTCTTATCTTTGACCTGGTCAATCTCGCAGGTGATATGCTTCTCTAGTTATCTTGTGGTTTTATTAACTTTGAGAGACTGGAAAACCATCTTAGGAAGATACAGCGTGGCTGAACTGGCTGACCCGACACTTTCTAACTTCCACGCCATCTTGAAGTCCCAAAAGGCACTAACTGTTTTATGAGCTCGAGTGACAGGCCTGGCTCTTTCTACTTTTCAAAGTGGTTGAAAATGAAAAAAATATCTTCATTCATATTCCTTATAGAAACACCCCTTCTCACTTTTTATACCGACTTTTGTTTTTTAACTTCAAAGTATATATATCCTGACATATATTGAAGAGAACCGACCAATTAATGCCGTGATTTTCCCCCCTAGCTGTCCAAAATGAACGCGATAGAATCAGCACGAGAAGAAGCACGTTCGATGGCAGCAACATCCCCTCCATCAACACTCTGGCACAGGCGGAGGTTCGGTCTCGCCAGGTACCAGCACCCGCCCCGCTCAGCAGAATCAAACGCGCACTCCGACGCGAGGCTCACCTACTCCAGGCTCAGCCAGATGTGCTCATCACTACCGTAAACTACACTTAGGCAAATTCAGGAGTTTTAATTTGAAAATATTAGCGGACAGTTGACTTAATTTTGACTTCTGGACAAGTTTCTCTTTATCAAATGGAAAAAATGGCATGCATTTTAGTCAAAGTTCTAAAAAAAAAAATTTACAAGGTTGATTTAAAACACTGAATGTGTAGCACAGCCTTCTGGGGGCAGTTTCTTGTTTTATTGATCGAATCTGTGAAATCCGTGACAACACTTTTGAGGGAGTTTGGTTGAGACCTGACATCAGAGCATCCTTCCTTGAAAATGACTTCTGGGCTCAAGAACTCCCTTGGCACCTGGTTTTGAAGGGAAACTGGTATCGAAAGGAAGAGCCAGAATTCTAAAAACGTAGGAGAAACAGTCTTATGTTTCTAGAATGAGACTACCAGTTCTAAAGTTTAAAAATGTGGGTCATAAGTTATAGATGTAAAAATAAATCACTTAAGAATAAAATAGAGAAATCTTTTATTTCAGCGTTTTAGCATATTAGAAATGTTACTGATATTTTTCTATTATAAAGCAAATTTCGAAATAGCTAATTATTAATCCAGTGCTATAATGACTCAGTGCAACTACTTTCGTTTTTGATAACACAAGGGTGATATGATGAAGTTAATATCACCGTTATCATCATCAGTACTTGAAGATTGCTTGATGGTCCTATAAAGCGTTTAGAGAATGACTTCAAGAGGAAACGCACATATTACGGAAAAACACATCCACACGCACACACGTCCAAACATTTTTTTTAAATTATGAGAACTTTGGGAAGTGATTCTTTTTTCGGCAGAAAAGCATTTTAGCACCATTTATATTTTTATATAGTTCAAAATTGTATATAGTTCTTAACATTGTCATTATATGTCAGGCTCTTCAGTGTGGCCGAGTCAAAGGTTGGTGTCGTGACTTTATTTTGAAGCACTTCCCATCCAATGCAGAACGTAAATGGTCCTGGCTTCTCATCTAAGTCTTTTCTCCCCAGTTTGGTAAACTTTTTCCACTGGAAACCTTCCCAGCAAATTAAAGATGGGATCTCGTAATGGAAATGTCATTTTTAAATTAATAATAAAATCACAGACATATTTCATGTAAATCCTCTTTTATCTCTTTGTAGAGTCATTTTGAATTATGAAATTCTCTGAAAGTCGGGTAACTTTTTCTATAGATTCGGCCAGTAAAATAAGATACTGCTCCCAGTGCTTGCCAGGTAGCGAATGTTTTCAACTGAACTTGAACGGATGGGTATTTCTTTCTCAATCTAAAAATATTGAGTATCTCTCAAGACACTGAGACAGCGATAGTGCCCACTTCAGTGGTGTTCATGGAGTCGTAGAAAACGGAGGACTATTATAAGTGAGAAATTAATATAATGTTCTTCTTCGTGCCAGATCTCAGCCTCGAGCCCTGGCACGAGCGCTGACATAAATGTTAAGAAGATTGCCAGTATCGGCGAGGTCTGCGAGTCCATGAAACAGCAGCTCCTGGTCCTGGTGGAGTGGGCGAAATACATCCCCGCCTTCTGCGAGTTACCGCTGGACGATCAGGTAGAAGTTAAAGAAGTTGCGAACGCTTTTTTTAAACATGTTTTTAAAATTCTGCCATGTTTGTGCATTCTTTTAATTATATTTGTGATAGATTTACTGTTCCTATAGATTTACTATTTGACAAGGGTTAGAGTATCTTATGAGCAAAAGATAGGTTTTCTCGTCCGTTCACCTTCTTGTTCTACCAAGAGGCACAACTTCTGTTTTAGGGGTCGTGAAAATGCATTGATTGGATGCAGTTGAGCAAGACACTGTTTTTTTTTCCTTTTAGAGTTTAAAAAGATTAAGTGTGGGACAAAAGCAGATAAGTAACTGCCATCATGAGACAAAAGATTGGCAGGGCAGATGTATGGGAGGCACACTATTTTTGTCTTGACGTTTACTAAAGGTGCTGTGTAAAATTCCTCAGAAATGCCAGACCGCTCCTAGACAGAAATCACACAGGGTGTGTTGGTGCCACTGTGGGCACTTTATGCAATTAACATATAAAATTTTGCTATTCATATTGTCAATTTTATTGAGCAGTACTGTATAAAAAGTGTATGTCTGGCAAAAAAAAGTCTACAGAATCGTGCTCTGAAATGTACAGAGGAATAGAGAAAATTCAGCTGTAATGATCTTTTTCTAATACATGTGTTTTTATACTTTATAACACATACATTAAGACATTTTAATAGTTAAGAAATTTAATTTCCTAATTAGTCTGTGAAGATTAGGTTATTAGTTTAGGTTCATTTTGAACCCTTCCATCTAAGTAGTATATAATATTTTGCAGATGCAAATATTTTGAAATTTTCCAATTCTCCCCACATTGAATAAACCACAATATGTTTTATACCCAGAGAATATCTTCACATCCTTTGACTAGTGTTCTTTATCGCTGATACATAAAAATAAACAACCAAAGGGAAAGGTAGAAGATTATATAAAAGTCAAAGAAGGACAAAATATTTACACAACCAGAGAAAAGAAGTGATCATAGGAAGTTGGTTACATTTCTAGGAGAGCATTTGACTTGGTGACGGAAAAAAAAAATTCTGTGAAGTCGGAAATTATTCTTAATATGTTCCATCAGTGCCTTCCTGGTATGAATCACAGTTATTGACATATCGTAAAGATAGCTTGGCACAGAAGGTTATTTCAGAGTGAATAATGCCAAATCACTAAAACCTACTTGTCTCACCCCAAGCTATATAAGCAGGTTTATGTTATTTATCAGTTTTATATTTTTATTATCAGTCCTCTTTAAAAGTTGCTGACTTGTGTTTGAAGACAATGATTTGAAAATTAGGCAATTAAAATCCAGTAACCTGTCAAAAACTGTTTTAATTACTAATTCAGACTTTGATATTAACGATATAGCATTAACGGCCACGGGGGGATTGGCAAGTGTCTATTCTGGGCAAGGCGCTGCAGAATTACCATGGAATTAGCTGTCAGTTATGTTATTCTAGATTATTATTTTACTTCATGCTCTCAAGACCTCTGTGGCATATGCTTTATAATCTCTGTTTAACAGGTTTTTTTTAACTGAGCTCTAGATCAGTTAAATTCATTGAGTAAATTCATCACACAAACATGTATTAAGACTGATGTTCAATTTTATGAACCGTGAGTATTCAGCAATAAAAATTTAGATTGTCACTCTTCTCATAAAGTTCACATTCTATTTTGGAGAGACAGACAATAAAAAAAAATACACAAATTATGAGTAAGTTGATTCTAGGTGGGGATAAGTTCTATAAAGTGGAATGGGATGAGTTGTTGGAGAATGCCTGGGGCTGGAGTGGTACCAGGTCCTTTAAATTGGGGCTCAGAGAGGATTTGCTGAGATCTGAATGACGAAGGACTAAGCATAGAAGTATCTGAGGAGAAAGCATTCAGGGACAGGAGCAGTGTTCCAAGGTCCCGAGGCAGGGAGAAATAATGTGCCTGTAGAAAGGTCAGCAGGGGGCGTTGCAAGCTGAGACCCAAGGCGTGCATGGAGGGCAAGGCATTGAGCCGTCCCCTACGAGGCCTTGGAGAAGGAGTTTGGATGTTATTCTAAAGACAATAAGAGATCAGTGAAGCATTTTTAGCAGAGGAGTGGTATTAAGTGATTATTAATTTACAAATATCATCTTGGAAGCTCCGTCAAGGAGGATTTAGGACAGAGAGACTGGGAATGAAGCAGGGATACCAGAGTATATGGTGTGAGGCCAGGGAAGAATGACAAAGGCTTGGGCTGAGTGGTAGCAATGGAGAAGCAGTACCAGGATTTGCTAGACAATGAGAGGAGAATCAAAATGGAGTCTTGCTTTTGATATAAACAAGCATTTTGATATAAACAAGGATGATGGTGCCATTTACTGAGATGATGACGCTGTGGAGGACCATGACTTGATGTGTTGAAACTGAAATGCTTCCTGTCATTGAAGCTCAGTCGAGAGTTAAGTGCAAAGAGGTAGAGGATTGATGTCGAATGTGTTGGGACCCAGACCCTAATGCCCGTTTCACTCTGTCACAGTCCTCACTTTGTTTGGATTGTTTGGCTTGAGTGTAAGAGGTTATGTTTACGCACATCTTTTTTAAAATTTAATCCTTTTGTCTACACTTTGAAATTTTTTATCGCTATCTCCATTTGATTGATGATGAAAACAAATGAGTCCCAAACATAAATGATTAAACAGGTAGCAAGTGGCCACGCCAGATTTGAACTCTGGGTTTGTTGGATTATTTCATTCCAAAACACTTAATTGTTCTGTTGTTTGTTTTGTTTGTTTTTGGTGACTTTGTATTGACTTGTTAGTTTTAGAAATTTTGAAAAGTAACACATTCCTGATATCCTAAGTTTCAAAAAAAGTTGAAGGCTGAATGATGGCAACTTTCTGTGACTATTATAGTTTATTAAAACAAACTCAAAAAAGACCCAGGCTTAAAGAACACTAAATTAATCAGACTCGTCATATGATACCTTTTTTAATCCTCTTTCATAATTAATTGTTAAATTTGGAATTTTTCACCAAGGTGGCTCTGTTGAGAGCCCATGCCGGGGAGCATTTACTGCTTGGAGCTACGAAGAGATCCATGGTGTATAAAGACATTTTGCTTTTGGGTAAGTTTTTCTTTTTTTCTTTAAATTTATGAAGAAATTATGCACATGTCATTCTTACACAGGATCTGTTCTGTATGTACCAAGCATTCACAGACACTGGCAAATGGCCCTCTCACTCCACAAGTTGGATTTAATTGATCATGTCTCACTCAGGCCCTAGTTTTCCTTCCTTTGATTGCAGAGAAGTTCAGAGCACATGGAGATGTTCAGGGTATATTTAGATTTAAATATAAAAGAGAGATGTTGCTCAGTAGACATAATCTTGAGGTGTATTTAAACATCAGGACACTCCCTCTGTGTTAATTTAATGATTGTGATATATGTTATTTTATACTTTTTTAAGGAACACATGTATCTCCTGTGATCTCATGGCCCATGATATGCTACAAAATCCCATTTAAAAATTTGGTAACAGTGTCTGAAACATCTTGATAGTTAAACAACAGCACTAGGCGAGGCAGAGGTTGGATGGCAGGTGGAGTGGAAAGTGGGGCGGGGGAGGACAAGATGCAGAAAAAAGCTTTTGTCTTACAAAGTTACGTTTCCTGTTGAGAAGTCAAGATCCCATAATGCTTATTAGCTCCACCTCTCCCTGGCTTGTACGAAACGATGACTAAGTTGTTCATTCTAGTCATGCGATAGGTATTTTGTCCCCAAATAGAAATAAGTGGAACATAATACAATTACAGCTAATATTTATTGAGGATGTACTGTGGCAGGCATTGCTCTTAGCGCTATACATGCATTTCGACACTCCTCTTTAATCCTCACAGCTCCCAACGGGGAGGTATTATTTTCAGCCCATTTTGCAGGTGAAGAAATAGAGGCAGACAGAGTTTCCCTAAGATCACAGCACTAGTAAGGGACAGAGCCAGGACTTTAAGTGACCTAATGTCACTGCAGAGACGATGCTCTCAAATTCTAGGAAATACTCTGTTGCCTTCATAGGACCCCTACAGATCTGAGCACAATATACCTAGAAAACATAATGTTTTCGCTAATAGTTCTCAATTGTTTCACCATGAAAAATTAGGTAAACTAACCTTTCATAAGAGCAAGGCTACATTTTGTACATGTTGCTACACCGAAGATTGTCTTTGCCTGAAGTGAAAGAATGCAGAATATTTTGCTTTTTGTGAAACCATAAAATAGCAACATAGCTGTTAGTTTAGGAGCTTTAATAAGCTTTTAATTTTTTAACATATTAGAAGCTACTAAATGTTCATCATATTATGTCAGAGATGTTTTAAGTTAAAATGGCCTTTAGGGATTAGGTGGTCCAGCTCTCTATCCAGTTTCTGAACTCCCTTAAATCCCTCCTTGTACAGCGATCATCCCATCTCTATTTAAACTCAGGAAGAGAGATTTTTACTATTTAATGAGGCAGCGCATGAGATTACACGTGCTAATATTTAAAAAGTCAGCCTCATCTACTAAGGCTTGTGAAAATCATGTCTCAATCGTTGTTACACTTACATATACCTAGACACTAAAGGAGTGCGATTTTTAATCCACTGTAAACCAGAAAGATTCTTTAGGTTTTATATTATGCTCATTAATAAGTAAGACACTCATAGATAACTGACATAGCGGGAAGCTAATCATTATACTTTGTTTCTCTCTTGTCAATTATTAGCTTATTATTAGGCTGTACTTCACTGTTATTACCAGTAACTGAGGCTGTTAAAATGCACGTGATCCTGTTATCAATGGTATTGATCTTTTAAGTGTTCTTAAGCAGCTTCTAACTTGACCCTACAGAGAGAGAGGAAGCACTTTTCTGATCTCTGCTAGGGAATGTCGTTTAAAACATTGGTCTGTAAAAACTGAAACAAGATCTGACAATTTGGGGGTGTGTGTCTGATTATGTTCCTCCCTAGGGAACAACTATGTCATTCACCGCAACAGCTGCGAAGTCGAGATCAGCCGTGTGGCCAATCGGGTGCTGGACGAGCTGGTCGACCATTTCAGGAAATCCAGATTGATGACAACGAGTACGCTTGTTTGAAGGCGATTGTATTTTTTGATCCAGGTTTGTTTCCAAAGCCCCATTAAAAAATAAGTCTCGTGAAAATGAAGCTATTTGTAATATTAGCCCCGTTCCTGTCACACTAGCAAGATTCAATTTTCGATTGTCCTCTTTGCTCCTTCATTAGACGCGAAAGGGCTGAGCGACCCGGGAAAGATCAAGAACATGCGGTTCCAAGTGCAGCTGGGCCTGGAGGACTACATCAACGACGGCAGTACGACTCCCGCGGGAGGTTCGGGGAGCTGCTCCTGCTTCTGCCCACCCTGCAGAGCGTCACCTGGCAAATGATTGAGCAGATCCAGTTTGCGAAACTTTTCGGGATGGTCAAAATCGACAACCTGCTTCAAGAAATGTTACTGGGCGGTGAGTATGTTTGAGATGCTACTTCATTTATTAGCATCACACTGTGTGCTTTCAAATAAGTTTGACACTAATTTTTTTGTGTGACGTAATGAGCTTTTTTTTTTTTTTTTTACGTTTAGAAAGTCTGCAAACCCCATTGGCTGGGGACAAAATTCTCGGACATAATCAAATCCCCATTCTTACTAGCCTCCACCGTCTAGCTCCAAACGGTCCCTCTACCCTCAATTTTCAGGCCCTTCAATATGGTAAATAGAAATATATGTCCGACTTTTGGTACTCCTTGAAGTGCATTGTATTTTCCTATGCCTTTACTCCTTTAAAAGCTCAAGGATGTCAGAATTGCAACATCTTAAAATGTAAACATCTTGAAAATGAACATTTTGCTCCCGACATAATTAATTGACAGAACACAACGAGAAGGGGAAAATGAGATTTCATTACTGCACTAAATGTCAGGAATAAGTTAAGAAAGCATTTATTCCATGTTCTGATCTAGATTAAATTTCCTTGTAAAATCACTTTATTTTATTTTTAGTTTTCTGGTGCTTAATGTGTTCCTAATGATATCTTCCTGAAATAAGAGTTGTTTATGCTATTAGGGTGACCCCAAAAACTATGAACTTGAGGTAAGTGATTCTTGGAATCGCCCTGACAACAGGCAGCAAACGCAATTATTCCAGGAAACAGCACACAGGGTCCATTATTAATATACAACATAATATGATACAACATTCATCCAGTCAAGGTACAGTGAAAGCTGACATTGTCCTTAATACGGCAGTGGGTCTATTCATTTAGTTCTGAATTCCCAAAAAGCACTTTGCAAAAATAGCAATATTCGAGCTGTCAGTCAGAACATTCGTTCCAAGGTGAAATTGCTGTCCCGGATTAAATGCCGCTAATGCAAGCATCTTTTTATCTTCCGTAGGTGCTTCCAGTGACGTTAGCCATCTCCATCATCCCATGCATCCACATTTATCTCAAGATCCATTAACAGGACAAACTATACTTTTAGGTCCCATGTCAACACTGGTTCATACAGACCAGATCTGTAAGTATCCACGCCCCTTCTCAACCGTAACATGTCTTAATTGCCTGAGAAAAGGGGAATTTAGGGAAAGACTCTATTAGTGCCCCCACACTGAAAAATTTGGATAAAATTTCTTCTCCAGGACTCAGCTATGGGAGATTATGATATTAAGCAAGTTGCTTAGTCTCCTTAGACATGGCTTTATTCCCTCAAATGGAGATATGAGTGCCTAACTCTTTCCATCCGTAGGTTTGAAGCATAAGAATATGCAGTCGGTTCTAGCTTTGCCTGGTAGGGCCAGCCCATAGAAGTGGCTGTGCGTGCTGTAACCATGCAAAGTAATCTTAATACTCAACGGGAAATTATGGTTGCGTGTGACCTTTAAAAATGTTTGTCATGTAATGTGACATGTCAGTTATACCTCAGTAAGAAATAAACAGAAATGCTTGTCGAAACATGAAGAACTCTCTTAACTACACATTATAGATGCGTAGGGAGGTTGAAAAATATAATAATCCTCATATTTATTTTGTACACTGTCATTTAAAACATTAGAAACACGAGAAGTAACGTTTTCGTGTTTCGTAAAAAAATCAAGAAGAGCAGTTTGCACGGTGCTTCCACTCCTCCTTATCACTTCCAAGAGGAAGTGAGCATGTTCCATGCCTGGATGAGTATCACTCTTTTGGAAGTTTGGATCAGCTTCCAAAAGTTTATCCTCTTCTTTTCTAATGTCCCGAAATATCTCCAAGAATCCATTCCATGTGAAGGTTCTTGCCAGTTTCATTTCCTCTGTGGCATCTCCGTCCTGACAACACAGCTTGTTTCCTCGCTTCATTGACAGCGGATCCTTCACTAAGAAGCCTGGCCGCATAATCAGAGCCTCAGCCCATGGCACCGTCCACATTCCCATCTATAACTCCGTTTTGTTCAACCTGAATGTCACTCCCACTTTTTCCTCCTTTGCAGCACTTGAATCTTTTTTTTTTTTTTTTTAGCAAATTTTCTTTCATTTGTCCATTTTTGCAAAATGTCACATGGATTTGTCACTGGGAGACAGGAGCCTAAAACTACACACTTTGTTGTCCGTGTGTGAGTTGCATAATATATGTCCAGGAGCAGTCACGGACAGACAGAGAGGCGATGTGATTGGTGGCCGATCACAAGACACATCTGTTACTTGGGTAGTTGTTTGTAGACTGAAGAGCGAGCAGTGCAGTTTGTGTTTACACAGTGCTCACTCGTAATCTTGAGTCGCCATCCTAACCGAAGCTTGAACCATGTTTTTGCAGGACCAGCGCTATTCTTAACTGATAACGCAAAGCCATGCAGATCAGAATTATGCACAGCGAGGGCTACTTGGAACACTCTCTGGAACTAAAATTATTACATAACTAATAGGGGTTGTTAGCAGCTAAGTTAACGGGATCTGACTGCAGTTAACACAGATTCTACCTCTATATGGTGTCCTGGAGATAAGAATCTCTATTTGACAAAATATCTAGAATTAATTACCTGTGAATTTATCCCAGGTTTACCTTTGATCTGTCACCTCACATCTGAACACTAAGCCAGCTACCTCACCGAGAAGCCTTGAGTTATTGCGATGAATTATTATGCATACCTGTATTACATACTTACTTTATAATAGCCCTTACTAAGTAGTCAGTGTCATTTTACACAAATGTTTGGTGCAGTGTAACAATTTAGGGAATACCACCTAGTGGTAGGGAAAGTAGCGGCCACAGAAAAGGCATGTTTTCATGTCTGTCCTTGAGTGCCAAGCATTGTAGATCTATGTGTACGTTTTGTCTGAAACACAAAGTCCTTTGAGTGTACAACAGAGGCAGAAAATGAAGCTGTTAGAAAAGAACACGAATTATAAAACTGGTGTGGCACATTTAACCTGTGGGTCCCGGGATACTTGAAGGGCATTATTTTGGGACCATCCTTGCAAAGTAAATGTCACCATTTTCATTTAATAGGTTGTCCAAAGCAGAGAGGCAAGGCCGATACCATACCGAAATCCATGGGGCTGTGAGATCAGTTATTCATAAACTCAGAAAATGAGACACATTAAGCATTACAGGCACCAAATGAAGAGAAAGTTTAACAACTCTACTGGTGCCTGAGCCCTTTACTTTTTAAATGCTAATTTTCTAGTAGTTTAAAAGCGTATCTGTCGACCCTAATCTTTTTAGAATCACATCATCACAGTTTCCATTTTTATTTTCTGCTTTCAGTGCAATATTTATAGGAATCATTTGTAAAGCGAAGTTTTGCTTTGCTTGTGCTCATTTAGAATAGCTTATATTTTACCCAAAGCAAAACATTAAACCAACCCAGGCCAAAATTAAAGTTCACGCATATTTTCTTGGTCTTTTAGAGTTGATTTCAGATCCATCCTCAATATGCAGAAAAAATTTTTAAAGCAGTTTGTTTCTTCTTTTGTTAATTAAACTATCTAAACATTTGTTTCTAAGTCATTGTCAATTCATACTTAATAATACTAAAGTTATTATATTAAGGAAAACCTGGCAAAAAAGGGACTGTTTTCACTTTTTTAATAGAGTTGTTTTTCTAGAACTTTAAAAAACTGTTTTGGAAAAAACATCTATAAAGTTTGCAATGCTTCAGTCTGATCATCAAACATTTTCTGTTTCTGCTAAATATGTGGAATAATAATAAATGTGAGTACTAAAATATTTCAAGTTTTTAAAAATTATAGAATAGCTCCTATGTTATTTCATAATATGGTAAACGTTCACAGTAGAAGGAAATACTTTCTAGACAATGAAATATTCAAACTGTAACTTTTATCCATCACTTAGGTTTGCTCTCTGCATTGATGGGGTAGGGATGGACAAGTTCAATAATAATTCAATAATTTCGAAGTGGCAAAGCCAGTGTTTTTCAGATGCTTTTAACTACAGCAGATTTCAAAGCACTTGAAAAGTATTTTACCTTCATATTTTATGTCATCTAATGTGTGTTAGTGGAATCCAAAACAAATATATTTTAGTTTATGTGCATTTTTTATTGCAAAAATTATAGCATTTGTTTTCTAAGAGCTGGAAAAACACTAGCATTCTGTTAATTCTTTTTACAAACTTCTTTCTGCTGGGTGAGAGAATCAGATGCTTATACATGCTATTAAGAAAGAAACTACCTTAAAGGGACTCGTAAGATGTTTAAGCATGATCTAGTCCAGTTTAAATCTATTTGGAGAAGTAGGCTGGGAGAGCATGTGCAGTAGTAAGTCAGTGAGCGGATAATGTGTTCTACAAAGCACTCTGTGTGTCTGATCGTTTAAACACATCCAAAATAAAACGATGCCTGTTGGTGTCATACAGGACGTCATGGGATAGGTCAGGGTGACTGTCACCATCACATACAGTTCTCTGGTTCTTTTTCAGCAACTCCTGAAACCCCGCTCCCTTCCCCACCGCAAGGCTCTGGACAAGAACAATACAAAATGGCTGCAAACCAAGCGACCGTCATTTCACATCAGTCTCTCTCCAAACAGAAGCAGCTGTGAGGACGCGTTTCCTCCTGAACAGCACTGCGCCCATGTGAAAAATCGCTGGTCTCGAAATATCTCAGGATAATACTTTTGGCAAACTCTTAGCCAAGGCTTCTTCATGGTGCTGTGATGGTAAACTAGTTTCTTGTTTATATGCTCATTTTGTTTGTCATTGCTATTGTTTAAAACCTTCAGTTGCAACCACGTGTATTTTGAGTTTCAAAATGTTTCTATCGTATGTTTTTCCCTGTGCTGTGCCTAAAGCAGTTGAATCTTATGTACTACTTTCATTTGTTGTCTTAATGTTAATTTAAATCTGTAAATAGCTGCTTTCCCATGATGTGATGCAGAACTAAGTGTTCCATTTTGACCACGAATGGTTGATCAGAAATCCCAGATGATATAAAGTCAGCCAGGCTTTTAATAAATTTTAAATTTGCAAATTAGAGAAATAAAGCAGTTACTGTAGAACAGGGCATAGATCTGTGAAGAATCACTTATAGATAACCAGTGGCTAAGGAGCATCTTTTTGGCTCACAGTTAAATATCGCTATTTTGAGTTTAGAAAAATATAAATAGCCATTCCGAGGATAACTGGATGTTCTTTCAAATCTGACTATTTGAAGATATATGTTAAGATAAAAGTTGTTAGTTTTAGCAGATAGGTTACAGGCTAAACTGTTAAAAGAAACCCCCCAAACTGGCTCAACCACAAGAGAAGTTTATTTCTCTCTCCTAAGACAGTCTAGAAGTCGTCATTCATCTACCAGAACTTGTCACACGCCCACAGCTAGTTCCCAGGGAGGCCAGGAGAGAAGACAGAAAGCCTCATGCCAACTGGAACTTCACAGCTCTGGAAGACAAATATGGGGAGACAAATTAGCCATCTGTCACACACACATTGCCTCATTGAATCCTCACAACAACCCCGTAAGAGAGGTATTATGTTCTTTCTTTGTAAGTAAAGAAATCTTTAGCTTAGAGGGTTTAAGTAACATACCCCAAGTTCATGAACCTAAGAAGTGGGAGAGGCACATTTAACCCCAGATCTGATTGCCTTTTAAGAGAGTAATTATATATTTGGTGTGGGATGAAAAACGTGAGCGTCTTACTGTGGTTTTTAAATATATGTGTTTGGGTGTTGATCGAATACCATCTATCGTGTGACTTGTAATACGTATTTTCATGTAAAGCAGTGAGTGTCAAATGATTGCAACATGACAAGAAACCACTTTCATGCTTTTAATAAGAGTCTTGCCCCTAGAAAAATCTTGTAAACAAATCAAAGAAAATAAAAGATATACCAGATAGATTACAATAAAAACAAAAACAAATTTAAACCTAACTTATCAGATTTTCCAAAATCCAGCAACCCAGGGATATACTAAATGTCTAATTCTAGACTGAGGAGTACAGTTCACTGGAGCCCTAAACTCTTTGATATCGTCTAAAACTGGAGCTTAATTAAAAACAATTAATGGTGGGTTGCTTCAGGAACCAGTGACATCTTCCTCTCCCTCTCTCTCTCTCTGACACTCACATAATTTATTAGCTGAAGCAACAACTGGTCGAGTAATTATCAATGATATAAAAAAGTATCCCACACTGTAAGAGACTGAATTACGTGATGTTTTCAGGATCTTTCAAAATTTTTAAGATTATGATTTCATAATCCCAACTTACTCTACAAATAAAAAGGTTCAGTAAATGTTAACTAACTTATTGGCTCTCGAAGTGAAATTGTACTCTTAAAGTGGAAAATGATTACTTAGAGGCTATCGTTGATTTAACAGAATCAATCAATTCTTTCAAGAGCCGCCACCTCTGTGCAACTGTAAAATACATCTTAGAGACAGAGAGTGAGAGAGGAGAAAAGTTTTTTTAACTTTATATGTTTTTGGAAAATTTACTCTGACATCTCTATTTCATGAATAAGAATCTTTTTGATTTTTATAAATGTGATATCATTGGCAGATTTCTGCTTATTGTGTTGTTCTCTTAGAAGATATTTTTTAAAAGCCCTTTAAAATATAAAACAAATTAATTATTAGTAAGCCCTTTAACTTATCTGCATATATTTGCTAAACAGTGATGTTTTAGAAATTATTAACTAACAATTTTGTTTTAATAACTATGGTCAGGGACTTTGTAATATAATATTTTGTATACTTAACTGCCAAAAACGTTGGATGGAATGAACTGATATGTTTAAAATATTGATAAGGAAAGTTGTTGCTTTTATATAGCACAAAACTTTTTTCAGGTAATAAAAGTGAATAATTTATTGTGAAATAATGATTCATTTTATAAATGTAAAATTATTTTTATAAATTTTATTGTTAAAAATCATAATTACTAGATTTTTAAATGTTAAATTATAGTGAGATTAAAATATTTCTAAATGGTGATACCATGTTATTTCATTCTAAATAAAAATTGAGAAAAAACTGAAATGAGATGTTTCATTATTGTTCAAAAACGATTTTATAATTGTAGAGACCCTGAAAATATTGTTTAGGTGGTCATTTAGTTAAATTTGCATAGAGTTCGCTAATACTGGTCTTCAGAGGCCAGAGCAAAATTAATTTGCACATCACCAAGTGATCATAGACTTGCACACTGATTGAAGGGAGAATCCTCACATTTGTACTTTAATTATGTAGTTTTGCTTGCTTTTTGGTTTTCTCACAGAAATGAAGATATGTAATCCCCACTGGCTTCAACAATGTATAGATTTTTAACCTAGATGTTTTAGTTGCTGATATAACCTCTTCACATTTATAGCTTCTTTACAATCTTTCTTAAATTATGAGGACCAGTACATCTTATTTTCATAGAAGACTACTACTTTTTAAATTTTTATTTTTATCAGGGCAACGTGTGTGCATCACGTGAAAACACAGTTGTGCTTACAGTGTATAGTGAAGACCTGCACCCCTCCCTCTCACCATCACCTTCTCCCCCAAAGTCTGTATACTGGTAACGATGCTCAAATATGAAAGCCGTTTTATCTGGTATCTTCCTCTATAGTTTGAAAGTATATGTTTAGATCGCATTTTTTTAAATTATTAAAAAAAAATTTTAGACCTTATCTGTATACAAACGCTCAACCCCCACCACATTCTCCCAATTTCTTAATAAATCGGTATTTTTACTTGGTAGTTACTATTTAAATAATTGCAAAGAGCTTGGTGATCAAAGAAGCAAGAGCCCTGGGAAGAAGTTCTGGATCATTCCACCACGTAAGCCACCGAGACCGCAGAAGTTCAGCCAAATGTGAGGACACTCTGGATTGGATACTAGAAGAATGAGCTTATCCGTTAACAGCCTTAAGACCAGCTTCATTGGTGGGCCTTCTAGTCTGTTCCACTCACCCTCCTCTTTTAACTTTCTCCCAGAAAAGGGACTCACTAGACGAGTGAAGGACTTATTCCACCAGTGGCTGGAATGTAACTGGCTAAGAACCCCCAGCTTGCAGGCATCCCTGGGAATTTACCTTCATTTGAAAACCACCTCATTCATCACCGTGCTCCTACCTGGATGCAGCTGTGTCCAAGGACTGGTTGATATAGGAGCCTCGTTGCCCGGCCTCTTCCCCCAGCTCAGAACAACTCTGAAGAGCCATCCCTCTTTCAGAGCTCACTATGGGATGAGCTATATAGTCTTTGTTGAGTCTGCATCAGAGCTTAATTTATTTCTCCATCAAAATGTGCTTCCATCTTCTCTTTTGGAGTGTGGATCCTTAGAGCATCCCCTAACAAACGTCCTACAGGATAATCTCAGAGTCCAATTCCTAGGGAATCCAACCTGAAAGAACATATGAAATTCATTTATATTTATATACTATCTTAGACAATTGTAAAATGAGATTAACCAACCATACACATATCAATGAAAATAAAATTTATCAAAATCAGATTTAAGAATTAAATTACAATATCCTCGGAAGTCAAATTTATAAAATCTAATAAAGAATGTTTACATTGAAACACAAAATAGGAAACATTTCTGAGAGTTTAATTTATTTCCAAGTAAATTAAGACATTGAAGACTGATGGATTAGAAAAAAGTGTTTAATGTGTCAATGGGGTTGAACGACAGACAGATAGAAATAAGTAATTAAATGAAAAAGCTGGACAGATCCGATTTTGAGTTAGAAAATGGTACTATAGTTAAGGATTTTGTAATGTAAGAGATTATTTGACAGACTTCTAGCTTCTTTTTTCAGAGGCTATTTCTTCTGGTGGGTGTGTTCCTACTTGAATTAACATATCACCTCCACCCTTCCGTGAATATTTTACAGCCTTCTCAGGTAAAGTCAAGAACTTCCTCATGTGTCTCACTGTTGGTTGTATATATTTCTATTTATAGAATTTATTTCAATATTTTTTCTATTGCTTATTGCCAATTTGAGTGAATGCCAGGTCTACATTTTTTAATTCCTAAGATTCAAAAATTTCCTAGCATTTAATAGGTGATCAGTAGTGAATTCTAAATTAGACCAGAGATTGGTCACAACTATGAATTTTTGTTGTTGTTGTTTGTAAAGCTCAAGAAGAAAATGTACTGAAGGTAAAAATAATATATTTACTTATTATCCAATGGATTATTTTTAGATAATGGTAACTATTTTAATGAGACAATCATTTTATATTTTCAATAAAAATAATTTTAAAAACAACTTATTTTTAGTAAGTAAAACATTATCATTAATTCCCATCTACATTAACACAATTTTTTCTCATATTTTTACAACAGATTTCATCAACTTATTTTTCATATTGTAAAATATAAACTTTGTTTAAAAGATATTTTACAGTACAAAATGTATTATATTTTTATAAGGCAAAAACTGCATCAATACATAGAGGGTTTTTTTCTTGAATTAGGCCTTTTGTGTTTATTTGATCAGAATGTAATTCACACAAGTCATTCTCCTCCATGTATTAAACATTAGGGTCAGAGTCAGGTTAGTAGATACGGTTATAATATTGTTTGTTTATTATTTTTTTAAGCTATGGAATAACGTGGATTTAATACACTGATAATTTAGAAAGATTAGCAAAGCTCATTCACCCTCAGATAATGACAGTAAAACACAGAAATAAAATTATGTTGTGTTATTGATTATTGTGTTTATAAATCATCAGTTCCCTTGCTCTGTGTAATAATTCAATTTAAATATAATTGTAAAGACCTAATGAGCAGGTATCTGGCAGATAAATAAGATCAGAAACACAAATCAAAATGTGTAGGGGTGTTTATTTAGAAATTACCTTTGTCTAGAGTTGGACTCCTTCATCTATAGAAGAAAAATCTGAAATGAACTCTGATGCCATCACAAGGCACAAAACTTGTCAGTATTTCAGCAGCGTAATTCAAGTATTATTCTATAGAATTGCCATAGAATTACCTCGATCATTTCTTTACCAATATACAGAAAAGATTTTACAATAAAAATATCTTGGTAATTCTCAAATAAAAGTGATGTTAAGGAGAATTTTAATACATGCTTGTTTGTATTAGCTGTATAGTTATTTGCAAGTTCTTCCTGACTGTCAATTACCCCGTCTTTAAATAAAACAAAACAAAACAAATCAAAAAACTAACAAAAGGATAATTATAGTAGTAAAATCAGGCAGGCTATCATAAGAGTGAAGTGAGAAAGTTAATAAAATATGCGTATAATGGAGTCTGGGGCTTAGCAAACGTTAAAGAAAATTAGCAGCTAATATTAAAGGTACAATAAAGCCTGAAAGCACAGATAAAAATCAGTGATTTCTGATTATGTTTATTGGGATGTTTAATTTAAAATCATGATATAGTGCAGATGTTAGATACTAACACATACATATCTTTTTCCTTAGTTTCTTAGAACATATTTTTGAAGGAATTTCTCTTTAAAATATCATTGCGAAAAATAATGAGGTTCATTTTCAGGCTATTTACTGTCAATTATCTTAATGCCATCAGGTGAATTTTAAGAGCTTAGATGAATAAATCTATTTTTTAACCAATTAAATAAATTCTCAGTTATAGCCCTCCTTTAAAAAGTGATCCACATAATCTAGTATTGATCATAACTTGACTATATACAAGGAATTCTTAAACATATTGCTTATTACTTTTTTAATGCAATACTCCAATATGGCAATGCTATTTTCATATTTTATTAAAGTATTGCAGTAGAGAGCAGCATATACTACCCACCATTTTATAAAGGTGACTAGACACAAAGAAACATCTGTATATTGTGTAGCAAAAAGCTTTTAAAATGTATATAATAATTTTAATGGGATACACGATATCTATTTCAATACATAGTTTTATTACTATATGAGACGCCTGGCTGAAAATGGAATGGTAGATATGCAAGGAAAGGGTTAATTCTTGTTCCAGACTTGATGATGCACCTGAAACACATAGCTAGGGCCCAGCTCAGGGGTGTGAGTTTTATGTGGCGATACTTAAGTTCTGGACAGTCTGAGTGACACAGTCTGTGCTCTCGTTGCTCTAAGTGCTGTAAATAATTACACGGGCATGATGGCCGGAGTGCTATAAATGAGAATCGCTCTAAGTTAATTCCTATAGGTTGAGACTTTTCTGTAATGACCGAAAGGTCAAAGTGCTAGTCACACATGGCTTTTGAGATCTGGCCAAGTATTTATAGCAATTCACTCTGGGGCCATGGCTGTCTCCTGACTCCCAAGTGGATTCAGATAAATTAGTCACACAGAGTAGTAGCCTTTCCTAGGAAACAGTTGAAAATACTGAAAAAATTATTCAACTTACGCACTTTACCAGCTAAAAAATCATGAACTTTTAGTAGCAGAAAGGTGCGTTGGCAAACTATAAAACTGGACGAAGATGTTACTATGGAATGAGAAAAGGCGTTCTGTTGGAAGTTTGGATTTGTGTGTCATAATTAAACATGAATGATCATGGCATACCCCTGCCTTTTAAAGCTTTTTCATCTTACCCCTTACTCTTTGAGTAAAATTTAAGTTCCATGCCATGCCCATCATACCTGTATGACATAGGCACTGTATCTCTCTAACAGAATCATTTGCCATTTGACCATCTTCACTTGCAAATGATCGTCATCATTTTGGTTCCTGGAACTTAGGGCTTCGACCATGCTGGCTTCTCTATTCATAATTCTCTTCACATGGTGAACACGTTGTTAGTAGTTCAAGTTTCAGTCCTTTCATCACCTCTTTAGAGAGGCTCTCCTTGACTTTGTCCCCTGAGACATCTTTGCTCCCATCACCGTAATGAGTGCCCTCAAAAATGTATCCCAACCAATAATTATTCTAAAATGTTATTTGTTCATTTTTATCTGCTCTTTCTGCCCTGCCTCTTCTGTTTAGAAGTTAAGCTATCTGGGACAAGAAATCAGGTCTAATTTATTCATCATTGTGCTCATAGTAGAATGTTGCTTATATAAACAAATATTTGTTGATTTAATTAATTAAAAGGGAGACATTCAACACAGGTATCATACACAGCCAGTATTTGCTTATCGCTAGTGCAACCACAAAAGAAAGTATCACAAAGAGTTATAAAATTGATAATAGAAATAAAATGTAATACTAAAAATAGTAAAGTAACCCATAAGAAAGTAGAAATGAGAAAAATAGGAAAGAGAACATATGTGATAAATAGAAAGAAAATACAAGTTAATAAATTCACACACAAACTTATCAATAATTGAATTAATATAATTATTTCAAATCAGAGATACTGAGACTGGATATAAAGCAAGATCCAACTATATGTTGTTTACACTTTAAAAACAAAACCACAAAGGTACTAAAAATAGAGTAGAAAACATTTAGTAACAAAAAATCAGTGGCTATGTTAATATGACACATTTTAATACAGATTCAATTAACCAAGAACACATAATGAAAATAAGTATTAATAGTCAGACTAAAAACTATATAAAATAAGTTGATAACTAAAGGAGAACATAGACAGATTCACAATCAGGGCTAGAAAAATTTTACACTCTTCTCTTAGTCATGGATGGAGATAAAAATCTCCAGATTTAGACAGAAATCAGTGAGCCTAAAGGAGATTTGAACAAAATCATCAAATTTTATCTAATTGAGGCATATTAAACTTAATGGTGGAATAGACACTCTTTTCAAAAACAGATGGACCATTAAGAAAGAGAACCCATATATGATACTGTAAATATGTCTTGATAATTTTCAAATTTCTGAAACATATAGAATATGACTGACAGCAACAGAATTATATTAGAAATCAATACAATTAACATATCTAGGCACTCACAAATATTTAAGGCATCACATTTCTATAACCTTTGGGTTAAAAAAGAAGTCACAAGGAAAATTAGAAGATAATTGAACTGAAATTTAATGAAAGCATAACATGTCAAAACTTGTGGAACTCAGCTAAAGCAGTGCTTAGAAAAAAATGTGTAGCTTTAGATATTTGTTTTATAAAACAGACGTTGAGAAAAATCAAGGATACATACTTGTTTCTTAAGAAGCTAGAAAAATAAGATAAATTTAATCCAAAATAATTAAAAGAAGAAAAAAAAACAAATAGTGGAAGAAAATCAATAAAAATAAGGTGATATAAACAGAAAATTAACATACATAAAAACCGGTTTTTGGAAAAATTTATAAAATTGCTAAACCTCTAAAGAACAAGCAAGAAAAAAGGGAAAATCCAAATTACCAACTTAAGGGAAGAAAGAATAGACATCAATATGGATTCTTCATACATCAAAGTATAACAAAAATTGTTAACAATTTCATGAGATTGCATGTGTAATTCATATAAAAACTATAAAATTTAAGCAATCACATATTTAAATTTTTAATATAAAACCTTCTCCCAGGTCAAGATGGCCTCTGGCAAATTCTATTCACCATTTAAAGTAGAAACATGCCTGATTTCATACAAACCTTTAAGAAAATAGACGTGAAAAACACTTTCCGGCTTCCTTATGAGGCCAGAATAACCCTGAAACCAATTCTTGAAAAGAACAATTAAAGTAAAATGATGATAGGTATATAGTCTTCATGAACACAGAGATACAAAAAACCTTAAGAAAATATTATCACAACAATATATATAAGTGATATCATGATAAAGAACAATTTATCCCAGGAATGCAAGATTGTTTCAATATTTAATAAATGTAATTCAGCACAGTGACAGAATAAAGGAGGAATTCCTCTGATAATCTTAATAGATACAGGAAAATACTGATAAAAATTTATTATTAAAAACAGAAAATTAGAACTAGAGTGGTACTTTTTCTATCTGAAAATGTTGATAAAAATATTAGTCACTTTCCTTTTGAAATGAACTAGTTAAAAATATCCACTCCCACCACTGCTATTCAAAATTATGCTGTAATCTAAATCCAGTTTATTAAAGTAAGAAAAGAAATAAATGACAGAAAAATTTTTAAGAAAGAAAATGGCTATCATTATTTACAGATGTCTTGATTATAGACATAGAAATAAGTGAAATTACTAGAACTAATAAGTGAATTTAACAAAATACCAGTATAGAAAAATATACACAAAAAATCTTTCTATATAATATCAAGTAATAATTGGGAAATACAATAAAAATACCTTTACAACGGCATCAAAACTTAAACATAAACAAAAGAAATGCGAGACCGCTATAGTGAGTACTGCAAGGTATTTCTGAGAACAGTAGAGTAGAAAGATACACCGAGTTGAAGGTTGGAATACCCGAGTGTTACGATTTTAATTCTTCCCACACTGCTATATAGATTTCATTTAGTACTAATCAAAAGTGAAGAAGGAAGAAGAGGGAAGGGAGGAGGGAGAGGAGGAGAAAAGAGTGATAAAGACGAAGATGTACATTATTCATAAAAATTAAAATTAACAAAAACAAGAATGGCAAAACAAATCAAATAATAAAAATGAAGCCCAGAGAAATATGACAATGGACAATGTATCTGCAGAAATAGTTTCTTATGTGCTCAGTAAAAAAAAAAAAAAAAAAAAAAAATCTTTTTTATTTCTATGTAAATATATATGTATGTACGTGATCGTGATTCAGATCAGGAAAAGGACCACTTAAAATGATGTATTATGGTGAAAGAGTCACAGGTACATTTGTTATTTATTTATTTATAGTAATATTAGTGGAATATTAGTGAAGAAAATCAAATGTGATTATAACTTGGAAATGTGGCTCAAACCGATTCTGTTGGGAAAATATAAAAGCACTATACTAAATATATTTAATAAATAAAATGTGTTTAAAATGGCAATAAATACGATGAGTTTTAAACATAATCACAAATTGTCTAACATTTCTCCCAGTGAAAAGATGATTTTGTGCACTATTGGTGGACTGGAAATTGTTACAGCCACTATGCAAAACACTATAGAGATTCCTCAAAAACCTAAAAACAGATTTACCATATGACCCAGCAGTTCTACTTCTGGGCAGTCAGCTAAAGAAAACGGAAACAGTAATTCAATATATATATATATTTATGTTCATCGCAGCATTATTTACAACAGCTAATATATGGAAGCAACCTAGACATCCACTGGTAGATGAGTGGAAAAAGAAGATGTCGAACGTATATAAAAGGGAATATTATACAGCAATAAAAAAGAATGAAATTTTGCCCTTTGCGACAACATGAATGTACCTAGAAGGTATTATGCTAAGTGAAATATGTCAGACAGAGATAGACAAATCCCATATGGTTTCTTTTATATGTGGAATCTAAAAAATCAAAGCAAACAAACAACAAAAACAGCCTTGGAAACAGAGCCCAATGGGATGGTCGCCAGAGGGTAGGGAGTGAGGGGCAGGGATGAAAGAGGTGAAAGGGAATATGGTAAATAATACTGTGGTAAGTTTACGCAGTGACAGGTGAGCATTAGAATTACTGCAGTGATCACATTGTAACGTATAAAAATGTCAGCTCACTATATTGTACCTGAAACTAATACAACTAATATAAAATTGCATACCACATATGTGCGTGTATATATATATATATATATACATCCATATGTGCATATATATACATATGTGGTATATTTTACTTAAATTTTTAAAAAATTAAAGTAAAAATTTAAGTAAAAATTAGAAATGAAAGGATAATTTGAATTTTTTTCCACAAAAATATTTATTCATATTTAAAAATGAAAGGCAATTTAATTTATTCTTTAAAAAGTATTCTAAAATATAATTCCCAAAGTTATCAACTAGCGTGGTTGTTGGTTTTTTTTTTTTTTTTTTTTGGCTAATTGAAAATTTGATTAACGTCATTCATTTGTTTTTCCATGACTATTTCTTAAATCTCTTACTCATGTCGTTTCACTTCCAGAGCCATTTCGCATTCTCATCAGCGAGTGAGGTCGAGTCTTACATCGGGATCCTACTGACTATTGGCCCGCACTCTAGATCTTCTGTAGCTCCAGTGAGACATGTCCACGCTCTCAACGAGAACCTTCATTGCGACTTTAAGGTACTATTATTTTCATCATCTCTTTATTTGTGCTTGCAGCTCAAGCTTTCAGAGCGCTAGTCCGATCAAGAAAGTTGGCAATGTTTGTTCTTATAACGTATCAGATGCTGAAAGAAGTCCCATTAAAATCTAATTCCCAAGAGCAGATTTCCCAATCAAGGGAGTAAAAATACATGTACTAGAGACCAAGAACAGGAAGGGAAGTGATTAGAGATGGTGAGAGTTGCTCAGAGTAGGACCTGGATCTCTAATGAGGTAAACCAGCTAGAAAACCGAGATGATCACCATAGCAATTCAACCTTGTAACTGACTTTATTGAAAATCTCTACACAAATAAATATAAGTATTTTTTTCCTCTATCAATCAAATATTTACCTTAGTTTATTTAACATATAGACATAAATAATCATTTCTTGGTGGTGAATTTATTCTTTTAGCATAAAAAAGAAGCACTAATTTGTTCATATGGACTCTTCCAACAGTATTATTTTGGTTGTCAGTTGTGACTGTTTGCCAGAATCGACTTTGAGCTTTGGAGCACGCCACAGAGACCTTTGTTCAATTAAGTTAAGGTTTTATTTATGACACATAATATCGCAGCTATCTATAAGCCATATATATGATCATATAGATAACTATATGTTTATATTATTGTATTTATATAATTTTATAAATAGAATTATTTATCTAACTACATATAATCATTTCCATAATAACTGTATAGATGATGCTGCAAAACGGAGGTAATATGTACATTCAAAAAGCAAAGTAAAAGAGAATTGAAGCCATGTCTTGGATAGTGGGGTAAAGGGAAGAGTAAAGGATTAGAAGGGATCTCTATAGAGACCTGGGTTTATCAAATGCGACTCTCTGAGCATTTTCTTCCACCACCCCTGTAAGGCATTTAGATCCGCTACGAAATCCTGCAGCACAGCTCCTTTCTAAGCCCTGTGCCCCGGTACCAGTGCGCTGCCTAGTTCTGTTTCCTTGAGTCAGTAAGGGAGAAGGTGAAAGAACGCAGCAGAAGCAAAACCAGATGCATATGGATCACTCTTTCCAAGTCGCTGTGTGTAGAACCTCTTTTTATTTTTGCGTATCAAAATACGTTGCTACAACTTTGTGAGATTCCTTATTCCCATGTTAACCTTCTTGCTCTATTATTGGCCTCTGAACAATTACAATACAAAGCTTCAACAAGCTTTGAATTTTGCGTATCTCAAGCAAAGTGTCGATAGAAGTTAAGCCTGCCAACTTAAAACCACACAAATGAATAAATGGAGTTTCATATTGTAATTAAATGTAAAAACTTAAAACAGTCTCAAAGTTCATGGAAGGTGACATTTTCCATATACTATTCATTTTGCAAATTAATTTATTCACTAAAGCATGTATGGTAAAAATATTACTTATGTTATAGCATTGTTCAGGATCTCAAAGTGCTTTCCCTCACGTGGATTAATTTGTTCTCACCTATAGAAAACTGTGAAACATTGATAGAAATGAAAGACCTAATATACATTGAGTTCACTCATTAGAAGATTTAGAATCATAAATAATTGAAATCAATTTCCCCAAGTATTATTCCAATAAAATCCCTGCACAATATTTTTTTGACAGTAGATAAATATCTAAAATGTATATAAAATGCAAACAATCAAGAAGAGCAAGACAAAGTACAAAATGAGAGAAATATTTTTTTTTCTGAAATGCCTTTCTCTGCCGCAAATATTTTGTCCTTGGAAAATCTATTTTACCTCTATTAATGCTCATTGCTTTCAAATCTAATTTACTTGAATTTGGTAGAGCTTGCTTCTTATTTTGAGGAGCTAAACCACCATATACCCAACTCATTTTAAAGGTCAAAAAATTTGGGGTGCAGGAATGGCTGAAAAGATAGAAAATAAAACAATGGAATACAATAGAGTCCAGAAACAGACCAACATAGATATATGATCACAGGTGACACTTCAGGATGGTGGGGAAAAATGATTTTTTTTTTCAATAAATTGTGTTGAGTGACTGGATATTCATATAAACAAAATGAATCAAGAAACTTACTTCCCCATGTGAGAAATCAAATTCAAAATGTGCAAGGTAAAGCTACAAAACTTTTTTAAGAAAAAAAAAATGAGAGTTTCGACACTGACTTTGGTTTAAGCAAACCTTAAAAAAAAAAGACAAAAAATCTAATCACTAGGGAAAAATAGCAATTTATGCTGAATTAAAATTTAAAAAATTATTTCCATAGAAAGAACATTAAAATAGGAGAAAAACAAGCCATAGAATAAAAGATGTTTATGATTCAGATACCTGACAAATGATTCATAGAAGACTAAGAAATTCCAACAGATCAATAAAAACAAACAAACAAACAAAACCAGGAAAGTGGCCAATATAAAATACGCAAAAGACTTAATATAGTACTCACTACCGGGGGATACCCACATGGGCAGTAAGTGTGTGAAAAGGTGTTCAACTTGAATAGTCACCAGGAAAATGGAATTTCAAACCACCGTACAAATGTACACATGTTCACATGTTCTTTAAACAAGCTCTTCAAGAATAAGTTATAGAATGTTAGTGATAGCCCTCAACAGGAGACTGCCCAATTGTGACATGTATATACACAATAGAGCAGACTAGAATGTTCTACAGCAATAAGATAAGTGAAACCACTGGCAACATCACAGTTAATCGCAACATAATAATCTTGAGCAAAATAGCTCTGGCATCAAAGAACCAGTGCTACATATAAAATTCAAAAACAGGCAAAACATCAATGGGAGACAAAATCGTGGTGACAGTGTTTGGAGAAAGCCGTGGTGCAGGTGGCTTTGGGCTGCTGGGGATGTTTTATTTTTAATCTGGATGCCGTTTATATATGCGAATATTTTTCTTTTATGAAAGTTAGTCTTTGTGCTTATGATTTGCATGCTTTTCTGTATGTGGGCACCACAGCAATTAAAGAATTTATACAGAAAGCCCTTACTGAATGTCGTTGATAGGTTCTGCAGATTTAAGCAAAATGATGAAATCGATTTTTACCATAGCCTAATTGGTATAAATGAGAATTAAATTCCTAGGCATCTCATCAATGTGATAACAGAACATTACTCGAGGACCTGCTGTGATTAAAAACTGGATGTAAGGATTTCTTCACTTGTCACAAGGGAGTCGTGAAAAGGACTCACTCAACGGCAGTCAAAAAGAATAGTGGACAAAATAAATGGAGCTACTACTGGTTTTAGCCACTGGAGACCAGAACGTGCAAGATTGTGATTCCTTAGGCGGGGGAGAATGTGAGTCCTACAATCACCTCGACTCTTTGGAGAAACAGTTCAGCTTTGCAGACAGTGAGGGATGGTGGGGAACTCAAAGCAGAGGACTGTGGTCTCAGAGTTGAGGGGTTCAGGGGCCGGATCAGAGTTCAGGGTGGCTAAGGAGGTTGAAATTTGCTAATAGCCTCTCCTATTTTCCCATACAGCTGAGAAAACTTTGACTTGTTTTTTAGATGACATCATCTCTGATACGTGTTCAATATTCAACACCAGATTATTCTACTTCATTCAACATGTGAAAATTATATCTAATAATGATCATTAATTTTGTCAAGCGATAAAGAAAATAATTTACTATGAAAACACAGAATCTACATTGGACTAAAAACAAAGGAATGTGTTTTATGGGATCTGAACCTGGCATTGAGTTTATTAAGGTTTTTCTCTTTAGGTCTGGAAATCTCATAGACCAGACAAATCACCTTCCCAACCCCCAGACCTAAAAGACAGTGTGCCTTAGAGAGCTCTGGTGGCTTTTTCTTTTAGTTGGAAAGGATCAGCATCACCTGCCACACGAAGTAGCAGAGCCTCTGAGACACCTTATATTGACCTCGCCATTTTGTTCAGCAATTCTTCAAAAGCAAGCCGGGGGCTCACTGGTGAACATGTTTGCAATACTGATGTTTGTGCTGTGAAGAATTTTAGGAAGGGCAATCTATCTCCCCGAGCAAGTTTCCAAGCACTAAACTCTCTTTCAAATAATAAAAGAAATTAGAGACTAACTTAGGGTACAGATTCAATTTTTCAATATGGCGTTAATAGGGGCAAAACAAAGAGACAGATTGCAATGACAAAGAAACAAAAATGGATAATGGAGTTAATGGCTTGAGTTCTAATGGAAAAAATAACGTTCTCCAACAGATTGTCCTATTTTTTAAAAAATGTGGCTATCATTAATAGTTCATAAATGGAGCAAAAAAAACAAAAAGCTTATACGGTGGTATATAAATCATTAAAAAGTTTGCAGCAAAATCAAGTAGAGAAATATTTCTGTTTCCTTGTGTTTATTGGCCTCATTATTCACATCTTGTTATTGCTAATATACTCAATATCGTTTTTAGTAATATTTGCTGCATTGAGTATTAACCTGTGGTTTTCAGCTTTTTAAAACAAAAAATACTACTAAGAAGAAATGTAAGATAATTTTCATGTTAGGTTAATAATTTGTGGGTTCTTTGTAAAAGTGTATATGATGAAAATTGTTAGATTCAATAAGTGATCAGATGGCTAACAAAGAGATATCTTAGTTCATAATTTTGTTAGCTGTCTCTGCCTGTTATGTAAGATATTTATAAAAGACCAACCAACTGAAAGCTCCATAAATCCTGTGAAATTGATGGACCCATAATATTGTATATATGATCATCACTCAAAGTTGTGTATGTAATTTAGGTGATACAAGGAAATTTGAAAATATCGGATTTTAAAAAATCCCTCTATTTAAACTATAAAGCAATAATTAAGTAATTAGAGGGAATGATAACGACAGGATGAAAGGTAGAGTTGAAAGTTTATTTTTATGAAAATGCGAAGAGAAAATACCTTAAGTATGACAATTGATCTGAGCACAGAAAAAGGCATGATAACTTAAAGGCTAGGCTGTAATGACAGGTTGATATTTGGAAATGAATTCAGTTTTGATGACATATTGTGATTATTTTAAGGGAGGCAGAGGACAGGGAGGAGTGAGGGAGAGAGAGCTGACCTCAGCAAAGGAAAGGGAAGCAAAAGAGTGATATTAAAATGCCTCATAAGAAAACTCAGACAATCAAAAATTACAAATTAGAAGGAAATTGTTTTCAATCCTACCTCATACAATCATTGTGTTGGTACTTGATGAGATATGAATCAACTCGTTAGAAGGTCCTATCAGGTGGTGTCAAGACTTCTTCACAGTGACTGTGTTTTCAAAAGCAGTTAAGTAAATTAATGAACATATCAATGAAAACAATGAAGTATGGCAACAATTCAAACCTAAGAAATAAGAGAAAAAAAAACCATCCCTGGTGTTAACTCTCTCAAATCTTAATGGGTTAATGTTACTGTATCTGACTAATTTTGCATTTTAAGGATCTGCATTCATTCGCCATCATTAGACCTTATCACACATCCCTTGAAGATGGACATATGCCAAGCACTAACCAAGGAAATG
This sequence comes from Eonycteris spelaea, assembly GCA_003508835.1. NCBI lineage: Eukaryota > Metazoa > Chordata > Mammalia > Chiroptera > Pteropodidae > Eonycteris > Eonycteris spelaea. The sequence goes on from PUFA01000106.1 coordinate 344,056, forward strand.
TGATAGGTTTTTTGGACTTGTTTTTAGAATACTCTTTGGGAAACAGGTAGAGGGAATTTTCAAATTAGTCATAGAAGCCCCTTCTATCCTGACATATCATGTACTTCAGAGTTAGCTATGCTCTTCATGGAACCTGGAATATGCAAATGCTGTTTGGCGTATTAGCTTGCTTAAACAGGTGCCTTTCTTCCTAAATGTACCTCACAGATGTATCCAAACTTTGCTGAAAACAAAATAAAAAAAAGCTAAAGCAAAGCAAACAAAAAATTCCTTTTAGTAGCTGCATTTCTGTAGAGGAGTAAATGTACTGAGAATATTTAGTGACTTATTGAGAGCTTGGCTAAAACTTGCGGATGGAAATGGAAAATCAATAGGAAGAAATGTGAAGCTAATTTGGATGTTAGAATAATTTTGGGCGTTGTTATTCTGTTGGCAGGGTGTATATGATGAAAATTTTTAGATTCAGCATGTCATCAATTGGCTAACCAAGGAATATTTTAGTACATAATGTTTTTACTTACCTCTGTCTGTTATGTAAGGCATTTACAAGACATCAAATTGCTTTTATTTAGTGACTAAACTTAACCCAATGTTTGCTATTTAAAAATACCTATAAAGATTATTTTTTTTCTTAACTCTGAAGCTCTGTGTCCAAATTTTTTAGTACATGTCTATAAAATATAGATGTAAATTGCTAGCCTTCTGTGTTCTTTCATTGATTTGGATGGGACTATTATTCATAATAGTTTTTTTTAGCTTTATTGAGATATAACTGGTAAATACAATTGTATAAAATGTATGATGTGATAATTTAATCTGTATATACTTTGCGAAATGATTACCACAATCGGGTTAATTAACACATCTATCATCTCACATACTTAACTTTTTTATTTCATTTTAATTTTTTTTGTGGTGAGAAGGCTTAAGGTCTATTCTCTTGGCAAATTTCAATTATCCATACAACATACTATTATTAAGTATAGTCACCTTGCTGTACATAGATTCTCAGAGCTTATTCATCTTTTTTTTTTTTAATTACATTTATGCTACAGGAGTATGTGTTCTATCTCTTTGAGATATTTTAACGGGAGTACATTGTTTGCTTGCATGTTTTCCCCCCCACTGGTGAATTTTACCAAATATTTTTCATTATTTCTTAAATTATCAATTATGACAAGCACCCCTGGACAAGAATGTCTTTGTGGAAGACCAGGAATCCAGTAGGGAAGTTCCAGCAGAACCATGGGAACAGAAATAATCCAGAATTGGAGGCATTGAAGAGAGAAAGAACCATTTCACTACCCATATCACTGCTTCCCAAAGGCAGCACAGCCTAAAACTGAGAGTCACCTCCCAATAAAGAAAAGCCCAGATCTGATTGTTTTACTCGTGAATTCTACCAAATATTTAAATAAGAATGAATGCCATTCATTCTAGAAGTCTTCCAAAAAGTCGAAGAGAAAGAAACAATAGTATAATCATTTTATGAGGCCAACATTTCCCTTATACCAAAACCAGACAAGGATACCACAAGAAGAGACAATTACAAGCCAATATCCTGATGACTACAGATGCAAAAATTCTCACCAAAATACAGGCCAATAGAATTCAGTGGCATAGGTAAAGGATAATACATTGTGATCAAACAGGATTTATCCCTGGAAGCAAGGGCTGCTCGAGATGTACAAATCAACAAATGTGAGACATAACATTAACAGAATAAAGGATGAATCAAATGATTGTCTCAATGGATGCAGAAAATGCATTCGGCAAAATCCAATATTCTTTCATACTAAAAACGCTCAACAAGTTAAGTATAGAAGAATGTATCTCAACATTTCAAAAGCCACATTTAACAAGCCCAAAACTAACATCATACCAAGGTCAGGAGCAAGAGAAGGATGCCCACTTTGCCACTTCTATTCAACACGTAAGGAATTGAGGCCATAATTTTGGCATCTACGAAAGTGAAAACCTTTTGTTCCCACTCAGTATATGACCAAACATCTCAGCTAGCTGTTACATCCTCAGCTACCCTGATTCAATCTATGCAGAAGGAACTCTGCTAATAATTCCACAAACTTCCATGGCAAATATAGACTTGTACAAATTCTTTTAGTCGGCCTTATAGTTTCTGGTTCTCACTGCACCTATTCAAAAACCCTGCCCAGTGGCCATCTTGCTGCCTTCGCTAGTGCTGTGTGCCTGCCTTGGTTGTCAGTCATCCCTTCAAGCAAGGTTCTCACGTGTTGGGAATTCATTGCTCACAGTCTTGCAGCCCTGGCTACTGCCAGAACACAACGCCCCACATTTTTCAAACCAGGTCAGCCTCCGCTTTTCGGGCTTAATATTTTGCACAGCTTCAAAAGTGCATTTTGTCATTTCAAGAGAACTGCTGCAGGGTCCTCGTGCAGCTGAGCCGGCTTCAGGCTCTGCCACAGCGGATTCAGGGAGGAAAGCTGCCCGGACACTTGCTCGAACGCCCTGTTGGAATGAATAATGAAAGAAAAGTAGGAGAGTTATATAATCTTCCACGTGGTCACTAGCGGAAGTGAAGTTTGTCTCAAAAGGTTAGGGGTTCAAATCATTAGGAGTATAGACACTGTCAAGCTATGATGAAAAGTAGTTTCCTTTTTAAAACGGCACCCATGCTGCTGGTCTAAAGGCAAAGAAAGAGAGAGGGAAAGCCAGACCGAGAGTGACTTAAAGGAGAAAGCACCTTTTATGAAGCAAACTCTTTGAAACCAGCGCACATTATCTGAGCCTGAGTTCCTGGGTATTTCGGATATTTGTTTTATGTGGCAAACAAAATCAAATGACTTAATGGTGTCATGAAGTCCTCAGTAATCTGGTGAGAGCATGACAAATGAGGGGAAACCAATAAAAACAGATTTTTATTATAAGTTTAAACAATGCATGACTGTGGTGTTGCTATATTTTATTGCTATCTTTTAAGAAAGACCAATTCAAGAAAATTAATTTTACTCCCATGTTTCAGGACTTAGGATATGTGCCGTTATGCCCTGTTTCGATTGGTATGTAGCAGTCAGTAAATGTTGGCCTGTAGACCTTGAAAATTTCAAATTAGCCTGTGGGACATGAAATAAAACATCAAGCAAAGACTCTTCTCCTGCTCTGTCTTTTCCAGTTCTTTTCTGACAGAATGACCAAAAATAGTCAAAGAGATTCTGGAGACTTTCATAATAGGGCTTCTGCTGTAACTATTCATGTAAAACTATCACAATAGAGCAAAAGCTTTTTTTAATCCCCCAAATAAAATGCACCTTAGCAACTGATATAAAAGCAAATTATTTTATTTGATTTGCATTTAAAATTACCAAATGTTCCATAATGTTTATTTGGACTAACATATTTTAATTAGAATACTCAGATTATTATTGAATATCAAACAAACTCCACAGTACATGATGCATGCACTTGAATAAAAAAGACAGGAAGCATTAATGTGGTAACCACATAGCCTCCAGGTAATTTTTTTTCCCCTATCACTGCATTTATTGCCAGGGGCCACAGTGTGAAGCTGTGGATTTTGGGAGAGATGTCTAAATACTTTAAGAAGAAGTGAAGAGTATAATAAAGGTATTGAGCTCAAGATCTTTTAAAAAACCCAAAAAACTTTAAAGTCAAGAATTAATAAAGAAAGGCTATGAGGAAATAAATTACATACAGAACAGAGGCAAAACTTCCTGTAATCAATCTTTTCCTCCTTTCTATTTTTTTTGCATATTTTTATAGGTACGCCTCCATGAATACATCCACAGGGGCAAACATATTAAAATTTTAATACTTTCAAGCTGCCGCAAGCGGGTGTGCGTTTGAGACAAAGATGAAGAGGAAAGTTGTGTCTACTAAAATCCAACTTCCCATTCATAAAGTACAAAATATTTCCCTTTCCAGTTTTATCTTTCCTGCCTCATTTATCACCAAAGTTACTTAAAACAAAAGCACACTTGAACATTAATTTGTTTCCACAGTAATGTCCATCTCAGAGAAGTAAAGTTTCAGTTTGTAGATCTGTTTTACATTGCCTTTCCGATTCTTGCAAGAAATTTCGAAATATAGGGTGAGTCTTGGAAAAGTTGTGATTAGCGACTGGTATCCTCATGATGCATTCATCAGCATGTGAATGAAGCTGCAATTAATACATAATTATGTGCTGGCATCAAGAGCTCATGACAAACCATAACGAACTGGGGACCAGTGTATTTGTGGCTTTGATGCTGGAGATAAGACTCCAAGTGAGTTAATTAGCTTCTTTGGTGCAGCTCCTCACATCTGTAAAATGGGAATATTATTCTATACATCTCTAAAATGAAGTTCTAAAAATCTACTATTTTTTTTTTAACCTACTCATTTTTAAGCAAATATTTAGCCACATACATGGACACTTACTTACTTGCTTTTATTTATATCTAAATTATTCATAATCTATAAATCACTTGAATTTCTAGGACTGTTAATTATTGGTACCTCCATATTTCCCTTTTGAAAGTTATATAAGAAACTGCAAATAATGCCCTAAAATAAAATATGTCAAGGAGGTGTAAAAAAATTACTACTGTCATTCATTTTTTTAAAAAAGAAAATGTACTCCCAAATGTCTCTCTGTTTAGAAAATGACTACATCCTATTAACATAATTAGTAAAAACATTTTGTAATATGCATATTGATTTTAAACAAAATTTTTAAATATGACCTAAAATTAAACCCCAGCCCTCTTTTACCTATACTCATTACACCAGTAACTCCCCAGAAACTGAAAGCCAAGTGATGATCATGTTCAAATATGACATGTATTTCATGGGAGAGGTGAAAATAAGTGAATTGACATAATTCCAGTTGAACCATGTTTACATTGGTATTCTACACATAAGCTTTTCTTTCTAATAGATGAGCTTGACAATCTCAGAAACCCAGAGTAGTTGAGTGAAAATTCAATAAATAAGTTAAGAATACCGAATGGTAGCCAGGCCTTGGGGAAGCTATAGAATTGAAACACAACTTTTTTTTTGACAGTTTGTAGTGTAGCTCTGGTGGTCTGTTTCAAAATCTGTCAAAGAGATGATAACTGGACTTAGGAGTTTAGTTTGATTTTTAAACCAAATAATCGGACAGCCTGTCTGGCATTGCTGCCTTTGGCCATTTAGGGGGAAAACAAATCTGGTTTTGAAAGAGTGAAAACATTAAAATCATCAAATTGTGTGTTAGCAGAAGCACTTTCAGTGCATGAGCGTCCGGTCAGGACGTAGGTAATGAAGGCACCTTCTCTGATAGCAGCAGGACACGACAGAAACACATCCCTGAAGAAATGATCTTCAACAATTTTGTCATCTAAAGCGACGGGGAATCACCAGCCTCCATTTGTTTCAATGACTTTGGTTTCACTTCCTCAACATCGATAGAACTTAGTCACCCCCACATTTGTTTTGTTGGATACTCAAGTAAAGTAAGGAAGTTGGCATGATAATCGCAATACTTTTGATGTGCGCCAGGTTGCTAATAAAATCTACAAAGAAAAAGGGAGTACTGAAAAATACAATCATGATATTGTATTATTTAGAATTATTTTTGACTGGGTATAATTCACAGGTGTAATTCATAGTTGTGGGAATCATAGAATCCTTACTCTCCAAAATTTGAAGATACTTTAAAGAGTATGTAGTTTTAAATTCTGCAATTTCTGTATTCTGCAACATTTAAATACAGAATATGTTAAATTAAACCATTAAACCAACAGGATATAAATTGTTTTAATAATTACTGGGGTAAATAGCAAACAAGAGTAGGTAAAATCTATTACATGCCTCTATTTCCCACACACTGTACTAATATTTTAGGTGTATTTTTTTCCATCTGATTCTCAAACCCTCATACGAAGTAGGTGCTCTCAATACATCCATTTTACAGTAAAGAGACTGAGGCTTAGAGAGTCTTCACGGCTTTCTCAGAGCAAAGTCAGTCAATGGTATTGATAGGTGCTTCTGAACCATGCCCTGTCTGGATCTATACAGAGCTGTTTTGGCTGGCGCTTAATTTCATTACCTAAATAAATAATCATCTAGAGAAGCGTTCATAAGTTTCCTCCCTGATGTTAATTAAGAGATTTGAAACGGCCTTTCCTTTAGAAAACTCACTGTTGGCCTCGCCTAAAATTTATATCAATTAATTGAATAACATAAACACTGTCGAGGAACTCACCTGTCCCCATGATTATCATCCTGAAGGTACCCAAAAATCAGAAGGTACATTTCCAGGGAGTAGGTAAGGCTGTGACAGATTCTAGCTGAAAAGATTAGCATGTGGTTTTAAAAACAGAATAAAAAAAAGTTCTGATTTGGGATTTTCTGTAAGAGAAAAGGGGGATTACTGAAAGAGCAATATGGGAGGGGTGGGGGGGGAGAGAGAGAGAGAGAGAGAGAGAGAGAGTGAGTGAGCGAGCGAGCTCTGTGGACTATAGAGGGACACTGTCGTCTCTCTCCTCAGTCTCTAATATGTTTTAATGCCCATTAGTATACCAAGCGAGTTAAGAAAAAGACATCATTACTGTAATGGTTTTAAGACGGATGTACAAGGAATAATTGTCATCTCAGAATCCAGAAATCCAGACAACTGGATTCATGCTGAAATAGCAGAACTGGTCTGAGGAGAGAAGACCGGTACGGAAACGGTCAGAGTTCTCTAGACACCACCGGAAAGGTAAGAGGACAAAGAACACTGTGTCCCCCGGAGCTCTCTTCCTGGGAAGTCCCGAAAATAGTGGGAAGGTGGGCTACTCACAGGGAGCTTGGCTCTGACTTGTCACACTGAACTCTCGCCTCGGGAAATTCCAGTCTTCTGCTAAGCGGAAAACTCGAGTTTGGAGTTTGCAGTTTGGAGACTGCAGATAATACTCTGTAGTATCATCACCAGCAATTTGTTTTTTTTTTGTTTTTTTTTTGTTTTTTTTCCCTTCTCTCCTTTGTAGACCCCGGCTTCTTCTTTACAAAAAAAAAAAAAAAAAAATGTTGAGCAGTAGTTTGACAATGTCTGTTTGAAGGGGAGCAGATGATGACCGTTTTTAGGGTGCCCTGGTGGTATCTCAGACCAGCCCCAATTGCTGCAGACTTCAAGGAGACTTCGAAAGAATACGCCGCCGTTTTAGATGATTGCTTACAACCAAGCAAACAAGGAAACTCCAAACCAACAATAAGATCTCAGTGAAAGTTGATGCCACATTTCTCCTACCCTCTGTGTGCCACTTCATCTCTTCTGTCCTTCGGCAGTGGGTAAGCATTCTCTAAAGAAACCAGACCTTTGACCCTGCAGGCTAAACCTATAAAAGTTTGTTTTCTTTTTATAGTGAAATAAGTATCTGGAAAACAAACAAACAAAAAACACCAAAAAACAAAATAAACAACCGTACTGTTCAGTTCATACTTCCAATTCTTTCTGAATAATAATGGGGATCTTTGTGTAGTCAAGAGAAAATTATATTTATATTTGTGCTACACACTATAAAGAGGATTTATACAGTCACACTGGTAAATAGTTAGAACACAACCCCCAAATAATATTCGGACTCTTTTTAAAGAATCGTTTTAGCCACTGGTGTTATGATGCAACATCGGATGTAACTATAAAATTTCCAAGGTTTGAAAAAAGACTTTTCCAACTGACATCAGTAATAGAAGTTATCCACGACTTGCCAAGTGGCAAGGAGGACTGTGAAATCTTGTCACGGTAATGAACCTACTAGAGGTTTTCCCGAGACTTCCTCGTCACGTGTAAGGCACACTGGGAGTTAGAAAGGGCAAGGAAGCATTCTTCCCAAGAGTCTGTCTTGGGCTAGAAAGATGACAGGTTTTCCAAAGGAGCTGTTGCAACCTGAGCCTGGCCTCTGGCCAAAGCCACAAAGACAGAGCAGTGACACCTTGAGAGTTGACATTTCCAATCCTCCGGTCTCATCCCAAATCAGCTCGCTTTTGTTCACCATTTAAACCCACAAGGTAGTTGTTTGTGGTATTTTGCCCAGAATTTATAACAATGAGTACCTGTGAGGTGGTCGATCCACTGTAAACATATTCCGCAGTATCAAAATGAAACCTGTAGCATCTATTAGATGTATGTAGTATCTTTGCATTCTAGCCTTGATCTTAAAGTCTCGTTCATATTTTTTTTGTTTTCCTCTCTCTGTAGTACATGCTGGGTAAACTTATCAAATCTGCCTTCTAATTTATTAATAATCTATTCTGGTTGCAAGTTAAAAGAATTTTTTTCCCACTTTTCGTTTATAAGGATAAATAAGAAATCGATGAAAAATAATAATTAAGGAAGTTAATAAAGATAATCCTTTTCAGAAAAGTAATAATGGATTCATCTACATTTTGTTTTATTTCATTCACTGTATCTCCCTTGGGAATAATATTTTTTTTCTTTTTTTTCTGAGAGAATTTCCTTTTACTTTTTCTGTACTCTATTCTTGATTTCTTACAGCTATAGCCATGTCCAAAGCAGGGCCAGATAGCATAATTTATCTTTGTGAAATGCTTTCAAAAATCATTATCTTTTTACTAATTATATTGTCTGCAATATTTGCATTGCCTATCGTCACATTTACCTCAGATATAACTCCATTTCCTGGATCCTTCACCAAACACCAGTTTGAGCCAAAGTCGTCTGCCTCTGCCCATATAAATCACCTCAGAAATTAGAGTCTGCATTCCTCACGGAGCATGGATTTATACTTGAATCCAGACAAAACAAATCATAAAGAAGAGTCAGTCATGAACTCAGGGTTGCAGCATCATTTTCACCAAGTTCCTACAATTGATATAGTTTAACGCTTCAAAATATTGTAAAGTTATGTAGATCTCCATTGTTTTAATTTTTTTTCTTCCCCCATCTCATCCAAATACACTGTTCACTCAGGTTTCTCTGTGTTTTTTTCCACAGTCTTCGTGCTATCTCTGGCTCAACTTCACTTACGACTTCCAGGTTTTCTCACAGGCTCCTGTGGAAAGTTAACAAGTGTGTTTGACGTTTTCATGTCAAAGAGGATGTCCTCTGGAGTACATAACGTCACATCAACATTTCAATTATGACCATATTTATTCATTCGTTTAATATTAATTAATTCATTAAATATTCACGGACCTTCTATCGTGAGTCAAGTATACGACGGTGACAAATGCTGTTTTCTGCTCTTGATCTCCCAGTCAAGTGAGGGTGACAAATACTGAAACGTTTAAGACAAGTGCTATAAATAAAGTACGTACAAAAGAAGAACATCTTTGCTGCCCACTGCCCGTTAACCACCCAGTGCAAACTTAAATCAGATGGGGGCCGGCAGGAATTGTTCATATTGCTGAAGTCAGTGCTTGCATAGCTGCTCAAGTGCTTTTTTTTCTTTTTTCTTTTTTTTATTGGCCAGGATTTATGCAAATTGTTTTCTCCATATGTTTAAAAGGTGAGAATGATTGCTTTTCTATAAATTTTTAAACTTGTCCAAGCATTGTAAATAGTGTAAAGGGTGAAAAGTGGGAATGTCACATGTCACAGCGTATCAGGGTAATGAGATGTCTAACAAAGACCCACAGACATACCGTCCGAAAAGCTCTTCTTCGTATTCATGTTCTCGATAATTTCACATTTATAATATCACATAAGCAAAGAAAACTATTTCTTTCCGTACAATCGTGGGTCAACTCAAGGTAAGCCATTATTCTATAAAAACGTTGTTCAGAAATAACCTAATTAGGTCTTATAACCACATTTCTAAGGGCTACTGTTCTGCTATTATGTGTAAAATATAGGAACACTTCCCAATAAAGTGAAAATAAGGAAAACTGATATGAGATCTACAGGAGTAAGCTAACAATTTTCCAGACAACAGAGTTATATATTTTGCATTATTGTTCTGGAGACCTATAGGCTTTGATTACTTGGGACTGCTTTTTTTTTTTTTCCACCCTTTCTAGCACAGCTGCAGATGTAATTTTATCGGTATGAGAAATATGAAGCTAGGGAATTTAATAATTGTTTCACTAGGTAAGGGATGAAGTAAATTCCATTGCTTTTCGTTTGATTACAATCTTCCCTGCCGGTTTAATTAAAAACATCCATGTGAGGAAGAAGAAACATGGTAGAGGATCTAATTGTTTTATTGTATTGGATGTAGAGTAAGAACAATGAAATCGAATGGTTTATAGTTGTAAAACTTAAATGTTTCATGTAAATCTAAAATGCAGACACAGGTCAGCTATAGACAAATGTCATCAGACTAGATTCCGAATGCACTGCAGGCAGAAGAGATGACATTTATCAGTCATCCATACATCAGTAACTAAAACAATTTTAGGGTTGTCTAGACAGGCATCTATTATTTCTTAAATTTAAATCTCCAGTAGAAGAACAACAGCGGGTTTAGTATCTATGTGTAGTTTCACAAGAAATAAGAAGAAGGCCTAGGGAGAAATTTCAGAAATGTTTGCAAGGATATGTAGAAAAGAGTTTCACTGCTGTTATGAAATATTAGAAGCAACTATATGACTAGATTAGCATTATCAGTTGCTATGATACAAGCCTGAAAAAATCATACTAAATATTGATAAGCAGAATTCAATTTTCTGATATTTGGCTAATTTGCTAATCATGATGTTTTAAAAGAGGAATCATTATGAACTTTTTAAATAAGTTTTTATTTTTCAGAACATTGTTACTAAATTAGAATATTGTTTTTAATACTATATTTTGAAAATGGTGGAAGTGGGTAGCAGAAAATTAAATGTGCTAACATTATGAAAATGTCATACAAAGCCATTTGCAAATATAAGGCTGGTAAGGATTGTGAGAAATAACAACAACAACAAAAAAGAAACAGGATGGATAGCAGAGCTCTCAAACTTCTAAGAGAAAATAAAATTGGATAGGAAATTTAATTAATATATTGAAAGTTTCAATTTAAATATAATTTAGAAAACTTAATCCATAAAATAGCTACTATATCACAAAATTTCTAAATGAAAAGATTGGGAAAACGTTGTATTTTAGAAGTCCAAGAAATTAAAGGCAGAAAACTAAAGTGGAATAGAGAAACGATAAATGTAAAAGCAAAATACATCTCAGCAAAATGGATGGACTATTTTGGATTTTTTTTTCTGCTGTTCTTTTACTTTTTAGCTTGTGACTATAATTATTAGTGGTATACTTTCCTTATTATTGAATGATTTTTTTTAGCTCATAGATATTTAATCCATAAATTACAAGTTTTTATCCCTGTCTACCATGGAGATGAGGTAGGCTCTACTACTTTTTATTGTTTAGGTCTAACATTTTTTCTTTTCTTCTGTATTCTTCTTAAAAAAGAAATTTATGATTTTTTTTTTATGAAACCATTGTTTGGATCTAACAATAAAAAAAAAAAAACTATACCTGAACTTGGTTTTCTAACAAGGATTTAATTTAATGCACCTTTTTGTGTTGAGAAAGCATGATATTTTAGTGCCAGGTTTTCTTTTGCTTTCCGGGATGCGCATTTCCACCCTCCCCCAGCACGCACCCCAGATATACGTCTTTGCAACGAACATTATTGTGCCAAATATATTGCATGGGGCAGACGACCTCAGCCCACTGCATCCAGATCTTCGAGCCGTGAATCACAGCTTTTACATACTTAGAGCTTTCCCTTGGATGCTTGAGGGAGAAAGCCCAAATACATTTCTTTATTTGCTCTTAAAGTAAAAATGCTCATGCTGATTAAAAAACACTATTTTCTTTAAGAAATTAAATCACCCGGATGTCCAGCTTTTTCCTCATCAGCGTCAAAGTAATTGCAAATATGCAGGTCCTTAATACAATCCAAGGATCTCTTTGTATCTTTCATTATTATTTTTTCAAATCTGGAATTCCCTTTGGCCTCCAACGGTAATCACCAAAATTACTATTTTCTTTAAACAAAAATTTAAGAGTAAATGTCAACTCAAATTTCCACCTAATCAAGTCAATCCCCGATTCCATTTAAAATTTACTTCTTTTCAAAAAAAAAAAATAAAATTTAAACTTTTCTAAGACCTGCTGCAATGCCCAGTTCAGATGTATAAATATAAAGTCGTCTTAGCACTGCTCGGTGAAGACACCGCTGCCATAAAGGAGTAAGGACTTCTCCTAACACCGAGAGAGAGAATAAACAGGTCCTAAATAAAAATAAAAAAATAAAAAAAATTGTAAACAGAAGCACCCTAGAATTCCTTAAAAGCCCTCAAGACATCATAAGCCAATTTGTGGTTCATTTCCAAGATTTTGATGGCAAACCTGCTTTGCTGCTTTTTTTTCAGATGGTGAGACTTAGACTTTACTTCTTACACCTGCTTTGCAAAAAATATCCACTAGGTGGAGGTATAATTATATTTTTCTTAGGGTTGGGACAACTTGAACATCTATGATGCTCTATGAAAGGAATATTCATCTTCACAGTTTGAGCATGCACTTTTTAAATTGGTGTTTTAGAAATACTCTGGCTTCAATCTACATTTTGCCTGAGTATTGTTTTCTTATCAGTCTACATGTCTGTTTTGTTTCTGTGTTTTATTGTAGACTCTGAAATAGAGACTATTGGTTGATATCATTTTCACAATTTCCTTCTATATATGCGAATGTGCAATTGAGTGAGTATTCTCAATCCTGAGTATAGGTAAACGTAATCCCCAGCATTAGATAGAGATGCTTTGAGAACAAGTACAGGTTGTTGGCAGGGATTTAATTGGAGGGGTTAGAGAAGAGGAAGTAAAGAGATTTTCCTTTTTCTCTAAGCCATTCAGCTCTATAGCTGCTGGGAAGCAGAGGTGTAGAAGCAAATGAAGTGGTTCCCAGATCCTGCAAGATCCACTTGTCATAAAAATCTATCTCTTCTCTCTTTTTTCTCCCCTCTACTTTCTTCTCTTCTCCTTTTCTCTCTCTTTCTTTATCTAGATCCATCTAGATGGATGGATATAAATATGTGTACATAGACATTTATATGGAACTTTTACATAATGCAATTTATGTGCCATATCCATACAATCAACACACACAGTTAAGGACTTGGTTTTAAGAAGCAAGAAATAAAAGAAATTCACTTTTAAGAGGATTTCATTTGTTCCTGTCTCATGTGGATGCTTGCTTTATGGAAAACTACTTACCAATTACATAGTACTCGAAATCTATCATTCTATTTCCTCTTCTTTCTTGCTTTGCAAGAAAGTGCCTTCCTGGAAACCAGGGACTTTAATCTTTGGCAGAAGGCGGAAGGATGCTCTTCCCTACTTACAAACAAATTAGGTTTAAAACAAAGGACCTATAGTGACTGTCTTACACATAGGGGCGGTAAAATTTCAAGCGCTCGTTTAATGTGAAGTTCTGAGTTACCAAGCACGGTGACTGAGGCGTGGAGGACAGCATTTCTCACTCTCTTCCCAAGAAACACAATCCTAATGTTCAAGGGTCTCTGACGACACCATGTCCCGTCTATTGGGACATACGCACACAAAGGTACATTTGTAAATGACAGCACCTATACCAAAGACGTGTTTAACACACACACACACACACACACACACACACACACACACGCATGTAAGGGGAATTCTGGAATGCTTTGTGTGGGAAATTGTTTAAGCCCATGAACTACACTTGATCATCACATATAAATGCCCCGATGTCTTTCAGGTTTGAGGAAATGTTCTCCTTTCATTCTCTGTGGTTGCCTGTACCTCTGGTTCTTTAATTCTATATTGCTATGCTCACAGTAACTTCAGCCAGCCACAGTCTAAGTAGCCTGTTATTTTTAAAATAAAATAAAATAAAATAAATAAAATAAAATAAAATAAAATAAAATAAATAAAATACAATAAAAACATTTTGTATATAGAAAGTAAATAAATCATGCTCAGTGAGACAAAACCTTTTCCAATTCAGGTCTTTGACCAGTGTATGTTGTTAAAATCAGTGATACAATCACCTTTAGATTCTAAAAGCTTTTTGAGCCTACAGCATTTAAGGCAAGTTAGTTTCTCAAAATTCCAGTTGCTTCCAGTGGGGTAGCAATTATTGAAATGATAATGTTTGATAGTTTTAGACTTTTCATTTAGTTCCTAATTGCAATAGAGACAAATGTTACTGATTTTGAAAATGCTGCATTCTTTAACCTAACAAAATAAATCATCAAAAAGACAAAGAGAGTCAATCTTCACACTTGTGTAAAGATGAAAAACAATAACAGCATATATTACTGTTTCAAAGGGCAGCACGTGGGTTCAAAATAAGCATGTCTCCACCATTTCCCGCCTCTATTTTTTGACAATCTTTTTAAGACATGCAAATTATCAGAAGGAAAAAAAAAAAAGAGCAAAGAGAATAACGGGATAGTGCATTTTTGCTTACACTTTAGATGCTCAGATATATCTTTAATATACTAATGCTAATGACTGATACTGAGGTCACTCCTGCTGTTATTGATACTGGCTCCTCACCTACAAAAATCATCATGAACTTTTTCAATAAGTAATTTTTTCCAACTCTTTCTTCTGCTACATGCTGACCTCCCATTCCACACAGACTCTGTCTCTCCATTCTTTCATGTTATAATTAAAAATGTGGAGTAATGAAAAAGCTTCAATACTAAACTTTACTTCTGTGATTCCTTAGGATACCTGAGCCAGGAGCAAATCTTGATATTAAGTTACATTTTTTATTATGAAACACCTTTTATGAGCTGATTATGAACTGGACTCTGTCAACAGCAATGGTGACTACATCATTTACGAATCTGACTTTGATCGAATTATTTGAACTATTTCTCAATCTCACCTGTGAAATTAAAATGATATATACCCGATTTTAATATTAATTGAGTTAATGCATGCAAAGTCCTCAGAAAGATGTCTGAGACTTAAATGTAAAATGTTACCTATAATTATTGTTGGAATCTATGTCTAGTTACATTTAAACATGTCTTGATATTGGTTTATATTCTACTATTCCTACATGGTATTTAGTACTCTCTCTCTCTCTCTCTCTCTCTCTCTCTCTCTCTCTCTCTATATATATATATATATATATATATAGTGGCATTTTCTTTTTTTAAAAAACTAAGATTTTTTTTCCCTTGGGGTATCGAAAGATTGTATCTAAAAGACATAATATGAATTTCACAAGTTTTGAACCTTATACAAAAATTAGAGCTTAGTAATGGGGGCCAGTGTGTGCTACAATGTCCTTAGTCACCGCATGTGTGACTTGATAGACTGTGTGGTAAGGATGAGAACTGTCTGTACTCATGACTAAGAAAGAAATAAGAATACTGCTATAACTACTATTTGTATGGAGTGACTTGAAATTTACAGTTCTTTTTCCTTACTTTGTTTTATTTGAACCCCATGAAAACTGTGTAAAGTAGGCATCATTAGTTCCAAATAAAATAATAATAATAATAATAATAATAATAATAATAAACAACAACAACAAGCCTACAGAGGTTAGAGACTTAAATAACTTGCCAAGACTCACTTAGCATGAAGCAGCGGAACTGTATCTGGGAGGCAGGTATCTATCTCTGGAGCCCCCATTCCTAAATAGATCATTAGGACTTAAATGGACCTTCAAAATTCCTAGTCTAAATCATTATTTATTCAATGAGAAGGTGAAGGACAGAGAGAAAAAAGACCTGGACCATGTGACAGAGAGGCAGTGTCAGGACAAGATCTCTTCATGGTCATTTCTAATTTATTGCTGTTTTTTTTCTATACCAATATCTTTTAAATATATATTTTTTAAACTACCAAATTTGAGGATGTCTAACATTAAAAACAAAAAAAAATCTTTCAATACTTATGATAATACTACACAATTGACCCAATCTTCTGCTTTGGAGACAAGAAAATCGTTTCCACCGTCTGGCCTCTTAAGAAGGACAGAGCTTTCTCACCTAAGACCCCAAATGCTGTTACGTGCGCGGTGAGGGCGGCAAACATGGTTAGCAGTGCCATTCGGTGGCAATTCTCTCTTTTGTGTGTCTTTCACAGAACTGTAGTTTGCTTTACAAGGAGCCCAGTTCCCCGCATCCTCTCCCCCAGCCCGATAGAATGGAAAAGAGAGCAGTAGAGGGGGTGCAGAAAAGGCAATGCTTCCTCAGGCTGACGCTTCTCCAGGCCCGGGCATTGTTCTCCGTTAGTACATGGGGATTAACACCTGTACCCGTGACGAGAGCAGAATCGCATCTTCCCCAAAGCATCTTCATTTGGATGTCAAATGAGGACATGGATAACACTGAACGTAAAGGGATTACAATTTATCTCAGTTTTTTTTTTTTTTTGATGTGTGAAGTACCCTCAGACTTTATTCATTTAACAAGGGCTTTGAAGATAAAAACATTATCAGGTAGATACAAGAAGTCCAGGAGGATGAGAATCGCTTTCTCAGACTGAATTAAATGTGGTTTCCTGCAAAACGTAGATTTCTTTTATTCATTCATTCGTTTCCATTCATTTATTTGATAATAATGCAACAAATATTTATTGCGTCTACTAAATATACAGCTCTGTGATAAGAGCTACTGTTACAAACAAAAAAAGCTACAGTGTGTCCTCTAAGAAACCAGGCGGGAACTAAAGTTATTAAACACAGGTGAACCTTGAACAGGCAGGTGTTAGGGGCGCTGACCCCTGAGCAGTTGAAAATCCACATAGAACTTTCGAGTCCTCAAAAACCCACCTACAGGCGGCTCCTCCAATCCGTGGATTCAGCGCCCTGCGCGGATGCCCAACAGCATTTTCCACGCGGCTGGGAAACTGCCTTTGGGAATGCGAAAATACTGTTTCCCATCCGAGGTGATTGAATCTGCTGATGCGAAACCCACGAGCGCGGGAGCGGGAGGGAAGGGCCCGCCCAGGTGTTGCGGATCCCGCAGTGAGTGGATCTGCGCGGTTCCAGCCGGGGTCGGTCAGGGCTCAGCGGGCCGCACCCCAGCCCGGATGAGAGCGCATCGTGAACCCCCGAGAGTGGAGGCGGTGGCAAGGAGGATGCTTCCAGGCCTAGCAAGGCTCACGGAACGGCTCGAAGGAGGAGGGTGTTGGCTGGATGGAGAGAAGGTAGCCTGAGCCTGCAAGAGCGCTTGGGCGGGCCCGGCGGGCCGCGCGGGCAGGCGGGTGGGCGGGGCGAGGGCAGGGGTCGCCGCTTTGGTGCACAGCGCGATGCAGTCAAACACTGAGACGAGATGGGAAAGCGTGTTTTTTAATTGTGTTTTTAAACGAGCAAGGCTATGTGTAGGAGCGTATCTTGCACACGCACTTGACCGTGCGAACGATGACGTGCAGCAGACAGCCATTGCTGGACCACTGAAGGGTCGAATGCCCGAGACGCCCAAGGCCTCACCCCCAGGTGAAAAAAAATCACGGTGCAGCTGTCAAAACAAACGGCACCAAATAAACCGAGGCCTTCGCCTACGTGCCGGTAGCTGCGGCCTCCGAGATAAAGTACCATCAGGTGAGGAGAGCCACCGCGTGGAGCAATGAGACTTGTGTGCGCCGCTTGTTGAGAGAGCAAGCAGGACACCGAACCTGTGCGGTTGAGGATGGAGCCACCTGCGGCAGAGCACACCGTGGTGCGAGCGGGGGCCTCCGGCTGTAGGAGCTGGGCCGCGAGGGGCA
This sequence comes from Eonycteris spelaea, assembly GCA_003508835.1. Taxonomy (NCBI): domain Eukaryota; kingdom Metazoa; phylum Chordata; class Mammalia; order Chiroptera; family Pteropodidae; genus Eonycteris; species Eonycteris spelaea. The sequence continues at coordinate 361,738 of PUFA01000106.1, forward strand.
TCTTGGGAGGAAGAGCTGTTTTTCACTATCGTTGAACACATTTCAACTTTTATAGCTAGTCAAGAATTTATAACATATATTGTTTAAATTTTGTCTCATTGAGGAAAGTTAAGTTTTTCAGAACACTTAAAAAAGAAAATACAGACTGGTTGGAAGCTACAGTGTTGAATTTTTTTTTTTCTCCCCCACAGTAAATGTCCTTGGGTGTGCTCCGAGGCAGAAGTGAAGAGACAGACGGATGGAGAGGACATGAACCAGAAGGTAAGTGAAAATGATAGGATTTAGGGCAGAAGTGGAAAGCCTGGTAGCTTAGAAGTCCAAATGTCCTTTCTATGAGGTGTCTGAACAGAGCCGCAGAATCGCACATTTTGGGCAAAAGCTGAGGGGTCATTTCTTTGCTTGCTTTTGTATCAATAATAGCCGTGACTGGGAAAATGCATGTGTTGGGTGCTTTCCATGATACAAAGGTGAAGGCACAGTTCCTCTAAGGTAACGGTTGAGTGGTTGAGATGCCTAACTGAAATGACGGCTTCCAAAGTCATTGTTCTTTTACCGAACCACAAGCAGGAGATGGGAATGGAGACTTAGGAATAGGCACGTGTGCTGTTTTAAGGGTCATATGTGCTTCTCATCGATTAGCTCATTGATGAATTGGTGTAGTGCTGTAACCTATCCGGTTGATTGTTTATTGTGAGAATAAAGCTAGGTTGTATTTAGACAATACCTTGAAAAAAAGTGTAATATTAGTCAAAGACAAAGAAAAAAGAATAGAGATGAAGAATATTGTTGGTTATAATTATATTTTGGTCTCTCCTTTGACATAAATCTCACTAATTAGAAGTTTGAAATTAGGCTGTGGCCTATTCAGTCAATATAAGATGGTAGTTTCATATTTAGTAAAGTGTGGACTGTAATCCACCTTCGAAGATGAGGAATTTAATTTCGTTGTACATTGGGATCCATTTTGTTTTAATTTATGTTAATCTTAGCATAATGTTTGACACGTATTTGGTGAATGGCCGATGATCAGAGGCATTCTGGAGGACTGGTATTGCCTTTACCCTTTCCTGTCCCAATATTGGGGACCAATTAAATGTACCTGAAGAGGTATATAAAAACTGTTAAATAATGAAATCCCAGTACAATGGCATGAAGGGCACTTTTAGTCATGGTTTTTGAAGGTTGGGAGACAGGGAATAAAATCTTGGATTAAAGAGCATAAAAGGTAACATGTTGAAAGTGGGACTTTTGCAGAAAATGCATTGAAATAAAAGCAGTTGAAGATACCACTATCTACTGCTTTCTATCATCTATCTATCATCTGTCTATCATCTAATCTCTATGTGCATATATGTTTGAGTTATTAAATAAGACTAACTAGAGTAATGTAACTTTCCCAAATAGGGTCATTATTAAACTTGAACAACTGATTAAGTAGAGAGTCACAACTAATTGAAATTAGTGTCTTGGCTCTGAGAAAATAAATTTAACAGTCAATTGGGAGTAGCATGTATTTTCGAGAAATGTATAAGAAAGTTGAGATAAATAAAACAGGACTTGAATTATGACAAACATTCTCCCAGCCATTTTTGATTAAATGCTTCACCATTACTCTAGGGAAATATTTCAGAAATTGTATTCAGTCAAACACCACCTTCATAATTCTTGTCATGTAGATTGGCCATGTCAGAAGTATTTCTGACTTCTTTATAATGTTTTTTGTTTATCTAAACTCTAATTTGAAATAGAATTTTTGAAGAGTATCTTTTTATACAATTATTTCTGTGAAACACTGAATTTGGTATGATAGTTATGTTGCTTCTAATACAGATAAAATAAATTTGTAACTAGTAATCAACATTCACCTGTTTATCTCCTAAAATTATACTGAACACTGTAATTTAACCACAGTTATTAACTCTGGCAGAGTGCAAAGCGTTAAGTCATTACAAAGAAAACATCCCATCCCTGGTTGTTACTAATCTATTTTGATAAACAATAAACATTATATATGTAAAATAAACAGTAGTAGCACCAGATTAGTAATAATCTTGAAAATACTTGCTACTCCCAATTGACTGTTCAATTTATTTTGTCAGAGCCAAGATACCAATTTCAGTATGTACAGAAGTAGCACCAGACTTCCTAGAGCAGAAGGGGCCTGCAGTGACCTTAGTGGAGACAGTGAAACTTGGAGGGGCTAGGCAACAAGTAATTTGGCTGACCTAGAAGCAGGGTCCCAGCGGCACGCATATTATTCTGGGGATTTCGGGTAATTTGAGAAGGACTTTGGACTCTCGGTGTGGCATTCAGGGATATGAGAGCCTTTCAGAATCAAGGGTTGATCTTATTACAGTTAGTGCTTCTGTCACAAAAGCCTGGACTCAGTTCTCAGCTAGTTCGCTTTTGCTTTTGTTAGTTTTATAGTGTGTATTTGTGTGTGCGTCACAACCCCCATGAACTTCCTCCTACCCACCCCGAGAGTCGGTTGTCTTCAGCTGGGTTCTCCCAGACATGGACTTCTAGACAAAGCATCAAGTGCGAATGGTTTATTTAGAACATGCAGGAAACACCAGAAGGAAAGTAAGGAAGTGAGTTTAAGCCCTCAAGGAAACTTCGAGAAAGGTAGTCATCTCAGAATTACCCCACCCAAAGAGCTGGAGTTTATGCCCAATTCTCAAGAGTCATTTCTTGAACAAGGTGGGGAGGCATTGATATCAGTTTCCTCTGTATGTCCAGCCTGTTTCATGTAGGCCAAGTGGCCAGATGAGAAGCCCTCTCAGCACTCTTAGCGCTACAGGTGGGCACCTGGAAGTTGGCGAGGGTACAGCGAACGCAGGTCCACGGGCTGTGAGCAAGGGAGCTGACAGCACCTGCCAGTCACTAAACTGGCAAGGTTTTCTCTCTCAGTCTTCTGTAGGGCTGAGAAGAAAAGGGATCAGAAGACCAGCAGACTTCTTTCCTAAGGCCACCTGCTCTAACGCAGGGCTGCCGAGTTGTCATGACATTGCTGTAGTATATTGATGTTCAGTAAGCACACGTGTGCATACTAATAATAGTCTACTTAGATGGTTTTTAGACTTTCCTTAATAATGATTGTGAAATGCCTACCATACATTAATGCTGTTCTGAATTTTTATAGAAGGCGACTTATTTAATCTTTGCCTCACTTTAGCGATGTCATGTTACTCTACTCAGTTTCAGGTGAGAAGACTAATGCTCAGAATGGAAATTACTTTAGAGTACCGAGTAGCAAAACCTGGGTTTGAAGATGGGCGGCCAGGCCATTGGTTTTTTTTTTCACTTTTAAAGGGCCACTACCTTTTAAAAGATTGAGATGTGTGTGCCCATGTCGGTTTAAGGACAGAAAAAACACTTTGGTAAGCCAGGGATATGATAAGATAAAGCATGCTATAAATTGAGAAATGATAAAGCAACCATTTAGTCTATTTAGGTTACTTATCAACATAACATAGACTGGGGACTTAAAAAAGGGATATTTACTTTCTCACAGTTCTGGGGACTGGAAGTTCAAGTTCAGGATGCCAATACGCTGGGTTCTGGTGAGATCATTCTTTTTGGCTTTCGAATGGCCACCTTCTCCCCGTGGCCTCGCACAGCCCTCCCTGGTGCATGTGCACACACAGAGAGAGGTCTGGGGTCTCTCTGCTTTTTATGAGTATTGATCTCATCGTGGGGGCTCCACGCTCAAGATCTCATTTAAATCTAATCACGTCCCGAAGGCCTCACTTCCACATACGGTCACCAAACATCAGTCCCTGAGCGATATGAAGAGCAATTTCCAAAAACATACTTTGCAGAAGGTTCATAGGTATATGGAAGAGGCGAGACTATGGCAGCGTGAGGTGAAGCAGTGTTTTTTTGGTTGACGTATATTTAGAAAGTTTTAATTTTAATGTTTTCCTGTGAGACATTTCAGTTTTTTTTTTTAAAAAATATGTTAAATTATACTGAATATCCAAGAAGATAAAGTACATATTTTCCCCAAGATGATGTGCTGTGAACAACTCCTTTTCATGGGACGGATTCTGAGTAGAGAGACTGGATTCTGAGATATTTAATACTCGACGTCTTCTCCACAGATAAATACTGTTCAAGTTAATTTGATAATAAATTTACCATTTTAAAGTTCCTAAATTAAGTAGAGCTAGGTTAAGCATTAGACGTATTTATGTTTTCTTTTTAGAAATTATGTCAGGTGAGCCCATTACAAAAGATAATTATAAATGTCAGACGGGATCACGTGAGGACCTATTTAGTGATTAAGGCCACAAACTGTCCGCTATCATTTTCATACTTGCAATTATTCATAATTCCAGGCTTGTCTCAGCTAGATCAACTAAATTTACCTTGAAAAATGGAGAAGGGAGACAAGTTCACTCAGTCACAGTCCAGAAGGAATTCCCTGATTTCAAGGACTCACATGACACTTTTCTTTTAGTTCTGCGCTTTATTTATCTTTTGATAAATCACCTTCCACTATCCTTTATTTTTAATTCAAATTAAAAAAGACCTACAGTGAATCTTTTCCAGTTTCTTCAAAATTCTCTCCAATGACAGAGGAGTCTTCCAAATCACAAGAAAAGATTTTTAAGGACTTTATTCTCCTTCCCAGTCTCAAGTGACACGATGAAGTTTCACATGTAATTTTCAGTCTGCATCTCATAAAACACTGGCAAAATTTATTCAATTCAAATTAAATAGATGTAGCACAGCGTAATCTTTCTCTATTAAATATGTCACTTTTTTGCAATTGTTTCTTAATATCCCTCACAGCTTCCATCTAAGATTAGCACTTTCTTTGCTGCCAGAGTTTCACTAACCTACTGAATTATTCACTGGAGCATAACCTTCAGATATCAGGTTAGAAAGACCTTGATTATGGCAGGAAGTGAACTGTATAAACCATTTTTCTTTAAAAGAAAATTTCTCAGGATAGCAAGGTCTGAAATGAGCTAAGTATTAAATGTGTGTAAAAATTAAGTTCATAATTGATAGGAATTTAGCCAGCTGTGACGTTCCCGTGTTTTGTTTATTATAATGTATCATACTACCACCCTAAGTACTGCAGAGCAGGATGGAAACGAGAGCATTTCCGTAGTGCTATTTGACCCGGGAAGACAGCGGCCCGGTTTCAGATTTAATGAACAAAATTGTTGTTACGTTTAAATCACGAATAGTCAGATTAATTTAAAATTTTAAAAAAATTTCCTCTCTACGTTCTATTCACTTTTCTTTCTTTCACCATGGCTTTGTTTCAGTGCCCTATAGAGTTCATGGTGACGTCAGCAATTCACCACGGGCCTCCCCACAGCAAATTCTATTAGTAGTGTCCCTGGCTTTATCTCAATTCAGTGCTGAAAGGTCATTAGAATACCAGCGAGGAGACAGCACTCCTGGAACACCTTTGCTGGTGTTGAAATCAGAAAGCTCACCACTCCCAAATCAGCCGCTTCACGGCCAAGGAGCTGGGTGCCCGACAGCTAAGGGGCAACCCTGAGACACAGCGGTGTGTGTCTTCTGGACGAGAAGACACACAGTTGCCGGTCTACATGCATCTACGTTTACTCCAGCAGCCATTAGGAGAGACTTTTTTCCCCCTTCAGTATATTTGACCTCAGAAAGCCTTCCAGTGACTTTCCGGATACTCAGGTGGAGCGTGTACACTTTAAATATCAGTTCACTTATTAATGTTAGGCTGCTGCCACTTTTACCAGTGCTGCAAAAGTCAACACAACTTAAAAATGTCAATGGTGAGACGCGATGCATTATTAAAGCGTGTGCTTTGATCAGATTTTCTACATAGATTTGCTGTTTGGACGGAGGCAATAAACGAACATTTTTCACCATGAATCAGGGTAAGTGGTATAGACAATTCAACAATTTTCTTCTAAGGCTGCCCACCCTGCTGCCCCTGACAAAAGTACCAATCGTGTCTCTTCTAAAATTATAATCTGGTTGAATGATTATTTGAAAGGCTTTTTATAAGCACTTAGGAAAGTGCCAAATAAGCATGAGAAAGACCCAAGAACTATATTGGTACAAAGAAAATTGTAAAACCACTTTTTTTTTTTTCTTAAACAAGGGGGACAATCTTATCAGAACAAACATCACAACAATTTGCCACTTTATTCAGATGAAAAATTATTCAATTATTATACATTTATATCAATAAAATGTTTTTACCACCGAGGAAACTATCAGAATTTGAGGGTTTTAGAGAGCTGTACATGATTTATTAGGGGACAATGCATATTTTTTTCTTTTTTCTCTCTGTGAAGTTTTATCCTACATGTACTTCAGTTTTTGAAAAATACAGTCAAAATAGTGGAAACAATGTCCCCCTTTTTTGCATGTATGTTATACCTTGCCTACTTGATACAAATTCATTTTCTTGCATCTGGCAGTTCTATCGTTTCCGGGTGCAATATGAATTTAGAAAATAATAGCATCAACATACAAATGTGAAAAACATCACGTGAGTTAGTAAAGCCGAGTCTGATCGGTGGCGATGAAGAAGAAGGTGATAGGTCATTTCCTGAGAAAATTCCCAACATATTCTCTTCCATTCCGTTTAAAATATGTGGGGCAGAGTGAAATGACAGAGGATTTTCCCCGTGATAATTCTCAGTGGAGAGAGGCTGCGTAAAATTGCTCTCTCCTGTACAGTGATGCAGCCCCTAAATAAGTACAGATGCGAGTAAACACCGAGCCGCCCTCCAGGGATTCTGCTCAGAAGTTCTCTCCATCTCGGCAGGGGGCGTGCTTCTGTGCTGGGATGGCAAAGAGGTGTCCTTCGTCCTCTCCCTCTGCGCGTGTGACAGGTGTTGTCATTGGCCCCTTTTCTTGCCGATCTCCAGTGCGACGCCCGAACCTTTCTCCCCAAAGAGCAGATTCGTATTTGAGTCGAAACTACTGTTCCGTCTCTGCTTAAGTGGGCAGTTCTCGTCCCACAGTATTCCTACCATGTCTGAGGCTGTCTGTCCCGCATGTACGTGGATGGGGGACAAAGAGTGAGTGTGTTAGGTGTGCCAGGAACATGCCTTAGTATATTGCCTCGAAGACGAAGAGTTCGATCACACTAACTCGTTCGAATGTCAGGAGTATTCCAGTGTGAATTAGAATTCAGAGGGAGAGTCTGGGATTAGTTCTCTCATAGGTCTTCCACAGATTAAAATAGCGCGATACTCCTGATGGTCGTTATAATGAGCTCCAGGATCATTCTGTACAAAACAGTCATCAAATCATTGTAGTTTTTTTTTTTTCTATAATGCCTACTTCCACCTGAGGGTCACAGAACATGTCTCTGTCTTGTTCAGTGCTTTACATCTATATCATAAGGGGATCCCTGGTATAGCATAAATGCTCAAAAAATTAATAAGTTAATTGGATGAGTCTGTAAAGGTGCTTGAGGTATGAAAGCTCAGGCAAAACTAAACAAAAATATAAATATAAATGCAAGATGAGATGCCTGGGTGTACCATATTCATCAGGCCATTATTGGCTTTTCGGAAGTTCTGCTGGTAACAGATTAAAACTCTGGTGTGCTCAAAATCACCCGTTTCTTAACCAGTTTAATTCATGCTGGAAAAGCAGAGGGGGTGAAGACTGCCGGGGGAATAAATGTAGAACTGGAAAATGCAATAGGAACACGGGAGCTCTCCAAATAGTGATGTAAACGGGGCACGGGTCAGCACAGGAGAGGTCTGGGGCAGTGCATGAAGATCAGTTTTCTATGGTCCCAAGGATGCCGAACCGCTGGAGCCAAGGCTTCATGTAGCTGGAGGTTCATTTCTTTCTTTAAAATACCTCATTTTCTCCATTCTCTCTTGATTTTATTCCTCCTCAACTTACGATCAAATATCTATTACACAGCAATCCAAGTAAGCAAGCCTTACTTCATGGCACTAAGACAGCTCGTGACCAACCAAACCAGTTTTTGTTCATTCTGTTGTTCTGCTTTTACTAAGAATAAGGGAGTCAATAGTTATACCCAGGGAATGACGAAAACGAATGGAGTGAATCACTTTTCTCCTCCCCAAACAACCCCTTCTCGTTAAGATCGTTCGTGAGATTGCTAAGTAAGACTGCGATCTGGCACGTTATTTAGCATCTTCCCCTCGTTTGTCTGGATGCGGTGTTGACAGTGCTGTAGAAGGGCCTGTTGCTGGCATTCTGGGATTCCTCAGTGGTTTGTCAGGAGCCGAACCCCATCGTTTCATTGAGCCGTCTTTGCCTCTGTCCCAGGTGTCTCTTTTGTGACCCGGAAAAACTATACTTGTGCTACCGGCGAGCAGTGGTTGTGGTTTGTTTGTGAAAACGGGCCGCAGAGATGGCAAACGGAACTTTCTGCTGGTCGTTTCAAAGAACTGACTTCAAAACCCAGGCACACACACACTTCCAGCGATGTCCCCAAGCTGTGTAACCAAGTAGGTCAGATCACTCTTGGCACAGTTACCCATTTCTGTGGTCCCCTTCTTGCTTCCTTGACCAGCTAAGTGAATATTTCACTAGCGGGCTATTCATGGATACCCATCAACATTCGTGGCAGGGTGATATTTCTGCCAAATGTATGATTGTATTACCAGTGTATGTTAAAGGAAGTAGTTTGCCCTTATTTTTCCTATGACGAGGATTCTCTGAGAACGCTATGGTAAGTTAGGCAAGGTGACTGCTTCCCAATTAAGTCAGGGCTGCAGATAGAGTAAGCAACCGCCTAAACAGTGTGAGTTATCGATTTTTCACAAGTGCCCCCTTACTGATTTTATTTCTCTTCGGTGGCTTACCACCACACCGGAAATCTTCACTAGAATCACTGCTTATAGATCCCTTCAAGACAAAGCTTTTAGCAAGTTAGAGTAGTCTGCTTTAAGGGGGAGTTAATGATTGAGAAATTAAGACCAAACGCTGGAAGAGTCCGGACTGTGTCCACAGACCACCTCCCTAACTCTTCCCTAACGTGGTCTTAACCAGTCCGGTGCCATGAGATGAAATTTGCATAAAAATATTTCCCCATTTGCTCTCCCTCTAACTTTTCCCCTGAGCTCCAGCATTTTACGTCTAATTTCCTATTAAGTGACTCATACTGGATGTGTAACGGGCATCTTGGCGAAAGGCAGCGGCGAAGGTCTGGCTCCGCGGGGCCATCGCCGGCTGCTTTCGGTCCTCACCTTGCGCGTCCCATTTGTTATTGAGCCCGGCCAGTTCTGCATCCAAACTACGCCCGTCCTGCGCGGCATGCCCAGAATGAACCTGTGAGGTGTAAACACGGGCAAGATATGTCCTGCTTAAATTCCCCGGTGTGTGCGCGTGGAATTTAGGGCACAGTCGCGGGTCCCCACCATGGACTCAGGCGGAGCGTCAGGCGCCGGCCACGTCCACTGCGCTCCTGTCACCGGCCTTCCTTTCTTCAGGTCATTTATACCCAGGGGCCTCTCTCTGCAAGACAGAGAGTGCCTCCTCCTCGCCCACTCGGCTGGCTGCCTCCGCGGACACCCCTCTCCATAACTCTGGGCTTGTCTTTAACATCCGTCGGTCTCCGAGCTCCCCATTTATTTGTTTATTTAATTTTTGTCTGGCTCCTTTTTTCCCGAAAACAGGGACCTTATCTATCTTACACTGCTTCCAAGGCATATCTGAAACAATGTCTGAAACCCTGCAGAAACTCTATACAGATCGTTTGAAGGATTACCGAACGGACAGCAGTATGATTCTAGTCTCCCCCTGTATGGCTTCTGTGGTCTTGCCACTTAATTGGTGTATTAGTAATGAATACTAACACGTGCTAGTTTATAGTGTAGTTTAATATATCAGCTAGATTATGCTACAGGGTAATAATGAATAATTATGCAACAATAGATAATTATTCAAAACGACATAATTGATAACTGTATGATAATTATGTAATAAGCATGTCGTAATTCTTTAATAATTATTCGTGGGAAGCCTGATGCCAGTCAGTGGAGCGGCTCTTGCATCACGTGACTCGGTTCCAGGTGCCCTACATCTTACGATGTTACATTCTTCCCAGCGAGAAGGGCGCCAGCTCTTAATGTCGGGCCTAGAAGTGAAAGAAATCACCTCTGATAAATTAGTATTGGTTGGAATTAGTCACATGGCCTGATATAATTTCAAGGGGGCCTGCATTCTTTAGGGGTGCACATGACATCTTTGGTATTCAGAATGTTAATGGCAAGTGAGGCAAGTTTTCAGAATAACATGGGGGGTGTAGTAGAAAAGGGGTGATGCAAGTTAAAAAAAAAAACAGAGAAAGAGAAAGAAAAATGCTACTGAAATTGACATCGCTCTGCACACAGCTAATGCAAAACTCCACGTCCGTGAATGCGTTTCCCCATCTGGTTTGCAGCTGTAGCCAGCATTATTCCTGTGCCTGGTATTACTAGAAAGTTTGCCTCTTAAACTCATGTCCTTCTTGATCCTTTTGCTCTAAAGTCTCTTCCCACCCTGAGATGGCTCCACCCCGGGCTTGCCTTTGTGTCCCACTTGGCAGTTAATCATCTTAGATTAATACCAGGGACACTTTTGCCTAATGGAGCTTCAGCCAGGAGGAGAGAGACAGAGAACCGAGAAGAAAGCTTCTGCTAAGTGAATGTGTCTACTCATTTTCTCTTGTGTTTTACATGCTCGCTGGTATAAAAGACGTCCCGGAAGTCGATGGATTAAATATAAATGTGAAGTAAGGAAATATGTGATAAAAGAGAGGCAGATAAAAACCTACTTGAGCCCAATGGGCGGACCATGTGGTGAGCTGATATAATACTTTAATTCTGGCATCCCTGTGGCTAGCTCAGGTTGACAACATTTCAAAGATGACAATTATTTGGAATAAATCCAAGATTATACTTTAAATAAAAATGTTCATAAATCATAGCTCTTCCACTATGAATCGGACAAGCACATAAGCAATTACTTATAGGAGCAGTATTATCTTGCAATTCAAGCTGTTTCTTAAGTTGATTTGACTAAAAGCTTATTTTTTTTCCCCAAAGTGAAAAATGAAAACATTCAGCTTGTCTTGCTTTGTTCTGTATATGAACGAAGTTCAATTAGATGAATCATTTGTTCTCTCAAAAAATTATGTGAATGAAAAATGGGGATTCAGGGGAAAAAGGGGAGTAAGCCAGTATGTCTCGGGTAAAGAGCTGGGCCAGTTGCTACGACATGCAGCCTCATGGGGGCGGGGGGAGGGAGGGCAGAGAATCAGGACCCGTCCACCCATGAGAGTGTCCTGTGCCACAGGGACACTGGTCTGGACTTACAAAGAAATTCTCTCTGTCCATTGGTTTCCAAAACAAGAGAGTCTGCACAAACTCCTTTTTTGCCCATTCTGTGCTGCTCGAGGGTAAGCACCTCTGACTTCTAGTCCTGGGTCTGCGCCTACCAGTTTCGGGTCCTTGGGGGAGTTTTTAAATGTATGTCAGTTTCATCATTTGGACAATGAAGATTTAACCTCACAGCATGGGTTTAAATCAAATAATGCATGTAGAGCTCTTAGCACACTACTGGGCACAAATTACATGCTGCCATTAAGTTTTGGTGCTGGTAAGGGTGCTATAGAGAATGATATATATCCAGATAGATGATAGGTAGATAGATGATAGATAGATAACATGTCCATATCTCTGATATGTAGGCAATTTGTGAATGCTCATTTAGCTTATGAAAGGTTATAATCTCATCACTGTTTTGTGATCTCAGACTTATATAATACCAGGTAACATGTAAAATCCTTACTTCCTAGTGTAGACAATGTTTCTTTGCTGCATGTACATCTATCTCAGTGATATGTCAGTTGCTTTTCAAACTCTAGGATAAAAATGGTCCAGGATGGAGTGGTACACACTCATTTGGTACAGAAAATAGCTCTCACCCACATGCCAATGAAATAAGGTTTTCTTGATGCAAAGAGAAGTTATAAATTATATATGAGTACATGTTACATTACCAAGTAGTGAATAAAATTCAGAGAGATGCAGAGAAGAAATTACTAAAGACAAATCCATATTAGTTCCAAATTAGATTTCTTTAACACATTGAAAAACACGCTAATGTAATAGGAATGGATTAATCCTACAGACTACTTGGGATAAAATTACCTTTAAAATGGAAAATAAAGATGGTGATACTTAATATAATGCCAGTAAAAAATCCTAAGGAAAATTTTCTTGGGATTTGAACTTGAAAAATTATTTTAATATTATCTGAAAGAATTTATTTTATAGCAGTGACTGTCAGTCTTTTATTGTAACCTACACTATAAAGCTTGTTTAAAGTTTGATTCAATCCATGTACCCCTACTCACACATACATGCATATACACAAACACAAGCAATGACAGTTTTGTAAAATCATAATTACCCCAAATCCACACAATCAAATCTAGTATTTTCTATATTATTTATTACCAGTCAAGTATGGATGATTTCTGATTAATTCCCAAGACTTTAAGTGGATTCTGAGCTACTTGCATTTAAAATACACTATTTTACACAATATTCAATTAAATTGTTAAAAATAAGAGTTATAAGGTAATTCTTACCCCATCATATATTCACATGTATAAGAAAGCTACAGGCATATGAGTGAAACAATGGAAAGTCCTGAATTATACTTATGTTTACATAAGCAATTTCACATAAAATAAGCATGCAGTTCTAGTCAGTGATAAGATCATATATTGCATGAAGAAATTGTTAGCATAGGACCCAATAGCAATGAGCATCCCCAAAATACAGACTGTGGTTTTGCAATAATGGATGGTACCAAGTCGGAGGAAGGGGGCTGTAAAAGATGACTCTGAAGCGTCTGCATGCACGAGAGAGCGTGACAGCTGTCAGAGGGTACAGGGCAAATGGGACAGTTTGAGTTTCACAAAGGGCAGATGTTGAAGTTAAGTATGTTTAAACAAACAAGTTTAAAAATAAACGTAACTGGTTATCCACCGGAGTAACAGGAAACCGGTTCGTTATCTGGGTAACGGTTAAATCAGAGGAGAGAAATAACATTATCCGACTTTGTATATTAACTAAACATTAGATAAAAACTTAGTAGGTGAGGGGAGTTGTCTCTGGAAACGTTTGTTAGTTTTGGGTATCTGAAAAGACTCATAAGCCTCAACAGAACATGCTCATTTATGCCTCTTATCTGAAGTCAGAGAGGGTGGTGCATCGAAAGAAAGGGATACAGGTAGGTAGGCTTCGGGGATCCAGGTGAGGTTCAGGTGTAAATCCCCATGGTGGTCATTCACCTTGGAATTGATCTGTCATGAATTTTGACTTTAGAAGAAATCAAGGCAGAAACTTCCAGAAAGTCTTCTGTGCCCCTCTGGTCTCATAATCAGCCAGGCTGTCTAACCAGGTATACCAGTTGAAAACTATCACTAAACGATCTTCCTCTGGGGTTTGAGGGTCACCAGCAGAGTTTTGTGTTTTAAACAAATATCATAGATTCCACCGCACTTATCTTGGTCAGGAGTCAAAGCCAGACACCCAGGCCACCCTGGAGATAAGGAGAGAGCTTCTCAGTCAAGCAGTACATTAACTCTACAGTGCCTCCTTATGGAATTATTCCACCTAATAAGTGCAAGCAACATTTTAGAATATTACTGTTTCGCGATCCCCAATAAATTAATGGACCTAGGCGTTTTGCATGCCAGTTGCAAATATCACAAAAAGAGAGAAGACATTTGTGCCTCCTGATGAAAGAACACCCCATCAAAGCAATCAGTCTTGAGACTGATCGAGTCTCTGGATGCAATCTCCAATTCTCAGGAACTACAGAGGACAGAGGAACATGTTAAATTGCACCATGGGTACGCAATCAGCAAATCTAAACTGACAAACTCAGTTCACGTGTTTATAGGTTCTTTAAGATGCTATCGGTTGTATGGTTTTCATTTGAAAGAATTATATGGAAAGAAATAGAGCAGGGGAATCTAAATGTTTTTTTTTTTTTTTAAATGTAAAAGATATCAAGTTAAAATTGTGACGACTACATTCAGTGACCCGGGGGTTGGGGGGGGCACACACACCGAGGTACTGCAATTGTGAACAGATGCAAAGAGAGTGGGCCCCCACTGGGCGGAGCACGCAGAGGGGTTTCGAGGCGACAGCGTTCTAATTTGGCCTGATGAAGTCACAAGAGAGTTTGGCTTACCATATTTTTGCCTGTGTTGTTTTCCAGATCTGTGTTTTATTCGACAATAAAACATTTATGAAGGTTAGGAGGAGAGTTTGGGGCCTTGAGTACTAAGATAGAGACTCTGAATTCGATAATGTGCCATTGTTAGTATTATTAGTATAATGAACAGATTTTGGAGCAATACAGGCTCACATCTGAATCCCAAAGGGAGGGTTTGAGAATGGCTAAATGAATAAAGATACAGTATTTTGGGCCACCTGGCCATACAATGACACTTAGGTATTCTCGAGAACTCTCGATCAGATTTGAAGAAGGAACTGTTTCTTCGGACCCCTTAGATGTTGTGTAATTCCTACAGTGTATCTGTGACAGCTTCACAGAAAAGCAAGCTGGCTCAGGAAAGGTGGACCTGGTGTGGGTGCTGGAAATGCTGGGTTCAATGCCAGTGCACCTTTTGGCCTGTGCTTGTGGATTACAGCAGATGGTAGAGAATGTCATCTTTGCCCCAATCTCTCTAATTTTTAAAAGAATCACTGATCTTTCTGTTTCTTGCTACTTCAACACAATACATAATGAATGACCTTGATTTCAAATGGAAGGTGTGATGCCCTTAAAATATTGGGGTAGTAGGCAAGCGAAATGACCGTAGCCTTCAAAAAATTTATTGAGAATGAAAGTGCTTGGACCAGACACCAAAGGGTAAAAGATTCTAATACTAGTTGTTATAGGACTTCCCTGTGGTCCTAAATGGAAAGAGTCAGATGGGGGCAAGGGACAGTGGTGGGAGGAAGTAGCCATTGAATGTAATGATAGAAATAGATTTTCATTGAACACTGGGTAGATATTTGAGATAATATGATATATAAACAGCTTTAGTTTTTTTGTTTTCTGTTTTTTTAGCAAGGATAACAAAAATGCAATCTGACAATATTTGTGCAGGTGAGATTATCCCAAAGAAAGTACAAAGGGAAGGAAGGAGGGGAAAAAGGTAGATTTTGCCCAAAGAAGGAAAGCAGCACTAAGTTTCCAATTCTGAGCTTGAGTGACGGCAAACTCTTTCATCTAAAATGATCTATTAGATAATCTGACCACAGATATTCTTAAAAGGAGTAACTTTGTACATTTAATAACTATCATTCTGTATTTTTGATATAACAAAGCATCGTTTCCTTTTCTTGAAATGTCTGATTTCTAAGGAAATAAGAAAAGTAATAGCGTAAGTTACAGAGGTGTGCAATATTTCTGTAAAATAGGGGAAACCCTCATGTACACACATGCACACTCACAGACACCCCCCCCACACACACACGATACTGAATGAACGGTAAAATTGGAGTTATTTGAAATATTACATTTCATAACATCAGGTTGGAGTGATAGACTTAGCACACAGGAAAATGAAAAAAAATAAAAAGCTAACTACCAGTCTAAATATGCTTGTGATATGCTAAAAATGAATTTCAGGTACTCAAAGGATCACATAAGAGGAAACTATCAAAAAACTGCCAAGTTTGAGATTTAGAAATGTCACTCATTGATGCTGTTTCCAAACAAAAAAGCTTTTATTCCCGATGGCAGTTTTTCACAGCTTAACTGATAAGCTTGTGTTAGGTGTTTGCATGAGGCCTTTAATACATACGTATGTGTGTGTGTGTATTCTTAAATGAAGGAAGTCAGTGTGCATAAGGAAAGAAGGACTTAATGGGTTAAAAACTGTGTAAATGTTACTCCAGTAAAATTATATCTTGTTGTTCAGTTGAATACTCCCCACTTCTTGGATAGCTTTAAATTATGGCCAAATGCTTGCAATTGTGAACTCCCTACATCGTGGCTGCCTGTTCCCAGGCTTCACCAACCAGGGCTGTCCAGTGGGATTACTGTAAGCCTTCACGGCAGTCTGCCAGCCACTGATGAGAAACTCATACCCCTGGATGTTAGATTACTCTCTTTATTCCGTCCTGTGACGGCTGTGATTGCTGTCATGGTGTTAGGTTAGAAATTAGCATTTTGTGGCCCAAATTTTGCCATCCAGAACACAGTCAAAAAAAAAAAAATCCAGAGAATAGTGATTTCTTCTGTCAAAAAAGATACACATGGCAACCATGATACAGACGTCTACCAAACGTAGGTCAGGAAACGCCTGGTCCGGGCTGGCCAAGCTAACGCAGGGGTGTTTTACTGTTATCGCAGGCCTCTGCTTAGAAACCAGAGGTTTTCATTTTATAAAGGTAAGACTGGCTGAGGAAAATATGGACGAGTCCTTACAAATGTTAAAATTTAAAAATGATCTTGGTCTTTGGCATTAAAAAATTTTAAATCCAAATTAATCACAAGAGGCCCCACACCTAATTTTCAGCATCATTCCAGTTCAATCTAGAAGCAATGACAATATAATGTATGCTCTCTTGTAATAGTTTCTAGCTGATAAATGTGTCTGAATAAACTATGAAAAGATGAAAGTAAAGGAGTTATGAAAAATAAAATGGTAAATATCATTAATTTCATTTGTCTTTGCCCCTTACATCATTATGACAAAATGACGTAAGTGCAGTAGTGCTATTATAGTAATCAATGTTTTGTGTCATTGATGATTCGGTAAATGTCCTTCAACTAACATTCTCTCTATTCTATATTTGCTTATGCCTATGTACTTACTAACCCGTTATTAAAGAACTATTGACTTTTCAATTTTATATTGTGGTTAGGACTTACATAGAGTTTAATTTCTACTCTTTGCTGGTAATTAATTAGAGCAAAAAGAAAATGAAAGCGATTTAAATTTTAGTAAGAGAAAACGATGTCGTTTGCTTATCTTCTGGTTCTTCCTAGGCTATTCACAGACATGCTAATATTTCCTGTCATTAATAGTGAGGAAGCTAGAAGGATTCTGACATGTGAGGTGCACAGATTCTCCTAGGCGCCTGATATTTACCCACCCAAGCTTATCTGTCATCTTTAATCATGCAAAAGGCAGAATTACTTCATCATTTCATTTTATTGAAAAGAAAAGAGAGATTTACATTAAAAATGATGACATGCAAGAAAAAAAACAAATTGCAAATGATTACGAGGCGAAGGTAATGCAGAGACTAAGGCTCCATTGGTTTTGTGATGCTCATTTAAAGCAATGATCTAGTAAAGCTAAGATATAAAAGCAATGATGATGTCAGCTTTTGGGGCCTAACCATCTTGTTTTTGCATTCCTGGTCTGCATTCTTAGGCAGTTATGTGGGGAAGCTCAGACAAATAATTAAATATCAGACCTTTTTACCCATCCCTCCCCATTCTTATCCCAGATCGAATTATACTATAATGGTAATGTTATATAAAGGGCCATGACCTTCAAATTCAAGTTCAACACCTTAAAGATTTTTATACAAAATACTCGTTTTTAATTCCAATGGCACAAAATGAACCAAACCATATTCTATGAATGATTAAGTTCAGTCTACATACAGTAATGTAAGCTTAATTTTCTCAAGCAAGCTTGTTCTTGATTTCAATATATATTATCGTATTTTTTACTTTTATGGCAATAACATATGCTTTATATCAGCAGTGTCTCATGCACTGCTTTGTATTACAGAGTTGGATTTGGAATTTTTAAAATAGTTGTTTGGGCTAGAAAAGCCCATTTTTTTTCTAGCTTATATTACTTGTTTCTATTTTTCTTGTTGAAATATAGTAAGCAAATATTCCAAAGATCAGAAATTGGAAAAACTTTGTGGAGAAATTGACAATTTTTAAAGTTTTTTTTTTTTTGTACATGTATATTGGATAATACAAGGATTTTCGAAGCAGTAGATCTCTTCCAAATTTTTTTCTTGACTTCAAGGTATATTGTCTTGTAAGGCTGAGTTAACACATTTCTGAAAACAATCTATACTTGATGGGATTGTGTTTAAAATAATCATTTGCATCAGATAAGAGCAATATATGCAAGAGAAATTGAAAAAATTGCTTTCGAAGTTTAGAAGGAAAAAAATATCTTTCTAAGGCCAAATGGTAATTATACTGATTCTTTTACCCTTGAATAGATAGATGTTTAACACCTACTATGTGCCAAGAACTGTGTTAACTATTATGAACAAAATTTCTGGCATATACTTTATTACATTTTTACCCATAGTGTAAATTATTTAAGAATCCAGAAAAAAAAAAGATATATTTCTACCCTCCTAGATATGTAATGGACGTATTTTCCTGAACTTGAATATCTTCTCAACATGTACACAGCTATATGACCACTCAGTCCCTCAGTGATATTAAACCAATTCAATATTTCAGCATATTCAGATTTATATTAGCATTCATGAAGTTTATTTTAAATTTAAATGGCACAATTTACAGTGATTCAAGAATATTACTGTTTTCCATATAATTATATACTATCAACAAAATAGTCCAATGCAATTGAATATAAAAGTTAAAAGATAAAATTGGAAGAGTGCAATAATTTTTTTGTTTAAGTTAAAAGATTATACTCAAACTATAGCAATTGTGATTTCGAAAGCCATATAACATATATAATTAGGTTTTAGAAACACATGGTTTATGATCTTCCCTAAGGACTGAGAAGCATATATTAAATATCAGCTATTCTTTTGCTCATCTAAAGTATCTTTAAATTCCAGATCCAGACTCTATAAATACCACTTCATACCAAAATTCATTTGGGGAGATAAAGAAAATCCTGCTTTTCTTCTTTTGAATTCCAGCGATGACTTTGCTGCTGGAAAATTCAAAAACTTTTCTTTACATTTTTAGATAGTCTTATCATTTACAATGCCTGCACAGTTGTTTTGAACACACAGTAAAGAATAAAAAGAAAATATCATAATATAGCTAAATGAGCTCTTAGTCTTTAAACATTAACTAGGCAAATAAACATTTAGTTTTGCACATATTAAAACTTTATTTATATTCAAAACTATATTCAAATACACATTATTAAACTCAGGTGATTATTGGTATAGGAAAATATATATTTGCGGTAAATTTTGAACTCTATTATTACAAAATAGAAACAATGAAATAAAATGTCCAAACTATTGCAATTTACATATTATTATGTAAATCCAAGTTAATACTAGGAATGACTTTTTGAAAGAAATTCACCTTTTTTATCATTGCAATGACAATTTGATTTCCTTTTTTTAATAACCCATTTTAGATACATTTTTGTATATTTTGTCAGAGACAAAATGATTATTTGTACTTAATAATGATAGATAATTTAATTAAGAATACAAATTTCTGCCATACTTTACTATAATGCTAGTTTTCAAAAATAGGAAAAAATAAAAAACCTAGCCTAAATTCATTTTTATTGACTCATGGGGTATTTAAACTTTCAAATACATCCTTCTTTTGAACATGTAATTTTCCTAAAGCATTCATAGATTTAAATTGTTTGAAATTATCACTTTCGTTCAAATGAAAATAAAAATCCAGGATAACTGACAAATAGAAGACTTGCAAGTATCGAATACTAAGGGAATAACTAACAGGGTTACTTTAACTTTATAGCAATAGGTGGCACTGTTTCCTAAATACTCTTTGATTTGAATTGAAAAACATTAGAAATCGGTTGTTTCTATACATAATTTCATATATGTGAAAAATGAGAACACAGATGTAAACTTTAAAAAATTCTGGGCATATTCCGTTATTATTACTTAGTATTTTTATTTATACAGCCAGTAGGATGTCCAATAGTAAAAATGCAGATTAAAATTTATGATAATAAATACAATTAGTTCCACATTTAGTATGATTCATGAAAAATGTTGACTTTTAATATAAATAAAATGAAATCCCTTATTATTTTTCCTTGAAGAATTTCACTTTGGAAATTTCTAATCCTGCAGAATTTAGGATTGGAGACTTCCAGGTGTTCAAAAAACCAAAGAGGGATTCAGAATACTAAAGGCGCTTAATAAAATTCATTTTATACTGCCGTGTTTCTTCTGGCAGTGTTTTGGGTAGTGATAGAAATAAGGCTGTCACGTGATGTGTGTGCCTGTTAGGTATAGTGATTGTAACAATGTGCAGCCCTTAGACTTACCGTGCAGAAATGGAATTCTCTCACCACCGGAACAGATTGTGAGCATCTGAAAGCAACAAGGAAAGGGACGAAACAGGCTATGTCTGTGTTCACAGAGTTTATGCGTGGGCGAGAGTAGCACAAGGACTGAGCCCTCACTACAGCACACGCTCCTCTTTAGAAGCTGGGCATGTTGGCCCGGTGGCAGGCAGATCGCAATGAGACAGTCCCTTTGCGCAGACACAGCCTGTCTGTCCCAGGCTTGCAAAGGCAGGCGTAGGCCAGATGCGGCCCCTGTGCCTCCGGCCACCGTGGCGGCCTGTCCCAGTGCAAGCCACGGTCCGCACCGACGCCTTGCAAATTGATGAATGCCACACCAGCTGATGAGTGGCCTTCCTTCTCCCAGAATCCTCAGAGATGATGACTAAATATGTGATTTGGTGGTCTTCATGATTGTGCTGTCTTGTGCTTAGACACTTCCTGCCCTTTTAAGGGAGAACCAGAACACTGCGTCAGAGAGTGGGGTGCGCGATGCAAACGCCCTTCAGAAGTGAAGGGCTGACTTGCCCGCACTGCAGACGCGGCCTCTGGCAGGCCTGGCAGCAGCCCCTCTGGAGCGCTCCTGTGCAGCCGGGGCCTCTGGCCCAGTGTCACATTCCATTCCTGGGGGCGCCCATGCAGCATGAAGAATGGGGGGGAATCTTGCCTCAACTTGAGACAGCTCTCAAGGTTCCTCCCGACTTCCCAGAGAGTTGGGTGAGGCCTCAGCCCTGCGTTCTCGTTTTCCCTGCCACAGGACAGGGGCTGATCCCCGGGGCGTTCACTGATAACGGTCGGTCGGTTGTGCACACTAATCTCCATCTTCAACCCCATTTCCCGGGGGGCGGAGGGGGAGCAGTCTGTTCCTGCTTTAAAATGGAGCGTGAATCCAGCTAGAGGAAAGAGGGTTCTGTTCACTGCTCCGCAGCCAGACACCAGATCATAGCACTAAGACGTTTGTGAATACGGTTTTAACCCCAAAATGACCTAATTGAAGGGGAAAAAGCAAGACTCATACCAGCACTTAATAGCACTTAGTACTAGTTTACATGAATACTCAGATGTTTGAACTGGGTATTGTACTGTCTGCATGCAGCATACAATAGAACAGGATGTATACCTGTATCTCTCTCTATAGATATATCTATATCCATCTATATATCTATATGTCTATCTATATAGATTTCCTTTGCCCCTGTTTATTGCATATTATATATGTAGATATAAATATATACCTTGTTCTTGTTTATTGCATATCATTTATGTGTCTGACCCCAGAGAAGGAGACAAAGTTAACTAAGGCATGTTCACTGTTCTCAGGAAGCTTCTGGATCAGCAGCACTTCTAGTCTATTAATAACCCATATTAATACTCTTATTTAGGGGGAATCAGATGTCAACTGTGTGGTACATTCAATTTTCCAAGCGGAAAACAAATTTTTATATGCTATAAACCCAGTCACACTGAGGAATTTGGATTTTTGTCTTAAAAAAAGGTTTCCGTTTAAACAAATAGACTTGCATTGTACTTGTTCCTCCATCGAGTCAAATACATTTCCGTAGATGCCATAGCTGTTTATTAAAATTTATTTTCAAAAATGATGTACCGGAGAGGAGTATTCTAAATAATTTTAATGGTAGCCAAGAGCAATTCATACTTTTTTTTTTAGAGCTGCAAAGGATATTATACATATGTAATGCGCAGTAGTACAGACGTGATATGTGGCTGCCACCGCCCCCACCTGCGTCACTGGCATCTTCCTTCCTCAGGTAGAAGAAATGGAGTCCAGCAGTAAGTCCCAACACAGGATCCCTGGGAGTTAGTTGACGTTGGACCCTATCTGCCCTCCAAATTTAGTCATATTATATCACTTTATAGTAAAAGACACCAAACAGGGATTTCGAAGATTGAAAACCCTTTTCTAGGAAAGGAATCCGAGACTGGTTGTGGTGTGCGCTGTTGGAGTCTAGTTCTCCTCTTATAGCACTCTCTGGGCAAATGTTTATGCTGCTGTGTAACTAAACCGCCAAGTTACCGCAGTTATTTTTTAATGACGATAAGGACCAGGGTATAGAGTGATTTTTATTGTACTCCGCTCCTAGATGTATATTGTTGAAGCCACATTGTTTGGCTTCAGAATCATTGTATTCCATATTGTGCTGATTAATTGTGTGGAATATCACATTTTTTTTTCTAAATTTGTAATAGTAAGCCAGTTATCAAAAGCCGGTAGCCAGTTTCAGGCCTTCATCAAATGTTGGCATTAGGCTTATTAAAATTTCTAATCATTTGTTAAATTCAAGTAATAAAAGAAAATTCAAGGTCACCGTTTTATGGCTGACGCTTATCTTTTTAATTCTAAACATTTACCTTTTTTGGGTAGGGAAAATAGACTAGTTGGCATCTGGTTTGTAATTCACCTTGCCACGTTTTGCAGCCGAATGTCTTAGGGTAAATGCCAATAACTGTTCATGAAGTTCGTTTTATGGCAGTATGATACATGGCAAACAGAACAAACAATCTCCATTCTTTTTTCAAGTGGAAATTTTAATTGTCTCTAGTGTAATAAAATGGGATGAAAATGATAGTTCGGAAGATGGCCAATGAAGAGAACACAGAGCAGTGACTATAACAATACTTTGAGAGAGAGACTTTGAAAATAATAATAGCTCTTTGTGATGTTTTTAAGTGGCAGACATACTCTTAAGTCTTTTATGGGCACTTTTATATGCTTAATATCCTTTATGATTGTTTTTATTTTTGGTTGGAAGACGAGACAGCTGAGGCACAGAGAAGCCAAGCACTCACAGTGAACCCAGTCCTGGGTGAGATGAGATTCAAATACCCAGGCAGTCTGACTTCCAGAGCTGCCTCTTGGTAATTCTAATACATATTAATGACGACTGCATAAAAATTATTTACATGAGAAAATGTTACATTTTCTTTTAAAAGGTAACTGCCATCTAAAAAAATCTGTAACGACAAGTTTTCTAAGTCATAGAGTCAAAGGCAGCAGCTGCTAAGTTCTGTGTTTAGGCTCTAGAGCTCTGTTGAACTTCGGAAATACGTACAGAGGTGCTGCTTGGGCTTATCTGTGGGGAGTGTGTTCACAGAATTCATCATAATCTTAAAGAGATCAGATTGGTGACACAAAAGCTTTGGAAATGACTTCTTTAGGACGTCATTGAACTTGAGTCACAAAAGTATATATGTATATTTACCCATAGGTATGTGTGTATATGTAATAGCTAGGTCTGCGTATAAATACATGTGAATATTCATAAATACACACCCACAGATTCCTAGTACACATTATTTTGCATGTTTTTAGCAGAAAACAACATTGTGTTACATTTTGAGTAGTTTTAACCTTCCCTTCATCCTAAATACGTTTATCCCAAGGGAGGACAGGCTTATCTCAAAAGGTTACATCAGTGGACATAATTTCTCAAGAAATGTTTTTATTTAGTTTTCTTTAAAGAATTTGTAGTTAAAGGAATTGTAAAATTGTGATCACCTGTTGACTTGTGCAAAACTCCATTGAAGCAAAGACTAAGATGCATTTGTTTGTCGTATGCGTAGTGTGGTTTATGCTTACTGTATGCATACATAATAAGGACAACCTTTGAAAAATTTGGGTCTAAATGTCAGGAACCAAAAAGAACTCTATCATGTGTGTTATTAATATGTTTCACTATCTAAAAGAATATTCCATCATGTAGTAGGAATGTCACATTACCATAATTTTCTTATATCAAATACATGCATTTAGCAAGTACATTAGGGGAGCATCTGCCTTGAAAGAAGAAAATTCATTTTGTACTGAGCTTCATGATGTCCCAATGCTGAACTGTCCAATCTACTTTCAAAATAGATCAATATTTTAGAAGTAATATTTGTATCCTCTGTGTAGCATTTTGCTATATTTAGGTAAACTGGCTTTGCGTTCACAGAGAACAAAGTAACGTGGACTTTGGCAATTATCTTTTTAACAGAGTCAATGTAGACACAATGTTAAGTGGACAAGGTTGTATCTCTTTGTTTTTACTACTTGTTAAACTGTGTATTTTGTCCAAATTGTTAAATAATTATCAGATCTTCATTTTTTTTTGTTCTATAGTTATCGTACGCCTATTATGTTTATAAATCAGGTATAATTTATTAAAGGACTGTTTTTATAAATTTAAATTGAGTTAAAGGAAGAATATTTGTAGTTAAAAAAATAAACCTAGAAAAATCTTATCAGATTATTAGAACATTTTAAAATCAAATTAAAATTTATAAATCTGGTAAAGATAAGAATATAAATTATAGGTAGAATATATAAAACTACAATTATTTGACTGTGGTTTCCAGTTTTCACATGATTCACAATAACATTTCAGGATATTAATACCATTGCTATCCCATGATACATTTATAAAAATGTACTTTTTTAAAAAAAGTAGAATCATTTGTTTCAATGACATATTTAACAACTGCGGTTACACTATTCATTTGCCTCACATATGAAAACATGTATTATCTATATAAATTTGATAAGTAATCATGTTTTTATTAGAAGCCGCAAATTTCACAGGTAGGATGTGTACTTATTCTACTAGCTTTGCAGAACCGTAGATGGTATCAGAAGTCACGTGTTATCTCCTCAGGTAGCAGTCTGTGTTCTCACAGAGATCACAATTTTGTCAGACCTCTCAGGTAAACTGTTGAGAGGTTCGTTTGGCATGTTGCTTCCTGATTGTCAAAAATACAGGTCAGATGTTGCTCGGCACCGATTGCGACACTAGTCGGGTCATCTCGCTACACTTTCTCCCCCTTAAGCGTTTCCAGCTTGTCGTCTCGCAGCTTCGAATAGCGTGTCTGTTCTGTCCGTACAAACTATGCACCTTTGGACACTGCTCCTCTCTTAAACCCAATTTTGTTTCTGAATTTCATGCATATGTTTCACTGAATATCTGTCTTTATTTAAGACTGAATTCCTGTTTTCTTCTAAAATTGCTCTCGCACTGTAGTCTTCCCAACTCAAAAGCCTTAGGGTCACCAACGACTCCTTCTTCTTCTTCTTTTTCTCGTTAATAAATTAAATTAGTGTCTATTCTTCGAAATATCTCATCTTTCTCTTCCCATGGTCACTCCGTCGATCCTGGAAAGTATTGCCCACTAGGACCTACTGCAATAGCCTCTTGTTTGAGCAAGATCAAATTGCTTATAAAATTTTTGTTTGTGATTTTAGGGTTTCTATAAAGTGGTTTTCTTGCTTAATGTGAATTCAAATTGTAAATTACAATTCGTGGAAATATTTATCATTACAAATTGCGCCCTAGGAATCTAGCACAGGGTCTAGTTCAGACGAGATGCTGATGACATGGCTCGTAACTAGATGAGTGAATATAAATGAAAACTGAGAGAGAGAATACGAACACGATAAAAGGTGTGAACAATATGAGTACAGTATGTAAAATCCCTTGTCATGCCTCTGGTATGTAATCCATACCTCACAAGCTTATATTTTGTCCTTTTCTGGATGTGACCTTAGTGTTTTCACGAATGTTGATGGAGTCATTGGGGCCCCGTTGTCTGACAGGTGGTGACAGAGTTGACTTTGCTTCAACTAATTCCATCTCTAGACCACTTTTAATCTTTCTAATTTTCTTTCTCATCTTAGTTTTCAACCTCAGTATTCAGGGTTTTTTTTTTTTTTTCAATACAAACTCACCCACCCCTAAAACCTAACATTAGGAGAATTTAAAAATCCGTTGTTCAAGAATGCAGCCATTTTGCGGATATTTTTGTGAAGGAAAACCAGCGATCAGTGAAGGGAAGTGAGTTGCACAAATCTATAGAACTTCATAGTGACAGGGTTGACATTTGAAGAGCTATCATCTCTTTCATGGTCCATCAAAACCACCATTCATCATGGGGTCATACCATCCTGGTCATTCTCTGTCTCCCCTCCTTGAATCCTGGATCTGTCCTCATCCTTTCTGACTCTGTCCAGTTCCCTGAGAGATGATTGCCGGTTCGCATCACACAGGCGCCCTTATTTTCTGAGTCTTGGTGGTTTCAGCTAATGGGAGCGTGGAAGGGTAGAAGTCTGTTTCTCCTACACAACCTCCTCTGGACCATAGCTGTGGGTGGTTACTGTGCCCCTCCACAGCTGTGGGCCGGGGGGCCTTGCGACCAGCTGCTTCTCCAGGCCTCCAGTCCCCATGGGGCCCCAGAAGCTATGCTTTCTCCCCCTGCCTCTCTCCTTGTCCTCCTAAAACCACTTATACCTCTGGGTCCTTCTTTAATGTGTTCGAACATCTGAGTTGTAGTCTCCTACCGGAAATGAATGATAGAGATAAAGTGACCATTTAAAGAGTGGAAGTCTTTTTGTGTCAGCTTTACCATCTAAATTCCAATGTTTGAGTCCATATTTGGTTCTCAACTCTTGTGCATTTATTTTCTTGCATTTTCCAAATAAAGTGGAAATTAAAACGAAGAGTTCTTGTACCTCTATTAAGATACAGAATGAAAGGAAAGGGATTAGGTTTTTAAAATTACTTTTCTTGAATTAGTATATATGTGTCTTATATATATTTGACACCATTATTATTTCTTCTGAGACAATGAAGTGCTTCTGGTAAACAGTAGCTTATGTTTTGTTCTTTAAATGGCAGTGAGGTTGTTGAAAGATTTCTGTGTGATGGTGTGATGTTTAAATTAAATATAGATTTGGGGTTCTGAGCCTGCTGAGATGAACGCGCTGAAATCATGGACGGACCAATCACAGCAAACTGGAATGACGGCCATTACATTGGTTGACACTTGTTTATTTTCAGACAAACAATTTGACTTTTTCTCAGACCGAATTGAAACAAATGGCTTTAGTGTTGTCAAGATTAGGTATTTAGGCAGAGTTTACATTTTAAGCAAGTCAATTCTTGGATTCCGTTAAAGTTACAATAAAAGTGACATTAAAAGCAAATTTCGTCGTTGCTACTTTTCCTCTGGAATTTTGTAGCACAGCGAACCAAGGCATACTCCTGTCTATTTTTTAGTGTTGTCGTCAAGCCCAAAACAAATTTGTCAGTTTATACAACTACTTTCGGTCTTTAAAGATGTCTATCAACTGGACTGTGTGTTTTAAAGCTCTAGTCATGTGCGCCTCAAGGACATGCTAAATCTGGTCACATCTACATAGCTCTAAATTTTTGGCAGAGTGATCCGCCCATTGTGTCTCAACACTCTTAATAAATTTAAAACACTTTTTTTCCTTTTAGCCCTTCTTTGTCAAGCATAGATTGATACCTCACAGAGCCATAATTTTGTCTACTACTTTATTAAATTTAAATAGATAAATATGAAAAGACACAGTCTCCTCTATGATGAGCTTATTTTACAATAGAGAAGTTAAGAAGCATTTCCATGCAAAACTGTGATACCATTACAATTTAGTAAGGGCAATACAAATAAAATGCTTTGAGAGTGCAGAAGAAATGGATTTTAACATTTTTGACACTGCTAAAGTTGTTTAACTGGTAAGGATGTCACATGAGACGACTAGTTAGGCTGAAAATTCCTTGAGAGCGGAGGCCAGGTAATTGTGTCTCTTCAGGGGCAAAGCACTGCTTCTTGTC
This sequence comes from Eonycteris spelaea, assembly GCA_003508835.1. Taxonomy (NCBI): domain Eukaryota; kingdom Metazoa; phylum Chordata; class Mammalia; order Chiroptera; family Pteropodidae; genus Eonycteris; species Eonycteris spelaea. Next base: position 389,629 of record PUFA01000106.1, read on the forward strand.
CATAATAGGACCTGCATCGCTATTGAGTGTTGAAATCATAGTGATATTCTGGGAGAATGGCATAACTTTCTTTTCGAAATGTTCTGAGAAGAAATAAAATTTAGAGTAGAGATTGTAGAAAGCACACGCATGCGGATGAAGCCCTGCCTCTCCATAGCCAAAGCCCCCAGACAACAGGTGCTCCCTGAATGCCACGCCCGCGAGGATCTCTTCACGTCCCTGGCAATTACTGACTTCTGTCACCAGTCCCCAAGACCTGGGCCAGTAGAGAGTAGTTGTCACACCAAAGCCACTGGTGTGCACCTCAGTGAGTTCTCAGAGCACCGAGGGTCCACCCCGTCTCCGTGGCTTCCTGCCCACCTGCATCCCCCTCATCGCTGGGGACCAGCTCTGCTTTGCCCTTACCTGAAGCCACACGCTTCACTCTCTAACCTTCCAGCTTGCGCTCCCACCACTGTGCCCTGTAGGTCCTTTGGAGGACTCTCACCACCGACTGCTGTCATAGTGGGTGTATGTCGGTACTGGGCACTTTGCGTGGCATTGGCTCATGGTGTTCCTGTCGATGAAACTGGAAAATTCCCAACTCCGAATCAGCTCAACTATCTGTCTTCCACGTCTGCACCCAGCCTGCTTAGCATTGGTGAGGACATAACACAGCGGTACAAGTCGTCACGTGTCACACGGCTGGGAAAACCCAACTCTTCTCTTTGACGGCAGCTGTTTTAAATCCCTCCTTTATGTTTTCAAACTGAGTATTCTTCCTTTGATTCTCACACACACACACGCGCGCGCACAATCAAATTCCTTGGAACTTTCGGGTAAAATACAAGACCGTAAGCTCCATGGAGGCAGAGAACTTTCACATCTTAAGGGTTATATCCTCAGTGCCTAGAGCAGTGCTAGGTAAGCAGGTGTTCAATAAATAGCCTTTAAATGAAGGACTGTCTGCGCATTGATTTGTGCATTTGAAATTTTGATACATGTTCGCCAGCGGTCTTCCAAAAGGCTATTCTAGTCGAGTTCCTACCAAATCTTTGTGAAAATACTTTTATCCTCATCATGTTAACACGGGACATTATAAATGTATGCATATTTTTAATTTTTGCTAACCTAATAGGGAAAAAACAAAACAAATCTAAAAACTCTATTATTTAAATAACTGCCTTGCTAATTAATGAAGTTGTTTACAATCTTTTAATTTTTTTTGACTATTCTTTTCAATACATTTTCTGTTGTTTTTACTCATGAAAATTCATCACGAAATTTTGAACAATAATTATTTTCCCAATACATAATAAACTTGTCATAAACTTTTAATGCTTTTAGTGTACAGAAATTTAAAATATGTTGCAATAAAATTCATCAATATTCCTTTATTTCTGTTTTTTAATGTATTACTTAAGAAGGCTTTTTCTACTCAGCTTATATAACCATTTTCTTTAAAATTTTCATTCAAATATTTATTCTATCTTCCAATTATCCTCAATTCTGAGAGTTAGGCTAAAGCCTTTAGTTATAGTTAGTAAATATTAACCTCTGTTTGTAGGTGTAACATTTATTTCTTTGTATGTTTTGAAGCTTCTGTTTTGTTTTTTGGCTTCTGATTTTTTTTTTTCTATCTTAAAATCCTGGGACCCTTTTCAAAGTGGTGACTTAAAATTGGTATTGTTTCTCATATGCTAAATTTATCAGCAGTTCATAATTTCAATTACAATTCAAGTTTTGTTTAATTTTTCCTGATATTCCAGGGTATATGCTGAGTGTCCATTATGTTAATAGGTTTTGTTCTAGATCAATAAAAATTATTTCTCTTAAAGATCTATAGCCTGTTGAAACAGACAGACATATAAACATATAAATTAAAATAGAATGTGATTATTACTGTTTTAGCTCAAATGTAGTGGTCACGAGGTTCACAGCCAAAGGAAATATTGATACTACAACATCTGTGGTTTCATAGAGCAATGAAGGACTCTTCACTTCTACCTGGAATTTTTTCTTTTCTTTTCTACCTAATAGCCTGGATCAGAACACTCTGAATTTGGGACTGAAAAAAAATTATTTCAGTTAAGAAACCCACATTCTCTCTTGTTTTCTTGTGCAGAGAATGTAGCTGTAAAAAAAAAAAAAAAAAAAACCCAGCATGTACATAGAAGACTATATGATAAAAAATATAAAACTGGCCTGAGGAGCTATTTTTACTCATAGGTTTATTGATACTTATTACAATGAAAAATATATTTATAGCTTTAATACTTAAAATCTCTTTGTCACTTCTAATATCTTTGACATTTTAAATTGACCGTTTGATATTGAATATATTTTCTAAACTAAAATCGTAGAAATGTACTTACTTGTCGACTTTGTATTAACCTGACTGTACCTGGGAGAATTTCCTTATCTTAAAAGTGGCAGGAATGTGCTCTTAGAGCAAGAATCTTAGAGGTAAGACAGAGTTCAGACAGAACGAGACTATTTCTTATTTGGGCGGAGTGTTTGTGGATGTTTGATGCCAATCTGAGGTGCAGAGTTATAAGTTACAGTAAGAATTCAGATGAGTTTAACGAAATAAAGGGACATTGGTATGTCGTGAAGAAAAAGAGGGGAAGTGTGAGACTCGGACTTTCTGCTTGTTCTGTGTTAATCACAGTTCCTTTTAGGATGTGTTTCCTTGGAAACGGAACAAACACATTCGGAATATCTTATACAGGATGGTGGAGAACAGGCTGTTTTTAACTGGTGGCCAAGAACAACCTGATGTTCTGAGCTACAAATTGAAAGTGAAGGTTACTTTCTTGTAGACTTTATCTTAAAGCAGTAAAACGAGTAACTGCAGCTACAACTGAAAGTATTGATTTTGTAATTTCAGCAAATTAAGAACAAGACAGAAAACCTATTAAACCTTTCCACTGATTGCCAGGGTACTTTTTGGTGATTCTGAGGTTGACATTAAAATTACGTATACCTATCTCTTCAAAGTAGCACGTATACATTATATAGAAGATGATAAATGGAATTTTGATAAGAATGTGAATTTTTACATTTTAAATGTGAAACTTGTGAAGCCTGACACTTTGATGTCAAACAGCTTATCTAATTTTCATAAATTTTATAAATTGGGGTTAAAGTTAGATGTACATTTATTATGGCTTAATAAATTAAACTTTTCACAGAACCAGAAGATATTTGTAATAAAAATAGAGAAACTCTGATGATAACATGGCAGAACATTATGAATAACAACTATATAAAATATATTGCGATGACTACTGAAAAGTGATCAAATTATATATTTTTTGTATACAAACAGAAAACAATCTGTCTTATCGTTTCATGGAACACATCAAATGTTTTAAAATGTAATATTAAGATTGAGCGAATGTATTAAAATTTACCTTAATCCTAATGTCAGATGGTTTTGAATTATTTGATAAAGGGCTGATATTCTACAATTATATAAATCCAGGACATTATACCTTTTTTTCCCCCACACTCAACCCCAAATATCATATATATTAGGTAGATAACATTAGAAAAAATAATTTTTTTAAAATGTCAAGGTCTGCCTCAGGGAAAATCACAACAAAAATATCTTTAAACCACAAGAAAAAGGTAAGCAACTGGGACAGCTCTCATTTCAGTTAATTCAGTGATTCACCCGCACATGGTTTTTTTTCCTATTTGTTGTTTTAAATCTTTTTACTTCACCCTCTTCAGTTTGTCAGTTTTGTCTTCTTGATTGCAAGACAGGCTGGTATTCACATTGAAAACAAAATAATATTCACTGGAAGCAAAGGGCTGTTTCTTCCTTTGCATCTCTTTTTAGGAGCAAGAAAACCTTTCCCATAAGCTCTCTAGATTATTTTTCTCTCCTGCCTCGTTGACCAAAAGTTCATTAAATTTCTATAACTTCCCTAACCTCTGATAAGGTGAATGGGACAATCACAATGAGATTGTGAGTCCCAGTAGTGTTTAATTAACACAATTTTAGGACAAAACATTACCCAGAGGTACATGACTCTGTGTATGGGGCAGATTCCTGAATGAAATCGGGGCTAAGAAGAAAGATCGATTTGGGGTGGTCAGTGACAGGGCACACTGCAATAGAGTTGACTTTCATGAAACTCAACATACATATAGGTAATATGTATGGGACATGATAGTTGCAGTAGTGTGATCTAGATTTTACATCTATAAACTGAAAGCTGAATGAAAATTCTCTTAACTATCTGAAGAAATAGATAAAATTCCATCTATCTTCCAAAAGATAAATGGAAATAATATTTCACCTAATGTTTTATGTGATTATTTGAATATTATTTGAAGCGTGAGAAAAATAGCATTCCAACCAATTCTAGATCACTTGTAAAAAGATTTAAATAAATGACGTGGCCATGTGTTTTGCAGTTTTTTTTTTTAAACTCAAACATTGCTTTTCATTTATTCTTTTTTTAAGTCTGCCATGTTACCAGTTTCCAAAAAAAATTATGATCATACCATCATTTGTAGTAATGTTTGATCCTAAAGATCTTTGATTATCTTGCTCCACAGAAAAACAGATTTTCCATCAATGTGAGAAAGACCCTTTAGTGTTAGAATGGTTTTGGGAAAGGAGAGGGATAAGAAGTTTGACTTTCTCCAAACAGAGGGGGTCAGACAGCACTAGACAGTGTGTTTGCAACTGAATCCTAGATGTGTAACAAACATGAAATTTCTCAAACCCACCTAGGGTTCATGAGTCCATAGCTTTGATTCTGTGGGAGAGAAGTGGTTAGGAATAACTGGAATATTAGCCAGTAGATTACTTTCATTCATGATAGCCATGGTGGATTCCATCAGATTTAGCATTTTTGTTAATGCATGATCTGTATCTCCCTTTCATGGAGTCCTTCATTTTACTTCATGCACACATTTATTTATCATTTACCATGTATCTAGCACTAAAATAAGCATTTGAAAGACCTAAGGATGAATCACATCGTGTCCCTTCTTTAAGGATATTAAAGTCTACTGAAGGAGGTGAGCATATTTAGAAATAAAGTAGAAAGTATATAGTTCCAGGAAAGAGGAACAGATGTGAGTAGCCAAGGAAAGTGAAATTAAGTCTTGCTGGAGAATCAAGAATGGCTCTGGGGAAATAGATTGGCTGCTTCCGTAATTAGTGTACAGCCAGCATTTCTCTGCCTTCTCATTCCATTTAAACAATGTTCTACAATGAGAGACAATGAACTCTAAGGATATGCTATAAGGATCTTTCTCATTAGGTGAGAAAATCTCCAAATATAAAAAGGAGCATTAGAGAATGGATGTACAAAAAGATAAATATTCATTCCCCCAAATATAAAGAGTAAAATATTTTCCAAAATCTCTATTATTCAAGGCTCAAGGAATTATTTGCCAATGTTGAATTTAAAAGTTATGTGATTATTGTCAAAGAGATTATCTTATTGTCAGATAACTAGCTCAGAAAGTCCTTGTTATGAATGGTATGCTAACAAGGGATTAGATCATCAGAACAAAAAATAAAGTTTTGGTGTCAAAATCTTATCTAAATAGAATTGTTTTTAATGATGGACTTTTGTGAAATAGTAATTTGAACCTCTCAAGTAAGTTTTATATGATAAAAATGATAAATTCAATCTGGAAATAACTTAGATGTCTGATTGGACAAGACATTTTGTTAAATGCCCTTGATAAAACTGTGATTAAAATATAGGTGGTTAATTCTTAGAGATTCTTATACTTGATATCACCTCTGATCTACTTAAGTTAAATTTCACTCAAGGAAATTATAGCAGACAATATATTTTTAAAGAAAGAATATCAAATAACATTGTCTATAGACAGAAATGAGAAGATAATTAAAATGTGATCTAAATAAAATGCATTTGAAACATTCATTGCAAAAGACTTCTCTTAAACAAGAGATATAAATACAGATCAAACGACACCTAATGTCAATGTGTTCAAGTTATTTAATTTGAGGAAGTACGTTTGAGGCGTTCAGATGGTACTGAATTTGTTTTGACACTGAAAAGTGTACAAGAAGTCTCCATTTTTCATGAGACAATATGAAAAACTAAATTGTAGGCTGATGGGGATATTTTGACAGCCTAACTAACTGGTGTTTCATCTATATTACTAAACATAACATTTTCAAGGCATTGCAGAATGCAAATTGTGAGCATTGACCCAAAGGGAAACAGCGCTCAATTCAAGCCCTGTGAGTTGGTCTCTGTCAGATCATCGTTGGTCCGCACAGCAAATTTGTGTCAGTCATGTTTCCCCAAATGTTCTGCATCATGCAGATGCTCCATAAAATGCTGAGTAAAGTCAGGAAAGAAAAGGGAAGAAATAAAAAAAAAAAAGTCAAACTCATTTTTACGTCTTTAGATTATTTGATCTAAATCTGATGCATTTTTGGCATGCAGCTATTTCTAATTAAAAAACAATCCACCTCTGTTTCTAGACAGGATAGTATATAAGTGGTTATGTAAGGTCACGTCATAAAATGAAAAGTTCTCCAGATACACTCACTGTGCCTGGGCTGGCAAATATGTGGGTATCAGCCAACAATACTCTCTCCAGTGTCCGTGCAGACACAAGTAAATCAGAGCAGAGTTTCCAGTGGTAGCCAAACGTGTCTTCAGAATTGTTCTCAGCACAGTACTCCAGACATTTATTACTTTTCCATGACATCATTTGAAATTATGTGTCATCTTAAAATTATGGCAGATGCTAGTTATACGAGTGTCTAATATTGTTTTAGTGAACCTGATGTTGATTTTTCATATTCAAATATTAAGCACTTTCTATGTACATTGGAAAGTTACTTCTAGCAGGCTATTGCTAAGATCAAGGAAAGGATCAAAATTGGCAAAAAGAAAGAAAGAAGAGCCTATTTGGTGAATAGACTAATTTGCTCAATTTAAAAATAACTTGTTAATTATACGTGCAGTTTATAACTTTAAAATAATACGTTTATCAGAAAACCGTTAAGATATAGAGATTAACCAAAAAAGCAAATTGAAATAACCCATTAAAATATTGATTATTTGGCATAGTATGAAAACCAGTGAATCATTTTGCCATGTAAAAAGCACAGTGCATCAGGTGTTAGCAGAGGTCAAGGGAGACACGGGGTAGAAGGAAGCTCTAGTTATCAACGTCACCCTTGGTACCAGATAGAAGTTAAGACTGTAGCAGCTATGCCAATATTAGCATGAAAGTTATGTTATTTTTAAACTCAGAGGGACTTTAATATCATAATTTAAAAATGAACTGAAGAAGTGTCACTCTTACTGATGGCCAGACGACTTAATAGCAGAACCCACATTTACTGATATGTTAGACCTGTGTGTTCTGCATCACGTTATGCCTTTGCATTATTAGTGGCAACAATTAAAAGATGAGAGAAGCGCTCTCTAAGGCTCAGGGCCCAAGGAAAGGGCACTAGTGGTCTGGTCTGGAGACAATATGCATTCACTTTCCCAGTGGGAGATGCCAAGGTTAGTTTGACCATCTCTCCTGAAACTCTCCTCTTAGGCTCAAGCCTGAGAAACAAACGTGGGAATGCATTGTTAGTAAGCAGAGCTGATCTCGTCTGAATTTTATTAGCAAGCAAAAGGAACAATGCCGGAAATTGCTAGGGAGATGCTGTTTTAGAACGGATTTACTTGTTATTAAAAGTTTAAAGTGACATGTATGTGTTCTACTAGAAAAAAATTCATAGAGGATTTTTCCTTTAAACAGTAGATATTTGCAGAGTTACATTGTTTTTTTTTGAAAAACAGAAGGTACTGAAATACCTTAAAAATCAAGTGTATTACCAGAATAAAAATGTTGGCATTACTACAATATGCCTGGAAAATTACAATGTAAAATTTGACAGCTCATCAGAATTGTTTCAAACTTTATCAACTTCAATAATAACTATTTCAGAATTTTTTCTCAATTCTTTAGAGACCCAGAACTTGAAACTCGTTCCAATTGTAGATACCCTCTTCCTTTGCACTTCTTTCTTTCTTTCTTTCTTTTTTTTCCGTCCCCCAACTATTCAAGTGATCACTGTATCTGTATTCGTAGGCATGTAACATAATGCTTGGGCATCCATTTGCATGTTAGTGATTGTCTTATTTGTTTTATATTTTTGCTATGATTTATTTGTTAATCCTTCTTAACTCTTCTATACACCTTCCTGGGTAGTTTTAGGATAATTTACTTGGCATTGTATAATCTGTCAGAGGAAAAAAAAATCACTTTAAAATATTTCTTTGTGAAACTCTCAGCCTCTGACATAAAGTATACACTGCTATACCCCATAAGAATAGTTATACTGCTGTTTTTTCCTTGCCTATTATCCCTGGATAAAGATTGGAATTAAAACTTTTAACCTGATAGCATATACAATAGAAGCTGAATAAAAAGGTGGATTACAAAAACAAATTTCACAACTATATGTTGATCTTTAGTATTTAAATTTATTCTAATATATCAGGCATCTACGTGAGTAAAAAATTAAAGGACAGGGATTGAATAGACTTTTCAGAACAGGCATTATTTTTACAAGTAAGAGAGGTATGTTATACTTTCTGGGAGGAATGAAATTCTGTGAGTCGTTAACTTCAAATCAAATTGAGGAAAAAATGTTTATTTGAGGAATTCATTTTCCATTAAATATACATCTTTTCCATTTCCTTGCATTTTACATTTAAAAGGAGGATTTTGGTTGCAACATTTTTTTTTCCTCTTTACCTAGTTCTACTTTCTGTCATGGTTTGAAACGCATTTCAAAGAAAACACCAGAAGTTCCCTAGGGATTGGCGTTGCTTTATTGAGTAATCTTTGATCAGATTGTAATGGAAAATCCTGCAGGTGATAGAAAATGTGTCCATATATTTGAATACATAAAATATGTATTTTTAAAAATTTCATCCATCTTTGACACTTCTAAGTATGGATTTATTTAGCATGCTGGCCCCCAAATGATGGGATCATCTTGGGGGTATATTTCAAGAGTGACGATTTTAAAAATTGATGATGAAAATAATTGGATTTATAAATTCTTTGCAAGCCAGGTGTCTCCATGACAATAGTAAAAGCTGCTACTAGAGTATAAAAACCCAATTCAAAGATGTAAAATATCCTTGTTTCATTAAGTTTTAAATATTGTTAAATATGTTATTCATAAGCTTGGCTATCTTAAAAATGGAATACTAACACCATTTCTTTAAACCGGGAGATAATTTGTATATAAAATAAATATATATTATTTCCATTGACATTTCTGAGTTCAGAGATTCTGGACTTTATGTCTGTTATGTGTTTTTATTAGATTTTGAAAGAAAAAGCAAGAATACGAAGAGTTAGGGTTATCTGCTTATTTAGATGTCACTCATTAAACCATCATTTCCCCCTGAGGCTGTATTTACACTTGGATGAGTGACACTATGAGATGGTGGGGGAGGTAGGGGAGTTGAAGGGTTGAGGGTGGTGGTGCTGAGGGACCATCTCTAGGCTTTAAAACAATTGGGAGTAGACCTATGTGGCCATAGGTGGTCAGAGCCAAAAAATCTATTTAATTTTTCTTAAATTTATTGGGGTGACATTGGTTAATATAATTATATAGGTTTCAAGTGTACGATTTATAACACTGCGTCCGTATATTGCATTGTGTGCTCACCACCCAAAGTCAAATCTCCTTCTGTCACCATACATTTGACCCCATTTACCCTCTTCTACGTCCTTTCTATTTGCTTTTGAAAACAAACTAGAGTGAAGGTTTAAAATATGCCATTTTCAGAAATAAAACGAGAATATAGGCCAACAAACAAACCACCACCACCACAAACGAAATGCTAATGAAAATAGCAGAGATGACATGTCTGCACTCCTACCTGTATGGTCAGTGCTTTTGTGGGATGGCCAATCAGATGTGGCCATAAGAAGGAGCATAGGAATGCTGCAAAAACACAGTGTCTTAAGCTCACAGGTCCTAGAGATTCAGAGTTATCATAGGCAACAGGTGGAGGGGGCGCACCTAGGCAGGCAGGGGCGGGGTGGAGAGTGCCAGGGGCCGGGCTTAACCAGGCAGAGCAGGAACCTGTGGCAAGCGTCTTTATTGAAGATCGAGGAGGAGTACACGAGAGAAGGCATGAGGGACTTCACTGGTGTGGTCGACTGTTAGTCACGGACAGGGGCGGGCAGGAAGGGAAGGGCCATCCGTGACACTGGTGCACCGGGTCACCAGGCCTGGGTGCACACGGACTGTTCGTGGCATGTCAAGGCAGCAGGGGAAAAATATGAAGTTCCAAGTATTTTTAATATACTGGAACACTCGTAAAAGTCAGGAGGCGGTGTTCTTCGATGACTGGTGTCATGTGTCCAGGGTCCCTGAGACCACCCTCAGGCTCCTCTGTTCACTGGGAGGAGTCGTGGGACCCAAAAAGCTGCGTACTCACGGTTACGCTTTGTTACAGTAAAATAATACAGAGCAAAGTCAGCAAAAGAAAAAAGCAAAGGAGAGACCGGGCACATGTTCCAGGTGTGCCCTCGCAGAGATGGGTGGCAGCAGGTTTGGAATGTTGCCAGCCTGCTTTGCAGAGGTGTAACACATCCAAACAGTCGTACGTGTTTAATGTGTTCATCTTGACGCGTTTAAACACACGCATACACCACAATACCCTCGTCGCCATAACCGAGGTGCACTGTGGGATACACATAATCAATGAAATATATGTCACCTCCAGGATTTCCTTTTGCTCTTTTGTGTTTTGTTTTGCTTTTGGTGAGAACACTTAACATGAAATCTGTTTTCTCAACATATTTTAAAGTGCACAATATTCCGTTATTAACTGTAGGTCCTGTGTTTATAGCAGGTCTGTAGAATTTACGCATCTCGCACAACAGAAACTTTACACCCACTGTAAAGCGGTCCCCATTTCCGGCCCCTCCAGCCTCTGATAACCGCCATTGTAGGGGTTAGACTATCTTAAATACTTCGTGGACATAGAATCATGCAGTATTTGTCCTGTGACTGGCTGACTTCACTTTGCATAGTGTCCTTTGGTTCATCCTTGTCGTTGCAAATGGCGGGATGCCTTCATTCACAAGGCTGAATGATATTCCACGGGTTATATGTATAGCCCATGTTTTCTTTATCCATCTGGGTGGGCATTTGGGGGGTTTCCATATCTCGCCTGTTGTGAATAACGATTCAAGGAAGGTGGAAGTGCAGATGTCTCTTTAAGATCTAGATTTCAGATCTTTTGGATATACTTCGAGAAGTGGGATTGCTGAATCACTTGTTAGTTCTATTATTAATTTTTTTGAGGAACCTCTATTGTGTTTTTCATAATGATTGTACCAATTTAGAATCCCACAACAGTATAAGGGTTCCCTTTCCTCCACATCCTCACCAGCACTTGTCATCTGTTGTCTTTTTGATAAAAGCCATCCTAAAGGTGTGAGGCGATATCTCATTATGGTTTTGATGTGCATTTCTTTGATGATTTGTGATGTTGAGCACCTTTTCATGAACCGGTTGGCCATCTGTATGTCGTCTTTGGAAAAATGTCTATTCAGATCTTCTGCCATTTTTTAAATTGAGTTGTTTATTTGCTCTTGAGTTGTATGTAAGAGTTCCTTATACATTTTGGACATTAACCTCATATCAGAAATATGGTTTGTAAATATTTTCTTCCAGTCTGCAGGTTGCTTTTCATTTTATTGATTATTTCCTTTGCCATGCAGAAGCTTTTTAATTTGATGCAGTCCCAGTTATTATTTATGCTTTAGTATTGCCTATAGTTTTGAAGTCATATCCAAAAAGACGTTGCCAAGGCCAATGTCCAGGAGCTCATCCTCTTAGTTTTCCTCTCGGAGTTTTCAGGTCTAAGGTTTAATTTTTTAATCCATTTTGAGTTAAATTGTTGTGTATGGTTTGAGATAGGGGTCCACTCTTATTCTTTTACGTGTGACTATTCTGTTTTTGTAACACCATTTATTGAAGAGACTGTAGTGTCCTCATTGAGTATTCTTGGGTTCCCGTTGAATATTTGTTAGCCATATATGTATAGATTTACTTCTGGGCTCTCTGTTCTGTTGCATTGGTCTGTGTGTCTATTTTTATGCAAGTGCTGTATTGTTTGGATTACTATAGCTTTGAAATAATTTAAAATCAGAATGTGTGATGCCTCTAACTCTGTTCTTCTCTCTCAAGGTTGTTTTGGCTATTTGGGGTCTTTTGTGGTTCCACATGAATTTTAGGATTGTTTTTCCTATTTCTGTGAAAAATACCGTTGGAATTTTGATAGGGATTGGACTAATCTATGGATTGCTTTGGGTAGTATGAATAGTTAAAAAATATTATTGTTTCAATCCATTAGCACCGAATACCTTTCCATTTATTTGTGTCTCCCTACTGTCTTTCATCAATAGTCTATAGTTTTCAGTATACAGGTCTTTTACCTTCTTGGTTAAAGTTATTCCTAGACATTTTATTCTTTTTAATGCCATTGTAATTGGCATTTTATTAATTTCCCTTTCAGATAGATTGTGTTAATATATAGAAATTCAATAAATTTTGTATCGATTTCGAATCCTGAAACTTTACTGAATTAATCTATAAGTCCTAACAAGGTTTTTCCTTCCTTCCTTCCTTCCTTCCTTCCTTCCTTCCTTCCTTCCTTCCTTCCTTCCTTCCTTCCTTCCTTCCTTTCTTTCTTTCTTTCTTTCTTTCTTTCTTTCTTTTTTTTGGTGGTGTATTCAGGGTTTTCTATGTGTAAGAATACGTCATCCACAAACAAAGACAATTTTGCTTCCTTTCTGATTTGGATGCTTTTTATTTCTCTTTCTTGCCTAATAGCTCTGGCCAGGACTTCCAGTACTGTGTTGAATAGAAGTGAAGGGAGTGGATATCTTTGTCTTTTCCTCCTGTCTTAGAGGAAAAGCTTTTAGCTTCTCACAGTTGAGTATGGTTGTCACTGACAAACTGACTCTGTTCTAGATCCTGGAAAACAATAGTAGAAAAAAAAAGTGAATTCTTTTTAAAAAATTTACATTATACAAAGGGAAGTCACTAAATAAACAAGTGTCACTAAATAAAAAAGTGATTTCAGAGAGTTTTAAGCGCAATTCAAATAAGGAAAATGTATTATGGTATTATTGATAGGGATTTTGGCTGGGAGTGTTACTTTAGACTGATCAAATCAGATAAGATCTCTTTAAAGAAGTGATAGTTGAGCTGAGATATTGAAGTTAATCAGTACACATTAATATGAAAGTAAGAGAAAACACGGAAAGATTCATTAAAGCTAACCTGTGACATAAACTCATCAAAAGTGTAAGTGTTTTAGGAAAAAAGATAGAAGAAGCCTGGAATCATGTAGTTAAACTTCAGGGTAGGGGGAAGGGGTGTTAGTCTTGAAAATATCCTGGATTTGAACGGGAAGAACCAAAGTGTTGGGGAGAATGGAGTTCAAGCATAGATGTAGGGATGACTAACGTGTGTCTGTGGATGTTACATCAAGATTAATTTGTCAAAAAAATAGTTAAATAGATGAATCCTCAGTATAGATTTGATTTTTCACAGCTGTTATTTTTGTGTTTGTTTTGCAGATAATAAAGTTTAGCAAAGGGATACAGTGCTTCCCCCCCCCACTTGTAAGGTCTAATCCCTGCCTATATGTAAGTTTATTAGGGGGTGGTAGGAAATAGAGATGGCTGATAGGAAACTCAAGCCAGTTAAATGGCTGCCTTCGAAGGTAGTAAATGGGGCTTTCTTATATTATTATTCTGTAGGTCTAAAGAGGTATTACTGTGTTCTTTATAGAACCACTTAACAGTTAATGGTAGAGAAGAATGAATGGGTCAGAAAGGCAGGAGGCTAACAACCAAAATTCCTTATAAAATGTATTAATTATTGCTAAATATGACATTAATGACAAAAATAATGACATTGCTAACAGTGTAGTAACATAATGTGGTGTAAAGGCCATAAGCCTAAAGGGTCAGTAAATCTATGTCTGTCATTAACTGGTTGTGTGACCATAAATAGGTCACTTTACATCACTTAGCTTTAGTTTTTTCATTTCTAAATTAACCCTGTAAGGTCCTTCTGGTTAAAAATTCTATGATTTTATGATGGACTTCCCCTAATAAGATTTAATCATAATCTCTGTTAAACTTCACCAAAAAAAAAAAAAATCTGAAAGTAAAAGAATTTGCTTTTCATAGTATTCAGGGTTGCACTTTCTGAGTCTTCTTAAATTTCTGGTACCCTTATGTGCCTGTTCATTAGTGATCATTGTGGATACCATGGAGGAAAGTGGCTTTGCTCTGCCTCCTGCTAAGTCTTTATTTCCTTTCTCGTTTCCGCTTTAAATCAGTTACCATTGCACTTTTGTGTATGCCTCACGTGGATTTCAAGACACCATCAAATGCCCTAAAATATTTATCGGTGATTTACATTATGCTTAGAGTGATGTGTGCTTCATGAATGAATGCAATGAGTTATGGATTGATAAATCTCATGGATGACGCTCTTAAAGGGAGAAGAATTGGCCGTGGGCCTGCGGAACTGCCTGTGATTATCTTGCTGGAAATTTACCTTTGCTATATTGCTAATCTTTTTTGTTCTCTTCTTCGTCACTAATTTTCAAAGGGGGTAATTATCAAGGAGCACAATTTTTGTGTAATAAAGAAAAAAAAAAGTGTTAGTAAATTCAAGAAGAATTCTGAGCCAATGGATAGTTACATAGCATATCCATGGTTCATTTTTACTTTTTGGAGAGTAGCACACTTTTCAGAAGAAATTTATGTGCGCCATAACATATTTCCATTAAAATAAGGTTTTGTCTGTTAAAATGATATATAATTTCTTGGAAGCACAACTTTTAGCATTATCTCAACTACAATTTTGTGTATTTAGAACATAAAGTAAATGATCAACAGATCAATGTAATTGACTTCAAGACAAGTAAAGGGTCAAGAGAAGATAACATTCTAATAAATGAATACTCATTTTTTTTTTTTTTTTACCATATGAAGTACTAGAAAACGAATTAACTTTTTTCAAGGAAGTGCCTCTTCTCCTCCCAAAACAATTGTTATGTTTGAAGTTATTTCAATCCTATACGTATGCACCTAGTCAACTTCAATCTATCTATGGAACATGTAGCATCTATCAAATTCAAAGAATATGATTTTAAATTCTTCATGCTCAAGTGAACACACACACATACTCCCATAAGCTGTAAATAGCTGTTATCACTTGTTAGGATAACTTAATTAAACTTGCTTATTAAAAACCTTTAATTCGTTAGTGATAAAATCTTGATTAGTACATTTTCCTGCTAGGTGACCTTCTAATTTAATAGAAAATGAATTTTTAAATGGGGAAAGATGCCTGTGGCAGAGATTTTGTGCTAGTGAATAGAGTTTGCAATACACATAGGGATATATTCGAGCCTAATTAGCGAGGGTGCAAATGAATTTTTATTTCATACACCAGAAGTGTCATTGATGAACCACGATGAGGAATTTGAAATGCATTCAGATTGGCAGTGTGGGACCGAAATCTGTGGGAAAATCACAAGCTAATTCATTGATTGCCCCTTGGAAATTACTGCTGTTAATTGTTAGGTAATTAACATGGAGCTACAATTATATTGGCCTAAGGGGGTGATTAATGTTTCAACATGTCACATTAGCAGAGGCTGGGTTTTCAAAGCTTTTCTTTTCACATGGTTTAGGAGACAGATGGTATATTGTCTATGGATTTTTTTTTTTCAAACTGAAGTTTTTGCTGAGAGCAAGTGTGTGAATTTTTGTTCTTGAGTCTCTTTTTAGAGATAAGAGTTTTAGCATAAGAATTTGATAACTTTTATGAAATAATGTATTTGCTAATACTGTCCCTCTACCTAAGATATATATTGTTAATAGGAAAGTAATTTTAATTTCACGAATTGGTGCAAAATCAAAACTGTCTTAAATTTGAGGAGTTAGCATTTTTCTTTATGGCGGGTCTTAAATTATTTAGTGATGGTAAGAATAAAAAGAATTTTACAATATCAAATATATAACAATCAATGTAATTTGAGCAGAAACCAAATAAACCACGCTGAACAAATGCATTTAGTAACAGTAATATAGGTTCATTAATTTCTCTATCCTTAGGCATCTCACTACCTCTGTCACTTTTTTTCCCCCCTTAAAGCTACGGTCTGCCAATACTCTGTTACTCTTTTAGCCCCATTTATTGTGGCGTGGATTTTCAGAATTATCCTCGGAAGCAACATTGCTCCGTAAACATCAAATCAGTTGCTTAGTTAGGGAGGACTCATGCAAAAACCAACACTACTCATTACAAAGTTAGCTTGCGATGTTATATGTTGTGTTAAGGATTTGTTTACGCCGATAATTTCTATCTTATTATTATGGTTTGTTAAACCATTGCCAAGTTTGGGGTGTGGCTGTCTTATGATGAAAATAACTATGAAGAAAATCATGTCCAAGCTATAATTACTCCTATAGTTGAGAAAATCATTTTTGATCTTGCAAAATTAATTTTATTTCGAGATTAATCAACCTTTTATTGATCCCATGAGTGCAGACATGAATTTCTAGAGCAGTATTTTGTAGCTCATCTGTTTTCATTTCTAACCTGTTTTGGCTGAAATGGTTAAAAGAAGTTTTCAAAGTATTTTAATTTTTAATACAAGTCAATGTGGTATGGTATATTCGATACCTCTTACGAAAAGATAATATTCAATACTAAAACCTAAGTGAATTCCAAAAATTTCTTAAGGTCTCAAAAGGTGGCTTTTAAAAAAATCCAATTAAGGCACATTATCTAAAAAGGTAGACTGGGTCTCCAGAAGTTCAAAGAACAGCTTCTTTTATGATTTTTTTTTTCTGTGAAAATTTGAGATGTCATCTTTCTTGGTAGCTCCATACTGAGGTCTTTGTTGTGACTGCAGCCTCTAGCTTTTATATTGATTTGTACTACTTCAACAAATGACAGAAATCTTTGGTATCTACAGCCAAGGCATCTATTCACTTTTAATGTCCATTAAATGCCCTCCCCGCAAAAAAATATCGTAAAAAAAAAAAAAAAAGCTGATACTTCTAATTTATCCTTTAAAAAAATAGAGAAGTTACTGAATCTTGATTTTAGACAACGCCTAATTCAGGTCTGTCTGCATTTCTTTCGCGTTCAAAATCATTTGCAATTGTCCAAATGCTTATTTTACTGCCAAGTTGACATTTCACCCCAGCTCCTTTTTTTCTTTTTTATTATAATTTTATTTTAAAAAAAAAATACTTGCCATGCTGGAAATAGCAGAATATGCAGTGAGGCTAAAATTAGGTGCATACCTTTTTATTGGAGGAAAACTTTCATCAAATGTCTCCTTTCATCCTATTTTAATAATGGATTTAAGGTGACGCCAGGGATTCCGACTTTGATTAGAAATTGTAAGCAATAAGTTAAAATTTGCTTTCGAAAGTTCTCTGGGGAAAGTGAAGGCTATATCTACATAACTTGGACAGTAGGGGTCACTCTAATTCTTTAAAGATAAAGTGATAGGAAGATTATTAGCCACAAATAAGACTGTTCTTAAAGCTACTTTAGGGAGCAGAAAAGTCTTTTCTAAATAAAAAGATTAATTGGTGCAGCTACCAATTTGATACGTATACTACACACACACACAAACACACACATGGGTGTACACATACAGACCCCTACACATACAGATAAATGGAATTTTGAATTAGGACTCTAGTTGTCCTGCAATAGGCTTTGTTGATATTTTATGGCTGCTGTGGTCCTGATTCCTGAGTCATGGTTTACCACATATGAAGAGCTTCAAGAAATCCCTTGACCAACCCATTTCATGGATGTTATTTGCATATTGCTATTGGAATTTCTTGTTATTTTAGCCTAACTGTAACATTCTTCATTTTTTAAAAAATCACAGATAGTAGTCAGAAAAATGTTCAAATTTGTGGCGGACATAAAAAAATTGAAATTTTGTTAAGAAATCAATGTTGGTTTGCCATTCTTGGTGATTAGATGAAATGAAGGAGTAATCAAGAATGGTGAGTTCACTTGGTGAGTTATGTAGATGTCTAATCACCAAGTTGTACACCTGGAACTAATATAATATCGTATGCCAACTATAAGTGAAAAACAAAAAAAAAATATTAAAAAAAAAAAGGATGGCATAACATAGTAAAATTTGTCACTTTGAAGTCAGTTACTTTATGGTCCCAAGCCTTTTAGGATTTCAAAATCTGGCGAGAGAGAAAATATGAAAATAACCATTACAGTCTAATGAAATAAGGGCTGTACTCGGAATGAAAGCAAAGTTCTGAGCAAGCGGAGAGGAAAAACCGAGCCTGTCGGTATGAACTAGTGGCAGCCTTCTCCAGCCAGAGGAGGTGGGGGATTGCAGGAGGAGGGGTAGCTGGCAGCGGGCAGACGGGGGGGACTGGAGCTCACAGTGCATGATCGTGATGCGATATTTGGTGAGAAGGGACGTGACAATGGATGAAAGTGAAGTCCATCCAGGATGTGGCACACCTTGTTTAGTTTATTAAATTTTACTCGGTTCCATGAGAATTGAGGATCTAACATGATACGAGGCAGTCCTTAAAAAAACAACAAAAAAATGTCATAAAACTGTCTATTACTCAGAAATAGTAAAAATAAATAGATAGATAAATAAAATAAAGGTCCAGGTTAGACGATTGCTCCTTATTTAGGAATTCATTAAGTGCCTACTCTATGCAAGGCATGGTTTTAAGTGCTAGATTTCCAGGGATCAACACTGTAGACAAGAAGACTGTCTCATACCATTTACGTTCTGGAGGAAAGAGAGAATGACAGAGAAGAAACTATGGTTACGCTAATGTGCGCGAGTGAAAATGCAGTGGGCGAGAAGGCAGGCTACGGGGCGGAGAGCGACTGGAGAGAGGGCCACTTTGCACAGCTCAGACGGAGAGTCTCTAGAGAAGGGGCAAACGATCGTCACCTGGATGATGAAAAGAAGCCAGCCAGCTACGTGAGGATTTAAAGGACTGGCGTTTAAGGAAGAGAGCAAAAAGCCTGAAAGCATTTGACATAGAACGTTTTAGAACTGGTGATGATGGTTTCTCTTCTCCACTTGGAGGCAGACAACACAGTGGGGCAATTCCGACTACAGAATCCGGGGTCCATCTAATACGAATTCATAATTCCGGTCAGCCCCTCACAGTACCTTAGGCAGATTATTTAAGTCTTCTGATCCTCAGGGTTTCAGTGGTAGAGTGTGACAGAGATATGACTCTGAGCTGAGTGCCATACGTATGGGAAGGCAGGAAGCAGAGCTTCCCTTCCCCTCCTCTGATCCACCTCTTCTGCGGCGTGGAACGTGCTCAACTCTGCTGCTTCTCAACCCCCACCATCTCCGCTGCTGCTGCTGTCAATCCCCACATAACTTATGTGTTGACTTTGTCCTTAACTCGCTTTCGTATTCTTTATTCCAAATTAGATAGAGCAGATGGATGTAGAATAAAAGCTGGTCATTAGGCAGGGAATATGTTGCTTGTTCTCAGTTATTCTGAATTCTTAATCACTCTTAATATTATTCTTGACTCGTAAGAAAAAAAATCAACATATTTCAGGTCTGCGTAAAGAATGGTTAAGTGTAGGAATAAATAATTTCATAGATTAGATTTGTCCAAAAAAATTTAAGAAACTGCCTCATAAAAAAAAAAAATAGACCATTTCTATAGGTCTGCCAATTTTGAGTGAGTCTTTTCAGAAAAATCGCTTAGCCAGCCCCCATTGTTATGCTATACCTCTGATTTATTTGTAGGCATTGCTTCTAAGTAAGACTTTTCTTATCCCATAACTAACACACTTTGGCGCTAGCATTTCTGACAGTCCTGTTCTTAACTTTTCTCTCCTACTTCTTTTGTTGACAATATATCTCTTACTATTGAGCCTCATTGCCGATTCCCTAAACCTCTTCTTCAAAATAAATCCTCTGACCTTCTTTTTCTAAAATCTAATGACCAGTACGGACCTCTCACAGCCATCCAGGTAATCTTATCTTCCTGTCACCGACTGTATAAATTTACTCCCGCCACGGGCAAAACTGAATTTAGTCATGTTTTGTGAATACTTACCTCAGAACCTCCTGGATAATGGCGTCCAGCTTGCTCTTCTTTCCCGTTTCCCAGATAACTTCCTTTTGCCTCTTTCTAGAATAAACTACACTGTGTGTATCTGGAAAGTTCCAAAGGCAAACATCCTCATTTTATGCCTAGGTCTATATTTCACACATCTGTCTACATATAATAGAAGACGTTACAGCAGAAAGAAACCTCACAAACAATGTAATTTGTTTTATATAAGAGAGTTGAAAAGAACTTGGGTTACATTGAAGACCCAGATCTTTATCACTCTTACTCTGTTTTCTTTGTAGTTCACAAAAGATCCTAATGCCCTGGCTTGAGGGCCAGCCCCAACAGGGGATGTCCTTCGCTTGGCCCTCGTAGAGACTTTTAAATATTTTTAGTTGTTTCCTAACTTTAGCGTTATGAGATTTCATATGAAAGTTTGTATTTCCAGGTATCCTTAGAAATCAGATGATTTGGTAATTCTGGCTGCTCATGACTGAATGGGGGTACTTGGCTACAGCTCTGTTGAAATACCCCCCTTTGGGAGATTTTTGTCTCCAAATGGCCAGTTCCAATGATTCTCTCATAGTTCACCCTCTTCTTTTTACTACTCATTTATATAACTTGCCTGTCACCCACAGGAATTTTATTCTTTGTCATTCTTTTTCTATCTACTCAAGAAATTTTCCCTTGAGCTGATAAAAACTGGAAAAATTTGGCCCAGGTTCCACATTTTTGGGGACCTAGGCTATCTGGTGTACCTGCCATTCCGCTCACAGCTGTACCATTGACATAGGTGCAAAGGGCATGTTGGCAGGTCAGTGAAATTTCACAGGCATTTTCTGAGAGCTTCATCTGTGTCAGGCATTGACTAGACACTGGGGTCCCGCTGACAAATGAAACCGTCCTTGGAGGACTTAACTTGATCATAGAAGTGTATTGAAATATCCCCAGGGGTGGGTACTATGTCTTATGTTCATCAAAACTATGGAAAACCAGCACAAAGCATATTTAATGTTATCAGTATAACATAACCATAAGGGTAGGATTTCTTTAATCAAAGGTACTACGTCAAGCAAATAATATTAGAAATAATAAGCCAACAACAGTACAAATGATGAACTTTATCAGACCAGTGCTTCTTTATTGACTAAACAAGTGCTTTTCACTTACTATTAATATAGTGCACACGTACCAAACAATATTCTCAATAGTGATGAGAGATTTTTGCAAATCCGTTCACACGCTGATACTCCCTTATCCAAGGACCGATGAAGGTGTGTGTGAGTCATCTGCCCATGTCATAGACAGAGCCAGTGGCTTAGGAAGAGCAAAGCCATTGTTCACCACAGGCTTTTGCCTTCATTTCCACCGTGATCTAATCTTCTGAGGCCACCAGCACCCAGCATCATTGACACTTTTGTCATAATTCCTTCCATCACCACACTTCAGCTGAATGATTTCACGGAGTCAATAAAAAAATGAAAATGATTTTTAGTGTTCACACTCATTTACTCTCTGGAATGTATTAACACATCGAAGGAGATGGCACTCAGAGTATGGAAAACACAGTGACGCCTGTGTACCCTTTCCAAACTCAGCGAAGTCATTCACACGAATAATAGCACTGGAGTGAATTCTGGTAAATACTAGAGAGGAGAAAACTTCGAAAGGTCAGAGTCCTCATTATTCCTTTTTGTTGAGTGTCTGGTGAACCCAGTACTTTATAAACCACTTTGAAGGACTTGGTCTTTGTCCCAGAGGCTCACAGACTAAATGAAACAGGTAAGAACAATGGTATGAGCCAAGTAGGTAGTTAGCTCTAAGTAGAGGATTTTCTAAATACTTTAAAAAATTTACCTGTTTTCAGTCATTCTTTACTTTTGTTTCTCATACTTCTGTTTTTTTTTTTTCTTCCTGAATTGGAAAATAAAAGAGGTTAGGCCTTGTCTCTGACAAGAATCATAGAAAATTTGATTTTGTGAAGAGGCTTTTTTTAAGTGAATGTGAAAATAGACTGGATATAGGAAAGAGGAAGATGGATTGTTATAAGCATGACTAGAAAAACAGAAAACAATACAAAGTTGGGCTGGAGAGATGAAATATAACAAATGAGTCTACACAGATGAAAGGGGTGTTGAGAACTACGGAGTCAAAAACTGATTCGATGATACATGCAAGACTGGTTCGCTCCAAAATGAAAATGATGGTTTGCCAAACTGAATTTATGTCTGTCTGAGGGTTGTCCAGCTCTGCCTGTAATGCCCTTTTGACAAATAACAGTGGTAACTTTTTGAAAAGCATACATTTCTTGTACATTTTGTTTACCTTAATGTCTTCTGAAATTTCATTTGCATGAAAAAATAGTTTTCTCTAGTAATTGGGTAGTTTTTATTACTATTTATTATAATTTGTAACAGTTTCACATTTAGTAAGACAATGAATAAGTTGTATATCTAAATTAGAGGATATCATCCAATTGAATTATGCTTTTAAATTATGATTTTTTTTGATGAGTGAATATAAAATATATAGGCATTTCTGTTATATATGACATCTGGCTTTGCTAAAAATATTAGTTTTGTAATTTCTCTTACATTTAAAATATTTTCTTTTCCCTTTAATTACTTTAGTTTTTGAAAGAACTCTTCCAATTCCACTTCTCAAATTATGACAAATCAGATTCTGTAACAGGGATTAAAGTAAATGTGTATTAGAATAGTAAAGAATTCACTGAGGCAAGACTAATCATCATTTAGATTATCAGTAGAAGATGATTAATAAACAATGGATTGCATGGCAAGTTCAGTTGATGCTGTGTTAGGGTAGCCAAATGTTTTAGCTTTACAAATGAAAAAAAACCCCTAAGCAGCTTATGGGAAAAAGTAATCATTCAAATTACAAACTTAAGAATTTCAAATTACATACTTCATCAAGTTGAGCCCATTTTAATGTACTGAGTAGATTTGGTATAACAGAATAAAAATAATTACTTAGTGTTTCAAGCAAATAGAAAACAGTCTTCCTGTGTTTATCATTTGTTCTTATACAATTGCTTCAGTTGATGACTTGGACCAAAATTACAGAGAATGTATCTCTAAAAGATAATGGTCAGAAATAATTAAAAGTATGTTCAGGAGTAAGAATTTATATAAATATATAAGTATAAATATATATATAAATATATATATATATATTTTTTTTCCTTAGGAATATCTTTTGCCAAGATACAACTTATGAAGCATTATTTTTTGTAAATCTGATTTAGAAAAATGAAATCTGGAGGGGGGATATGGAAAATATGAGGAAGCTGTCTCTTTTTTGAGTAGATTTTCTTAAATCTGAAAATTTGGCTCAGTAGAGTTTTTTCAGCAGATGGTATGCATGTGTGTATTGGAATTTCGTATCTTACAATTCTACTATGTTATATATGCTAAACTCTTATTAATTTCTTAAGGATAACGAAGAGTAAAAGCTGTGATTAGGCAACCTGGATTCTAATCCTAGTTTACCACTTTAATAATAGCACTGGGCACATTATTAAGTTTTCCAAGTCACAGTCTTTTCATCTGTAGAATACTGGTTATAACAACACCTACCTCATTATCACTGTGATGTTAGCAATGAAGGGAAGGGTGTAAAACAGAACGATCCTGAAGATATTTAATGTGCCTTACTTATAGTCGATATAGGTTTTTCTTATTATCAGAGTATTTTTGCTCAGTTGTTAATTGTGCTGTCATTTTAAATCATATTCATTTGTCTCAGATCCTCTAAGGAGTGAAGAAACGGTCCTTGTTCATGTTTTGTTTTTAATTCTACAAAACGAGGCAAAAGTAATCAGCGCTACTAGGAGACTCAAATATTTCCCAGTGGTTGGGTCTAGATGTTCTCCCTTAGTTTCTGCATGTGCTTCACTGAGCTGAAGACTTCAGAGTGTCTTTTCATGGAGATTTGGAAAAGAAAGTTGCTTAGGTCGCTCTGAAATTTTAACGTTAGCCTCAGTGGCATCATATTTCTCTGGCTCTCGTAAGAATACTGAATCTTTCTGGTAGTCCATTATGCTCTACGGTACTATGAAACATTATTGAGATTCCCATAGTTATTGAAAGAAATTAAGAAATCATTATCTCGCAAGTCTAGATTCTGAAATAAGTGACACATTGTCAGTCATCCTTATCTTTCAAGGATTTATTATGGCTTGAACTTTACTTATGTGCTAATATTAATAATATTACTCTAGCAATAGCCTGCTGCCACAGGATAAATATTACTAGCATACCAAATGTTAAATCTAGTTCTCTGGGAGGGGCAGCATTAAAATATTAATGTCACAAATTGCAGCGGGGACTTAATAATGAAGAGGAGCTATTACTGTTCTTAATATTGAATCTGTGAAATTAAATGAAAGTAAACCCATTCAAATTAAGAGAGGCTGATTCTGAGCTCTGTTGCTGTGGGTTGGGCAAAAAGAATTGCAGATTAATCTTGACAATTTATTATTTTTGATTTGAAGCTTATATTATATTGTCTTCTAATACACTCTCTTCATGTCAATTATTAAGGCCTCAAATGCCAACCCCCTTTTAAATTGAAATAGTTTTTTTTTTTGTCTTACCTGAAAGAGAAAATAGCGATTCAAACTTCGAAGTGGGTCTCTACAGGAGAGAGGGAGAGCCAATTCCTACCTGTATTCTTTTGACATTTTCATCTGGCTGACAGCTTAAATAAAGCAATGATGGTAGATTAGGGGAGATAGCCTAAAAGAGACATTCTGACTTGACACTGCTATAATTCATACAAACTTTACGGCTCAACACTTTTTAGTAGATATGGCTTTGAACACATCTTTGCAATCTGTAGCAGGTATGTATTGCCACCTTCCAACTTGTGAGAAGTTAATAACTAATAATTCACAGATGTTTTTAAAAATACTTCTATATAAACAAGAGAAAGAAATACAGGGGTGTGGAAAAGAGGTCCACAGGATAGGGATGGGTAAGTGTATTCTTATTGTTCAAATTTTGGAGTTGACCTCTTTCAGAAGCCAGTTCCTTTCAAAAGAAACTTGGATTCCCCGTTACTGTCGAAATCCTTGGGAGTCATGCATATCCGCCATTTCTCCAGCTGTACTAGGGCCGTGCTACGTACAACACGCCCCACACATGGAAGGCAGTTTATAAACATGTTTAATGAGTAGATCTGTCACTGAATAAATTACCAGTGGGAAATGATCATGTGTTGATTGAACACATTTATGAAATTCTAATGCTGTTCTAGGCACTGAAACATAAAAATTGAAATAACCAACAAATATCCTTGAGAATTTGTTACTTGGGCATTAATCAGTATTAATATCGATCTTAAATGCTTACTTTCCTACTGTATTCTGGGTTCTAGGACCTTTAGCAAACTTACGTGATGGAATACTTTGCAACCATTTCATCACTTTGCCCAGGCACCCATATCGAGTAAATGGTATGGTCATAATTTGGAGCCAGGATGGTCTGTCATCAAGTTCAGTCTCTTCACAATTGTACAGAACAGTCTCCTGCATAGATAGCCCTGCACAGGTACTTTATACACATCACTTAATTTAATCCTCCCCAAAGCTTTTTGAGGTGATTAGAGTAGTATTGTTGTTAACTCTATTTTATGGATGAAGATAGAGAAGATAAGAAATGGCCAAAGATATAACAGATATACTTTTATTCTCCCCCCTTCCTCACCCAGCACCAACTGACTCCAGTTTATCTGTGAGTTGTCAGCCACCACCCTTCCCAGCATCCATGGGAATCAGCACCTTTGCCCTGACGGGCTGAGCTGAGCAGGGCCCTGGAGCATCCATCACATTGCATAATGCCTACGCATCCTCTGAGTTCAGCGCAATTGTTATTTTCAGACGGAATTCTCCCCTGCTCCCCATAACTGGATCAAATCCTCTTTTAATGCTCTCAGGGCACCATGCACCTTCATTTTTTGGCACTTGTCAGAATTGCAGGTTATTTTATTTGTGAGTTAATTTTATTGTCTGTCTTCCCCCCTAGTTCTCACACTCCACCAGAGTGTGGACAGTGACTGTTTTTGCCTGAGTAGAAAGGAACTGGCAAGAGTTCAGCTGGGCACAAGCCAAACAAACCAGGGCCACCGTTCCCCATGACTATTGGTGAAAACAGCGTGGGGAACTTTTCCCTACTTTTCTGACTTGATCAAGATGGAAGAAGCCCAGATGAGGACATTTGCAATAAGAAGCGTAGAAGTGGCTAGCCAGAGTCCTATATTTTGTATCGGTTGGGACCGATTTGGGAATTGGGGTCCTAGTAATGGAACCAGGTAGGCGAGAGAAAGGAGGCAAGGCCTGCTACAGCTATAGCTTTCTCTATGGGCAAAGGTCAGTGTATGAAAACTCAGGTGGACAGTGGAGCCATAGTTTTAGCAGCCTCCAGGGACAATATCTAAGATAGCTTGACAGGTAAATCCCAGTCATGGAGAAACCTCTTCTTGCTCTTTTTGCGGGTTAACAACTTTGAACTGTCTCTTTCCCCAAATTTCCTAGTCACTTCTGCAGTTTGCAAATTGAGGTTATTGTCAACACCAAGAGTAGAGGTCAGTCCTTCCAGTGGTAACTGCAGGCTGGTCTTTGGTTTGTTTTGAGAACATTTTTGGGGATTTCTACAGTTGGAGTACTATGTAATGATTGCACTGTTGCATTTCTGAAATAATGCAGGGTCCTGTAATCAGGTACTCGTTTGATTCATTTTCCTTTTTCTTCAAGCAGAGTATCATTCTTTATATTCCACTGGTTAAGTACGAATTACCATGTTATCTGAGGGTGCTATTTCAAGACTTTACTTTGTAAAAGAACCCTTCATGCTAACCCCTCCAGACATCAACTCATTCCTTTTTGGTAAAAGGAAAATGAATGTCTGAGATGAGATGGACTCTAATCATTTGTATTTTGATGCAGCAAATCAAGATGATCTGAATCAAAGAACACTGAGAAACTTATTCAATTACAGAAAGTATTTAATATAATCAAACATAGTGCCATATGGTCTAGATCAGACCCAACACTTCATTTTTATAACAAATATTTTGTAATAACCTTACTATTCTGAAATAAAATTTATATTTTTACTTTCCAGAACACAAGATTGAACAAGAATTACTCTATTGTCTTAAATCTAAAGGAGAAATACAAATGAAAGTAATGCTTAATAAAGCCATACATTCTTAATTTGAAAATATTTGGTCATGACCATAATGAGAGACCAGTAGTCAGAAGTAGCACTGCTGTGTAGAAATACTCTGAATGTGATACAGACCAAGACTCTACAAGCATGTTTGTTGAGAACTCAATACTACGGGCAACCTTGCCTCTAGTCACTGTTATTCAAAATGGTAGTTTACACTTGGACAAATTCTAACTAAGACAAATTCCAGGCTTCTTTTGATTTACATGGCACATGAATTTCTGGAGATTCGATATATGTTAGCAACCTGCCCCCAGTACTTTGAAATGGGACATAAAATGGACCTGGTTTCTAAGCTAAGGTAAATTTAAACATGTTCTTCATATGTATAAACATCTGGTAGAACGTTTAAGAACTGTGTGGAACTACCTGCCGCTTTGCAGGGCATCAGAGATCAGACTCACACCACCTAAGTGGCAGAGAATCATCACAACCAGAATATCTCTACAGGTTTCCAAATTGCTTCTTGAGAACAGTGGTTGAAAACCACTCCTTTAGAACCTCTGACATCCTTCTTTTTAACAAATGTGCCCCAGGTCTCTCCTGAGGACCCAGAGGAGAACAGCTTTATTAGTCACAGGAGGTCTTCAAACCCAAAGTCTCAACCAATAGCCTTTATAGATACAAATGTGCGTGCATTAAGTGTGTGTTGTACAATGTGAAAATTATTGAGTGACTTTTTAGTGTATATAGTAGATTCAGTTATCTTATAAAGTAATTTGAAATCTAAAATCATTTCAAGATCTGTGGCAAACCTTTTTGATTATGTATTGTGTTAGCTCAAAAATAACCAAGGACATTTGTCATGTGGGGGACGTGAAATTTCCTGAAGTAAAAGGGGTCTCACAAGAAACAACAACGTGTGGTTTTGACATGCAAGGTATAGTTAGTAGGCAAAGTTGATTTGTTGTCAACAATATAATAAAGATAATAACATCAAGGCGAGGGCCAGAAAGAGTAAAAGGTAAGAAATCAGCTTTATTGGCCACAATTTATAGCGCATAATTGGAGGCCATGCAGTGTCAGCTGATAAGTAAGGCAGATCAGCCAAAGTGGCCTGAAGGCTGTCAAAATGCTATTGATTAGTAAATCGATTTTATCAATGTTGGTAGAGTGGAGAGGGCATATTGCCTTCTCTCTCTTTTTTAATGTCCCGTTTCCCTCACAACTTATGGATACACTTAAGCTTTTCATAAACTGCCTTAAACAAGTCCTCAGTTCTAATAAAAACTCAGTACATTTGCTACCAATTAAACGAAGCTGTTCAATGGGTGTTGGTCGCATCAAAAAAGTGACAAGTTGATTAATAGAAGATTTACTGGTTTTACTTACTATTGAGCATTTATTTTGTAATGGGTGCTGTTCTATATTTAGCTTATTTGAGCTACAAATTATTCTGTCATAGAAATGTTATGCGCATTTACAGATAAGAAAAACAGACACTCCGAGAGCTTGGATCTTACTCAAGGTCATGCTTAAGAGTGCCACATGTTCAATTGATCTGAACACTAGATCAGAGTGGCTTGATTTAGGACCAGTGAAGAGAAGTTATGAGGTCTCATCTCTAAGAGTGAAATACTAATTGAAACAAGTTGGTCACATCTGTAATTCAATTGCTAAGGCTTTTAAAAAAAGTTCTTTTGTTTCTTCCACTTTTTGGGTACACCCCAAAGAGAAGACAGAATGCGCAAAAGTTGGACCACATTGTTAGTGATCATTTAAAATCTAGGCCGTGCGGTAAGAGGTAAGAGTAAATAATAAAACAAAAGAAGTTGTCAGAGCTGATGTCAATTAAATCATGTCAAACCAAGAAAAGGGGGCATTGTATGTCAGTGAATGGTCATTTTTAAAGGTGACGGCTATTTCTGTAAATTGACAATAGTTGAGTCAGCATGAAAATAAAATGAGGGTGGGTTGCCAGGTTTACTTTATCGACATGCTGAATGTTGAATTCTACTTGCTAACGTAATTTTTTAGACTTCATTTCTGTAGGAAATAGTCGATCCAATGTTTAGTACTCTCAGCTTCCTAAATTGGCAAATAGAACTTCTACACTTCTACACTTCTACAGCCAGGATCACGTGGAAGGAACGTTTATACTGACTGCTAGACTCAAAGATTTTTAGATGTTTGACTAGAAAAACGCACAGTTGTGAAAGGTTAGGTCAGAGTTAAGAAGAAACTCATTTTTTCTCTCAGAATCTAGTTCTAAAGTACTTACGTTTGAACTTGAATGTATGCCTCAAGACTAGTGGATTTTAGATTACTTTCTAATAGTCATGGTTTATATTGTTTTTGTTAATGTTAGATTTGTCTAATACCTGTTTCACATTTACATTTACATTTTAGAGTATTTTTGGAGATGTTTTCGAACCTCGTTTTTGTTACTTCCAAGAACTTTATCTTAATCTCTCAATCAGCTCACATAGATAGAATTTTATTTATTAACATTTTAAAGTTATATTTACTTTTATAATTTAGGGCACCATTAGTTTGGTCAATATTGAGGAGAAATAGCTGTTGGGCACTTTTTGTCAGTAATGTCACACCGTAACAGAATGTACACTTCTCGTTCCATTTGGTCATCACCTCCAATTCAGCATTGTAAAATCAGGCCCATTTTTATCCTCCTGTTCCTCTTCGTAGTAGTCTTCTTTGGAGTAAGGCATCACCCTATTTCCAGGTGACCTTGAACTCCTCTATCTGCTTTCTCCCAGGTCCCATGGCTTCTTCCATCACAGTGACTCCTAGCCAAGTTGGTCTCCTTCTATTCCTGGACATGCCACCTGAATCTAGGCTCTAGAATAGTTTCACTAGTCCTGCACATCATGCAAAACTAGTTTTACTAGACCATGAAACTTATTTGCTCAAAATGCCATGTCTAATAATTTCCTATTGAATAAATTCTAAAGAATTTAACCTGATAGGCAATTCTTGCTATAAATTGTGCTCTAATAATGTCAGCCTCATCACCCCTTCCCTTTCGTCTTGTACTCTGTTGTGAACATCTAGAGCTTCCCCAGTTTCTGCGATTTAATTCACGCTCTTTGGTCTACCTGGAACTCTGTCTAGCTTCCCCTCTCCTCATCTAAATGTGGTCTATCCTCAAATCTCATCTACAATGCCAATAATTTTCAGATTATCCCAGCCAGATAGAAACTCTCCCTTCCCCTCCACCCCAATTCTAAAATATTTATTTTTATCCTCCTTTTGGGACATTTGGCACAAAACAGTCAAGAGATTTTTCTAAGGCTGTTTGTTGACTCAGTGGCAGAAAGCAGAAGTTAAGTCTCCCGAGTCTGTGCGGATCATTTACACTGAGTCACACCAATTTGCTCTTTTAATTACCTGAACTTTTATGATCTGAATAAACACGGGCTTGGTTGCCTTGTGCCTTTGAGAGAAGTCAAATTCACATGGCACGGAAAACAAGACCCTCACAGCTATGGAGTTCCCGGTGGACCGCTGGAGCAGGCGTTGAACACGATGAGTTCCCAGGCGACCTCGCCTTCTCTCCCGTGAAGTCAAACTCATCAGTGCATAGATCAGCTCCATCCCCAGTCTTTTCTGAGATCCTCAGAGGTAGAGATTTTTTTTTTTTTCAGAATTTTCTGAGATCAAATCATACAAAATTCTAACAAAACTCCTCCTAGAAATGCTTTTAGTCGGCACAGGTGATGGTATTTGATTTCATGCCCTCCTGGTCATGAATCGCTTGGCTCTACGCTGCTTGGGATGGAAGAAGCAGGATTTTTATCTGTGTCGCCCATCAGGATATGGATAAGTATGAAGCTCTGGCTGGGATAATTTGATACGGGGCTTTTGGCTTCTTCAAGCTGCCAGGCAGCAGCATGGGGCGGTGGTGGCTACAGCATGCCCTGCACTCCATTGCTTGTCTCTGTGTGAGTTTTCATCACTTACACAGCGGTAGGCGCATGAATGACGGCCTCAAGGACTTCCGTGAGTGCTTACGCTCTGTTGAGGGGCAAACACTTCCCGGAAGGGAAAAATTCTACCTTCCGCTGGCAGAGTCAGAAGGAGTTAAAATTAACGTGTGCGTGCGTGTGTTCATACCAACATTCTATCATAGAAAGCTAATCAAGCTTTCTGTAACTGACTGAATTTATATACAGAGCTGCCACAGTGTTATGTTTTCAAGAATTATTTCAGACTCTACTATGAAAATCAGTGAGTTCAGAAATCGTATTTTTTTTATCAGCTTGTTAGATTCTATAAGTTTCAAAGGGTACCTGACAAATGTCTTATTTTTTAATGCCACTTTCTGAAATCCTAGTTGACTTTCAATTTTTGAGGGTTTTTTTTTTTTTTGCTAGAAATTCAATAGTTTAGTAACTTAATCATTGCTCTAGCTTGATATTTATTTTATCCTCCTTCCTTGAGATATGCAAATATCTCTCTCTTCGCTAATATCTTTTCTATATCCCCTAGTCTGAAACTGATGCAAAGAAGTCATTAAAATTGATAGCAATACTCACCACTCCAGTGAATAAATTATGCGTCCTGTTTCACGAAGGTCCCATATCTCCAGCCCTGACCTTATTTCTGTACTTGAAAAGATCCTGATTTATCTCCAACTCTTGTGTAACCTTACTTTCATTTTTCTACCCTTAATTTCTTATTTTTTTTTCCACTTTTAACTTCATTCAGTGATCTCAGCGCTTCTCTCTACCTCATGTTCTATCGTGTACATTTCCTTCTTTCTCGGCTTTGATTAGTTTTTCGATGCTTCTCCTTCTTCACATTGACTTTTTATTCTAAAACCAGATTTATTTCTAGGTGATATGTATAGCTCTTGAACATACTTTATCTCTCAGCATATTCTATTTCCTCTTTCTCAAAGTGCTTTAACTTTCCCCCTTTTTCATTTGGTTAGCATGTATGTCTCTACTTAAAATTTACTTTTCTATTAAAAATTATGCTTTTGCCTCTTTTGTATTCTTTTGGTTGCTCTCTTGGTCGAACTCAAAATTTGTACTCTGATTTCATTGTCACATTTTTTTTATCTGTAATAATATCTCCTGTTACTTAAACTACTTTTGGAATTACAGAGGGGAAAAAAAACACATTTTCTTGGCCTTTGAAAAATCTAAGACACTATTGTAAGCAGAAAAGTGGTAAATGCAGGAAACACTGTGTTGGTGGAATCTTTGTTGAAACTTTCAGCTTTGAACTTCATACGTAGAAAGCCGTTAAATGCCGGGATAATAGAACCTGATCCATTGTGCCCCCTTTGTTTGGCTGTCTCTGTGGTTTATCAGTCCCCATAGAACATGGGGCTGGAGGGGGTCTTGAGAGGTCATTTAATCTATTGCTCTCTGGCCCGAAGGTTCCAAGGCCCTATGCTCTACAAGATACCTTTTTGCTTTAGTTCTTACCAGTTTAAATGGTATTTGGAATTCTTGGTAAATATTTGGGAAAATCACAAATGTCATAGGAAAGAAAGAACGTGTATAGACAGAAATTATAAAAATGTCACTTACTGAAAATTTGAACAGGAAGTAGTTAGAACAATCAAAGCATTTAAGAATTGGAAAGTGTAAGTCTCTGTCTCACTGTAGAATTTTTGGTACAAGCCAAGACAATATATTTTAGTGTTTCGGCCTCTCATTTTATAAGGATGAGTGTCCTCAGAACTAGTGATTATATGGGCATTTATGTCATTTAGGCAGCAATGTGTCAAATGTACTGAGAATAATAAGCCTACTTTCTATACCATACTGCCATCCATTTCAGAAGTGATGACCTATTTTTTTTTTCTATTAGATTAATATTCTGAGAAGAGGCAGGAACAATATTGGAAGTTCTTGCAAGAATGTAAATACTGGGTCATTATAGAGCCGACTAAACAATAGTAATTTTAGAATGAGTCACTTAGATACCAACAATACTTCTGACTCAATGTGTATGATTCATATCATTAAAATGCCATGAGTTCCCAAGCCAACTTTTCAAATGATATTTAGAGAGGTCGGGTGGGGATGGGTTGAATAGCATCTAATTGTTTTTATGGATGAAAAGCTGCCAAGTTCCGATCTCTATGTATTACGAGTTCCAATTTTAGGGAGACTTAGTCAATCTTCAGTGATTCTTTAAGGCTACTGATCCACTGGAAAAAAAAATAACAAGAAAATAATACTAGATCAAATAACAACCTTTCTTTTCAACCAAAATATCAAAGTAAGCCTCATATTATTTACTTTAAATACTTAGATAATTTAAACTCTATAGATATTTTAAAGTCATTTATCACTTCAAGAGTTATTAAGAATTTTAGGAGTGTTAGGAAAATGATTTGGAATGGATGGACCTGCCTCAGTACAAATATCGTACAGAAAACTTACTGTGATAGATGTGTTTCCTTAGTGGCAGTCAAGTTACTGAAATTCAAGGGAATACCAATAAATAGCCAGTAGTTGAGAGTGATTAACAAATAGCAACTGATGAAACACTGACGAGTACATTAAATCCTCATGCAGAGGCTATGTTAAACTATTTCAATACAGAAACAAATTTTAGGAATTCACTATGTTCAGTATCCATATTAGCATCCTTTTGGCTTTATGAATGTGTTAATACATTACTTTATCATGAGCATGTTCATAACAAAATGCTTTATTTATCACAGCAGAGTTTTGAATTAAGAAATAATCCAACCTACAAACAAAATAGGTGAAAAAGTCCATGTCTGAATAGTATCTATGTTCCACTAAAAACAAAACAAAAACAAAACAAAACAAAAAAAACTATCAACAGATCTCCCAAAAACATTTTCCAGCATTACGCTTATATAAACTAAGGTTAGCAACAAAGGTAATTGATATCTGGCATGGTGACTAACATGTGCAGACTCTGGGTACCAAGTTTTTGGAGACCGTTGTTCGTAAACACGCTGACTTAGGGTCACCCAAAATAATACCGTTAGTTTTATTTCATGACCAGTGGTTTAGATCAGGCCTTATCTCTTAGTCATTAAATAACTGTGGGAATCGCATTTAAATTCTCTGGTTTTGTTTGTTGTCTGGTCAGAAAATGATATTTAACCTTGATGAATTGTCATGAGGATCAGCTGAAATAATGCTAATATATAAATGATGTAGAATAGTGGCTGGCCTATATTAGATGAACAATAAATTCTCTCTCTTCACCACATTGTCATCATTTATGCCTTAATAATTGTAATTGCTTCCTTGCTAGGCAACATTTTCCATCCTTCAATAGCATTTACGTGCAATTTTCAAATGAATATTTTCCAAATAACACACCGGTTGAATCATGTCCCTGGTCCAAATTGTCTTCTCATTAAATTCAATTTTAACAACTTAGCCCGGCTTTCATATTCCCCTAGGTTGTTTTAGACCTTACTTTGAAGGCCTAATGTTTTCACATGTTCCATATACAGTAATCGAATTGTATGTACTGCTTATTATCACAGAATACACTCAGCTATCATACGTTCTCAGCTATCTGTCTCTGTTTACGTTGCCTGCTCTAGAAAGGTGTGTAGAATCATGGGATCTGTGCTCGCATTTCTCTTTTTGTTCTCAATTTCCTGTTCTCTTCTTCACCAGTCTCAGTTTTCACCAGCAACCTGATGTGTTCTGTGCAGATTAAATAAAGAGCATGTATGAAAACACATACTATCTAGCACACATCAGTTAATATTGGGGTTTTCACTCATTTTCTGTGCCGTGAACCTTTTAAACACATATGGGCTGAAACTGATTAATTACTTGAATGCAAGGGAATGAAGAAAAATCTGTGATAATGTCTCCCTTCAGATACATGTCATTATTTATGTCATTTATGCTCTGAAATTGTGTCTTATTAATTAGAATCTTAAGGTGTTTTAGTTATAAGCATATATTAGATAGATTTGATGGATTATTAAACAACCACACATAACAAATATAATCTAAGAATACATAGAAGGTCCTATACTAAGAAATTATTACATGAGTCAGGGAGGTGTACCAAGTGAATATGGATGAGCTGAGGACAAAGCAATTCCTGAGGGAGGCAAGTAACAGGAGGAGGAAGGACTTGGCTGGATGAACATGAAGGCCAGGGGAATCAAGAATCAGAAGTAACTACAATGACCAAGGATTTTCTCTTTGTCCTCAGTCTGAACAAAGAGCTGAGACAATATGGGTGACAGTTTTCCACCTATAGAGGCCACCAGGTTGGGGATCAGAGACACGCTCTCTGCTATGACAGCTTGTGAGGATGGGGACCTTCTATTTTAGGTCTTGAGACTTATGCTGGGTACCCCTCTTCCGAACCTGTTTCTCAGCCATTTTTCCCAGAAGCATGACTGCTGTGGTCTCCAGCTGCTCGTAGATAGGCATTCGCATTTTGCAGAAGCCCCAGTCTGCCTTCCTCTTCTTCATTTCAGGAGTAACAAGCCTCTGGGCTCTAAGTAAAGTCGTCTGTTCAAAAGGAGATTACCTCTAGTTACTTTCTCTGCTCCCTGAATGATCTCATTGGAATTACTTTCGTTTAACTTCATTAGTTCTTCAGTGAGCATTTGATTTTGTTTCACTGCCAATGTTAAATAAAAAACCTATAGTTTGGGTAGATCCAAATACATATATTTGTACCATAATGTGTTGCTTAGAGCTAATTTGTTATTAGCTAACAAGGCAATTCTTGACTGAAAAGAGAACTACGAAATGATTAACAAGAAACCATTTCAGTTTTTTCTTTCTTTTGTCTTGCTGAGAAAATGGACAGCATGAGCCTTGCTTTGTATCAGGGCTGTACTGACAATTTTTTCCCCCACCTGTGAGCTCTGATACATACGTAACACACGCCACTAATCAAGAAGCACACCACGCACAGAGATAAACCCAGTCCACAGGTGACAATCTCTGCCAAAATGCCGTGTGAGTCTTGATGCCCCAAATTTTGGCCTGAGTAACCAGAATAAAAGAAAGCTGTGATGCAGAGGGCGACCGAATGCAACCCTCTCCCATGCTAAGCGTCACGAGTGTAACGTCAGGATGAATAAGAAGAAATGAAAAGCCATTCATCGAAGCTGCCCCCACATGGGACAAATGATTCTTACGCGTGAGGTAGATTTAACTGTCCCCAAATGACAATCTCACTCTAGGACAGGAAATGAAAATAAAAGCAAGCAAGCAGCCAGTCCGAAACAGCCACCACCTTCTGGTTACAGCCACTTGAGAACGAGTAAAATATGTGGTACTGTCGGATCCACGCAATTATAAAAACATCTGAATGGGAATACTCGAAAATGATCTTTAACTCCAGGGGGATGTTGGAATGACTTTTTTGAACGTATCTCATTCTTCTCAAGTTTCCTTTTTCCTGATTCTCTAAGGTAAATTATGACTTTAAATGTTTCGTGCCAGAGTTTCTGTGTCGAATTTAAGGGTTATCATAATTTTATTTTGTATATGTTGAGAGGTTTTAATAAATTGTGTCAACCAGAAAAACAGTGGGAATCATTGTTTCAGATGTGAAGTGACGGCCTGCAGGTCTAAGCTGTTAGTAATTGAAATTCCATTGAATTCTAAATTTCAGCACTTTTTTTTTTCTTTAGCTGTTCAGGCTTCAGATATATTTGCTAAATTACAGAATTTAATTCTTGATGCCCAAGTGTTATATGGCAGGTGAGGCCACGGTGTAAGTGGGCTGGGTTGTTGATTTGGAACCAAATAACTGAGCGTTTTCATCAGTCACGTTCGTCCGTTTTCCTTCTGCGTGTATCTTTGTCCATTAGGGCTGCTATAGCAAAATGCCAAGGTGGGG
The DNA here is from genome assembly GCA_003508835.1 of Eonycteris spelaea. Taxonomy (NCBI): domain Eukaryota; kingdom Metazoa; phylum Chordata; class Mammalia; order Chiroptera; family Pteropodidae; genus Eonycteris; species Eonycteris spelaea. The sequence continues at coordinate 426,840 of PUFA01000106.1, forward strand.
TAACTTACAACAACAGGAATTTATTTCCCACATTCCGAGGCTGGATGTTTGCGATCAGCATGCCAGCAGGGTCTGGTGTGGGCTCTTCCAGGGTCATGGGCTTCTTATCGTCACATTTCAGAAGAGGCAAGAGAGATTCGTGGGCCTCCTCTATCAGGTCACCAGTCTCATTCATGAAGGATCTGCCCTCATGACCAGTCACCTCCCAAAGTCTCCACCTCTAATAATGTCACATTGGTATGAGTTTTTCGGAACCCAAACATGTGAATCACAGTCGTGTATGTGTGCGTGTGTGTGTGTGTGTGTAGTTTTAATTGGTACTGTCACTTAACCAGCTATGGTAGCACGAATTGGTCCTGGAGTCTCCCTTTCTGAACTTTTGAGTATTTATATATTAACAGTGAACATTCATATCACAGATTTGCTGTAAAAATCATAAGAGATGACGTGTTAGATCTTTGCAAATTCTAAAGTGATACATACATGAAATACTTTGCTATTTAGACAGCATTGTTGAAGAACATTGTACTTGGGCTCCTGTGACTTAAATTCTAATTTCCGTTCTACCACTTACTTGCTTCATAGCCATAGTGAGTCAGTTAACCTCTCTGAGCCTCTATAAGGAGGGAACTAGTTTTTGTGGTTCATGATCATTTCAAAGAAACATCTTTGTTTCATTTTTCCCTTCAAAAATTTGAGCCACTTGTTATAATAATAAAATAACTTGCCACTTATTGAACATAAAATTCTAGATTAATAAGATTATCAAGAAGTCAAAATTGTAATTACTAAAGACCGAACATGATTAAGCTGTAGATCATACTATTATAAGTGTTTGACATATTGGTGTAGAGTTTAATCTCAATATCAATCTTCGTTCATAGTTCTTACATTCTAAGTTATTTTCCACTAGAGATGGATATGCTGATTCAATCATGACTCACTTTGACTCCCTGCAAACAAGGACACAAATTTGAAATTTGTGACAAAATTTAGAGTTTTGATTTGCGTCAGAGAACAGAGTAGCTATAACTGGTAATAATAGTAGTAGTAGTTAATGCTTAAATGAGCCAATGCTGTATTTCAGATGGTCTTCTAATGGTTTATGAATACACGGTGTCATCTTCACAATATCCCTAAGAGATAAGCACTATTATTATTTTAAAGTTTACTGTTGGAGGAACTGAAGAACTGAGGGGTTTGGTTCACATAATGTATCTTATTGGTTCATAACTAATATAGTAATAATAATACCTTAGCCTAGCTCTACATCAGGTGGATTTGCAAACATTCCACTGTAATCGAATGAGAACATTCAGTTTATTACATGCATTTCTCTATGTGATGGTGTCTCAGTCAGTTCAGGCTACTGTAACAAAATACCCTAAACTGGGTGGCTTATTTCTAACAATTCTGGAGACTGAGAAATCTAAGATCAAGTTGCCAGTCAATTTTATGTCTGGCGAGGACCCTCTTGCTGATTGCAGATGGCTGTCTCCATGCTGTATCCTCACGTGGTGGAAAAAGCCAGCTAGCTTTCTGGCCTCTTCTTACAAGGGCACTAAGCCCATTGATGAGGGCTCCACCCTCATAACCTGTCTCCCGTAGACTGCCTCCAAATACTGTCACATGGGGGGAGGTCAGATGTCAGCATATGAATATGGGACTGGGCACAACATTTAGTCCATGACAGAGGATTTGAAGAAGACATATGTTTTCAAGTCACATATTTCAAAAAAAAAACATAGGCACAGAATTAAATTAAAACAAATATACAGTACATATTATATTTAATAATGAACATTGCAAAGTTCTCGCAGGTCATTTTCTTAAGGATGAAATACCTTGTAAGGAGAAATCTCCTGATATTTGATTTCAAGAACTTTCCTCATGAAAATTTTATAGGCAATTTTCAGCTAGCCCAGACAAGTTCAGGAACTGAAATTTTGTGGCATCCTCTGGTGTAAGGTTCTTGTCTTGGGGACCTCGAGCTCAGCAGACACACAGGCAGCCTGCTGATTGAATGGACATATTTGAGAACCTCAGGGGACATTCTGATACAATTGGACAACCACACTGCAGTTTTAAGGTAATCAGTGGTTGGCCTCTTGCCAAATTTTTCCTAGTGACTTTTTCAAACCTTCTTCTTTCTACCAGCACCTGACCTGCAGCAGGTTCATTTATATCCTTCCTGAGAAAATTGAGGTGATTCGACACCTAATCCCATGAATTTCTGTCAATTCGAAATCTAAAAACCAGTGTACATTTTCTAGCGTTTGCTCTCAGGGTGCAAAGACCACTCACTCTACACTTTATTAAAGGTCTGGTTAGCAGCTTTTACCTGTGCTACGTCACGTTTTGGGACCCATTTCCCAAACCTAGCCACGGAGGTGGTTATTTCCATATTTTGCATACGAAGGAATTGAGATTAAGAGTAGCTAAGAATCAGGAGTAGAACTAGAATTGAAAACTAAGAGTCTCCTTGTGCCTTTCCTTCTGGCTGATGCTTACTAGTTCTTGTTGCCGATTTTTGCCTCTTTGCTGTTTCTGTCGTACAAGGCTTAGAGCATGGTCAGACCTTTGATACCACCACAAAAGTAAAGATGCTCCTTGCAACCCATTTCATTCTTCAAGCTATACCTTACGTTTTTACTTCCCTTAGCCATCGTCATTTTTGAAAGAGTTAGTTTATACTTTTTTCTGCCTGTAAGACGTGTTCGTCATCTGGCTTCAGCTCAAACCTCATACAAAACAGATCTGTGAAAAGTTGTACGTGAGCTTATCGTCAGACGTCGCGGTCTTTCTTTCGTAGCTCCCCCACCCCCACCCCATTACCTTCTTTGTAGCACTTGGGCTCACTGATCGTGCACTGTGCACCTTTGAGTCGATCTCCTTTAGATTTGGAGGCATTTTAAGAGTGCAGACTGCTATGTCTGTGCCCGCCCTCTGCAGGGTCCTTCCAGTCTCTTTCAGAGCCATCCAGTCCCAGCGTGGAGATTCCCTGTGGCTCTGTCGCCTGCTGGGAGCTGTCCCCACTCCCCTCCCTATGCCAGCTAAGTCCTATTGAGACTTCAGGTCTCGGATTCAAAGTTTCTGCCTCAGGGTAGTAGCGTGTCCAGGCCAGGGATGTGGAATTTTAAACTTTAACTTGCAAGAGTTAAATTATATAATTAATGTGAAATAATGATTGCATTTTCTATCTCATACATGATTTTTTTAAATGTCTTTTAAAAGTGTATGCAACCCTCTTAACAGCTTATAAGCGATTCCCAGAAAATTTCTGTGGAATGGAGCTAGTGATATTTCTTGCTGCTTTCTCCTTTCTATGCAAATTATGTTTAATATTCCATGTAAATATGATAATACATATATATATATTTACATCAAACTTGAGAGGAAGTGAAACAACACAAGTAAAGGCTTAAACAAGATAGGTAGCTGTGGACAGAATCATCTGAACAGACTTCAACCATGCCGTCGCATCCAATAGTTTGAATTCTTATAAATTAAGAAAATGAGTGATGATTCTTTTAAAGATCTCTTGAGACAATTTAAAAATATTATAGGTTATTATCTATTTATAAAAAAAAATCTGTAAAAGTTAAATTCCAGAAAATAAGTAAAATCGTTTATGGGAAAAGTCAAGGTAGCTATAATTAGAAGAGAGCCAAAAATATAGACATCTACTTTTAATAGCCATCATCTCTTATTCCTGCTTCAAGTGCATTGCATGTGCATTTTGATTTCACTGGGAAGGCCCCTTTGGCACACCCTTCCCAGCTGTCACAGAAAGGAACCACGAAAGCCTCTGTGGCGTGTGCAGCACGCTGTCCGAGTTTTCCATGGAGAGGGGAGGATTTCCTTGGATAGTCACTTTCCAAGTAGAGCACGCGTACAGTAATTAGTATCCTGACTACTCAGGAGAGGGTTGTGGACACAGCTGTTGTTTAAGGCGGCGGGCACATCAATGGCGAGGTCCTAGGTATTGATTTGTGCAGTGACACCTTTCTAACTATGTCATCTGAGTGAAAGAAGCCTCAAATTAACCAATAATAACGTGTTAGAAGTTGTCGTAGCTGCCCTCTTGGTACTTGTTCTAGTAGAGTATAGATGCCCCTCCCCCATTCAGGCCAGCAGTGCAGCTCAAGGACTCTTGGTGACATTAAGTTGGCCAATAGGACAGTGTAAAGCCTGCAGTAATGCTGTATCCTTTTTATTGTGTGTGTGTGTTTATGTGCCATTTTGATATTGGTTTTCATGTGTAAATACATAATAATGTATGCATATCTGCAGAAATATGCCATATGTATATGCTATCATGATCTAAAAAATCCTTCATTAGAATAGCATATAACAGTAAAACTGTCATGCATTATACATCTTTGAAAAATGAATTTCACTAATTTGACAAAACTAATTTCAAAGGCAAAAACTAAGTTACATATTCATCAGAATTAGATAAGGATAAACTTCTTGGCACGATTTATTGCTGTTTTTGTGGTTGTCCTTTCTGATTTGATTATATTTCCTATTTTAAATATGGGCCCTGGCTACATAGTTTATGAAGAGATCACAAATAAATCTGGATTAAACGGTACTAATGTCTCTGGAGCCAGAGGCCACACCTGTTTCAAAGACAGTGCACAAAAAGATTAGAGTTACATTTATTTTTATCTAAATTATTCCTTGATCCATTTTTTTTACATTAAATAGAGATGAGATTTTATATAATAGGTTTTATGAAAACAAAAGTAACTTTAGAAAGCAGCTCTCACTTTTTTAAAAGGAGACGCGCGTATCAGCAGGAATGCTGCGGGCATCAGCCAACCCAGGGTTGCAGTTCGCAGCGGCCTTCTTGACTTATGTCAGAATCTCGGCACAAAGCTTCCGTTTTCTATGGCCTCATGTATGGTCCAGTTTGCCATGAAGAAAGGGAAATCAGCTGTATAATACTGGCCCCAGGCAAATGTTATTGGTTTCGCTGGTGACATTATCCGTAGTTTCTGGGGAACGCTGTTAATAGCCATAAATATTTATTCTCCTTATTTCCTCAAAACCAGACCTTTAAGTGAAAACTGTATCTCTGTAATGGTTACAATTTCCCTGGCTGTTGGTTGGTCGAAGCCTAAGGCCTAATTTCTCCTCTGATTGTTACCAGCAAAGGAGTGGTCGGCGAAGAGGGATTTTAGCTGGGATGTAGACCAATGGGGGACATCTTGTCCTTAGCTGTAACATTTGTCAGTTTGATTACTTTCCTAGGTGAGCATGGGAGTTGCAATTAAAATGATCGAAGATATGTCATCCATTCATGAATCTCAGTTTGTCAGGGTCGCTTAATCCCCAGTTGTTTCTCAGGACCTTCCTTGGCCTGGCCTCTTCTCTGCCCTGTGCCCAGGAGCCTGCCTACAAGTCCCTCCCCCGTGCTCTTCTGTTCTCTGGATTCTTAGTGGCTTTGACCCGTGTAATCCAGCAGTAGGAGAGTAGAAGGCGGGAGGCGAGAGGTGTTATTCCACCCTCTCCTTGCTCCCTCATGAGTGTCAGATCTTGGGGTACACTTATCTGATGGAGACACTACCATTTACCCATGGTCCTGTGACACAACTTTGCCGTGTTACTATCCGCCCTCAGGTTCTATCTACTAAACTTTCCTGAAAGCATAAACATTCTTTTTCTACAGAACTTACTGGCAATGGACATGTCTTCAGAAGAAGGGTGACATTAGTCGGACCATGAGACCAAAAAATATGGGCTATCAGTCTGGAATCTGGAACACTTCTGGAACGGTGACAGTTTCCAGTAGTAGCCCTGACGTGGGACAAAGTACACAGCCTTCTCTTTGCGCTTTTGTACTAGAACCCCAGGGTGTTCTTCACAGACCCTGCTGATGTCATCCTGTGAGATCTAGTCCTCCAAATATGAGCAAGAAGCCGGGTAGGCTCCTGTGACTGTACATTAGCATAAGATGCACCATTGCATTCAACGCTGTTAATAGCCATAAATATTTATTCTCCTTATTTCCTCAAAACCAGACCTTTAAGTGAAAACTGTATCTTGGATGTACTCTCATCCATCACATTTGAATTCTTTAATAGCTTTAGAATACAACTTTTCCAGAAAGACTGTCTTTACAGCATCTGACCCCACAAGTCTAGACTCCAATGGGGACAATGTCTGGCGATACACTTAAGTAGCACGTTGAGCCCAGGGAGACTTGGCACGTTAACCTAATAAAAAATGACTGTAAAACCATTTGTAAACATGAAGCGCCATGTAAATGCTTATTAATAAGCATTTTTCTTCAATTTATATTTATTTTTATTCCAAGATGCCTCTTAAAAATGCATTATGGTTTATTGTGTATAATGTCTTTCAAATAATTTGTATCCAGGGCATTTTAGAGAGTTAAATACATGTCAGTGTGTGGCATAAATTACAGAAGAACACTTTGAATGGTAAATGAATTAGTGCCTTCAGTCATAAGGCCAGAGAGAAATGGGTTGTGTAAGCGTCTGGTTTGAAATATCTAGACTGCCTGGAACCACTTCAAATCCCAGCAGGCCAGCTCTGTCCTTCACTCTTCCGAGATAAGAGTCCCTTCGGTTTGCAGTCTGCTGGTTTTCTGAATGATCCCTTGGAGCAGTAGGTGTGTCTGCTCCGTGGGAACATTTTACCGAGTCAGAGCAAGGAAAAATAGTCAAGAGATCTGAGCAGAACTAAGCATCCTTCCAGGAGGGAAGTATTTTAGTGGTGAACAGTGGCTGACTTAGAATATAGCAGGAGTGAGGGCTGAAGAATCTTCAAGGTTTTAACAGAGAAAGAGAAGTTAGTGTCTGATTGATTGCCACTCCTGACCCCGAGAAGTGTTTTTAACTGTGGGAAATGGATTCCGATATAATGATAGATTTTACAGCAGCATGGAATTGACCTAAACGACAAGTTGATATTTTGGATTGCTTTATGATTTTTTTTTATTTTATGAAGCATTAATCTGAGTCCATAATGAAAAGTGTTTACTCTCTAGATAAAACGTACAAGATCTTAAGTATGAGGCAGAAATATAGGGCCCTTAATTAATGCACAGAAGTCACATCTGAATGTAGCCTTGCTAGGTCTTGAGCATAGATAGTACTTCTAAGAGGTGATTTTCAAGTTTCCCCGCCTCCCAAACTCTGCTCAGTGTCAAACACATTATTACAAGAAAGCGGAATCCGAATGAGGTAATCCAGGGGACTCTAATCTTTCCCAGGTACCGACTCGCGTTGGATTTCTCCAGATTCTTATCAGGGTTATGAGGATTCTTGCTGCAGAAGTCAGAACTAGGAACGGACCTAGCCCTGGTTCTTCTTCCTCCACTTGGGGACTCTCCACAGGTCCTGGTGGCGAGTAAAGAGCTAAAATAGTCTAGGTGTACCTTCACGTGTCACCGGTAGATCTTGGCTGGCTGCCAATTGTCACCCACTGTTTAAGAAAAGAACTAGATGATTTCAGGTTCTACTTCAAGTTCAGGAATGCTTTTATTTGTCTTTTGGAGCTCGAGTTTAATTACGTTACCATTGCAGCTAATATTACAATTTATTTTCCCCCTGAATTCTTAACTCTTTTAGATAGTTTCCATAAAATTAGTAAAGTCGAAGCTCGAAAACGATTGTAACACAGAATATTTCATGAGATGGGATTATATTGTCAAGTCTGACCATCGAAGTTCGGTGTTCAGAATATGCAACAAAAGGACAATAGGCAGACTAGTTACTTATTTTAGAGTCTGAGTCTCTTTCTGTATTTTTGAAATTCAAATACGTATATCAGAACAGACACTTATATTTTAAAGAACTTTCCAAACAAAGAACAGAAACATGCATTCAGATTGCATTGTAAGTAGAACCAACAGATCGTGAATATTTATGTGATTTGGAAAGACTTGTATCCCACACTCTATATCACCGAACCAAATAATTATGCAAAGATAGTTTCACTTAAAATTGCAAATGCCATATCGTAGTTCGTGTTCAACAGTTTTAATGCATATTGATAATGGAACGAAATAGCTTTTATTTAAAAACAATACATTTAAGTTGGACAAATGCCATTACAGCATATTTTAAAATGTTAAAATGACTGGAATTGTGTCAGGGTAAGAGCTAACGAAGGTCCAAATGCTGACTGATGTTTAAGAACCAGACATAATTGCCTCTTTTGAACAGAATGTACTTCTAAGATTTACTCCGATAAGTCCTTATACTCTGGTTTATGCATTTATTCTGTTTAGCTTGTCCAGTTTGACCCATGCGTAGACCAAAGTGCACAAGGGACTCCAAAGAGATTATTATGGGTTGGAAGCCGAGTGACGTTTCTCTAATAGGAAATCATGTGAATGGTGATTCAGTTCCTTTACCTTTTTCTGTGATAGAACATACAATTAACTTTAAAAGAAAAACATAGTTCACAGTCACAATGTCTACATAGTATTCTGCTAGGCATTTGAGGATGCAAAAAGTATGTTATTAAGAAGGGAATAAAGGACATGCCTATGAAATAAATAGGTAATAATACAGAGAACACATGTATTTTACTAAAATACAGGGTAGTTAGTAAGATACGAATGTCCTCACATTCTGTTAAATGGAAAACTTAGGCTTAGGAATCAGATAGACATAGTTTCAAATTGAAAATGAAATACCTTTTAGCCCTGTGTCCTTGCATAGAATTTTTAACATCTCTGAACTGCAGTTTCTGTGTTTAAAAAAAGTACGTGTAAAGTATGCTACATAGGGGAATTTTCTGGATGCTGGTCACCTCTCTCCTGTGTCTCCTCTCATCTTGGTGTGATGTTCCTCTTGCCAGGGCCGGCATGCAGTGCGCATTTGGTACCTGAAATTCGCGTTCCCTTCCTATCACTATAAAAATGTGCAAATGCCCGTTCAACTGTTCTGCTGTTGCAGAATATTTTCTTCTCCTCACGTAAGTCTGGAGGCAATGTTGCAAATACAGTGTTTTTAGAGTGAGAATGATATATATTTATGGAAAGCTTCGAGTAGGATTGGAAATACTTTACTTTCCTGGTACGAAGGCAAAAATCCTCAATCATTAACATTAATGTCGGTGGAGGAAAAAAAAAAAACTTGAGGAATAGATTTCTTCTAAGTATGCTATCCTGAAATATGGAGATAGATTTCTTTTATCTTAAAGAATGAATCTTTTTTCCAATTAGTGATAGATTTTAAGATTAGAAGGGCACATGGGGGATCGTTTGGCACTGTTCTCTGCTTTCAGACTGGTAATTCATTATTAAAGCAATTCTCAACGGAAGCAGCTGACTTAGATTGGAGAGGGAGGGAAGATCCTATAAAATGGCTCAAATAGTGTTTATCAAGCCATAATAAAGTTGCAATAGGCCGTTCCGGGTTGGTGTACATTCTTTGCGTTTTCTGTCATTTCAACCATCTCCTAATACCTTATTCAGAACTTCAGGGGACTTTTCTCCTCCTAGCCTGAAGATTTTTCTACTCAGCTGTTCAAGAGTTATAGGTTCTTAAGATTAGGTTAAATCATTAGAGTTTTGTGGCAGGAACAGCTGATTATTCCCCGATTCTATTTCTTTCTCTTCCTGGAGAACAATTTCATTAAGCGTCATCACTCCAATTATTTAAATAAAAATATGTATTAACAAAAGAGATGAAACTGTACAAATCAACTACATTCCCTAGCCTCCCTTGTCCCTGGTTGTCCCTGTGACCGAGTTCTAACCAGTAGCTTGCAAGCAGAGGACATGGGTGCCACTTCAGTGCTTCTTCGGAGCAGCTCCTCACCCGGGGTCTTCCAGACTCAGTCCATTCTAGATGGCTGGCATGGAGACCATTGATCATTTGGGGAGCAACCTGTTATTTAGGTAGAAATATCAGATGAAAATGGGTTTTGGATGACAGCCACCTCTTTGGTAAGCCCAATATTGGAGTCTCGCTTAATGACCAAAAAAAAGAAAGTCCGTTTGATTAAACACCTGAGATTTTGTGCTTTACTGTTACAGCTGTTGGCATTACTTTCTCCTACCTATACAGTTTAATATCTAAGATGAATATTATGGAGAAACATATATGCTTTATTCTCCCACTCATTAAATATATTTGTTTTAGATATATGTATACTTATATATAAAACATATTAACACATGTATTAATACATATTAATACACATATAATATGTATTAATATGTATTATGTATTTGTCTATATAAAACATATAGTATTGACGAATCCAAGGGAAGAGGTCAGACTACTGTGCCATAGATAAGGTGTAGAACTACTAGATTCACTCATAACACCAACAAAGAGGGCATTTCAGACATAAAGCCCGACTGTGGAAGAAGAGGATAGAGGTGAGAATCATAGTAGGACAAAAGAAATACTTGCAGTGTTGGACAGAAGGACATCTCAGACATTTAGTGCGATACCACGAGGAACACTGTGTGGCAGAGGACAGGGGCAAGTTATTGAATGGTACCATCAAAGTTCATTGTTAGACCAGGCAAGAAGAGCAGTTCCTGCATAGAGTGAGAAATGGAGCGTCACCAGCATCACTACTGATGCCCTCTAGCCGGGACATTAGATGTCGCTTGGTATACATATGATAGAGATAGAGTCAAAACGAGAGGCATCTTGAAGTAAGGCTGTGGATGCGGGAAAAATAGAAAAGAAAGGATTTGAAATATACTGTTAAAAGTATCAGCCAAAGATCAAGCTTTTATTAAAAACCAGTCTTCTGTGGTGTTAAAACCTTGAGAAATATTTGTTCATAATAAAGACAGTGACATTGAAAATATCATCTGACCTTGTTAGTACAATGAAAAGTATCCCAGCTACTGATATATCTTGACCTTGGCTTTTATATGTTAAAATAACTAATTCTTATCCTTGAAGAAGTGTCTGACACTTTGTAAAACAGTTATTACAGATGCATATTCCTGAAGTTTAATAATTGAAGATTTGTGCAGTCTTTCCACACAGAATGATCAATGTGTGTGTTTTATTCTGCAAAAGTAGAAAGAATAAGGTGCAAATGAACATATGAATAGGAAACACTTCGGCTGCTAGTGAGGAACATTCGTCTTGCAATGAACTGAGTTTCTGCACTGTGGTATTGGTTTCTGAAATGATTTACTTTTTCTCTCTGAGCTGCCTCAGTTTTCTGATCTCTAAAATGAGGAAAAGAGTTTCTGTCTCACAGAGGTTGTGGAAAAAACTGAACTAGTATTTGTAAAATGCTAGATTTTGTTAAACCAGATACAGATTAAGACTTAACAAAATCATTTAAAGCTTTAATGAACAGTTGCGTTTTTTTACCTTCTTCCATAGATATATGTATACTTGTGCATCTACGTGTTTACTTATTTTTGTGTAAAGGAGTACATGTGTCTGTGTATTTTTAACATCACATATGTATATGTAGCTCTGTGTATGTATACATGCTTATGCAAAGAAAGAACAAGAAAGACGGGTTCTGTGTGTACAGGTATCTACATAATGAAATAAAGCAAATAGATACAGGCGTAAAAGTTTTTGGAGGTAGACAATAGAAGCCAAGCATTGCTGTGAACAGCAAGATAAATACTTAAGCTTTCACTAGATGTTAACATTTCTGATCCTGAGAATTAGATGTTTTCAAATCCTGAGAATTAAAGCCACAGGACACATGGAATCCTGAAATACGCAGGTGGTCGAATGCAATTTCCATGCAGATATATGATCAATTTAATAAACTCTTCTAAGGCAAATTCTAAAACTATAATTGTAGTCAGATATATAGCATTAGCTTTTGGTGTGGTTAAACTTCACAGATCTGTTCACTGTATCTTCTGAGGTTGCAGTAATTATGAAACTGCTAAATATGAAGAGAAATTGAAGATTAAAATGCTATAAAATATTCAATTTATTGTCATTATTGTGAAAGATATAAAACCAAGGACACTGGGTCCATAAATCTGTAGAGCATTTTTGTCAGATACCCACGAAAGATCATAAACAGATAGCAGTAACCACAAAGGAAGAAGGAGTGAGGTAGTTAGATGTTTCTATTTCAAAAGAATACTGGGAGAATTGGAAAGAGTTCCAGCGGAGTCATAAAAATAATATTTAAGAGATGCAAATCATGTCTCATATAAAGAGGGTCTATCAAAGGTATGCCATTATTCTATATGTCTTATTTAAAAAGAAGAATTGACATAAAGAGACGTTTGGATGAATAAAAGAAAGATCGTGCATGACAAGGTCAATACTGGGGAGAAAAGCTATGAGAGTAATGCAGACCTATTTTTTGAGCACGTCTGTCTGTCTGTCATCTGTCTGTCTGCCCATCATTGCTCTGTCTTCTATGTACATCTTTTGCATTATCTGTTTGAAAATCAAGAACTAGACCAATTTGTCTCTGACATCACCTCTAATTCTGTGATTTCCAGAATAAATAATTACTTTTTCTGATTTCCCTCATGTCCTTTTCACGAAATCAACAAGATAAATGGCATCTGAATTTATCATCGCTAATAACTCCCTACAGTTGTTATAAATACTGAGGCTGATTCTGTGTGTGGCTGATAAAATATCTGATGATTTCACCAGTTTTCCCTATGAATGGTTTTAAGGTTGGGGTGAAATGAAGTCATGTAGGAACATACATTCAAAATATAGGGACCTCAACATTAGGACTATTTAAGGCAAAATGAAGAGTGAAGATTATTCTAAAATATAGTAAATATTACTCCAAGCATTCGTCTAACTTCTTTGAAAGTGGATTAGGCAATCAAGAGAATCTGAAATATGAGCTAAAATAGAATATATTAGGTACTATAAAGATAAGGTACCTGGCTCCAAAGTGATTTGCTTTTAATAATATATGATGATTTCCATATTTGAAATTCAAAGTTATCCAGTTCTTTCTTCAGTGACTTAAAACAGTCAACAGGCAATCAAGAGAAACAGACAATTTTGTTAAGGCAACTAATTGATTTGAGGAATTTTCATTTCAATAATGACCTTGAGGCCTTGCCGCCTGGAGTACCCTCAGATCACGTCATGGGGCTCTAGTAAAGATCTATCGTCAAATCAATTACAAAAAAGCAAAGGAACATCTGATCCTTCTCTTGAAATTAACTAGAGAGAGTAGGTCAGCACACCTTCAAATGACACAATGAATTATTATGTCCTCAATGACCCAGGAAGGAAGGAACTAGTGATTGATGGGAGGCGATATTTAAATGAGAATTGAATGTTTCTGGGACTAAAACTGTAGCAATGATCATGAGAACTACCAGAAACTTATGTTAAAGCAATTTTTTTTTTAAATTGTAGTAAGGAAGCATTTTCTTCTCAGATACACTATATCCACAACTACAATTCTGAGAAGCTGCCTATATATTGAAGTTTTTGCTGTACTGTTGAAAAGTAAAACTGTGAGGATACAGATTTCTCAATTTCATTTTTATTAGCACGTACAGAAAATATACAAAATTGACATATATTAGCTGATATAATTTGGCAGTTCAACTAAATAAAGTTAGAAAGATGGTCAAGAATGACTCATTTAATGACAGTAATTAATGTGCCAAAATGAAAATGAATATTATTTAGACAGTGGTTCCCGTCTAAATAACGTTCACCACTTGTCACTCCCTCCGCCCCTCCAAAAAAAATCTGTACTATTTCTTATTCGACTGATATTTTAGATAGTTACTGTGTTTTAAAAAGGCCTAGAGTCATTTTCTTTTGTTGAGGTGATCTAGCACCTGGCCTAACTCAACGGTAAGTTTTAAGCTAGAGTTTTGTTTTTGCATATCTTTGGGGACAGTGTAAATTGCAATGTACTTTTATTGCAGATGGCTATAAGATATTTACAAGCTTAATTCAAACATTAAATTAAGGAATAATTTTGTTGAATTCCATGGAAAATGCGAATACTTACACTGTCGCCTACATAAAAATCTGTCCTAATGACTGCAATATGGTGGTTAAGCGCACGGGCTCAGGGCTTCAGACCTCGTCCATCCCCTAATTTCGAATGGCGTAGCCTTAGTTAAACTGTTTATCCTTTTCAAGCCTCTGTTTCATTATATGTAGAATGGTATTAAGGATAACCTTTGTCTTATAGATTTTTGTGATGATGGCATTAGAAAATTTATATAAAATAGTTAGCCAGGGTGTGGAATGTACCAGTGTTAGCTATGATGATGGTCAAAAGGTCCACTAATAAGTATTTCTTTAATTATGTTAAATCTTTAAATGTTCCTATTCAGTGAACTCTGAAGATTTCAAAGTGGTAATGCAGTGTATTGCATTTCATTTAATGATGTATGGAGTTTAGTTTTCTTTCTAAATTTTGGTGAAGCCAATAGGCCTACAATATTTTTTTTGAGGTTTAATAATATGGCTTTTTTTATATTATGTTGTGATAATATTGTTTGTATTTTGATGTGTGCTGAAAGTAACTTACTAAATTATCTTTTTAAGGGATAAATTGTGATCAGGAAACACATTTATGGAGTACCAAATTTCCTATTTTTATGCTCAGTGAGATGAAGGATTTGCCCGTTTTGTTACCACAGATCTTCAGTAACAAACCACATAAGTTAGGCATAGAAAACAGTGTCTGTGTGCTCAGAAGTTCCCCACGTTCCCTTAACTGATTTCTGGGTGCTCTTGTTTTTAGCACTGGCATTATAGTATTTGGGGGGTAGGAGCAGAAAGCTTAGGTGAGCATGGACCCTTTCCTAGCATCATTCCCTCCCTGCCTTAAAAAAAAGAAAGAAAGAAAGAAAAAGAAAAAGAAAAACCTCAGACTGACTCAGGGTCCTCAATCCAGCCTCATTGTGTCTGCAGCCTGGCCCCAGCCTATAAGAGCTGTAAGACGCTGTGGGGGGGTGTCACAAAAGGCCCTGGGGAGTGTTTCTCTCTTCAGAGATCTTGAAAGAAAATGTAGCTCTTATCTTTATAGGCTTACTGGGTTAGAGTCAAAATGAGGGGAAAGCTCTTTAAACTCTCACGTGAAGAGTGTGGAAAGAAAAGGAATAAGGACTGGGAATAGAGTCTTCACATAAACATGACGTAGACACAGGTACTTGCAACTTTAGGCATCAAACCTAAAATGTCTATTTGGAGTAGCAGTAGTCATTATGAAATATGAAAGGAAGAAGAGAGAAGTGGACACATGTTTTCACCTAGCCCCGAAGTAACAGAATTCTTTTTTGACCAGCTGTTAAAGACCGGCCGATCTGGGAAACGTAGCCATAAACATCAACGACCTCGTAATAATAAAACATTTCAATGATATTTGAAGATAATCGTGGCAGAGCTATGTTGGATGCACAGAGCTCCGTACTAGGCGATTCAGAGATCACACAGCTCTCCAGGGTCTCTGCCCCTTTAGGTTCAGCCCCGTGGTTTCGTTGGGAAGAAATGGGGTTGGCAGATAGCATCGGTGGTAAAACCAGGATGGCTGCGAGGAGAAACGAGGTTAAACTATACCGCAGTTCTGCTAGCTGTTAACATGCATGAAAGCGCTGGGGGCGGTTACAAGCAGAATGGGACAAGCAGGAGCCAAGTCAGCACGTCCTCCGGTCCACGATGGTCTAGCAAGTCAAAGAGAAAACAGTAAAGAAGAACGAAGTGCTCGTGCTCCAGGGCTGCATGGGGTAGTTGCAATCGACGCAGAATTAGAGAAGTGTTGTAGCAGCATTCTGGTGTTACTTTAGAGAGAAAGGAAATTTTGTGCTAGTGTAGACAGATACTAATATATATATATATATTTGTACTTAGTGTTTAAAAACTCTGGTGTCAGAAGATGTTATAGAACAAGAATAAGAGGAAGAAGACAAATGATTAATGAAAATGAACTCTGGTGAAAAGGAGCTGGACGTGCCTTGTACGAGAGGCACTGCGGATTCATCGACTCCCCTGTGGGAAGGGACGATGGTGTGCAGAGTCAGAGACATGCTGTACCTTATTTGTGGTTTATTATATTTGAAATTGAGCTTAGGTGATCTATAAACCCTATGTAGTTTATCCCATTCTGTATATTTGGGTCTTTTCAATTTAGCGTATAAATTTGGAAATTAAGAGACATTGCCGGTTGCTGGGTCACTCAGTTTCTGGAGTGGTCTAAACAGTGTGAACGTATTTCTGCGGTATCTTGATGAAGCAGATACTGTCACAGAGGTGTCTGGGTAAATCTACACTCTGCTGCCAGTGGCAGCAATATCGAGTGGAAGAAGCCATCCAGTATGCAAATAAGGATGACAATTAAGCTAATAACTAGGTGAACCCAAGACCTGGGTTAACTACATAGATTAGTTTTCCATTACCACTCAACAAATCTAGTGGCTTGAAACAATACAGTTATTATCTCACAGTTTCTATGGGTCGAGAGTCCCACGGATGGTTTGGCTGGCTTCTCCACTCAGGGTCTTCTTGGCTGAAACAGGTGTCAGCCAAGGCTGCAGTTCTCACTTGAGGCTCTGGGTCCTTGCGCAAGTTACTGCTGTTGGTAGAATTTGGTTCTCAGCAATGGTAGGAAGAGGACCCACAGTTTCTTGTCACATGGTCTTCCCTGCAACAGGGCGGTCTGTGTGTTCAAGGCCAACGGGTGAGCATCTTCCTTCCCTGGAATCTTCCGCTCAGGCAAGGCCTGGACTCTGTTTTAAAGGGCTTCCCTGATGAGGTCAGCCTTACCAGAAAAATCTCCTTTTTGATAAATTTAGAAGACATCCTAATCAGGGACCTTAGTGACATCTGCGAAATCCCTTCACATTTGCCGTTACAGCATAATGTAATCGCAGAGTGAAGTCCCATCATATTCACAAATCCTGCTGATACTTCAGGGCAGGGACCTTGAATTTCATCTTATAATTCTGTTACCGCATTACAGTCTTATGTAATATTGACGTACAGTGGATTTACAGACAGTTCCGATAACCTCTTGCCCTTCTTTTTCCTCCTTTTCTATAATGGTTAGAAAAACAGTTCCGTTTCGTAAAATTGTAAGAACTAAATGAGATGATAGTTGCCAAGTACTTGGAATAGTGTTTGAACATAGTAAGTATTTGTTAGGCAAAAAGCATTTAAAATAGTTACTGGTACATAGGAAGCACTCAAGAATGTTAGGCGCTGTTATTATTTTTTTTAATTATTCTTAGTCCCCGAAGTGAGTTGTTTAGTTAGAACCATTGAGTAGTGTTTTTGTCCTTTTTTGGTTATGGTACAAGAGATAAAAATATATTATGCATTTACTTTCATATTAATACTTATGATTTATACAAATAAGTTTTTTGAAATTAGTACCATATATATTTTAAATTGCATACTATCTCAGTAACTGCATAATAATCAGGAAGAGTGTGTTTGAAGAACTGATTAATTTCAGGTAATGATTTTCCAGTACACAAGAGACATGGGCAGTTTTTAGTATAATTAGACTTCGAATGCCAAGGTCATGATCAATAAGAGTTAAAAGACCATTTGCAAGAGCTTTATTTATGGAATTTATACAATCAGATTTTTCTTTACTAAAAGCCAAACCTCATTGTGAAAAATATATCTAATGGGATTATTTGTTACTATCTCCATTCAATCAGTATTTTAAAAGAAAAGAGAACTATCAATAATTTTTTCGAGCAAAAAGACAAAATTTCAGTTTTGACAAGTGTCAATTTAATTAATGAACAACAAAATGGCATTCTAAATTTGCTTCAGATGGCAGTTCAATAACACCTATTGATTTCATATTATTGGATTGAATATTGTCATCATTATTTCTATGTGGCATGCTCAGGCAGGATTTGAATCATGCTATATAACACAATTTTCTTTTTCTTTGAGAAATATGGGTATGAATCGTCTCAAATGTTATAAAAATTTGATACTGCTATAGCAAGAATCTCTCCTGACATATATCATATAATATTACACATATAGGTATGCAAAAAATTTCTCTGGCGCAGTTTATAGCTATTAAATCAATTCTTCTTCACTCATTCAGTCTCAATGATCACCTCCCAGTAAGCTCTCTACAGAGCATCGTAGGCTG
Organism: Eonycteris spelaea; assembly: GCA_003508835.1. Taxonomy (NCBI): domain Eukaryota; kingdom Metazoa; phylum Chordata; class Mammalia; order Chiroptera; family Pteropodidae; genus Eonycteris; species Eonycteris spelaea. The sequence goes on from PUFA01000106.1 coordinate 444,903, forward strand.
TTGAAATATGCGATGAGGAAGATTCAAAAGGCCTGGGAATGTATCATTCGGTGCAGTCTTAAATATCATGCTCAGAGTATGGACATTGTCCTTTAAGAAATAGGAAGTTTGACGTCGCCATATAGCCACCAGATGCCTTGGCATCATTTTTAGTTTCTTTCCTTCCCTCACTTGCCACAACCCTAATTGTGTTGGCTCTTTCTTGAAGACATAACCAGAATCTGACCCCATTTACCACTGGACCTGTGACAACCCAGATACAGGCCACCGCCTCGCCCTAGCTAGACTGAATCGACCCCCAGTTGGTTTTCTCTCTGCCTCTGCCCACTCCATCTGTTCTCCATCGAAGCCAAAGGATTCTGAGAACACATAAATCAAACCACAATATTCATTTTTCCCCAATCTTCGCCGATGGCTTCCCACCTCACACCAGGATAAAAGACAAAGCCCCGATAGTTGTCCACATGGCTCTATTGACTGGGCTGCCCCTTTGTCCAACGACTCACAGGTTGACTTTTAGAGAGTTACAAGCGATTTTGGTGAGAATGAAAAGCTTTGTCTAGACTTCTTCATACTCAAGTAGTACAGGTTGCTTCAGTTATAGAAACTATTGCTGCAGGTTCCCAATAGTCCCCGGGTGTCTGTGCCTGGTGCCACTGGGGGTTTGACTTCCTCTAATACCTCTTCATCATAGCATGTCTCTTGAGGCAATTCTGTAAGCACAGAGATTCATGAGCTGGCGCGCTATCAGGACCTGTACCACCTGCTGTATTACTTTGTGCTTCACTGTGCCCTCCAAAAGAAATACATATCGCTTTTTGATAATAACATTTTAGATAGTAGGATTCTGGAGGTTTGGGAGTAAAATTCTCAGTAATTAAAAGTTATCTTCCTTCCAGTGATCTTTACTTATAGAAACTGGTTTGTAAAGGATAATAATAGTAAGAAGCCGTGGTATCCTATTAGTGGTATACTATGTCAATTATAAGGAAAAAACATATATGTTATAATTCTCACTTTTACTCATCACTTAATAATCACACTGTAGCTCTGCAAGTGGCTCTTCTTGGAAAGCTAAAAATAAAATAGAGATACCGGATGTCACAGTAACAGTGTAATTACTACTCTAACTTAATTAGTACCTACTAATCAGTTTTATGTAAGATTTTCATTATTTAAGTTCCCATTAACCAAATCCCTTCACTATCGACACCAGATATTTTATTAGTTTTCTTCCTAAGATGTCCTTGGCTTTAAATTTTGTATCATATATATCAAAATGTTTTGCAGTGTTTTTGCATTTCACCTTCTTATGTTGAACCATGATGTCATTGGTTAAATAACTGAAAGCATTAAAGTCTACAGTAAAAATACTCTGAAATGTTTTTTTCAAAAGAAAAAAAACTCCACAGCCAAGTTCCAGAGAATGTCATTTCCTCCTCTCATTCCCAGTGATACATGCAACAAAGCAAATGCTAAGAGAACAGAGTGGCACAATGACGGCATCTCCAATGCCCGTCGTTGAAATGAAACGTAGGTCAGAGACCTGACTTGCTGTCAGACCTCTGCCACTTGCAAGTCACTGCACCTCTAAGCTCATGCTCACCTCTGTAAAACGGAAGGGTTGAACCATATTCGTTGAAATCCAGCATTTCTTCCAGCCCTAAAATTCCATGATTTTCCTTTTAATTCATATTGTTAACAAAGGAAGATTCAGTTCATTTCACTGTATAGCTTCCTAAATTACTAGTTGATGACTAGGGAAAAGAAGGTATAAGAGAGACTCCAAGTGAGAAATCCGTATTTTTTTCTTGGTTATAAAAAGGCGAGTCCTTCAGTAATTCATTTACCTTTTCCAGGGATCGAGTTCCATGTTTATAAAAGAACTGATGTACTAGGTGATAACTAACCCTTGCTGCTTGGCCTTTATTTGCCATCGTTTACCACCATTTGGCACAGTGGCCCTCCTCAGGGGCTCATCTGGACTTTCCCTCTTCCCTCTCCTCCGTGATACCCCAATTCCATGTTCCTCATTTTGTGTTGTCTTTATCTCAGCAACATTCTAGGAAGGATGTCAAAATCAGTGAGTAAACTGGTTTTATGTGTGTTCCTGAGCATTGATTTTATTCTAAATATTTTGGGAGTGGAAGGAAACATTATTTGTACGTATTAGGGGAAAACGTGACTATTTGGAAATAGACATCAAGGATCATTGATAGTTGAGGTAAAAAAACAAGCTATCAGACAATTCAGTTATGGTTTTCTGCAGTTATGGGTTACTTGATTTAAAGAAATCCTGCTGGATTTTTTTCAAATGGTATACATTTTTTCTCAAATCAAAAACTATAGGTGTGCCTACATAGACATTTGCCACTTTCTACATAGGGCACATTATATTTAAGTCTCCCTATATATCTGAAATATGGTCATTTTATTTTTCAATGAGCATTGTTTAACTACCCTGTGCTCTACTTCAAAACACTAGTTTGTGAAGTTAAATTTTTGGGGGTAGACACTTAGGTTGATGTCTTAAAGCCAAAGCACTGAAATGTTTTGTACATATAGTTTATTCAAGGGTGGAGACTAGAAAGGTGGCTCATTTCCTAACATTTGCATTTTAATTGACTTTTGATACAATTAGATTTATCCCATATGTCCTGAATCACATTACCACATAGTCTGTCCCATCGCAATTGAAGTCATTTATAAAATAATTGAAATCACAATATATCATTTTTAGAAACAACGTCGGACTACTTAGGTTTTATTAGCTCTTACATTTGGAGACGATCAGGGTTCGAGCCTGCGCCGTGGAAGATAATTTAAAATTATCAAAACTCTTCACATATTTTTTTAAAACCACTTCAGCGAGGGAAATGATGGCGTTCAGAAAATGGCAGTGAGGGTGTAAAATTATCAGAGAGCTGAAGTGCTTCTGTGTGAAAGTGATCGAGGTCCTTTGCTTGCACATCAGAAAGCAATTGAAAATTACTGAAGTGCTTCGAGTGGTTCATGCTTTCAGAAGAGTTTTTAGTCTTTCCCCCTCAGAGTGCTCTACATTTTTGAATGTCTGAACAATTCCATAATGTTTCGTCTATACCTCTCATCCTGATGATCACTTCAGAAGTCGGTATAAATATTGAACTTTTGAGCCGCGTCTAGGTGAATACGGAGTGATTGGATCCATGAGGCTAGGTCTATATTTGAAAATCACAGTACAAAATTTTGGCTGTAAATCAAAAAATAAAGCTGGGACAGAGCTGTTCATTTATTTATTTTTCGAGGGGAGGATAGTGATATTTTTGTTCTGGTTTGGTTCTGGTTAATATGGATATCAGTTTCAATTTTTGAAAAATTTAGAATGCATTTTCTTGTAGCGGACTGGAAAGTGGATACCAACGAGAATCAAAAGTCATGACATAATTTGGGATACTAAAGCCATAAAAATCTATATCTGATCTTTAAAACTACCAATGATAAACAATATAATTCTAGAAGTTTAGTGCAGAATTTCAGAATGAGTCCAACAACTTTTTTTTGGTTGAATTTTCAACTGGATTAGTCAATATTTAAACTAGCTCATTTTGAAAGCTATTTATCTTGTACTTTAAATGCATATAATTGGATATGTAGCCAATAGAAACAAATTTATTGATCACCTATTATGTCTAGGCACTGTGCTGGGCACTGCAAATACAATAAAAATACAGATCAAACATACGTCCTCATGATCCTTAGAGCTAGACAAACATTAGAAGTCTTACAAGGCAACTCTCCATTATGAATAAGAAAACTGAAATGTAGAGAAAAAGTGTTACCTGCCCATTGTCACGATCCTAGAGCGACAGGCAGAAAAAACTGGCCTTCAGCATAATCCTCTTCACTGAATGACACCATTGAAATTCCATTTCTTTTTGGTTCCTGGTAATAGTAATTTTTTGAAGTCTGTGAGGAAATTAGGTGAAAAGTTTAGAAAATAGGTTACATACAATACTGTTGATTACTTAGGATAATCTGACCTCAGTTCTCAGTCCAAAACATTATAAAAGAGATTCCATGTAGGACATATTTTCATGTAAAATTTATTTTTGTGAATTCTTCACATCTTGTGAGAATGAATTGAAAGGCAAATTTCAAAATTTCATGAGTAGGAAAAACTTTAACAAAAGCACAGTCTTTAAGATAAAGTGTATTTGATCCCAACATAATAAAGACTATAAAGAGGAGAAATAAAGAAGTTTCAGAGAAAAATGAGTTTTTCTACCACCGGTCAGAATTATATGTCTACATATTTAAAAGTTAACAAACTTTCTTGATAATATAGCTTCATATAAACACAATTGAGAAGTTAGTATAATAAGCTCATGACCTCTGATAGCTCAAAATGATAAAAATATTAAAGATGATTTAATTTAACTACCGACCTCATGCAATAATTGTTTAATCACTGACTTTCACCAGAAAGGCTCTTTAATGTTTCATTCCATTTTGGATGACTCATTATTTTTCTGGTATAATGACTTTTCCAGCCTCAGTTTCACTAAATAAATAGGCTATAAGTCATAGTTACAGAGAAGTATGGCATATCGATTCTCATAAAAAAAAAAGACATCCATTATTATAATGGATTATAGTATGCTACAAAAGTATACCTGAACAAGGTAGGATAAGCAAGAAAGCAGGAGAACACCTTTAGAGCAAAATAAATGCTAAACACCAAAGTCTTCAAAAGATGGGAACAGTCTTTGCTTCTATGGTCTGTAGAAGATGCCCCTTCTTACTGTTGCTTCATATACATAAGCAAAGCCAAGCATTTTGGGTTCATTCCCACCTGCCCTGCAATTCAAATTCGTTCTTTATAAGATGCCCTGTCTAGAAACTGCTGTGTCAAACACATCAGTGAGCTTGACTTTGCCTGAAACTGTAAAGTCCAAATATCACTTCATGGTAAAGACAACATACGTTATTAAACAGAAATGTTAAACTCGGCAAATGTTTTCAATAAGTACATGAAACTACAATCTTAGGATACAAAACTTTTTGTAGACTATTATCTTAGTTACTTAAAACATAAATAACTAGAAGAAATCTTACCTTTAGCATTGATGGGACTTTTGGGTGTTTTGAAATTTTCTTCATCATCTTCTGTATTAAAATAATGCGAAAATGCTATCTTTATGTTGAACATGCAAAAGAAAGCAGATAGCAAGCTACAGAAATATTGATTTATGTTGCCACAAAGCCATTTATTAAAAGTCTCTTCTTTCATGAATGATCAATTATCTTCAATTCCGCCTAATAATGTTAAGACCCAGCTCACTACCTAATCTCAAATAAAATCTCTTGGGAAGTTTTGTCAACAGTGTTTCTGTAATCAAGATATTCTATGCCTCCTGCACTCCACCTATGGACCAACATGAATATTAATAAAATTTAGTACCTGTTAAGTTTAAAAAACAATTTTATTGATTTATTTGGAAGGTAAGAAAAATGCTTTATGTATTTGGCACACTTCAAATAAGAAAATGTGGTCCCTATGAGGAAATGTGGGTTTAGAAAGGAGAGAGATGTAAATATTACACACATAAAAATTCTCTCTGTGTGCATGTACTATATATTTATAGATAGTTGGTGTATAGAAACTATGTACACAAATACATCCATTCCATTATGTTTGTGTGTATGTATATGTGCATATACATTCTGTACATATTTACTTTTTAGATGAAGAATAAATTCAATCAACATATATTTTTTCAGGGCTTATCAAGTAATTCAGTGTATAGTACACTTGTAACAAAGGTCCCAAACTTTGTGAAATTTAGCCAAAGTTTGAATTTTCTCCATAATTTTGACACACCTGCCTGTGCTCTCCTCATCAGACCCATGACGGGGGAGGTAAGCTTAGTGCTGTCACCCCCAAACTCCCAACAATGAAAGCGTGATCGGATATGAGCCTTGGCATTGACTCATATGAATCCTGTGACAGTGAATGTCAGTTCAGTTGGCCGAGGCTTACTTTTCTCGTTCATATGCTAGAGATTTATTTCAAGGAATGAAGAGCTAATTAAACATGATTAAATCAATTAATCATTGGTGCTGTATTTGACACATTCACGCAGTAAATCCTCAATTATACATGTGTGTAAACACATAGATGAAAAAAATTGAGGTGCAGAAAGTTAAGTAAAATCTCATGGTCACACAGCTAAAAAATAATAGAGAGGCTGTGAATTCGAAGTCCATTCCATTTCCACAGGAAACTGAAACTTTTTTTTTCAAGATCAGAGTCACCATTCCTTTTCTTGATTCTATGGGATACTAATAGTACTGTTCACCTACTAGGGTGCAAGGCATTATTCTAAGGATTTTATCTAAGATTAATTAATTTTTTTGTAACCATTATTTGGTCCTAGTATGTCATACATTTTACCTATTTTTTCTTATATGGTTCAAATTTTTAATGATTTTGGCTTGCAAATCAGGAAAATCTAGTTTTCTGTACAGACTCTCAAATGAAAATGTATGGGAACTTTACTACACTCATTCAAATGAAAACACGTATAATTTTCTAGAAACAAAATAGCGACTTATCAATATCTTAAAAATTATTTTGTACATTTCACTATCCATGGCTAAACCCCAGTCATCCCACTTGGCTAAATGAGACGTTTATCATTCTAGTTTTCAGTGACACATCTGTCCGTTAGGAATGCCCGGCAAGCTGGTCAGTCAAGAGCACTGAGCACCCACTTTTCACAAAACACTGCAGATTACTAGCTAAGCCCGATGTCACTACTGGAGCCACAGAGCCAAACTATAACAAATGTATTATCCGATATTTATGGTGTTTAATATTCTTTAGGCATTTTAGTTAGTTCTATTACTTTAATATTTTTTATCCGATTATATATCTACAAAAATTATCTGTGCATCATGTCAGAATAACACTTCAATAAGCTTTCATAGAAAATGAAAAACCCAGTAGTCATAACTTTTTTACTGTACTCTACCTTCTGTCTCTGGTTGGAAGTGGTGCCTAAAACACAAGCATGTCCTTCCTCTGCTTCAAAACCTTCCACGAATTTTCCGTAATCTACACCGCCCTTTCTAAGAACGTGGTCTAGGAAACTTTACCTATGAGACTCCCCAGCGATGGAGGTTTAAACTTGTAACTCCTGCCTGCTTACAGAGGAAAGTTCTGGAGGGTGCTGCTGAGCATCTGCGAGCACCCCACAGGAATGTTTAGCACAGGGAAATTTGTTTGCTCCTGGATGCACAGGGTCAGGCCCATGACCCCTGGCTTGCTTGACGCAGATCTTGGGAGCGAGGTCCTTGTTTGCCTTTGATGGTCTCGTTTTCCAACTATCCCTTTGCCCATCATTACTTGATGGCCCCTCAGCTCCAAATTGACTTGTCTTTGACCTGCTTTGTGATACTGTCATTGGACCCTGCAAACACTTTGTTGGCCAGTTGTACGGCGAGGCACTGTGCACAGAGGGTCCTGGAGGACCACAGCAAGGTTATCAGGGGCAGGTCTCTTCCTGGTTCTGAGAGTTGTACTTCCAGGCTCCTATGGTCAGGCGGCCAGAGGTGTGGCCCAACTGTGTCCCCTCGCCAGCAGGTTCTGCTGGCACTCTAGCAGGTGGCTTCCTGCTTGCCTGTCCTGTCCGATGGCACCCTAGTGGTCTCTCACCATCTAGTGGGCAGCAGCCCACCCTCTTTTTCAAGGTATGAATCTCAGCCGTGGGGAAGGCTGCACCTTCTTCCCTCAGCGTCAAGGTGAAAGCTGCTCTCCTCATGCTCTTTATAGTCTTCAGAATCGTCTTTGTAGCAAACTTCACATTTTTTGCGCAACCTTCTTTTGGGACCCTCCCTGACCCATTCTTGTATTACAGTATCCTGTGGAATCGGGTTAAAAGTCACCTCTTCAAGACTGTCTTTCTTGGTCTCTTCAGATAAAGAGGAGAAGTTATTTTCTGTGTTCTCATAGGTTTGTACCTCCCCTCTTCTACGGCATTTATCTCCCTGGATCAAAATTGGGTAATTCTCTGCCAATCTCTGTAGTCTCTGAAACCCAAATAGTCATATCCTATTATTCAGGTGTTCGTATCACTTAACACATACCAGCTTCCTCTTCGTCTTTCTTCATCTTCTAAATTCATGTTTTAAAGGGGGAGTTTTTGAGGTTCTATAATTTGGGGGCGTGTTCTTTATCTCCATTCTGAAAAGACTTCCGTAGGGCTGGGTGAGCTTTTTGTCTTGTCCAGATCCACAGAGCAATACGCCTTGCAGAGGAGGAAGCTGGCGTGCCACTGTGATTTCTGTGACACTGAATCCTGAGCTGCTAGGAATTGGACCGAGGCCAGCACACATTTCTCATCAACAATTAAACACTCATCAGCTGGTAATGACAACTCCTAGTCACTTGTGACACAGACCAGACCGAAAGGCTATGATCTAGATGGGAGAGGTATTTGGTCTCATTAATCATCCTTCGAGTCATTCACTGCTTCAGAAGGTCGGATGGCTGTAGTCCTACCTCAGCGAACAGAAAGCTACGCTAAACGGGGTTTGCTGTCCCCTGAGAGAATGTGGGAAATATACATATTCTGTTGTCTATTATCTATCGTACACATAGACTTTCTCTTTGACTTATGCAGGTATGTTTTTGACAAACATTAAACATTTCTTTAGTTATGAAATTCTGCTTTTCAAAAGTAGCAAATCCGTTGCATGATAGACACAGAAAGGTGATGTCCAAAAGGAACAATTTTCTTCACACGGTATTGGCTTCTCGACCATTGATTTTAAAATGTTAATGTTAGTTTTCGAATTTATTGAACTGTTATTCTGTTCACAAAATGAGTATCATGGCCAGGAATGCCTTTCAGAGCGTAACCGTTTGGAAATCTGCGCTGCACACAGCTAAGTTTGAGTTTGGTTTCTCAAGCAAGTAAATACGTTTGATTTCAATGTATTTTGACACTCCTCCAGCGCTAATAATACTATGGAGCTAGCTCATTATTTTTATATAGAATCTAAGCGTTATCAAATAACTTTTGAATCTTAGGTTTCACTTACATTCGTGAGAAAATTATTCAAATCCCTCAACTATGAAAAGGAATCTGACAATTAATAGAATTGTGTTTGTCCTCAATATACTGTAAGCTATTGGCAAGAACGTGGTGTGGCTTGTTCTTTGGGTAGGAAGATACTTTATTAAAGTCATTTCTAAATTATGGTTTTACTATTATAAAATAAAAAATAAGTTTAAGTAATGAAAGGTTGGGCGTTTCTGAGAATTTCCTCTTTTCATGGTACTTATCCTTTAATTTCTTGATCTACATACTTCTTTATACAATATTCTTTGTTGTCTGTTTCAGAAAGCTCGTAATTATAAGAATAAGAACAATTTTTAAAAATATATAGGTCACTGACTTTGGGAATTAAATTTTATCTTCTACGCCAAAATAACTACTCTTGACTGTCATTTGTTTCATTTGAATTAAGTTGTAAGTGTTTGTTCTGTTTCCTGTTGAAACTAAATTATTTTACTTGCAAATAAATAAAAGAAAATAATTGTATACAATCTATATGTAACTGGTGTAAGGGAGAGAGATATGAAGCAGACATTACTCAATGTTAAAACAAATTTTAAATGAAAATAGTAGATCTTTTTAAAAAAATGCTTGAGTCTTCCAAATTATAAGATCAAAAACCTTGACATATACAAGTTCAACGAATATTTATCACTTACCTTTTATCACTATATATTCCATGCCTGTTTTTGTTATATATCATTGAATTCCTCAAAACTGTGAGGTTAATAAAATTATTTATTTTATAGATTAGAAAATAAGATTCAGAGAAGCAAAGAACCATCCGTTCAAATCAGTAAGATCCTAAGATAACTCTTGGGGTTGGAAGATCTATGACATATGAAAAATTAAATAACAATTGCCATAGAAGAAAATCCTTTTTGCCTAGAAAAACCTAGCCTAAAATCTCTGGTTAGGAATAAGGTTTAAAAAATGTGACCTAGAATTTGCCAGCATGAAAATCAAACATACGCCATTGGAATGGTGCCTGATTTAGTATCCAATCGAGTTTCCCTCCTATTTCACTTTTTCTTGGAGCAGCGGGGTGCGACTGAATTAGGCAGCACAGTCTGCACTGGGTACCCACCTGCATCACAGCTCAGTGGTAAAAGCTTGAAGCAAGAATGCCTGAATTAGATTCTTAGCCCTGGCATTTAGTAGCTGAGTGAACTTGGACATTCTAGTTACATATTCTGTTCCTCAAGTTCATCATTTCTTAAATGAAAACATAAATTCCATCTGTCTTCAAATTTTGTGTGGATTAGTTGATATGTTACTAGGCAAACATTCATTGCTAGCTCTTCAATTTTTTTAAAGTTATTAAGTATTATGGTTAATAGTTTAGTCTCAATTACAAATATATGTGATTTAATTGTCACAAGTTCCTTTTACATGATTTTTTTGCTGGGTTTTGTAATTTTTTGACGAGATTATACATTTTTAAAAATGTGTTTTACTTAGCACTATAAAGGTACTTTGTCTACACAACAACAAGACATTAAATAAGATTAATTGATTAACAAATGAATGGGCGCTAATGGATTCTGATTTTCTGCCATCAGTCGTTTAATGCCGGGATACAAATCAACTAATGATGCAAAATTTGCAAATGTTATTGGAAAAAATACTCTAGGTACTTGCAGGCATGACTATAAATAATTTTAAAAAAACAGATTATAAAAATGCAAAATGCATAGTCATTTGTAATTGTGATTTGCATATGATAATTTGCAGGGCATTTCAATTGCTGCATTGAAATTGATTTTTTTTTTTTTTTTTTTTGCATCTTGAAGAGATGCAAGGGGTCAAGATTGTAAATGCGCACAAATCAGGACTGTATTGTGATTTGACACTTTCATCTCATGTGCCCTCCGTAGACCAGAAGTTACCTTTCAAAATGTGGAAGCCCTAGGTTGTGAGAGGCTGTGAGAAATATCCAACTGCAGTGCCGAGGAGCTCTTATCTCTGGACGTGTCGTGGTCAGCCATCAGTAAACTGATCTTGCCCCAAACAGTGGGGAAATCTAAGCAGGGAGGTCTCGTCGCCAATCATTATCTAGGGTTCATTGTTGCCTTGTGGAGCCGTCACCATAGCGATGGAAGTGAATTCATTAAACGTATTATAACTCGCCAATACACTACTAGTCAGTAGGAAAGCTTAAGTTTTTCATTTCATCTAGCTCAAATGAAGCCATACAATATCTCATTACCTTCCTTATTATAGAAGGATAGAAGATGCAGCTGCTTTTTCTAATGAAAAATAATATTTTAAAAATAAATTATTTCCAAAGCAAAGCCTGAATATGTTTTTATATTGTCGAAGGAAAGACAGGGCAGAATTTCAGGAATGAATTGGATAATAAATGAATTTCAAGAATGAATATGAGTAAATTTATTATAAAATATATTTTCTATATTAAAACAACAACAACAACAACAACAAAGCTATGGCTTGTTTATCTACCTATGGACTGAAGTCTTCATCTCGCTAGGTGGTGTTAGTATAGGAATTGATTGATTATATTTATGTCGATTAACATGGTTATATAATTTTCTCTCCGCTAGTCTCCTATTTGTTTTTCTATATCTTTCATTTTATCCTTTATCTGTAAATGGTCATAATATACCTGAAATATTGCTACTTACTGATTTTTTTTCCTGTTGTGATTAACAAGTCCAAATGGGAGTCTCTTTCCCAGATAATACAATTACAATTTACAACATATGTATAGTTTTTCATTACTGATGATGATGTTGATGATATTTTAAAAGTTTCACTTTCAGTTCGATCACTTGGCTCTTGTTTTTCTTCCTATTGATTAATGTCACCAGATAGGTCATCATTGTTCTCACACATAGTCCATCTCACATACTCCAGTTTCCAAGTGAGCACCTTCTTGTCTGGTGAATATCTGCCTAAGTATAGCAACTTCTTATCCTAAGTGTTTTCAAGATGCTTTATAGTATCTGCAATCCTTGCAGAACCTGGTAAGCTAAGTATTTGTTATCCAAAGTTAAAAGATGAGCAGCAGATCCCAGAGAAGATGGGCGACGTGCCCATGGTCACACAGTCAGGATGTGGAAATCCACAGGGCAAACTCTGGTTTCTCCTTCAACTGTGTGATATGGCATTTATGAAAACTGAGTCCTATTTTTAGTCAAACAAGTGGATGTGGCTGCTTTACTTAAATGTGCAAACTTGGATGAGTCGCTTTACTTTTTGAACCTGACTTTCCTCTTCAGAATGAATAGATCTTTAATGTCGGCCTGAATCCTGGAAGTGGTACACAGCGATGAGCTTAACTACTGCCCAGCCATCGACCTAAAAGATGCAATTTTCTTTATCATTATTATTTTTTCCTCTTTCCCTCCCTCATTTCTGCTTCCTCCTCATCTTCCTTCTCTTGCATAGAGGAGTAAAATAAATATCCAAGTTCAATTACTGGCTCCATCCTGGTGCAACCTGTATGATTTGGGGGACTTACTCTGCCATCTGAACCCGTTTTCTTATAAACAAGGTATGGATATCCAGGTAGAATATATATAATGTTTAGTATACAGTTGGTGCTCAATAAGTATTTGTTTCTTCCTCTCTTCTTTGCTTTTTAAATAAATATGAGGCTCCCTGCAAATGTCAGATATTATCATTAGGAAGTAAAAGGGTGTCATCGAATTTATATTTAATTTGACATCCAGAGGGACCCAGAAAAGGACATTTGTGTTTTAACTTTTCAAGTGCCATTTGCCAACATAGTGCCATGGTCACTTGCTGATTGTTTTAAAAATTGTACTTGTCTCTTATCTAGACAGAAAAGAAAAAGAAGTCGTCTTCTCTTAATCCTCTGTTGAGTTGTCTATTAGAAACAATCTCTCATGCATTATTTGAGCACGGGTGCTTTCCAGATATTCTTGCAATGTGGAAATTTGATTATTTTAAGATTGAAATCTTGCTCCTTTCTCTTTATATTCTTTTTGTTTTAACTATGACACCTCAAGATCTGGTTCTCCTTGTTAAGTTAGCTAATTTACTCTTCCCTTAGCTGCCTTACCTGCCCCGCACTCTGGTCCCCTTTGATCATGGCACAGTGCCCCTAAAATCATTACTTTGTCTAATTTTTTTCCCCTTCAGGTAAACTCTCCTTCAGCTTTACTGTGCGTCTGTAGGCATTTTCCTTCTTCTCGGGCCTGTTCTCCTTATTTTCCATTTCCCCTTCTTTTTTGTCTCCCTTGTTTTCTATTTCCTGTGCCCCCCAACCCCCCACCGTGCAATTTTTAGTTTCTCTAACATCCATTTTTTTTTTCTTTCCTTCCTTGACCCTTCTTACTGGCGCCACCCAATCCCCCTCTTCCAAATCAAAAATGACTATTTTTGACGCGGTACAGGGAAGGCAGATGGAAGGAGATAGGTAGTATATTTGTAAAGAACATAAGTGTTTATATAACATAAAGTACATGGCAAAAAAATAAAAGGTTCTAGGCTTGAAAGTGATCCATGCGGGGAGTTAGAATTGTCTGTGGTGGATGTATTTGATGTATGTCCAGGCTCGGGGTGGGGGGTGGGGGTGGGGGAGGAGGTTAGCATGTCTGAGAAGACTCTGGAGAAACCCTAACCTTGCAGGAGGCAGTATAAAAGTAATGCTGCATTTTCAGTGCTTTCAATTTCTTGCGTGCGATCCTATTATTATGTCATTCTTGTCACTTGACAACCAGGCAAGATGGCTTACTGGTGTTATCTTTCTGTGTTTCCTGGTTAGTTGCATGGAATATAGTTAGCTGTCTGTGCTGCTCTCTGTTGTCTGGTGTGCCTGTTGCCTTTTAAGTCTTTATTTTTCCTGCTCCGTGTTCAAGTTGAATTTGCATATATATATATATATTTTTAGATATGAGTTACAACTTCTGAGGTTGAAACACATGACATTGAGATGTTGACATCTTTTTTTTTTTTTTTTTTTGATCAAGTGCCACATATCTTAGGATCTTCTTTCTGAGATATTTTTGAAAGCAAATTTTATGTATGAATGTGTAAGTAGGTCTCTGGACCAAGGTACTACTTTAATAAACTCCCTGCTAAACTCTCATGAAATACTTGTTTGATTTCTCAATATATAAAAACATGTACTTCTGTGAAGTAAGTCAAATGCCTTGTGTTATATGGGATTGTGATGCAGTTTCACACACGTCATCTTTGAGACTCACAGGAAGTCTGTGAAGCAGGTAACTCAGATATTGTTGCGCCTACTTGTGTATGAGATAAGGGCTTCTCGAAGTTTGATGACCTTTTCAAGGTCCCATGGCTAGAAAAACCTGAGACTGGAACACTTAAGTCCACTACGTTTATTCATAATTCATTGCCTTTTCCTCCGAAATTTAAAATTGTTGTTATAAAATGTATATAGAATATGTATCTGGCTTAATGACTTTGAATAAAAAATAGTCATATTTTCTATCATTTTCATAACAGCTACCAATCTGTCAGCCATCATACTTATATTTTTCACATCCTTACAGTAGACCAATTAGCTAAGTCTAATTAGTCCCATTTTATAGTTGAGAAAGATGGTGCAGAGAATTTAATAACATGTCCAAAGTTATTTCAGGTACTAAAAGGAAGTAGTGGTACATTTTAACTCACTGCACATCTGTGTGAGTGTGTATTATTTCCTCTGCCCTGTATGACATAATTCCTTAATAAATCCTTTAGGACCGCTTTGTTGTACAGCCAGGACATACATTTGATTGCTGTTATTCCAGGTAACGTTCTCTAAAGTCACTTGTCTAGTAGTTATTTTTGCATTGAGGACTCTGCGATCAAATCGGTGACCACCTGTGCTGTGGTCTGCCTCGAAGTGACCACAGAGGCCAGGTGCTGGCTGCGATAGATACAGATGCTCAGAACATCTCACACCGGTACATGCGTGTACGTGCACGCACCTTGCTCAAAACCCAGTCAGTCACATTTCAGTGACATCAGTTGTGTTTTCTGTTCCTGTGAAACCAACGACCACACACTTACCAGTGCAAGCATGGATTCATCTTCCCACAGCTTCCATGCTTGGGGCTGTGAGCACGACCAGTCTGGGCCCTCGGCTCAGGATCTCCATAGCGGCCACCCACGTGTCACTCGGCTGGTTTTCTTCCAGCACTTGAGCTTTTCTTTCAAGCTCACGTGGTCATTGGTGACAGGTTTTTCCATTTTCTTGCTGGTTTTTCGCAGAAGGCCACTCTCAGTCCCTTGAGGCCACCCTGATTTTTTTTGCCATGTGGCTCTTTGTCACAGCATGGCAGCTCACTTCTTCAGGCTGAGCAGGAGAAATTCTCACTCTGCAGGCCAAGATGGTCTTATACAATGATCACAGTCAAAGCAACCACCTGTCATCTTTGCCATACAATAGAACCTAATCAAGAGAGTACCTCTCCCGCCACCTTTGTCATAGTCTCTTGCCTATGAGCAAGTCATCAGTCTACTCACACTCAAGAAGAGGAGGTTAGAAAAGGAGATGACTCATTGGGTGTTATCTTAGAATTTTGTCTAAAATCCCAAGTCACAAAGCAGACTTTTAAAAGTGGAGCAAACGAATGTCACCTTTTCTTTCTACTTAAGCTCATGGGAGAATGACTTATTGGTCATAGGGAGCCTGACCCTGAGTACCTGTGCGTTAAGCAGAGGAGAATCAGGTGTTGGTCTTGCCCACCCATGGCATGTACCTGGTGGGCTTTCACTCACTGCTCTCTGTTGAACATTGCATCTTACCATCGTCTTTTGCTGTTTCTCCTCTACTTGCAGCCTAATTCATTTCAGAATAATGGGAGAAGATTGAAAAAGTAATAATTACCGCTGTATAAGTCATATGTTTTTTTTCAATATGAAGATAAAAGTATCTTCATATTGAAAAATGTAAAGAATGCAAAATCATATCTACCATGACTTTTTTTGAGTATAAAATAAGAGCATAGGTGGGTTTAAAAACATTGTTAAACAAGACCCAACATGGTTTCTTTTTAACCCTTGCAGAATGATTTTGGTTTTAGCCAAGCTATGATAGTGTAACTTCTCACAATAATAGCATTTCTGGGAAAACACAGTTTCCCAAGTGGTAGGCGTAGTCAAACATGGGAGTGTCCACTCTGTGAATTCAAGAGTCAGAGTCTGAGATTTATTGACGATGAATCAATATATCACGAGGGAGGCGCTATTTGTACCTGACTACCACTGCTGACTGAGGCACGAGTGACTAATACCGATGATAATTTATCGTGCAACAGTAAGATTTTACTATTGTGGCATTTAAATGAATCCTGTAACAGGGAGGTCTTTTTTGTTCTTATTCATTCAAAGTCATTTGCTGGAGTGTGTCTTTACTTTCTCATGTCAGAGGAAATGCTAGACATGGGTAGTTAGCTGCAGGTATCTGTGCTTCACAATATCCAAGCAAAGTCCTTTTTTATATTTCATCTCATAATGGTATTTGCAACTTAATGTTTGAAGTGTCAGTCTTTGTAAAATTAGCTCATCTTGTTATGACTCAGAGCTTTGATGTGAGTGAAAGGCTTCAATTGCAATGCACAGTCACATCTGAGAAGAAACTGCGTAGACAAAGAGACTTACCAGGCGAGTAAATCAAATACTCTGCGCTGTCTGTGTGGATTATGAGATAGTATTTGCATAACTTTGAAGTATTTATACTGATGAAATTACAATAATTAAAATCATTGCTGTGTCAATTGCTAGATGCCACAAGGCATAGCAATTACTAGCATGCAAATCAGACTTTGTGTAAGCATTTTAAAGAATAATTACCTTGTTTGATTCAGATGGGCCTGAAAGGCATTAAGAATCATTTGAGCTATTTTGCCTTCAACAATTTTAAGGCTCGTAGATAATGTTGTTATTATCAATTATTTACTTTTGTATATCAGTTTTCCTTATTTTGGTTGAAACTAAATGCCACAGATAAAATAAAAACACACAACTTTGCTGTAACTAGGAATAATTTACAATATCAGTTAAATCTGCATGTCTCTCCAGCAAACATTTTTCTTTCTAATGGGCTTGACTCTGCTATTCATCAGTTTCATGTTAAATAGCTAATATATACTCAATATCTACATTCACACAGTTTAAGATCAGGGTTGTGAATTGAAGAAAAATTGCAGAGTGAGAAACATGGACAAAATCTCCTCTCAAATCTATTTGTCACAGGATTGGTACAGGGGGCCACTTAGCCAGTTGAGAATTTTAGTCTTTAAATTGCAAATGTTTTACTTTCTAAAGTTAACGCCAAACTTCAAATGGCACATGGAAGTCCGCGCTGACCTCATGTTGGAGTGTTTGATAAGTTAGGAATCCCGAAGTGCTTCTCCATGACTTTATTAAGTAAAGTGGTGGTTAGTGCAGTTTATTCCAAATGATTGTTTCTTTAACAAAATCCCCAAGTTCTGATCCATTTTTGATCTATGGGGTAAGTAATGTAAATACAAATATTTTTGTTAAGACAAATATCATGCAGCAGAATTGTGCCGTAAGCCAGTGGACCGAGGCAGTAATTTCTGTGAGTGATATCACCCAGGCACTCGCTTTCTTGAACCTGGCTGAATGTCCTCATGCCTCTTAAGAAAGAAATAGTTTCTCTAAATAGGTTGAGTTTATACGCTATTTCCATGAAAACCTCAAGGTGTTTTAATGATCAAAGCCTTACTGTTTTCACATCCGTGACTTTGGTTTGTTGTCTGAAAGCTCCTGAAAATATACCAGATTTCGTACTTCAGTTAGTTGACCTAAAATCCATTTCTCCTTTTTTGGATGGCTGTGGAAGTGATCACTATTTCTCATTTTCAAAAGGCATGCCTATCTAAAAACTGTGGCGTTCATCCAGAATACATTTTGAAAATTAATTTGGGATTGTTTAAGTTAGTGTAATAATTTACTTGGGAAATATATATGGGTACCGATACACAGGTGCTAAGAAATTAGTAATAAATATGTTGATATGCCCTCTCGTGACATACAAAAAGTCTAGAAGACAAATGTGTACTTTTCAATAGATGCTCTAGATAAAAGTTTTAGAATCATATCAGGTGTATTTTAGGCACTCATTAAATATCTGTTGATTGGCCAAGCAAAGACATCCACATAAGATGGATCCACACTTACTAGAATACATACTTGTTGGGAAAATTAAGAAAGTTTCTGTATGCAGCAAGAAGTTTCAGGTACCATATTTTTTGCAAGAGAAGAAGAGAGCCTGGGTTTTCATGCCAGTAGAATAGCTGAATTTGGATACTAATTTAATCTTTTACAAGAAAAGTATTGAAGTATGGAAAAGGTATTAGGATATAGAAGTTCTTATAGAAAATAAAACTTACTGCGAATTCTAGTGTCTTCAACCACTGGACATTAAAAAGATTTATTGATTTTACATTTTGGTATATTTTTTTATCCAGTCTTCTTTTTCTGGCCTCTTTCCTGTTGAATGACTGTGGGGGAATCTATTTGGCTCTCTCCATGTATTTTATACTGTTTTTTATTATTTCAAATAAAGCTTTCAGTAGATACATTCCTTCCAATTCTTTTTCTATCTTATAAAGCCACGTAGAAAAGAAAAATCCTACGAATGACTCTTAATTACACTGGTTTACAGCAACATTTTATGCGACTTAGTTACAGGGCCAGTTACAGCCTGTAGTAAAGTAAAAAATGTTCCTTTGTTCCCTGTGGCAAAATGAATTGATCATTAATATATCCACTCTAGGCAGAAAGTTGGGCAACATGAATACTTTTAGCGTTACAATGCATTTGAATAATAGTGTCATATGTCAGTTCTCTCTTTAATAAGAGATATTTGTGCCTAACCACAATGGAGTATAGTTTTCTGGAACACATCGAGCCAAAACAAGCTAAATTCTTTTATTTTTATTTAGATTTTTAAAAGTAATTTCCGCTGCTTTTGCAGAGACCCTGGCCAAAAATTAGCACTGACCAAATTAGACATCATTTTTTTTCTTGATATGCTAAGGAAAAAAATAACATGGTAGACCACCTAGGCGTAGATGATTTTACTTCACTTATAATATAGTTTTCATTCAAAACTTGCTTATTAACTTAGGCTTTAGGATGATATGCTTATATTTATGTCACTATTAAAAATGGTTGCAGAATACCATAATGCTACAAAGCTGAGCATATACAACACAATATAGACCTCATATTGCCTAGAACGATGACTGAGAACAAGCTCAATCACAGTATTTTCTAAAGAATATTTTAAATGTGGAGTCGTCGTCTTATCCCCAGAGTTGCAGGGTCAGAATCCCAGGGAAGTTCAGCCTTAGAACTCTGCATTCTACATTTCTCCAGAGATGCTTATGCATTGTCAGGTTTGGTCAGTACTATCAGATTTCAGGCTACAGAGAGAATCCCTGGAGGGTGCAGGTATGTCCCAGAGACCACAAATGAGTGAGGCCTGTGGCTTAGAGGTTGGTTAACTATCAGTGCACACCTCTGAGGGAAGTACCCAAGGTTAGGAAACCAACCAACCAACCAACCAACACATGCAACAAAGGAAATAATCTCCGTAATCCATACTCATCAGGGAATTCATATTGCCACCAGCCAGAGTGGAAAACCTTGTAATTCATGAAACATCAGGTAGAGTACTTAGAAAGATTATTGTGTCAGTAGTGGAGCAAAATTATTCTTTGACAAAAGATTGGCTTAGTCTTACACATCAAAGCTTAAAAGCAAAATTCAAATGGATCAAGCTATTTCTAAATAATTTAACTGCATCCTGGTACGATGCTCAAGAATATTTATGGAAATACAAAAATATCCAGCGCTCAGCAATGAAGATTAGAAATGCCTGACATTAAATCAAAAATTACTAGAGATGTAAAGAAACAGGGAAATACAGTCCATCATGAAGGAAAAAAAAATAACAACACAGTGAAAGGTGATAAATATTGCATAATTAGTAGAAAAGAAGATAAAGCAATTATAACTGTAGTCTATATGTTCAAGGAAACAGATGACACTGAGCATGTAATTTGAAAGGTTAAATGATACAAAAAATGACCTAGGGATCTCAGCAAAGGAATAAAGAACAGTGGAATGGTAACTATGTGGGTAAATATAAAATACTTCTTTCTGGTTTTTAAAGCTTTTTATAAGAACATTGACATTTTTAAACAAACAAAAAAAATAATAACGGAGTCTGACATTTTCAACATAGTAAGAAGTAAAATGTATGTAACAGTAACACGGAGGCCAAGAAGGGGAGACTAGAATATGACTCCCGTAAGATTCTTCTATATGCTTCCCACAGAAGGGAAGAAATTGCTCCTGTTGTTACTCTCAGTTACATTATTTAAACTTGAAAGCGTGATTACTCATTTTTGTTTGTTTGTTTTGTTTTGTTTTGTTTTATTTTATTTCCTAACACTCCCTTCTTCAATTCTGCCTGAAGTCTCTCCCTTGATGAGGCTTGACATAATCCCCCAGCAAGAACTAGGAGAGCCTAGATTGTCATCGTTGGGTGACCTCACAGTGTCATTTTCTCTCCCTCAGGTCCCCCATGCCCACCTGCTCCTCCTCCATTTATCCAAATCTCCTCATGTAAATCAGCCCTGAAAAATGAATGTGACCATCAGTTCAATGCACATGTATGAATGAATCCTAGCTAAGTCTGAGATGGGTCTCTAGTTACCAAAAAAAGAAAAAAAAAAACCCAACAGTGAGCTGAATCAACTACGGAAGTGTTTTTAGAGACAGAAGAGAGAGCTCTTAGCATCAATTACGAAGTCTCTGTATGGACCTTTCCTTTGTCCCTTTTCATATGAAGTTTTGAGAAACTCACCAACAGTGAAAATTAGCCATGTGTTTACTTTCTCTCTTGTTTTCTTGCTGTGTTTATCATGATCTTAGAGAAAGGAAATATTTTTTCCGATTGGACTAAATGTACCTCTTTCAATTGCCTGGGAGATTGAAATGAAATTACATATCAAGAATGGCTTTGAAATAGCTGATGTAGGTTGTAAATTTGATAAGCATTGTGCACGTCAGCTTTTTCTCTGCAGACGTCTCTACCTGTCCTTCGGTTTCACATTTCACGGAGGCATGTCCTGACACGTCTCAAGCAGAGCATCGTAGACCCGTGCACAGTTTCCCCAGTTCCCGCTGGTCCTCCAGCACTACCACTGGAGAGCTTTCCTTCCGCGCTTGGATAAATGGAAAGGCAAAGACTATTATCTGGACTCAACAAAGAGTCTTGATAAAATGATAAAAATTCGTCTTGAATATAACATTTTAGAGAGGATATCTGCTTTAATTTTTAAAGAAATTTAAAGAAATCGTATAGTACAATTGATGATTTAAGCAAGAGAGACTATTTAAAAGAACAAAACAGAAGTGAAAAGAACGTACAATTAAATAAAATAAGTCATAGAGCAATTTATATTAGGCTTAACAATACAACAGTGCCTCATTTGTGGAAAATACAAGTAGTAAGTATTCACAGGACACAGACAACTATAAAGAAGAAAAGTAATAGAAAAAAAATTACATAAATAGAGTATGATCATGGAAATCTAACCTACAAACTATAACTTCTCAAAGAAGGAAACGGAAGAAATGTAATGGAAGAAATAATAAAAGAAAGGCATATTAATTTTTTAAAAGTATTAAGATAATTTACTCAAAGGTCCATTATTATCTAGGAAAAATACTGAAAGAAAATTTGTACTTAGCTATTTCTTAAAAAAAAATTATTTCAAAAATAAATTAAAAAAAAATAACTATTATAAATATCCAGGGAGAAATAAGTAACTTTTAAAGGAAACATATCAGAGACATGAAAAAAAATTAAAAATGAAAACATGAGAAAAAATTTCATGGCTCCAACTTTCCTCAAAAGAACAAAAGTAATTATCTCAAATGCATTTTGTAGTATGATGGTTCAAAGCAAATAAATTATTAGATAGTGTAGAAATAATAGAGAACTTAAAATATAAGCATTTAATAGAATAAAGGGGATCTTTTTATCTTGCTAAAATATTCAGGCACAGGAGAAAGAAGGGTCCTGTATTATTCATGGTAAGTCACCTGCTATAACAAACCATTTCAGTGATTTAACGCAATATATCTCTTTAATGTTGCACTTCAATGCAGGCACTGGCAGATTTTTTACTTTATTCTAGGAAAAATTCTACAATTTAGTTACTTTGTTATTTTCTAGAGCCTTGCCATTCTCCACTGAAGTTTCAGAATATGGGCAATACACAGTGAAGACAAAGTATGAAGAATTATGAGAGGGAGTTTAGCGATCAGCCCTAAACTGATATAGGTCATTTCCCTACATATGCCATTGGCCAGAGTCTCAGCACACGCCCTCATCTAAAACAAGAAAGGATGGAAAAGACAACTAAGCATTGCCTTAGGAAGAAATGTAGAAAAGTGATGCTAGCAATAGCTTGCTTTGGTACAAGTACTAAACATTTATGTGTCAAAAATAACAATAATAACTAAATATTAAATTTGAAGGAAAGTTGATAGGAAACTGAAAGTATTATAATATTTTAATGTATAGTTATGTTAAAAGATTAGTTAAAAAAGGTTATAATCAATTTAAATTCTGGATATGGCAGATAGAGACTGTGCTACTTTCTGAAGTGTGTATGGAATGTTTATAAAAGTAAGATATTTCTCAATGAAGAAAGCGTCAATGGAAGGGACTAAATTGATTATAGATTGACTTTGGGAGTTAACTATTTATATAAAGTGTTCATTTCGTGACAATGCGTGCTGTGACTGTTTATGGGTATAACCACATAGATCTAAAGGAAGCTGTAGAATATTAATGTGAGATCTGGAATTGATTGAGAAATCACAATTCAATAATTTCTATAATTAAAGTTATATCAGAAATCAGTGAAAAATGGAGCATTATTAAATGATCACCTTATGGTGGTTTATTAGTAATTTGAGGAAAATCATTCTTTCATAAAATTATATTTAAATAGATAAGTTTTATCAATTCAAAATAAATATCAAATTTTTGAATAAAAATAGGGTATTTAAAATCAGGATGGATGGAAATATGTTCCAAGTTATTCGCTAAAGAAAAATATCAAGTATGTAATCTATGTATAATTAATTTGTGAGTGAAAATATACTATTATGACAGTGAATCCCAACAAATACGTGTGCAGAAAATAATCCCCCAACTATGTATATTTAAGACTAGTAAAGATAGATAGTATTAAATAATGTCAGTGGAGAAATAGAAAAAATACACAGAGAACTACTTTCGAATGACTTTTAAGATATAGTTATTTGCCTGTACAGTTCAATTGATGGAATAGTTCCTAAAAAATTGCTACATGAACGAATGTATGAATAAATAAATCAACTCTATTTTGTTATCATATTGTAAATGATATTGATATTATTTTGAATATTTCATGTTTATGGTCGCAAAGGAGCAATTATGTTAATATTGACAATCTACATTTTCAATATGAAAGAAGATACATATTTAACTTTGATGTGATTAGGTTAAACCCAGTATTCTTGAAGTTTAATTGGTAGTAATAGCATGAACTTACGCTATATTATCTTTAAAAATACATATTTTGTAGCTCTTTCCATTAAAAAAGCCTAGAAAAGATGATATCACTCAAAGCACAGTTAGTGCCAAAATTGTGGTCTCTAATTATTTTTTCCCATTAAGAGAAAATAGGACTCTGGAAAAATGGCTAATTTCTAAATTTGACCCAGGAACTGTGCAAGATGTGCCAAGGTCAAGGGATCTATCAACGACTGAACTAGTCTTTGTCAGAAGGACTCAGAAGCCAACTGGGCTAGGCTCCCACGAGTCAAAGATGGGGCAGTTTGAGCTTTTGTAAAGGTAACAAATCTGATAAGTTTACATAAATCGGTCAATCATAATATTTTTAAATATTTAAAAGAACACAGTCAATGGTCAAGATTTTTAGAGGATCCATCTCTTATTTTGAAAACTGATGTGAGAAACAAATCCTATAAGGATTTTATTCAGGGTAACCAAATAAATGTCAGAGGAAAGTTTTTCTTTTTTATATGTTCCAGATAATAAATAATGAAAAAGAATAATTAGATATCACCAAATGTACAATTTGGTGAATTAGTGCATCTAGGCAATAGTCATCAGTCAGGAGAAACAACCAGAAGGGAAGTGTAGACTGTTACATACGTGATACGTATTGTCTCTTTGTCCCTTTCAGTAATTCTAAAAACCATCATTTCTTTTTAAATTTATTTCGTTTTTTTTGTTTGCACCTCCAAATTTTCCTATTTTATTATGGAAATAATAAAATTATTATTATTTGGGTGTTCCCTACATAGACTTACTTCATCTCATGGCTGTAGATGCCATACATGCAATGGTGACGTCCAAATTTACATCCTCTAACCAGAGAGCTGTAAGCTGGCATATCCAGCTATTTGTTTAAAGCCTATACGTGAATGTTTTATTTTTTTAAAGCAGCAAATTTGCAATTGTTATAGGTTAAATTTTGTTCACCCCTCAAAACAATATGTTCAAGGCCTCATGCTGCAGAATGTCACCCTATGTGGCTGTAGGGTTGTTGCATATACAATTAGTTCTTAGGATGAGGTTGTAGTGGAGTCGGTAGGCCCCTACGCTAATAGGACTGGATTTCTTATAAGGAGATGGTCGTGTGAAGTCACAGAGATACAGAGAGAATGCCACGTAATCAGGTGACAAGACTGGGGTTGTGAGGCCAAGGAATGCCTGGAGCTAGAAGCTGGAAGGGGCGCAGAAGGGTCCATGAGGCTTTGGAGAGAGCATGGCTAAGCCACCCAGTTTATGCTGCTTTGTCATAACGACCAATACAATCATCAGATTCCTGATTTCCCGCCTGGCACAAATGTGCCCCTCCCTCAGTCTTCTTCAGTTTCATAAATGGTGACTCCAGTTCCAGCTCCCCGATTGGTTAGGACCAAAACTGAGAACGTGCATCTTTCACAACTTCGCTTCACAGTCTTCGTATTTAAACTATCAACAAATCCTGTTGGTTTAACCTTGAAAATATATGCAGAAAATGACCAGTTTCTAACACCTCTTCTTCAATCACTCTCTCTAGGTCACTGCCATCAGCATGTGGATTACTGAAATGATTTTCTAATCGTCTCCCTCCTTCCTTCTGTACCCTCTGCTATGGCTACTAAATGTGTCACTTTGAGTGACTTTAGAACAAAGTCACAGTATGTCCCCTTATTGCTCAAGGTCCTGCAGTGGCTTTTCCACATCAGAAGTGCTTATCATGGTCTGGATGATCTCTCTGACCCGCTCTTCATTCTCCCCCACTTCCCTCCTTTCCATACCTCTGTGACCTTGTCCCTGCCAACTTTGCCCCCACTCTGACTGCACATGTCACAGAGCCTGTTCCTCTGCTCTTGTCTGTGTCTAAAGTGTTCTTCCTGTAGAATCCCATGATTCACTCAATCTCCATCTCCTTAAATATGACTTATCACTGAGACCTTCTCTGACCTTATTTACTGTTGTAATGACCTCAATCCTTACCCCCCTCCTAGCTTTAGTTTTCCTCATAGTACTTATTTCCAGCTGGCTTAGTGTAAGAGTTACTTGTTTGTTTAGTATCTGTCTTCGCCCACGAAAATGTATACCTCATTAAAGCACATTTTAATCCTTTATTTACTGCTGTATCGCAGTTCCTAAAAGAAAGCCTAGACATCATAGATTTCATAGATCCTTGTATAAATTAATGATTATAAGGAAGGGATGCCATTTGTCAATTTGAGAAAATAAGCTATTTTAAAAGACTACCTATACTTACTATATACATATGAAATATTCTAAATGTAGATGACATATTTATTAAATTATGTCTGTCAACACCAGCTTTTGGAATTAAACTGGGGTTCACCTTCTTATTTAAAATTACAAAAGTCTATTTTTAGTAATAAGATTCAACTATTTCACTGAATCATACCTCTCTTTTAAATTGTGTAGTTTAGTAATGATGCCAGATTATTTGTCAAATAATGCGTTCTAAAGTAATTACATTTCTTTTTCCTGAAATCCATTAGAAATATGATATATGACTATTATCAGTGGTAAACTTCACTTTTTCTTATGCATTTTCTTTGTATACATGGTGTTGCAAAATAAAAACATGAACAACTATGAACCATCAACTCACAAATAATCTCTCCAATTTAAAATTTAATATTTCTATTCAGTGACCTTAATATTCCTGACCATATACGTAAATTAAATAATAATATCTGCTTACCAACAATTCCACATTCTTATGAAATGTCTTTGAAATGTTGAATTTTCATGCAGAGTAGATGTCTATTGTATTTTACTGCCAAAATAGCATGTTGCAAATGGTAAAATGGCAGGGGAATACTGACTGAGCTATTAATAAAACACACCAGCTTTTAGCTGGCAAAGCAGCCTTTTTCCCATCAAACATGTCTCAGCCTTTAATAAAGAAACTCAAGTGATGTAGGTGAAAAATTACTTTTCTCACCCGGTCATCTGTCTGTCATGTATTATTCAGGTCACCAATGTTTGTCCTGAACTGTATCATTCTGTGGTTGTGTCGGGTATGAGCTATGTTCAGTGTAATTCCATCAGACTTCGTGAAGTTGATTAGAACAGATCACCTTTCGGCATGGGCACAAGTTATCTCAGCAGATTGAGTGAAAAGGACTTATTTATCTTTGCCTTATAATAAAGAAAGAGATGAGCAAATTTATCCATTAACTTGAAAAGAGTCACATATTTGGTGTGAAAACAAACTACAGTCAGTAATTTCATTGAAACTACGATAGTGCATGGATGTTTCTTCAGGGGAAAAAAGCTAACACTGGAGCTGTATTTGGCAGTATGAGATATTTAATCAAAACACGCACATTTTATTATTCTCCTCGAAATGGTAAATGTTTGTTTGTCCCTCAACAAAATGAAAGCATTTGGCAAAATATGCCAAATATTTGATGGTTTCTGTTGGCTTTTTTTTTTCAGAATTTTTTTTGCAAAGTAATTTATACCAATAAAAGTTAGCATGTGTTCTTTATTCTCATTTCCTCCAATTGTTGATTTTAAGAATCCTTAAAATTATTTTTGAAAGATATAGAACATCTTCACTAAAGGTGACCTCGAGACATAGTAATTTTGCAAAAACTAATTTAAATTGCTGTATATAAAAAGCGAAATTACATATTGCAAAATCTACTGAATTACTTGATCATTCTTTTTTCATACATTTTATCTATGGTAGCTAGTGTCTCCCTGGAAAACAAAGTTTATTTCTCTTAAGGTGTTTTTCATTCCCTGTGGTCTAGAATGTGTTTCGAGACAGAAAACTTTTGAAACTCCCTTCACTCTTCTTCTACGCCACTGTCGTATATTTTTCTGTAATTTGTTTTGTGTAACAGGGAGGACAGGGCTTCCCTGCCTTTTCTCCTACTCTATAAACGTTTGCTCCTGCTGGATGCCATAGCAGTGGTAGCAACGGTGTTTACTAAGCTCCTGGGCGGTGGTCAGTGTTACACTGGGGTGTGGAGCATCCTCAACAGGTCTAGTGTTTGTACTTAAGGAACAATCTATTTCGAGTGGATGAACTGGAAGCCTTAAATGTACGAAGCAGACCAGAACCGTGCAGGACAAGTCAGAATCAAGTGTTGGGACCTCATGGAGCCAATTTAAGCCAGTAGGGAAACTTTGAGAAGGAAAAATATAGAAGAAAATTAATTTCGTGTGAAGTGTTTAGATTCACAGAGAGGAACCTAAAAGACAAAACTAAATTGATACTCATTTTACATTCTAAAATCTTATATTTCTAAAAATTGTTTATTTGAGATTCACACTAGGCTTCTGAGTTTTCTGTGGGAGTTATTCTCTGAACCCTTTTTAATGGTTTGTAACTTATTGGTGATGTGAACAGGTATCCAAACCACATCTCCTCCATTGTATATGTCTAGGATTTCCTTTAACCCTGATCGACTCGCTCTAAAGCAAGTGGGGTAATCTTATCAAAGGGTAGGCACTTGAGCTAAGTTTCTCCAATCAGAGTGAAACTCAGAACTTTTGTTCTGCACTTGAGAGAAAATAAATCATTTGTCTCCTCATAGATTTAACCGAAGAAGCAGAAGCTTTTAGCTTTGCTACTGATGGCAGGCATTCTTCACCTATGAAAGTTGTCAACTTGAAGATGAAAAAGACATTGGGCGAAGGGTAGGAGAATGTCCGAGAAATTACCCTAACCTTGCATTATGTCTGGACTTTTTGCAAGAACCATCATGTTTATTGCGTTTTTCAATCCAGTTTAGATTAGACGTACTATTATGTGTTGATTTAAGTGCTTTTTAAAAATGAATTAGCATAAAATTCTTTTTAGAAGACAAACTTCAAATATTATTTCTTCTTCTTAGGCAACTAGTCCAATTATTATAAAAGTTAAATGTTTTTTAAGTCTGGAAATTAACCTAAGAACATATAAAAAATATTAAGACCACTAAAACATCCCAAATGCCAAGATTAGACAGGAATGGCATCTGAAAGCAATCATATGTAAGAGAGTAATAAAAGATAAAAAGCTAAATAAAAAACAAAAAGCCCACACAAATAGGCAGCGTCTGTTGGTGGTAAGCAATATATGTTCTGGATTCTTAAGAGATCATTTTAAATGTCAGTCAGTTCAATGACTTACTAGCTGTGGGACTTTGGGAAAATGATTTAACCTATCACAGCCTTGGTTTCCTCATCTGTTAAATGTAAATAATAATAGCATCTACTTTAAGGGCTTCATTGAAGAAGAAATTGAAATGATTATCACAGTGTACTCTCCGTAACTGTTATATAAAAAACCCAACAAACATTACATTTATGAAGATTTTGAAAAGGTGATGAACAAATTTGATTAAACGTAAAATACTGCACCAATCATAAATGCAAGATATTTTAAATGCAGAATCAATGAAAAAAAAAACTGTAAAATCTTCAAATGCTTGGGAAATAAACAATCTATTTCTAAATGCTGAACTTTTTTTTTAGACATCATGCTATTTTACACTTGTTGACAATAGCATAGTGTAAACATAACTTTTATATGCACTGGGATACCAAAAAAATTATGTGACTTGCTCAGAATCTAATTTCTGAATTTAGAGAAGATCTAAAATTAATAGCACTTTTTAATTTAAACTGGAAATTTTAAAACACTCCTGAATGAACATTGAGACAGAGAGATTGAATTTCATTTATATAAAATGCAGGTTCAAAATGCAAGATTATGGAAATTTGCCTTTTTTAAAGTGGGTGAGAAAGTTATAGCTTTATTCTTAATATTAGAGGAGAAATACTAAAATTAGAAGTAAATTGAGGACACAGAAAAAGATGAAAATGTAGACATGAAAAAAACAATAATAGTTATTTTAAAATTTAAAGACTTAAATAATGGAAAATAGTAAAATCGACAAGCTTTTAAAATTTTTAATAAAATTCTCTAAAATTGAGCAAGAGTTTAGAAAACTAATCAAGAAAAATAAGATGAAGTATTTAAGTACAAAAATATTAGGTATAGTGAAGTATATGCAGTCAAGTTTAAAGGATATTTAAAACTGTAAATGTATTATTTATAACACTTTATAATGTTAAGATTATAATGATTATGTTTAGTCTTCACAGCAACTCACATGGTAGATAGTTATTTTCTCTACTTGGAGATGAAAACAACTGAGATTTAGAGAGCCCTAGTTATATGCCCGAAGACACACAGTTAATAAATGTAGAAGAGTTACTTAAATTCAGGTTAGTCTGACTGTATTGTCTTAAGCATTAAATAATAACAATCATCACCACCATAACAATGCCTAATATTTATTGAGAACCTACTATGTATCAAGGATTTGATAGGTACATTCAATGCCTTGTCTTATATAATCCTTACAGACTTGAAAATTAAGGAGCTGTTTTTTCCCCCCAAATCAGTGAGGGGGAAATTATGTCTGTGAGTAACATAACACACATACTCACCTAAAAATTTTAGGGGCGGATAAACTTGAAAAAATATATAAAATCTTTATTTAAAAGAATAAACCAATGAGAAGCCAAGAAAATTTCTAAAGATAAAAATATTAAAATGTATTCTTATTAACACATTATAATGAAAACATTGTGGTAAGTACATAGTCAAATCGATGGTGTCAATAGAAAAAAGTCCAGAAACTGATATGACAAATCTTATAAATCAATAAGACCATGACGTATTGAATGCACAAATTATTGTAACAACTTGTGGATGACAAAATCATCATCAATAGCTTGGAAGACAAATAGGAGCCTTAATACACAGTTTTTATAAATGAGCAAAGGAAGAAATGAAAACAGTTGAAATGTTTCTAATTTCAGGAAATAAACATTCATTTATAAAAGGGATTATAATCATTTCCATGTAAAGGTCCCTATAGGAAATGTGTTAGGCGTTGTAGACTGTAAGGTGTCTGTCCCAGCTGCTCAGCTCTGCCTTTAGAACAGAAAAGCAGCCATGGACCAGACATATGGATGGGTCTGTCCTCCACAGCGACGAAAACTATTTACAAAAATAGTCACAGATGAGATTTGACTCATGGTATCAGAATCCTGATTTATTTCAGTGAGGAACCACTATTCAATTAGTAAATAGGTAAAAATAAACAAAACAAAGTGAGTAATTTTGTTGGTTGCAAAGGCAAGAACGAAGGGAAAGCCACGGCTGGTAAAGTGTGCATGCATTGCAGATAAAGTAAGAGCCTCTAAGTTTTCATTATCTTTTGATTCAGAAATTCTAATTCCTAAATTTTACCTTTAAGGGATAATTAACAATAGTTAGCCTATACATGTTATTAATATTATTTATTATTTACTTTTTGGCATTCTGCATTTGGAAAAAAGAAAGGGAGAAAAGAATGAAAGGAAACATTTTTTTGGGGGAAAGTGTTTTTTGGAGATTTTTTTTTTTTTTGGAAATTTTCAAAAATGCTCAGGTATATTTGAAATTTCTCAGTTCTAATATACTAATAGCAAAAAAAAGTGTTAAAGATTTATCTCTTTAGCATAGTCTAGTAGAAATTAATGTAGATAACTCTGATTTTTGTTCATTGTTTCAATTAAGCAAATCTATCCTCTCTATGAATTAGCCTATTTTAGTTTCTTGGTCACCTTGCATGAATTAAAGGGTTGGCAAGCTTTTGCCTTGCTTTCTTTACATAAGACCTTGAAAAAAACAAAAAAGGTAACTGAAACATGTTTATCTTGTAATTTTTAAGACATGATTTTCTAATTGAAAATCATGATTTTCTAGTTGATAATTAGTTAACTCCGCAAGATGCATTAAACTTGATTTTCATGCTAGTCTCCTGATGACCTGTATGTGATAATAGCTGACAAAAAAAAAAAAAAAAAAAAAAACGCCCACGAAGAAAGCAAACAGAACCCTTGGTGCATCCATTTCTTACCTGTGGATTTCATTAACTGCTCCCTAATGGACAAGGTGGTTCAAGCACAGAAAAGCCTTCTTACTTCTTCACAGGTAAATGAGAACTGCACTTCATTGTACTTAAATTCAGAATCATGTTGGGTTAACAGGGTTGCCATTTCCAGGCCAGCTGTCAATCTCAAGCATCTGAATTTCAGGAACCTAAAGACAAGGTTAGCTTCTTAAGGCATTCCTACAGCCCATGAGTAGTTGCTTTAGTTAGGAGAGCCTTCAGATCTTTATAGTATTCTGCTTTCGTTTTTAAAAATGTTTCTCTACATTCCTTCTTTATATCACTATTCTAATTTCACACATTGCTGTAACTACGATTAGACAAAACTCTCTCTTTCCTGATGCCAACCCATTAACCTCCAAACTGCAAGATTGGAAAATAACCCCTCTCAGGTTCTCACCCATTATTGCCCGCAGTTCTTCCTTATGTTGAAAATCACAATGAAGCTCAAAACTCAATATAAGGTATATTAATGAAATAAAGCTCACGGTTCAACCAAAACTATATAACTTGAGGTAGAAAGAGGATGAGATTCTGCTGTTGGAGGAGGAGCTTTGAGAAGAACTCAGGGTTTGAGATATTTCTGGAGACTTTTCATGAAGGTGGTTAAATATCAAGGAATATGTTCTAAAATGCATAGTGTAGTAAATCTTTATCTCTAAATGCCTAAGATAATTATAATTTAAATCCAAAAAAATAATAATAATAAATTCCATGTTTAGCATTACTAAAAGCTGACATATACCAGGTTAAGAATCATATTTCTTTAAATTTTGACATAAAATAATTGTACTTAATATATAATATCTGTGGCTTTGGGTTTGTAATTAGAAACTTTTGTTGTTGTTAAAAACTGGTTTCTTGATACCGGCGTTCTGGACCAAATGTGGTCACCTGCAAGACCTTTTATTTCTTACTACACCGTGAACTCATGAGTAGATTGAAGGGGACACAGCTGAGCCTTGACAGGCCTCTCAACCAGCCCCTGCCGATATGACATATGAGGGCCATTATGTGGGAGCTGTGAGGTGACAGCGAGGAACCTTAGGAGTTCAATATCTAGTGAAATGTTTAGAAGTTTGGACGCCAGCCTTATTAGAGCTTTTGAACTTTTCGAAGTTTATACTCAGGCCTAAAATTTTCAATAAAAATGATTTACAATATTATCTTGGCTTTTGTCTCTGCCCTTTTAAAGTGAATCTAAAAATGAGAGTCATTTTCTTTATGAAAAAATAATTTTTAAGTAAAATTTGGTATTCATGACTAGACAAACTGAAACTCAAGAGCATAGCTTTAATTTTCAATAGTTTTCTCCTATAGGTAGTTAAAAAAATTTTAAGTCAACCTATTTATTATGTCTATCATATTGATAATATAAGCAAAAATCAAGCCAGACTCAAAGCCATGGACTAGATAAGTGATAGGGTAATGAAAATGGAATCCCTTAAGCTAATGGAGCACATTAACCAGAGCAGATTAAAATTTCTTCAGGCCAAGTATTCCCTGAGAGTGATGATAAACCCGCTCTCGCCCAAATGCAGTTACCTGGATCGCCTGCGCGAACATCAGACTGTGAGATGTGGAGGCACGGTTGGGAGGGAATGGGTTTGATGACTGAGAATCTAGGTCCTGGAGCCTTTGGGCAGGAAAATTCATCCATTTTACTTTCAGTTTTCTTAGCTACGTAATGAGAGGACTGGACTAGACTGCTCTAAATTTCCTATATAAACTTTTATATTCTGGGATTCTATAGGAAAGAGCAAATCATTTTTTTATTGTTTAATTTTTTTACTGCTGATAGCTTGGTATACCTTAGGCCATGACTATGTATGTAGTCCCAAGGTCATGAAAATAAAAAACATGGGAGCTATAATATGCATGGGGAATATTTATTTTTTTCTAATGTTACGTAAAGGATGGTAACAATGTTTTGAATATTTTGAGAAGTCGAGCCATTCTCGAGATTCAATAAATTTTCATGCTATTTTGAGAAGATGTATGTGTATTTGTCTCAGTTCTCTCTCTCTCTCTCTCTCTCTCTCTCTCTCTCTCTCTCTCTCTCTCTCTCTCTCTTTCTTTCTTTCCTGAGTGGATCACCAACCATGTACACACATCTCTGTTTCTTCCTCTGTCTAATTACAGAGGAGAAAAGGAAAATGGGAAGAGACGCCAAGACACCCAGGGGAATAGATGCCTTCAGCTGTCACCTTTCAATTTATTGACTTTGCTTTTATTATGTCAACCTTTTTCTCTCTATATTTTTTTGTTAAATTCTCCTCAAAACTTTTAGCCATCTTGACCTTTAGGCCATGTGGGTGCAATTACCCAAACAGTCCTCTGCTTACCTTAAAGTACAACTCTGCCTCACTGAACCTCTTCCCGGAAATAATGCACGTGGGTCTAGAAAGAAGAAAAAGTTCCTTCGGTGGGAAATACTGCCTTTGTGCCCCCTGCCTTGTTCTTTTACAGATTAACATTTAGGTGAGGAGATGTTTTAAGTGTGGACACTGAGCTGGTTTTATTGTAATTCGTTTCTATATTCAGATTAATTCCTAGGTTCATTGTCAACTCCAGAAATGCCCAGACTAGATAAGGTAATCCATCCCACGGGGGAAAGAATGAATTCAAAGAGGCATGAACGTGGACACAGAACGCACGTGGAGAAGAAGTTCATGTGATGGGAGAAGGGCGAGGAGGAGGAGAGGGCTTATCTTCACACTCTTTTATTTTAATCATGGAATACCTTTATATTTTTTACCTCTGTTTGGGAGGCTGTTTATGTTACCGGTTTTTAAATCATCTGTCCTTCAACCATGTTGATCCAATGTAAATCCCTTGGGAAGATGAGTTTACATGCTGGAGGGGAGGGAATTTATCTTACTCCTCTTTTATTTTAATCTTGGAATATCTTGGTATTTTTATCTATATGTTTGGGAGTCTATCTTTTTTTAACATCTGCTCTTCAGCCATTTTGATCCAATATAAAATGTAGGGGAAAGATGGGGGAGGGGTGAGAAGGAGGGGACAATGCTTATTTTTATGCTGTTTTATTTATAATTTATTTCTACTTTATAGTTCTATTTTTATCTATATGTCTGGGGGTTATTATTTCTTAATCACCCCATTTTTAGCCATTTGATCAAATGAAAAACAGTGCTGCTATGATTTGTGCTCCTTGTGAGCCAGAAATAATTAAAAAGCAAGTCTGTTCCTTGGAGAAATAGAGTTTGCTTTTCCAGCACATCCCTGTGGCCTGAAACAGGCAAAATAATGTGTGGCTACCAGAGGCGCTTCGAGCCGCGCTCAGGGAGATGTCTACCTTCTCTATTGTTCCTTTTCGGCCATCTATCTGGTCGCTACGCACATGCTGACAACCTAATGAGTACGATTTTTTTTTTTTTTTACCCTGTTTTCCTCTTTTGGCCTGATGTAAAGAGCCAATGACTCCTTTGCCAAGAACGGTATCTGACAGAGAAGTCACTGCCCCTGCTCTTATTTGGATGAGAGTTTAAAAAAATCGAGCTTGTTTGTTTTACTCCTTCTGCATCTTCCGCTTGTGTTGACTTTGAGATTTGTGGCATTTGTTCACAGCGTGGGCTCAGAGTCTTCAGCAGAGCCCTTTAGAGTTGTCTGATACCATGCAGCAATCACTGGCTCTCCGGAACACAGCATTCGCGTCTCCAAGGGGAGCAATCGAGCTCACATTTCTTGACAATAACCTTTAACTCTCTTAAGTACCAGTAGGAGCAGTGGAAATATTACTTAGAACAAAATAACTGGAAATATCAGAAAGACGTTATGTTTTTTGCCTGATTCGTATTATTTTCAAAGTCATTTTTTTCCAGCGTGTATTTGTCATCGGCATATCTCCCTTCAGAGATGGATATGTACTCGCGTTTTAAAAGAACAGAATGTGCTCTTCTGAATCTTTCTTACACTCAAGTTTACATGTTTGAGTTCAATCACACTTGTTTCCTCTAGGCTTCCAAATTCAGGTGCGTTTAATTGGGAATATACTATGATGATGGCCTCGGGATTGGACGCTTGATCCAAATGAAATGCAAACAGAGTTTTCTTGTTTGCACTCTACTTAAGCAAAATATATATAATATATATTTGCTTAATATATATATATTATATATATATATATATATATTTTTTCTTTTACATGTAGACTGTATCTTCATCTGCTTCTCATCATTTTATTTATCTATTTTGTGAACAGGCTTAACAGAACCTGATAATTTGGGTGAAATTGAAGATGCTAAATAATGACATGAAAGTGTTTAAATCACAGACTCTCCAGAAGTTCTTTCCTTTCATATGAGACTCACCATAAACCAAATAAATTCACCGCCAATAACCAAATGGCTTTTAGATGCAATTTTTTAACAGGATGATAACAGGAAAATAATTTTACATAAGGAAACAATCCAGGAAAATTTTTATAAAAATTTTTCTTAAAATAGTCTTTCTTTCACTTTAATAGAGGTTAATTCCTTACTTTTAAAAGTAAGATTCCATCTCACGTAATCCTGCATCCACATGTACACAAACATGTTTGAATGAATCCCAGAAGAATTTCTCTGGGGTATAAGTAGAACCATGTTCATGCCTTCAGTATATTGATGCTACTAAACAAATAGCTCTATAAAAAATGGGTTGATGATCTTATTAAACAGATTGTGCCTCCCGATTGTCTTCTAACTAATATTCACGGGATTCCACATAGGCTACAACCACATTTTGAGTTTAAAAATGGGTATCAAAAATCCTTAATTCCTATCTTGGCACACGTATTGTTGACTTCCCCCCACAACCTCATTTCATTTAATTTACTTAGAATTAACTTAATTACTTTGGTTTAGCCTGTGGAAATAAAAGCACTCGCATACTTCATGGGGGTGCCATGTAATTAATGTATTGAAATTGGGGATTAAATAATACCGGAGTGTTTGCAGTAATTGAAGTATTTATATAATGGTTACTTTGTCCTGTATGTATGCGAGAATACAGTCTCGGGGGATGCATCAGTACTCATTAGCGGCTGTTTGTAAGCTCTCTTTTGGTACCCAAAGAGAACTCACGTGAGGAACAGAGTGTACTGGGTTGACGGTCATAGCAGATGGGCACTGACTGTGTATCACTGGACTCTTAGTAGCTGGTAAAATTCAGAGATGACTCAACTACATCTTATAGGTGACATTGGTGGATTATAATCAACATATGGTGCTAAGTCGTCTTTCTACCACATAAAAAAATGCATACTATCAGGAAAAATGGTTTATTTTGCAACGTAATTATAGTGAGATAAATACTAATACTACAACAGCAGACCAAAGTTGAGAATGTAACACTCTACCAGCCTCAGGGTCTGCTAAACACACCTATAACAAAGGACTTGGTAGATCAAGATTGTATCAGTTTGTGGAGAACAAAAGAAGCTTCTGCCTTGAGGGGGGGGGAGGGGGGGAAACTCAGGAATGCTTTTAAAATACAGTCTGCTCTCTGGAAAAGAGAGAGATTAACACATTTCCTGCTAAATGTAATGGCTTCCATTTAAAAATAATTAGAAAGGAAAGCGAGAAACAATTATCACAGCTTTATTTGACACAACTGAATAATTGCATTCACTAATAAAAAACTGTTGGTGATATAGAAAAACCATCATCGGCTTTGGAAGGAAACGCTTAAATTTAGCTTCAGTTTGGTTTTCTCCCTGCGTGACCAACAGAGAAGAACTTTTTACTTGTCTGCACTATCGTTTCTTTATCCATAAAACAGGGATGTTAATATAGACACAGGGCTATTCTAGGAGTTGATATGATGCTTGAAACATTTTTGTATAAGCTGTAAAGCATTTTAACACCTGCTAATTTTTGTTAGTATTACAAATTCAAGCCCCATTGGACTCCCGCACTTGGACAATTCACAATTGTTTTATGAAGTTCCAGTTATTACTTAGAAAGGTGCTTCAGAATATTATTTTCCTATGTTTGGAAGCATAAGATATTCCAGATAAAAGCAAGCACTTAGGTCATTCAGCATTCCTCCTTTTATAAATGAAGATATTAAATACCAGAAAAGGCTAACTGATTTGTCTTAGGTACTTAGTATTTAGTGACAAAGCAACACTGGAGTCTGCACCTCTTAATTTCTGGGCCAATGTTTGTTTCTGTTTGCAGCCGTGCAGGAAATAATTATTCTGTCAGTTCCCCGAAAGACCATTTACATCAGAGCTTGATAAGTCTTGATTGAGTTATTTGCAAAAACAATAATGAAATTAAAAACATAAAATATGATGTTGGAATACCAATATTTAATTAGAAAGCCAGTATTAGTTACAAAATAGGGTAAACTAGTGAAAATTAAAATCTATGAAATTGTTACTTAAGTTCTGACTTCTATATGTTTGTGAGTTGTATATATTTTTTATTTTGAGGGAAACATTTTTTTCTTTCACACTTAGAATGTTCTGGCAATGTTAGTGAAGTTTACATCTTATAGTCGGCAAAGATATCTAACTTAAAAACATTTCACCTTGAATTGAACCTCCTTTTCATGGCATTCAGGGCGTTCACTCTGCTCTTCTCTCTTACTGGTAGTTTCTTCCTCAGATACTCAAAGATCTTCTCCTCCCCTACTTCAGGTCTTTCCTTGTGACGTCTAATTTACAGTGAGACTTCCCAAACCAATTCTGAAATTTCACAACCCTCTTTATCCTCTACCTTTCCCCCTTCCTGCCTGTTTTCCTTTTTAGCATGTATCCTATGTAACATGAGATACTTTTGCTTACTCGTTTTGTTTGCTCTCTGTTTCCTCACTAAAATATAAGGAACTTGAGAGATTTTGTGTATTTTGTTTACTGCTAGTCTCCAGGCTTTAGAAAGTTGCCCAGGACTAAATATCTGTTAAAGGGAAGATGAATTCATTTGGCAAAAGATAGAGGCTCCAATTCAGAAAGGACCTCAGTCTGTTTTGGAGGGAAATGTCTTCATTGGTCATTTCCTTAGCTTGAATCTTAAGAATTACACCACACAGAGAGCCTTGTCCAGGACCCAGGCAGAAATAGCTACATGTCAGTGAAGAGATGGTTTAGTCAAATTTGAATAACAAGAACAGAAACAACGAGCCCCCAAATTGTCAAGCTAAACCTGAGCTTCCATGATCTCATTTGAAAAATTCACAATGTACATAAGGTTGTCTGCAAATCTTCCTTCTCTGAACACTCAAGTGGTTTAAATCCACAGGGCTGTGTATTACTTGAGCTAGTGAAAATAATGAAAGCTTTGTATTTAAAAGATTTGTGTTTGATAAAACGCCATGTGTCCTATTTGAATTTAAATCCTGATTACTAACCTTGCCACATTTGTATGATTATTAGTTATTTTCTCATTTGTATGTAATAACCTAATGTTATCTACAAAATCTGGCACTAGAAAAGCAAGACATATTTCCTGAACACAAAGCCGACACAATTTGTTTTAATGTGTCAGTAACCTATGGATAATAATTAAGAAAAAAGATCCCCTTTCCCTTAAAGCACCGGAAAGTTTTGTAATATCTTTATTTAGGGAAAGACTCCCACAGGCATCAGAAAGTCTCCAACATTGTTCCTTTTGCTAGCCTGGCTTTTACCAAACATAGACGTTGCACACACCAAAATAAGGCCTTTTGTGATTTATATTTGTAATTATGATTCAAGGTATGAGATTATTAGGCACTCAATAAAGATTTGATATTTTTGATATTTATAAAACTTATATTTTTATTTGGTAAATGTTGAGACCCCCCAGACATTTGACAGTAAAAAATGAATCGTACTAAATATGAGAAACTTGGTGATGTGAGACTTATCATTTTCTCTATAAATATTTATATATATATATATTTGGCAAAGGGAGAGCAGTTAAAGAAATAAAACATGTTTAGAACTGATAATCAGACTTATGCTGCAACACTTGTATTTTATAACTTTATGAAAACAAACTCAGGATTTGGTATACCTGATTTTTTCAATGTACATACCTGACTTTTTCAAGGTCAGTAAAGAATCATGATAGAGAATCTTAGATGGCATCTATCAGTAAATAAATAATTACCTTCTCAAATAATAGACAAACTAGTGGTGATATATCTCAATCTGTAGTTGAGAAATGGTAATAAAATGAAAACTTTGATTCTTTTAAATTTTGAGACCCTAACTCTAACCCTAAAGTATATCAAGAAATGCTTTGTGATTTATCATTCCTCACATTGACTTAGAATTGAAAATTATTTTTAACTAAAATATTAATTACCTTATGAATTATATGAAAACTTAGCAGTTTTTAAAACTATAATCTAAATGGCAGAGATTTAACCAAACCATTGACTACAAAAAAAGATGGCAGAAAAGAAACTTTAAATATTCAATCACATCATTAAATCATATATCAGAGAAATTAGGAGCATTTATTTTGTTTGGGTTTTCTTTTTATATAAGGCTATACAAAACAAAACTGTACATTTCTATATTTCAAGGTTATAATGAGTATTAATGTAATTATTTAGTGATTTACAGTTTACAAAGCTTTTTTTATATGCATTTTCCCTACGTAATCACTTCCAACTTTGTTGTGAAGATTAAATCTATTTTCACAGGGTGAAACAGAGATGTAGATGTTAAACAATAGATGACGAATAGCACATCAGGTAATGAGTGAAATACCAACTCCACCCCCACTTCCCCTACTTCTCAATCAATTGATCAATAAAAACACTGTTAGCAGCCACTGTGAGGGAAATCCTGACCCAGGGTGTGGGGAAAGAGGGTTAAGAGGCAGCCAAGGTTTACATT
Organism: Eonycteris spelaea; assembly: GCA_003508835.1. NCBI lineage: Eukaryota > Metazoa > Chordata > Mammalia > Chiroptera > Pteropodidae > Eonycteris > Eonycteris spelaea. Next base: position 485,394 of record PUFA01000106.1, read on the forward strand.
ACAATGGAATTTGCAGGTCATCAGTCAGATCCCCTATTTTTCCTCTGTACCATTCTTTCTTATACTTACAACGTTGAATTTCTCTTGTTAGAAAATTATATTAGTTATGAAAAATAGAAAGTGATCCTCTTTAATAGGCAACATATTAAATTGTTAAGAAAAATGATATACTTCATTTCAACAATTCCATTCATCAGATATGTCTATGGGTTGGGCATTTACCAGGGTTCTGGGGATAAAGATAATAAAATACAAGCCCTTCATTAGAAACAAATGAGAAACACAGACTGAATAATTTCTAGTGCTGAAAGAAAATACAAGTACTTTCCTACAGGAAGGTAGAGGACTCTGAGTGTCTCATGTTTATATCCTTGGTTCTTAGCAAAGTGCCACATAGAAATATCTTCAGTAACACAAGTTCACAGGATTAAAACAGTAGCAGTAACTTCTGTGTAAGGGAAGTTGGGGGATCTTTAAGGAAAATGTAGTGTATAAACTGGCATCTAAAAGATAAAGTGTTAAAGTATCATCTCATCTATATTTAGGACTAGTATAGTCAAAGCCAGCTCACGAGAGATAATTGGTTTATTGAACTTTTGAAGTAAAATGTCCAAGATTCCTAAATTGCTCATAATCTAATAAGTAGCACATGACTGATAGTATTTCTTGAAAGCAATGAGGAAATGGCCATAAAACTTAGAAAGTTGATTGACCTCGAATATAAAAATTATGCCTATTATCCAGCAGGTGTGTAGCTATATATTTTTAAAAATTTATCAATTCTGGTTAAGTTCAATACCATAGAGACTTTTAAAAGTATTTTGTAATACTTTTAATTTAAAACTTTTAATAATTTTTAAGTTATTTCACATACCTGTCTCAAAATAGAAAGAACTTTAAAATATCTACATTCAACCTTTTTTAAAAAAAAGCAAACCCTATACATTACTATTTTGCTTATGATAGATAGCAAGGTCTCTACAATATTCTTTAAATCTTTTATATTCCTAGAAATTTTCTTAGCAAACTTCTTTGCACTGGCCCCAAATATAGAACATACATTTGTGAATTTCAACATGATAGAAAGTTGATCAGAAGTAGGTCAGATGCAATTCTCCAAAAGGGTTTCTAAAAAAAAAAAAAAGTCAGTTACTTTGTTTTGGGATTTTGACAGGACATAACTTTGAATACTACCAGCTTTACAGTGGTTTGGTTTTGTTCACTTACGATTATAGCAAAAAATTATTTTCCCCCAAATTGTTTTGTCTGTATTTTACTCAAGACTATTCAGTGGAATGGGGTGAGAAAACTATACAATTTGAACCAAGATAATCTATCAGTTTTAAAGGAAGACGCTAAGAAATAACTTGGGCAGGGACATCAATACATTTTTCATAGAATTGTGAGTATCAGAATCTGAGATTCCAGAGACTCCTTCAGTATACATGAAATAAACTATCCCAGCACAGGCTTGCTTGTCTTCACAGCAAGGTGTCAATGACATTTTTGCTGCCATCAATAATTTTCCAAACCTTTATCAATAAACTTGATCAGTGACCTGCAAAAGTCATCCAAAACAATATTATTCTGGTTTTTGAAAGGGTAGTTTGGCATATACATATAGCTGTCTATTAAAAAGAAATCTCTCCCACAGTCTGAAACTCCATGTACTGGTATTGATTTGAAACGATGTGGCATTGAAGATGGTTATCAGTGTATCAGCTGATAATTTGAGACTTGATTTCAAAGCATGAATGAAGGCCAAGCTGACTTTAACGTCCCTTTGCTCAGTAGCTAATTCCTTAGGCTACATAATCTGGTTGTGACAAATAATTCTGCAACAGAAAACCCTAAACATAATCTATCAGCTGCTCTTCAGAAGATCATTAACTAGCCAACTCAATCTCTTCCGCTTTACCAAGGATTTTCCTCAAATAATTCAGATCCAACTGCCCTGTCATAAACTTGTTTTTCTACTAAGTACCTCTGTCTGGTGCCAGTTTTAACGTAGGTTATAATCATAATAGTGTGGAAAAGTTACTCTTTGTAGAAATTCAACATAAGTAACTATGATACTCATTATCAGTATCTTTCTACTATATCATGTCGAACCATATGAAATTTCCATTGTTATAATTAGCAATTTCTTATGCTTCAAGTTGATGTCAAATTATGTGTGGATTTTTTTAAATGTTAAGAAAAATAGTTTTATTTGTGGAAACTCACAAATCATGTGCACTTATTTTCGAGTTCACATATGGATAGGTAATGTGAGCACTCGTCTCCAGAAGATTTAGTATTGAATTTTCTATTTCAAGTTAAAAAAACAGTCATCGATTTCACCACAACGAAGCATCAAAGACATGGCTTCTGCGTGGTCACAAGCTGGCTTGGCTGTGTCTTCACATTCTTACCTGCAAGCCAAGCTGCGTGCTTGTCTCAGGCTACAGTAGGGCAGGGATGGGCATGGAGGAACTTGAATAAACAGGGATTCAGGGCAGAACCCCAAGTTTAATGAGAGTGTTTCTGTTTCTACAACGCCCTGAAGTTTGAAGTAGGATTTTCGGTGAAGTAAATGTTCTGCAACTTAAAAAAAAAAAATAGTAATAATTAATGAGTATTTTGGGTGATTGCTATGTGGGACCTGTCTAAAGTCTCTACATTCATTTTTTCCAAAATCTTTTGAATCCGGCAATGTTGTCAATTCTTAAGGAAAAGGAAATTGGGAGAAACAAGAGCAGTGGGACTTCGAATTGGATGAACCTTACATTCCCGATTTCATTATACTCTCTGTTTCTGTTGGTATAATTCCAGTCTCATGGAGGATCTGAAAATTATTCTATCGTATTAATCAGTTAATCTTATTGAATGAAAGAGACTTGAAACTCTTATTCACACGTGTTGGGTAGATCATAAGAGAGACCAGTCACCAAAGTATCACCATCCAATAAAAATATAATGCAAGATGCATATGTAATTTAAAGTTTTCTAATAACTCTATTAAAAGACAGTGGTAAAAATAATGTTTATAATCATAATTCAATAGACCCAAAATATTTTTATCAATTTAATATGTAATCAGCAGCTTAAGTAAATTCTCAGACTCTTTATAATTTCTGATTTAACTCTGTTTTTAATAAAACTTTAGAAATAGACTTTGAAATTTGTTGTTAATCTAATTTTCATACATTACAAAATCTAATTCTTCTTCTGATTTTCTTCGACTTCAAATGGTGAAAACCATTTTTAGATCTTGAGACAGAAAAGTAGACAGTAGGCTGGGTTTGGCTTTTAGTCTCAGTTTGTTGACCTCTGAACCGACATGCTACTGGGTACAAATAAAGAAGCTGTGGTACATATATACAATGGAATATTACTCAGCCACAAGAAGAGATGAAATACTGCCATTTGCGACATCATGGATAGGCCTTGAGATAATCATGCTAAGTGAAATGAACCAGACAGAAAAAGTTGAATATCACACAATATCACTTATATGTGGGATATAAACCTAAAAGCAACAAAAGAACAGGACAAAAAGACAAACTCATGGACATGGACTATATAGACTGGTGCTTACCAGAGGGTAGGGAGTTGGGGAGGAAGAGGTAGACTGGGTAAATGGAGTCAAATATGTGGTGACAGAAATCTAGCTATGAGAGGTGAACACACAGTGTAAATATATATATGCCTTATTGTTAAAGTGTACAAGTGAAACTTACTGGGTTTCATTAACCAAAGTCACTATTAAAAAAATAAATATAAATAAATATTCAAAATAGTTTTTAAAATGTATCTTGATTTAATTGAATTTAATCTAAAAACTGGTTAGCATAAAAACCTAAGCTACAGATAAACTGGAAAATTTCATGAATTATCACTGGATTTATGAAAGAATGAGTAAGTAAATAAATTTCATCAAGATTTTTGGCATTATCCTGGAAAGTCACACATTGTCCTCCCTTGTAATCTTCCTTGACTCATTTCTCATAAGGAGTCAACTAAATGATGCTAACATCTGGTATCTTTTAGCACAGTTAGTGTGTGGTGTAAGTTTTTATTCTCTAGGGACAATACACCCTATCTAGGTATACTCATTGTAGCCGTTGGAAAGTTGTAAGTATATACTTTGCCTTCAAATATACTGACATTTCACATTAAATGAACTGATTCTAGAAAAAACATAATCTTTGTTCTTGATTCTTAATTCATACAGCTCAATATTGTCAGTATTCATTAGGTATAGGGAATATACAAAAATATTTCTAGGTAGAGATGTCAATATTTTTTCACCCAGAAAAATTAAAAACTACCTTTTTGACCATCAAACTATAAAATAGTTATCAATATAAAAATTATGAAATATATAAGCAAGCTTCTTTGCACCCACTTATTTAGCTATTTCAAAAAATTCTCATTCCAAACAAATGAAAGAAGTTAAACATTAAATCATACTTTAATTTTAATTTTGAACTTTTAGAGCCAGATTTCTTTTTAAAGACTAAGCTGCTTTAAAATAGTCATTAAAAAATCATTTTTCTTTTTACCAACTATTTCTAGGGTTTAAAAGAGTCTAATAAAACTCCATAGATTAATTAGTCATGACCTGAAGTCATAATTTAAAATATTAGAATATTATGTTAATGTATTATTACATCAAAAACACATTTAACTGAAGTCTAAATGAAATGGATTATTCTCTATTATTAGAACTTGGCAATAATATCTTCAAATTCAAGGTACAATGTGCCATTTTAAAATACTATAAATGTCATTTTATCTTATTCTTGGGATTGAATATATAATTCATTTTCACGTACCTTTCGCTGTGTAACAGTTCACCTTTGTTTCATAGTTGTTTGGGGAAGAAATATTAAATCACTTTTCTTCTGTATTTATTTTCATTATCCTCTGTCTTTAGCCGGACTTAGACTTGATCTTGAATCTTCCAGCTACCCAGGTCGTTGTGCTACAATGTATTTGTTAAATCTAAGTTTGTAAAAACTCATCTCGCTCATTGTTTGACTTGCCTGGAACCCTTTGTGTGCACAGTGATGGAAATGCCTTATGCTTTATATGCTTTTCTTTTTCTTTTTGCCTTAACTAAAAGATAAAAGAGAAGATGAGTAGGTCACAACAGCTGATTGTGAAATGAGTTGCTCTTTGTGTATAAAGGAGATAGATCAGGAGACAGAGTATACAGATCGAGTCTTGAAGGATCTGTAGCTTCAAGTAGACATGTTTAATATTGCCTTATAAGTCAGCAGTTTATGTTGGAGATATTCTGCAAACTAAATGGAGGTGTTATTAGTTATATTGAATACAAGGTTCTTCCAAAAAGATAGTAAGGGGAAATGGTATTAATGTCTAAGCTAGACTTAGATAAAGATAAACATAATATTGAAACTGATTTCACTCAAATCGCTCAGCATTAGAACTCTGTAACTTGAGGCAGGAAAAAAATTTATGTGTGGTATAATTAATCCAAAAAAATGCACTTTAACTTTTGAGTGCTTTTTTTTTTTTTTCTCTCATATCATCAAGTTACTTTAAGATCAACACTGCAGTTATAACGAAACAGAATATTGGCTATTTTTAAAAGAAGAAAAAGCTTTAACTATCAAGTGAAATGGTGTAGTCTATCCCAGGCCAATCCTCCCACTAATAAAAATGAGGAAAAAAATGGTATATTACAACCATCTTACAGTAAGGCTAAGAGAGAGATGTGGAAGCACAAAAATCCGAAGACGCACCGATCTGGAGAGCAGAGTATAGCGAAACTCTCAAAGCCAAGTAAGTGTTTACAGCTATCCCTGGAGGATTGTCCCTGTCCCCAATACAAGCTACTCAGCGATAAGATATTGTGTTAGGTCCAGGTAGAGACTCACTGTTAAGGAGAAACCAGGCCAAGCAAAATAGGACTTCAAATGAATAACTCATAGAAAACAAAGGTGCCTAAAAAGGCTGTCATCTTGCTCAACAGCTGGGGTTTGCTGACAGGTGACTGTCAAATAGTGACAAGTGCAGTGAGGAGGGGAAAAAGGTAAGTTTTATGTCTGTACATCATCACACTCAGACAGTTTCATAAGCCGATTTCATGATTGCCAAGAATGACACGAAATTAAATGAAAGATTGTGCTGTGTTCTGTCGATAATACTGTGTATCTCCACTCAAAATGTTCGTAAAGAACTCTCCATATTTGAGTGACCTCAGATGAAAAGAAGAATATTAGGTGGTATTATTTGAGGATTCAGTCACCTAGAAACATTACAAGGTCGTATTCATTTTGGTAACGTCTGTTTTCATGGTTTCTTTGTTTCTGAAGGTAACAAGGATCCGGATATTGTTTAATGAGGACTGTGCATTTAAAAGACTTTCGAATTAAAGTGTCATTTGGATTCTATTTAGGTTTTACTCTTCATACTTACCCAAAATATTATGCACTGTCAAGAAAGTGGAGGAGTGAGGTTGTATAAAACTGTCATTTGATATTGTGGTATTTTTTTTGCATTTAATTTGGTACAAAATGGTGCCTTGACATTGTGCCTAGCATAAAATTTCACTGGTTTTCTGGTGTACGGCTGATACTTCTCCTTAGCTGTTTTTGCTGTTAGGGACATCTTCCCCCCACATTTTCATAGTTTGTGGACAATTTTAATGGGAATTTTGGAAGCAGGATAAAGGAATTTGTCATAAGCCCATGAGTCTAATCTTGTACTTTTCATTTAAATCATATCTTTATCATTAAGAAAATGATATATGAAAACTGAAAAACACATGAAATTACAGTATTTTTTGGCTTCAAAGACACTTTATGTCTAAGCTGGACCTTAGAAAATCCCTTTCTAACCTACTTATTATTTATGGTAAAGTTTGTTTTACTCTACATTTTAAATATGTGCAAAAGGAAGAAATAACTGAAATGGTAACAAATAAAAATGAAGCCTTACTGATTTGTGAGAACTTAAAGAAGTCTCCTGAAGTATCGCTAAGTTTACATTTATGTTTAGAGTATAGACCTCCGCAGTAAGTTCTTTTCAACTCCATTAAGATTTTTGATACTTATTATTTCAATCATCATGATATCATGGGTTGCTCTGACAGTGGCCATGTCCTCTCTAATTTCATTTTCTGTTCCCTGATCATCCATGTGGCATTCTCCTTGATATTTTAAGAAAAGGGATAGTTGTAAGGTTGAATATTGGAGAAGGTCAAAACCCAAAGCTGTGTTCTGGCAGCAGAGAAACTGGAAAAAAGCAGTGTCCTGTTTTTGATTGCCTCCCGTCATTTTTTTTCCTTCCTGATATATATACTCTGAGATTTAAAAAAAAAAAAAAGAGTTATTATTCCAGTCACATTGTACCTCAAAATTATTTGTCTTCTTTCTTCATTTTATCAATACTTTTGCAAAATTGTATGATTTTTATGGTCAAGAAATCCAACAGAATTTCAGACATTTATCCAGTTTTCCCTTATGGAAATGCAATCCATTGCTTTGAAAACTGGAATATGATCATCCAAGTGATAGTTATTAAGAACAGAAATACAGTAATGATTTAGGATCTGCTGTTCATTGGGGATTTTTCCCACTTGTTTAATGAATTGGTTAAATGCTTTGGGGCTCATCCTTTCTTATACTGTTATTTCAACTCCTCTCTTCTAGAAAGGAAATCTTAAAAGATGAAAAATCACAAAAGGAATTTAGGCTTTACAATGAGTTCCTCATGTTGGTTAACAAAAAGTAGGGTGCCAGCCACAATTGACCAGCATTCTAAGTGTCCGTGACAATAGTGGTCATTTGCTTCCTCCGGGCACTACTTTCGCTCGCTCCAAAGGGAGGATTTTCTTTAGATCTCGTCTGCACAGTGCCACCGATCTGTCAGCAAGGCATAACCGCATGTTAAGTGTGGCAGAATTTTAACATAGGACTGTTATCATTGACTGTCGGTAGGAAACAATAGTTCCTCCTCTCCTCTCCTCTCTCCTTCTTCTCCGCCGGTCTCTCCCTCTCTTTCTCTCTCTTTTGTTTGTTTCTTCCCCTGCAGGTCAATGAGCATGTTATTTTTAACATGTTCATTGTCCTGCTGCCATACCCCAAAACAGGCCACAGAGGGCCCCCAAGAAGTGTCAGGTATCAGCTGAGCTTCCGGTGAAAGACCACATTTCCCATTTCCTAGACTCCTTTTTCTACACATGTGGGCATGTGACTGAGTTTTGTCCAGTGAAAAATGAGTAGTTTTATGTACAGATTTCACTGTTCTGAACGGGAAGGTATGTGCCTCCTCTGCCCATTTTTCTCTTCCCTGCTGGTCGTAATGTGGATGGGTTGGTAGGAGACGGGACAGTCATTCTGTCCTAGGAGGTCAGATAACTCCGGCGTGAACGAACCAGATGGACACGGGTTCAAATGTTGGCTCTTATCTCGGGCAGTGTCATGGTGGGCAAGTAACTGAGGTTCTCTGAGCTTCATTTTTCCTAATCTTGAAAAGCAGAGAGTATTATTAAGACAACTAAATAAATTGTTATTGTTGTGAGAATAAAATGAGCTAATGTGCGCAGCCTGCCTAGGACGGTGCGCACCTACAGGACAATACTATTTCCCACCTCTGTTTTTAACTCTTTAACGTTAAGCCTGTGTTCCATTTAGCTTTTCCCCACCGTTTTACAGTAGACAGGTGAAGCCAATTAATTGTAAGAGTATAATTTCTTCTGTCAGTTCTCTCCAGTATGAATATATTTACATATTTTGTGTGTGTGTGTGTGTGTGTGTGTGTGTGTGTGTGTGTGTGTGTGTAAAATCAGATTATATATAGGTATAATCTCCCATGTTGTATTTTTCATGTCAAGAAATTTGGTTTGAGTCTTTTTAAAAATAGAGTTGTTATAGATCTCTACTTAATATTTTGAACATGTGGAGCACCAGTTTTAACTGTTTTGATGTCCTCTGCTAGTTCTAATATGTGTCAGTTTTGAGTTCATTTTGATTGATATTTCTCCTCATTATAGGATTGGTTTTCTTTCTTCTTACAATCAATGAAAAAAGTTTTATTGGATGTCAGACATTTTCCCTAGTTGAGTGTTGGATATTCTTGTATTTCCATAGAGATTCTTAAGCTTTATTTTCCGGTGTGGTTAAGTAACCTAGAAATGGTTTGATCATTTCCGGTATAATTTTGAGATGTGTTAGGTGCTACTGCAGAATGCTCAGGCTTGGTGAACTATTCCCATGCTAGGCAAGACCTATTGTGACTTCTACCCAGGACCCATATTTAGTCTCCTCGATGAATCAGGTATTCTTCCTGGCCCTATATGAGTGCCATACTCTGTTACCTGTAATCTTTTCAGGTGTCTTTTTCCCTGGGCCTCAGGTAATTCCCTCATCAGTATTCAGCTGAATACTCCAAGGGGAGCCTCTGTGGGTGTACAGGATTCTCTCTCTCTCTCTGTATCTCTCTCATCTCGTGAGTACTTTCTCCTCTAAATGATACCTTGATCTGACCCCTCATTTCCAGTACTTCAACTCATGGTACCTATCAGATTTTACTTTGTGGCACAGAATGCAGACTCTCTCAAGGTAAGGCAGAGAAATGTTAGAGACACTTTGTTTTTCTGTTTTCTTCCAAGGATCTTAGTTGTCTGATGTTTAGTGTCTTGAAAACTCTGGATTCGTATGTTGTCCCTTTTGGGGAACATAAGTGAGATACATAAACTCACAATTAAAATACAGTCTAAAAATACTCTATGATAGAGGACTCAGTCGTACAAAATTTCATGAGAATGAACAAAGAAAAGAGAGATAAATACTCCAGTATTTTTTTTATTGAATAAATAATAGACTATTAAAAGAAAGCATTATTTGTAAACATGTGGAAACTATATTTTATAAAATCAATATTTTAGTATAATCTGAAAGGTAATTTTTTCAGTTATGTATTATTGCATAAGGAACCAACCCAAAATTTAATGGCTTAAAATGACATCAATCATTTTAATAGGCTTACAGTCCCTGCATCAAGGATTTGGAATGGGCTAGGTTGGGAGAGTATCCTCTTCCGTGTACCATCAGTTTGGATCACTTGTTGTTATTCAGTTGATGATGACTTCCTCAGTGTACAAGATGGCTTCCCTCACATGTCTTGACAAAGGCAGCTAGGACACTAAGCTCACCGGCCTTTTTCCTTCTTTACATTATCTCAGGCCTCTTTGTGTGGGCTTTTGCAGGCAGGAGTGAGTGAGTATTTCAAATGTGTGAGCGTGAAAAGGCAAAGCAGATATTTCTAAGGAAAGATATTTCATGTTTGATTTCATATTTAAACATGATTTAAAAAATCTGTGCTCTCTCTTGTATATAGCAATACCCCAATAAATAAATAAATCTGGTAAAACTAAATTCTCAGGATCTTTTGTGGCTGTAGATAGAGATCCCAGAAATAAATGATAAATAAGTCTGCAATTTTCTAATATAAAAATGCTTTCTATTAAAGCATCTTAACTTATTAAGAAAAACACATAACAATTCACAACCCTGATTCATAATCTAAACACTAAAATATAGCAAACTGGAAATGATTACTCTCAAAGCACAGTATTATAAGGATAAATGTGATAATTTCTACAGTCCTTAAAATAAATATGAAACATCTCAAAGCATAACATCACTGCCTTTATAAAAAACAATGCATATAATTAAAATATTCCTGACAAAATAAAATGTTCAGTTCAAAACTTAGTAAATCATATGTATATGAAACCTTCATAGTGGAGGGCTGAATTCTATTTAAAAAATCCATAAAATAAGAAGAGGATGCCAAATTTTGGATAACTATTTCAAGCTTAAAACAGAATGCAAAGATGTTCATATGGTCACAGCTTCACTACCAGTTTTTATTTTCATGATTTTCACTATGTCCTTTCTATACTTGATTTTTAATGTGTTACTATAGATGTATTTATAGGTCTATTCTCTTATAGGTCTATAAGAATGCTGTTTTCCAAAACTAGTTCTTCATGTTCATAAAGTATTATATCAATAGATTGAGCAAATTGCGTTTGAGAATGAAGTTCAAAAAGGATAGTAAAACGCACACTCACACCCACCCTCCGCCTCACAATCATGAATAGAAGACGATAGGAAAAGAAAGGTAACCTACATAGTTCCCCCGAGTTCTCCACTAGGGCCGGTCTCATTTAGCTTCTGTATAAATGACCTTGAAACAGGAGCAAACTTGACCATACCTGGCTTTGAAAACAGTAGACAGAGCAGAGTCAGGATAAAGCAACAGGGAAATCTTAACAGAATATAGCCGTGACTGGGAATATCAAATGAAATTTACTGTGGTACGATCTTGTTTCACATCACATGAGAAAACGCGAGCATGCGGTGATGATGGTGAGATAAATAGCGTATACAATTTAAAGCCAGAAATACAGAGGTTTTTTTTTTTTTTGATTTAGTCCAGATAATTTCCTAAAGTGCTACATGTCCTGTGAGTGTGTACATTTTTGGCAATTTGCGTACAGTTTCTAAGGAAATGGAGTACATGCATAGCTATTAACTATTAAAGCATATAGTCCTGTACATGAATTAAAAACTTAGAGTTGTAATAGTCATGTATGACTATATCTAGGAACTGGAAGTTGTTTTCATTTGTATCTGTAAGACAGTAAAAGCTCATACAACAAGTAACAGTGACATGGGGATGTATGTAGGACGTTAAAATTTTACTTATAAGTGAAATTAGATGTTGGATAGAGTCACAGAAAGATCAGTTAATGAGCAATTGGTTTTTCACCTTAAGCCAATGCCTTTAAAAACGCAGTTGCCTCTGTTCCTTAGTGGTCGTGGAAGCTCACTTGGACAGTGACAAAAACAAGTCCTGTGGAGGAGTCCCTGTAGGGGACTCTTCAGACAGTGGATGATCTTGAAGTTCTTGCTCTTAAACTTTTGCTGTTTTTCCTAATTTTCTTAAGAGAGTTCATAGCAAAGCAATTCCTGCTCATTTCCCCTTCCACGGTTTAATTTATTAATCAAAAAAATAGCCTGTCTCACATATACTCTAAATATTGCTAATGTGTAATTTTGGTGTTTGAAAGTAATCATATTAACAATCAGTCTTTGTCTATTTGAAGGTAAAGTCAGAGAAGACGTGGAAATAGGGTGAAAAATGCCCCAGAATATCTAGGTTTGTGTTTTCATCGCAGCCTCCAAACCAGGCTATGAAATTAAGTTGACTGAGAAATAGATACCATCATAGGGATGCTGGAAAAAAAAATCTAGACATAAATGTTTCTCCCTTAAAAAGCAAACATAGACACATTTTCCCGTAAGGAACTGAGTTCTAGAACACCAGGACGAAGTTGTCACTGAGGACTGAGAATGATTTCTTGTGTCAGTCGGTTAAGAGCATGTGTATCGAATTCACACTGCAACTGTACAGCATTACAAGTACACGTGTGAAGTCAGGGAGACGAGTAATGCTGGCTCTCTGACCCCTTCTCGCCTTAAGACCTTTAATGCCCTGAGACAAATCCTGATCTTAGTACATGACCTTGAGGAAATTCCTTAACATCACTCTGCCCTGGATTCTATACCTTAACCCCAATCTCTCAGGGTTGTTGTGATGGTTACATGACATAATTCATGGAAGAAAGTTAGCCCAGTGGGTGGAACATAGTAAGTACTCATTAAATGTTAGACGTTGATGATGATGTTGGTGATGCTGACAGTGATGCCTCACTGTCAAAAAAAAAAAAAAATAAAAAAAAAAGAAAGAAAGAAATGCCAGGGCTAAAGAATACTGACTCACCACTCTGCTTCATGATGAAGATGCTGATAATGATGGCAGAGATGAATGAGAGCCATTTCTCACCAGTGGTTTTTGCTCTAAGGAAATGACTCCTTATTAAAATTTCTTTGTGTAGTTTTGCTTGGTGCCATTTACAGGGAAACATAGATGACAATGATGATGACGATGATGATGGTAATGGCGATGACATTAAAATGATCCCTTCCCTCAGGCAGAGCATGTCTTTTCATCCAGTGACGCCTCTCTGTGTTATATATTCCTGAATAGTGCTTCCAAATATAAAAATCAATGAATCAATAACTTCACCAAGTGTCTGATATTTTCTACATACCTCACAAGACCTGAAAGCATCTTTGCAATATTTTGAAGGAAATAAATTTTAAAGGTAAGCATTTTAGCAAGCTCACTTGACTATTCATCCCCCGCTGGGCACAAAGCTTGTGCTTAAGTAAAGCCCTGTACTCAAGTCTAAGCAGTATGTTAAAAAAAATAATTATTAAATAGTAGAATGTAGTATTAGATATTCCATAAATTACTAATTGAATCATTATAGTCCATTCAGAAAATATGAGGCTTAAAAAAGGTACTTGGATATGTAAAGCATAGGCTTTTAGATGAGCCACTACACTGTAACTGCTTAAAATAGTCATCTGTTCCTAATCCACTTTAATCCTGCACAAACCATGGCCCCTTCCTCTAGGAAAACTCTTATCTTGAATATTCCATACGATGAAGCAAAACAGGATTGAGATATGATTAAATGTATTGATTTAATTTGATCGTGGTTTCCCATGATCAAATACATTTGAAGAGCACCAGGATAAATAGAATGAAATGAGTGTCATTTCTGTGGTGCTTCTCAGACTATCGAACAGGGTAATATGAATTGGCATTTCCAAAATACAAGAGTGCACTTTACCTTAAGCATCTCTCTAGGTGGTTGTCCTTAGGAACTAATAGAACCTGTTGGAAAACACCTGTCTAGGCAAATGTGTCCACTATAGATTCAAATCAATTAAAACAGTTCTCATCACATGTCGTGCTGCCCTAAAAATCATTTTTAGGCTTTAGGTTAGTCAATGTTTGACGTATGTTAACATGTATCATCCTATTACACATTATAAATTATTTTCTTCATTTTTTCTGCCTGTTAGAACCAGGGCATCACATTGCTTCTTGTTAAATTTTGAAGATCTATTATCTGTGAATTTTATTTCAAGACGTGTTAAAAATATTGGTTACAAAAATTTGCATTGAATTTCATAGTGTCAGCCAGTACTCTGAGATTATCATCTCAACTAAAAGTCTTTTAGTATTGATTTTAGGTTATGATGATACCTTAGCCCGAATTTCCTCTAGTGTTGTTCAAAATGCCCTGTACTGGAAAATGGAAGAGAAAGAAAGAAGGTAGAACAGGTAGATTTCTGCAATATCATTGAGTTAGCTTTTTCCTCTCATCAAAGTATAATACCTTACCTCGGTCATTAAGGGACACCTTCCCCTGGCAGATGGCTGCCACTGAGAGGGCGAATGGGAGGGAATGTTCTCATCGAAGCCTAATTTGAAGCTCAAGGTCTGTCACTGTTAAAAGCTAAAGTCTCCTAGCAAACACTCTACCTGTTTACTTAACAATTCTATTAGTTCCCTGGCCATTGTTTTTGAATTAGAGAACTGTCAGCCCAAGCAAGGAAAAGTACACTTTTACTTAATTGATAAAAGATTAGTTCAACCCTTACTCTGAAGTGTAAGTTCACGAACCTTCCGTCGATTGCAGAGTTCTCACGGCATTCCTTGTGACACTTTCGTTTTCTGAATTTTCACGTTACTTCATGGTTTCAGCTTTATCTGTATTTTAGATTCAGTCTAAGGCATCTGGATCTCACAGTGACCCGAACAATGTTTTTGATCATTTTAAACTGGTTGCCAAAATTTAAAGATCTAAAGATTTTATATGAATATATATTTATTGCTTCCCTTGAAAAATCAGCCTCTCTGGCCACAGTGGTCATGCATTCTCATGTGGAAATAATCACTTGGAACTGAGTAGCTGCTGGCCCTCTTGAGAAGATATTTTATCCATTCCCTATAGTTGTATTTCCTGTGTTTCTCTAACAGTGAGGCCAAGTTTTACTTGCCATTTGTGACTGTGTGCTTGACTGTTGTCCTCTTGCATCTTAAGAAAACAGTAAATAGAGACGGCACGTCTCATGAAGCGTATTCTTCTGTGTCTAATATTCAAGGTATGTCTCTGTCTCAAGAATGCCGTTGAGATACTGTTTTTGGAGCAGCCCTGGTACACTTCACTTGTTAATATTGCCTACCCGAACCCCGAATCATTTGAGTTGTAATGGTTGACCTAGGAGCTTAGATGTAGTGAATCTCCTTATTCCCTCTGCCATCTTCATGAAATTCTATCATTCTTTTACATTTGGTACCTTCGGCTAAGTAGAAACGTAGCTAATATCTAGTCATTCAACGTTTGTGTGTGTGTGTGTGGGGGGGGCAGAATTTGACTTTGAAGTGTGTTAACAAGGTAAGTATTATTGAAGCTGTGTGTGAGATTTTTTAAAAATAGGATATCAGCTTGAAATGGAGTATCTTAAAAAAATTGCAAAAATGCAGATGAACACAAGCCTCAAGATGTGTTTTAATAATTCAGCCATAATTGCAGTGCCTTGTAATGCAGAGAAGGCTGTACTAAGAATCAGGAGACCTAGCCTCTAACACACTCGTGTGCACCTTCAAACTAATTACTTAATCTCCCTGGACCTTAGCCCATTCATATATAAATGGATATTGTAAGTTGTTCTCTGCAAGAATGTTGTAGAATAAAAAGAGAAACTATGTTAAATTATTTTAGAACAGCTTAATATTCATTGTAAGTTTTAATTATATTATTTCACAGAAAAAATGATGTATATGTTTTAAATTTATAAATCAAAGGGAAATGAAAAGTAAAATGGCCCAGAGATTTCAGATGTGAGAGAATCAGATTCTTCTCCAAAGGATCTTTATCTTCAGGTAGATGATGGTCAGACTAATAGATCAGTGTCTGGGGTGTGAGACATCAGAGTTGGTCAGAATTAATCTGAGAACTAGATTCAAGTTGTCGATAATAGAAAGACAGACGATAACAAGGCACATTGCAGTGTATTAACGATGGAATCACAGAGCACGACCGATTCACCACATCAGAGATGGGAGTAGGAAACTGGGAAAAGGTTCAGGGCAGCATGTTGTAGGGGAAGAAAGCTTTTCCCTTGTTCCTTTCTAGGCTCTTTGGCCAGTTAAATTGACATAAAACAGATTAACAGGAGGAAAACACATTGCATATTTACGGGCGCCCCACAGAGATGGGAAAAGCTCCCCAGTGGTCATGCGGTTGAGGCCTGTATGCCATCCTCAGCTAAGGAGAAGAGGGTTGGGGTGATGGCTTCAAAGGGAAGGACAGTTCATAGGAAGATGGGAAAAGCAAATGTTTGGAAAACAAATGTCCGCCATGCCCTGCAGAGACAACGGGACACAGAGAGCTTTGGACAAACAAGCCCTGCTGTCTTCGCCCCAGCCCACCACATCTGGCCCTCACTCCTCTTTGTCACCTCTGGCGTCAGCTCCCTTCCTGGACCAGGCTCTCTTGCCTAAATTTTTAGGCAGTTAAGGGGGAGGTAAAAGGCAATTCTGGAGTCTTTGGGATTGTGATTAACTTCAGTGCAAAGTAATCGATGCCAGAGTGGTACATTTTGGGGAGACCTGTTCTGAACCCCTTCAATAGGAAGTATATAACGCTGTTGTGAATAGTTAGACATTTAGGAAGGAGAACTGGGGAATTCCTTTAGAGAAGGTTCTCGGTTTATTACTATGTCAGGACAAAGACAGGTTTTAATGCCAGCGACTCTTTGGGGAGAAGTGAGAACGTTAACAAAGAGAGCTGCGCATTCTGCCTGTCGCCCCCGGGAAATGAAGGATTTTTTTTTTTTCGTAAGTTTAGAGATTGAAACTGTATAAATTTAATACTTAACACAAAGAGTCACCTACCACCATGATATGTCTTGATTTTAAAAGAAAAATAAAAACACACAAGCCCTAAATTATGCACATCCTGAAGATTGAAAAATATCTTCTGAGTATATACAATGGATATTTTTTTTTTTTTTCTCATGCTTATCACAGTTCTGTTTCCACTCATTTGAAGGCAATTTATCGTCTTCATAACATTCTGGGGAAGAGCCTATAGAGATTGTTTTGTGATGTCGAATTGCTATATGAAAACAATTTTGATAAGCGCATGGACACCACATTATAATGACAAATTATAACGACAGAATGGTTCCAACGTTTCCATGGAGACCAAATTACAATGTCAAATTGATGGCAAAATGAGGTCAATACAGATCTACACAGACCAGACTGTGATGCTAAGACAATGCAGAGCGGTATCGCCACAGGTCTGCGGGGGGAGGGGGGGAGGGGGCGGTGCTCTGGTGCAGGATGATGGGAACGCGACATCGAGGGCGATGGGAAACAATACCAGGGAAGGTGTCCCTGGGACTCCCAGCAGCCCGCTTCAGGAGACAGTGCAGGAGGACACCGTGATGAATACACATTCACCGGCGGTGAGAGAAACCGAGCGACATAAAGAAGGGGGAAGCATTCTGATCCTAAATATTGTTTCATTTTAAGTTCTCAGAAACCAAGTGCTTAGTCATGGAAGTTAGAGTGGAAAAACTGAGCCACGTCACTCAGCGGTGGAAGTTATTTATTGAGGGATATGTTTAGATGTAAATTCCTTTCCTCATTTACAATTGGGCTGTGAAAGGACCCACAGGGAGAGAGTCTGATTAATTCAGTCCTCTCTAGAAGACGTCACTGGCAGACTTTTCTGTTGCAATGTCTTTGGGGCATGCCCCCGCCCTTTTGAGCTGGTTGTCACATCTTTTAATTCTTCTTTCCTAAAGATGTTAAAATATTTACGGTTACATTTTTGTATTTTATAAATTATAAACCAAGCAGTTTAACACTTCCTTAACCTGCCATTGTCAAAAGTAGTATAAAGCACAAGGCTATCTTCACTTGGGCAGATTATTCCCATTTGTTCTTAAATAATAAATTATATTGATGCAATTTATCTTGAATAAGTGCGATAAATATTTTAACCTAATGCTAATGGCAATCAGTTGGGGTGGTAAATGCAGATGGAATAGAGTACATTTATCTTGGTTTCTCAACCCAAATCGCTCTTCTTCCCTCCAGTGATAAACCTGACTTCTTGCAGAAACAAAAGAGACAACATGTTTCAGGATCATGAAAGCATCCTGATTATTTGAAAATAATACTTTCATCAAATTAGGAAAAAACAAATGCTTTGCTATACTCTTTGAGTTTGGGTTGTTTTTCCGAGTGTGAATCAGTCCAGGTTTGTGGCTGGGCCATGCCTCAGGATGGAAGCTTATTAACCATGGTGACTAAATTAACTGGATGGTTTGGGTACATTCAGCAAACATTTTTTAGTTGAAGAGCCGGATAGTATGCAAGGCCAATTGAATCAAATGATTTCAGAGATTTTTTTTTTAATATGATTTACCAGTTGGTTTAAAATGCTTATCATTTAAGTTGAATTTATCCATCTGGTGTTAAGTGTAGGTTTACCTTCTTTTTCTTTATTTTGCTTTCTATCTTTAAGGGAAAAGTGGATAAAATGGTCTGGAGAAAGAGTTCCCTGAAACCCCTTGTTCAGTAAGACCCTCTAGGGGTGCACAACACCTGTCTCGCCTCGCTTTCACTCATTCTTGAAGGGATGTGGAACCAGGGGCAAAATGTGCTCAGACCAGTATATTTAACTGAAACCCGTTCCAATTAAACATACTAGTAATAAGAATAGTAAATAATAATAAATCAATAGTCTTCTTAATGCAGAGGCCACAGGTCGCAGACAGAATGGAAGATGTGACATCCGCCCACCCAGCGGCTCCTGCCAAACCCCAACCAACGCTGCGTTCCTCAGACTCCCAAGTCCCCACAGGCATGATGGCCTCTGGGTTTCTGCATCAGAGAAGCCCAGGACAGCAATTAATTGAGAAATGTGAGTTCCAGCTGAGGCAGGGAGCTGCCGGGTTACACCTGTGTGAGGCTGGTGGCTACAGAATGTCTGAAGTGAGAGGTGGTCTGATGGGACATAGGATGGAGCACAAGAGGTGTCCAGAACCAGCCTTGCGACAGACATAAATTACCTCACGGGGTTCTCGGAACAGAGTAAGTGCTTAATAAATGAGAACTATTTTTATTACCAGACACAGTTCTTATGAATCATGCACACTCTTAGATCTCATTACATAAAATGATACAAGTCATAACAGGAAATAGGATTCACATAAAAGACCTTAGACGAATGAATAAATATACTGTATAAATTACTGTTTTCAATACGCTCGTAGTCTTATAGAAAAATAAAATTTAAAAATAATTATAATGCTTCCATTAGTATAATCATAAAAACTTTCATGTTCTTGGCTAGGACCTTATGCTGCGCCTTGTTCTAAGTATTGTCATTAGACAATGAAACTATATACAATATGAAGAAGTAGTGACAAGAAGGTGGGGAGAGATGAGTCAGGAAGTGTTTCTCAGATAAGGAAATAACTCATTAGGATTTTGCTGTGGAGCCAACAAGAAAGCACGCCTTATAAAAAGGCAAACCCCGGGGTGTGCACGGCACAAAGGTCCTTAAATAATTAGTAGGTGGGATAAAATAGTGGTCCCACAGGTCGGTTCTGGAGACAGATTTCTTGGGTCAGATTCCATCTCTGCCATTTCATTGCTTTGCACCTTTTAGCGAGTTACTTAATCTCGCTGTGCCTAATTTCTTCACTTAGAATATATTCAAGAGTAGCTCTTCTGAGAATTAAATAGTTCAATTCTGATAAAACAATACCTAATGCACAAAATGTTTTATAAGCATTTTCTGGTTTTTAAGAATGTTTCATTTGTTTAATATTCCTGGCCAAAGAAGAAAGTATATTTAACTAAGTGGGGAGCAGTAATTTCACTTCAGGTTATGAGAGAAAAAGATGATAGAAAAAGCAAGGAAGCCAAAAATGTAAACTTAACAGGCATTAAAAGAAAGTTTCAAAAAATGGGGCAAATAGAAAATTATACGAATGAAGATAAGAATTAGAGCTGTATATACCAAAGGTATGCAGTTCTTCTAATAGTGTGTGAGTATAAAAAAAAAATGAAAATATGTTATTCTAAACCACCTCTAGGAAGAAGTATAGATAAGCAATTCTTAGTAGGAAGAAATAAATATGTTTGAAAGATAAAATAAAAAAGCCAATAAGCAAAAATATTAGGATAAAAATGAATTTAGTACTTGATGTCATTTTACAAAGGGGCATAAAATGTGTCAGGTCATAACTGATTAACTATAACTGGTATAATGAATCAACCCTAACATTTCGGTAACTTAACACATCAGCACAATAGAAGTTTAACTTGCTCAAGTGACCGTCCAATGTGAGCGTTCTTCTTTGGGTGACGGGATCAGAGGGTAGACTCTTCCACAGAGTCATACCCAGGTCCATGTGTTGGAGGCTCTGCCATATCAATACAGGAGTTCCAATTTACCGTGGTAGTTGCCAGCCAAAAGATGGGCATAGAGAAGACAGGGAAGGTACAATCTGTTTTTATGAAATCTTTTCCTTACTCAACGTATTAAACAGTTTTCATGTGTTTTCTTTCCGAAGTTTTAGTTCGGCTATTATGATTAGGTCAACAACATTGGTAAAATTATATAAATTTTGAAATACTCTTAATAATACCTTAAAGAAAAAAATATATTTATTCACAGGAAGAATCAATTTCGTAAAGCCATATTTCCCAAATTATCTGGAGTCTACTGCCAATAAAATGTTTATTAGCATTTTTATCATAATAAACTTGACAAGCTAATGCTTAAATATATTAGGAAGAACAAAGGTCTAGTATATACTCTTAAGAAGTGTGAGAGACTTGGCTTTAAAAATATCAAACTTATTTTGATGCTGTAATAAGTAAGACAGGGTAGTACTACTGGCAAGTAATAGAAATTTAATCAAGAAATAAAATAGAAAATCCAGACTGAGACCTCCATGCACATGGAAATTGAGTAGCTGGTGGAAATTGTATTTCAGGTCAATGGCAGAGCAAGAGGCTTTCCACTAAATGGGGAAGATGGCGGTTGCACTTATCTAAGAAGAATGGAAATGACTGGGAAGGGACCCGCAGTGGCTTTCAAAATACACAACTATTTTTTTCTTGCTGTGGTTTTGAGATTGATTGATATTCAATGTCTGGCTACTCTTTGAACTTGGCTTATTTATTTTGTCAACTCTTCTAAGTATCAAGTACATTTTGCAGCAATCATCTGATGAAGTTTATGTAAATCTACCAATATTTTTTATTTTCTACGCTGGCCAAACCAATAAGTTAAATGAGATTATGATGGAAGTCTTCATTTCTGGGTCTTTCTAGTCTTTGGGGATGGCAATAATTTATGCTATTCCCCCAGAAATGTGGTTTTGCTCAAGTTTATTATTGGGGAGATTGTTTATCTAGTCCTTCATTCCTGATACAGTTCTTTCAGTAGGACAGGGAACCATTGTGGGGATTGTGCTAAACAATTGAATACATCTACTCTAGATATACATTCAGGAATTCGATAAATTAATCCAGTTATTTCAGAGATTCATTTAACATGCTTTGGAGAGACTCAGGGACATTTTCTCTTCATTCCACAGCCTTCAGTTAACTAGTTGTCTACATGGCTGTCTAGTCCCAAGGATTAATGCGAGCTCAAAAACAGTGTCCCAAAACACCCCACCCCCATGTCCAAAGGTATTTTTATTGCTCAATTCATAGTTATCCTATAAATGGCCACAGGTCCCTTTGGACAGTTTATGAGGAGCATTTGCAGGTCTGGAGTTGCGATGCGCCTGTGTAGGAGCACATCTGTCCCTTCGTTCAGGAGGCTCTGGTCTCTGAACTGATTCGGGTTCAGGATTTCAGTAAATGGTGCCAATTCTTCATTATTGTGATGCAAAATAAATCTCAATTGAACAGTTCTAGACTTATTTTATTTCAGATTTTTACCAAAATAGGATCTAAATATACTGACTGTCTTGCATTCTAGGGAGTGCCAGTGACTTAGAATGATGCATTCTGCTTAACATTGGGGTTCTGGTCCCCACTTGGGTAACCACACCCATGTGGCCCAAGGCAGTTCAGGTCTACCACCTGGCTTCTGCCATTCCCAGCTCTATTATCACTATCAAAGTGATGCTCATTTTAATAATAGCACTAGTCCCTCCAACCTGCACCCCCTAGCCTGCAGAAGACAGAAACTACAGCAATTTTAAGGGAAATTGGAGCTCTTCCTAGCCATGTGTTTCCCAATGTTTCCATGTCCTTTATGCTCTTAGGGACATAATTAGAAAGTAGGTGAGTGTGTCGCATGTTATAAATCACTTTCAACAATCCCATCTCGATTGACCTTTATTTCTTTCCTCTACATTATGAAGGGATTTCCAACAGTTCAGTCTTCTTCTGTGGAGGCCACCATTGTTTCCAGACCAATCAGCTTTCAAAGCTAAAGTTGGAGCCATTTCTAGCTACTCGGTTTAGTAATAAATCAAGAGTCTTGCATAAAATCATCCATACTGAGAAATCCAACCTGATCTAAAATTATGTTTATCTTTACCCTATTTCACATCCTCAGAATTCACGCATACATGTTCTAGATGTTTTGCCAACATAAATAATCAAGTTTTGAAATTCTTTTAGGTTCAAATTATTATTATTATTATTATTTTGAGCTTAACTGTGTATTTGCCTGCCCGACCATGCAGGAACCTACGTCTAGTCAGCTTTCTAGGAACAACGAGGGATGTATATGGAGCGAACAGCAGGGCTTGCATGCATGTATCTAAAAAGAACTAGGTTTTGGTAACTCTGCCACAGGCAAATTTATTATAGTATTGTCAATGAAGGCAGCAATGTCCCCTTAGATAGAGAATGAAAGATTGTTTCTATAGGCGAGTGGAGTTTATGTATTTGGAATACTCAGAACCATTTAAATTCTTTCAAATGGCCTCGTTGCGATTTCAGGCTTCTACTATTCCTCAATGAGAAGCCTAACTCTTAAACAGGAAAGTCAACCTATATTCTAATTTAGGAATTACAGAATTCGATCTTTTGTCTGATTTTCAGTTATGTTAGCTCTGCAGCTGAAAGATGGAAGAAATTATTTTAGGAAAGGAGTAATGGAAAATTATCTTAAATAAAAGTTAAATATAGCAATATTTGCTACTCTTTTTTAGAACTCTGAAAATACCATATTGTATTTGGTATGGTTAATTAAGATATATTTATCTACTTTTCATGGTCTAATAAATGTACTGATTCAAATAAATTTGTTAGTTCAAATTAAGATTTCAATTTGTAGAACAGACCAGTTTTCAAATAGATGAGACCAAATCTCCAAACCTCGACCAAAAAAAAAAAAATTATGAAGCTATCCCCAAGCAGAGAAGATTGATAGCTTACCTAAAATTAGATTGGAACGTTGGCTGTTTAGGTAGGAACAGTCTTGAGAAAAGGCTATCAGTCAAAATGCTGATGACATAAACAATATTGAAATAAATAGCTGATGAGGCACACTGTGTTGAAATAAACATTAATTTTTCCTCAATATGCCTTATCAGCCATTGATTTCAAAACTATATATATATATATGTATATATATAATATATAATATTATAATCCAAATAATAGGGTTTATAATAGGTTGTTATTAACCAAACTTATAAAAAGACAAATTTATATGCAGTAGGTCTTATTAATAAATAAATATATGTATGTACTATGGGAGCTAGGAATTCGTGATATGAAACATTTTTTTATTTCTGAATGGAGCCATAGATTACCACCTAGAGTGAAGAGATTATTTATAATGAAATCTAATTGGTTTATTCCTGACTGGGACTGGTGATACAGACCACTCTTATCTTTGCAACTGTAGTTCAACCAAAGCATCATATCAGTTGGTAACTGGAATTGGGCAAAATAACAAGTCTAACACCACAAGGCTCTTGACTTTATTTTGCTGGCAACAAAAACAAAAAATGCTAACCAGGACCATTTAA
Organism: Eonycteris spelaea; assembly: GCA_003508835.1. Classification (NCBI taxonomy): domain Eukaryota; kingdom Metazoa; phylum Chordata; class Mammalia; order Chiroptera; family Pteropodidae; genus Eonycteris; species Eonycteris spelaea. Next base: position 509,375 of record PUFA01000106.1, read on the forward strand.
ACATCACTATAGTGTTACACAGAAAGCCTGAGAAAATGCTAGAAGAAAGCTTTCTTTCCATGTATGTCTACAGTAGGATAAATATTATCTTTCACTTAAACAATATGAAATGTTGAAGTATTAAAAATGAATATGATTAAAAAATAATGTTAGACAGTTGAAAGCCTCTCTAGGCAACACATAATTCCAGTAATGTAAAGTAGAAAATATGAATAAATTTGACTTAGAATTGCAGGATTAGACAACTCTGAGGGGCCATATTCATTATTTTCATAGAACACCTTTTAGGTTTTTAAAATTAAAAAAGATTGAAAATGCATAATATTAGTGTGGTTATGGGGAGCAGGGCACTCTAATGTACAGAACATTAATTCTTGAGGGAGAGAATTTGTTTAAGGAATTATTTCACAATTTAAATAAGCATATTCTTTGATTATTTTCACTTCTGGGATTTTATTCAGGAGATATATGTGCCTGTTTACTCAAAGTTGTATAAACAAAATGTTTACATCAATATCAAGGCAGATCAACCAAAAAGATAAAGGATTAGAAAGATAGAAAATAAAGAGAAACAAAAGAATTGGGGAGAAGCTAAAAATCTAGCAATAGGAGTTTGGTTATGTAACTTTAGCTGCTTAAACAAATACACCAACATGTAAAACGTAAAATCAAAATGTGAACAGTGAAATGGGCAAACCTTCAAGATGTACCTACTGTATTTTACAGATTTTAGGACACATTCTATACATATTAACACATCTGAAATTTAGATAATCTCAAAATCCTAATTTCCATGGGACAGTTTTAGTGCCAGCATCACACTCAAACTTATGGGACCATTCTCAGCTGCCTGGAGGAAATACCCGAGACGACCGTCTGACTTCAAACGATTAATAGAATCCCACCTGATGTCTCAACGCTGGCGAATTTGGCAAGTTTTTCATGTAGGTAGTGAGCTGTCTTAGATAGACCATTAGGCTGCTGTCACAAGATACCACAGACTGAGTGTCATAAAAATAGAAATGCACGTCTTACATTTTTGAGGCTGGAAATCTAAGAGCAGAGTGTTTACATGGTCAAGGCTCTGTCTGGCGAGGGCCTGCTTCACAGTTCATAAACGGCCAACTTCAGGATGTATCCTCGATTGGCCAAAGAGAGAAGCCGGCTCTGAACTTCTTCTGTAAGGACGCCCATGCCAGTCACAGAGCTCTTCCATCAAGGCCTAAGCTCTTGCATAGGCCCAGATCCCAACACCGCTGATTCGAGGGTTAGAATTTTCACACATAAATTTTGGACAGACACAAGACATTCGGCCAGTGCTTTATATATATATATTTTTTTGGCATCTTTTAAGAATTACTAAATCAAGTGCTTGATAAAGCACACATTAATATTGTGAGAGAAAATACTGACTTTCTTGACTACCAATTGGAAGTGGTTTCAACTGGATGGTTTTTGAATATGAAATTTTAGGACATCTTAGACAATATTTTACTTGAATTTTTCTTTTTAATGCATGCACAAAATGGATAGTCTGTAAAAACATATGTCCAATTAAAATGAAAAGAACCCATATGAAGTGTTTAAACAGAAATTTTAAAGGATAAAAATATCATATTATAGTTTAACTAGTACCATTTTTCCTTCTTATTGGAATGTAAAATAATGGTACATCTTTCAATACATGGTGTCTTAGATTGGATGAAATATGGTATTGTCAAGTGAAACAAAAGGATAATACAAACCAGAGAAGTCATATAGTATTCTTATTTCTGTGGGAAAAAAATTAAAAGGGAATTGATTTATGTGTCCATATGTATGGAAAGTATCTGGAAAAATACAAAAGAAACTGTTAAAACTGTGGCCTGGGACCAGGCGCCAGAATTGGAAGTAGAAGTTTTTTCATTGAATTTCTTTTCATAATTTTTTTTTTTTGCCACAAGCAATTTTCATAACAATAAAGTCAGATTATCTTCGCATTCCTACAGAAATTGTTGAATGAGAACCAACCATTACAACAGTATCGATAAGTTGCCTAAATGATTTTGATTATAAAAATTTCCATAGCATTTCTTACTGTCACAACTGACCTTTATATCTTCAGCTTGCATTTTGGAGAAGTTAGAAAATGAGCATTGATACATATGTAAAACTGTATAAATTACAATATTCCTCTCCATTCTATCTCTTTTTTATCTCAGAGTTTTTCCTCATCATTGATGTCCCATGATCTTTTGACCATTGCCATTTCTTACATGTAAATAGGATGGTGTGACTCACTATTCATCAGTATTCACTTAAAAAAAAAGTTGAATTTTTCTCAGTACTCCTTTGCCCAAACTCCCAACAATGAATGCCTCATTGCTAAAAAATTTTTTATACCACTTAATGACTGTGCACACTAAACAATTATTTATGAAAAAGTTATTAAAGTGAAGATATTTATGAACCATTGGAAATCAATGATTCCGATAGACCATATTTATAAACAACATTACTTACACCCAAAATGTGCTATATATTGTTCCTTGACTATTAAGAAAACCATATGTGACTAAGTATATTATTTGATAATAATTTATTAATGTGGACTGTATTTTTAATATAAATTATAACACTCTAATTCTACATACACACAACAACATTTGTTTTATTTCTTTCTGTTAATCAACTAGCCATAAAAATCATAATCCTATTTTGTCTTAAGTTTTAAGAACATCAACCTCAAGAATTACACTTTGTATTATTTAATATGGTCAAAGGTCTGATTAAAGTAAAAACACTCTTTTTCAGGAGAAATAAGATTAAGTAAAACACTATAGTCATTAGGTAAATGACTACTACCATGCAACATTTAACCACCTCACTCTAAATATAACTTTCTCAAGACTATTTGTAATTTTTAAGTTTTATTATAGATAGGTTAGGATTAAGTTGATGTAACAGGCTTTTAGATACTTTAAATGAAAGTTCAAGTTAACAAATATTTATCAAGTACCTAATAAGCAAAAAGAATTACAGGTAGCATAGTGGAAGACATAAAAAGTTTAAAAATTAAAGACATTTAGAAATATGTTCTTGAGCACCATCTGTTCTTTGTGTCATTTTTATAGTTGTAGAAATGCACAGGAAATCTTTACAGTGTTTGTTTTTTACCCTATTATCAAAAATTCAGAATAATGTGATGAAAGTTGACCGAAAATGATTTAATTGTGAATTTGTTTGTATATAGTAACTAGTTCATATCACAGCATTGTTTTTTCATAATAGGTAGTACAGGATTGTGATAGATATCACAGAATTGTTTTTACATAACACTCAAATGTTCTTATCACAAACTATTAATTATAGCTGTCTGAAAATACTTCATAATAAATGTTTCTTGATTTAGAGACAACGCAGGAGAAAAACAATTCATATCAGATGTGACGAATCTGAAATATGAAAAATCAATAATCGGAGCCCTGAGTGCTTTAATATTGAATTAGAATAATCAAAGATAATGCCCTTTTTTCTTATGACAATTTCTGTGAATCCTAACATCTGCCTACCAGTGTTTTAATGGAGATGTCTATGTGCTTGAGCTCCGTAATGTAATTCAACACGTTGGCAACCCTCTTTAATTTGGGAGTAATTTTCATGAGAAAATATGACTTGTTGAACACTGTATAATGACAGGAACTTTGAATCAATTGACTAGCTTAAATACATTTTGAATTCTAATTCCTATGTGAAGGCTTTGATTGAATGACTTCTGTAGGTAGAATTTGTGATAAATACGTCTTCCTGAAAGAGATAAAGCTGGCATCTTCACTAAAGTAGCCTACACCAGGGATGTAAGTCAAAGACTCCATTTGTCAAAAAGTGAACTTTTCGGATGCTAGATAAAGAAACAGTTGTGTGATTAATGTCACTGAGAGTATTGAGCAACATATGTCAGCTTCTGATTTATTTAAAATTCAGATAAACAAAATTTTAAGAAGGGTATTAAAACAAATTACCTATGATAGCATTTAAAACGCCTCTTATTTGCCAATGGATTAAGTAGAAAGAATGTTATTTCTACTTCATCATTAAAGATAAGTGCTTAATAATTCCCAGTGTTTAATCAGATTTTGAAATTTTATGTATTAAATTATGTCTTTATTAAATTGTTATGAAATGACCAAATATTTGATCATATAAGTATAATGTCATTATACTCTTAATACAGTGCTTAGACTCATGTCACAAAAGTCTGTGTTTGGCCAAAAATAATAGACACAATAGCTCTTAACAATTCTTCATACTACTGAGAGCTTAAAAATGCATCATGTGGTCGGTCTGCTTCCTAGTTAACTAAATTTAGTGCTTAATTGAAAGAGAGATTTAAATTAATGTTGAGAAATTCTGGTGTTTCTCTGTGTGGTTTGAATACAGTATCCTGAATTTGTTTCTGGGAGAATGAAGCCATTTTGATAAACGTTTAGTAAATTATATTCAATTGAGTTTTAGTGTCTGTCCTTGGGCATATGAAATAGTAAATTTTGAGGAGAAACCAATCTACTCTCAATAAAAGTTTGCTTAATCTAGATTGAATTCTACTCTTCTGAATTGTTCTTCATAGCACCCTGAGATAATTATGCAAAACCGTGCGAGAAATTCAATTTCAGACACTTTCATCCATATAGTTTTTTTAAGGTTCTAGTATTGTCACTCATTGAAGCACTCAACTTCCTGCACTTCTTTGTTTTCTTTTTCTTTTACGTCATTATGCTAAGGAAAAATAATTTCTGCTGATTTAAGAATCTTATGTCAGGGCAGTAAGTATGCAATTAGCTTTAGTTTAAGTGATAGCAGCCCGCTATAAATAAGATTCTTAATTGTGTTTGCAAGATTAAAATTCAGCCTCCCTGTTTGTTCCCTTTATTTCTTTGGTGGCATTGTGGTATATTCACACTGCTACCTCTAAATGAATGTCAACTTGTTTTACCTCGACTGCAGCCGGTCGATACTTCATTAGGCTGAATTGTCTTGTGCCCGTGAAACCTTGAAGCTGTGGCTTAATTAGCACCCGTATTATGCAGTGGCTCAGACAGCTGTGCTCAGCTGTGTCAGTTTTGCAAAAAAAAAAAAATTTAAGCCATGACGTTACTTATATCGTGGAAAAAAAATGACCACTTATTTTAAAAAATAGTAATATTTGATAAATTAAGCATTGCTTATTTAAAAAAATTGATTGAAATACATGAATATAATAAGTGGAATTTTGAAACTCTTAGTATTTTACAAAACTCTCTGAAAGGAAGTACAATTTTCATGATCAAGCCATTGTGCAGTTTAGATAATTTAAAACTAATGGCAAAATTGCATTCATATACAAGAGGGGAGAGGGGAAAGTGCAGTCAAATGGCAATCATGACAAATGACATCTCTTGTCCAAGAGTCATTTTTCCTCACTAGACTGATTTGTCATCCTCACTTTTGACATTTTTCATCCTGCTACGAAATCACACTGACAGAATAAGATATTTCTGGACTTAACAGCAGGCCGCAGAAGATGGTTTCCGTGCCTCCATTTATTTATTTTGGTTGACTGTTTCAATTTTTATTTTCAAGCAGCTAAACTCTGGACATACAAAACTTCATTCTAACAAAGTATTCTTGGTTAAACAACTCCGTGGAAGGAGACTATTTTAAAATAAAATGTGAAATGATATGTGCTGTTGCTTAATTGAAAACAAATCTCTCTACTGGTCACATTGAAAAGGTACCAAAATACCAAAAGTGTTGTTCGGCCTGGTGTTTAATGAATCATTTAACGGTTCCAGCAGTTTATGCCTAAGTCCTGGAATTGGAACAGTTCCATGGAAAAATCATCAAAGCGAGGAGATTGCTCATCACCTCACAGAGCCACTCCGTCTGGATGAGAGGTTGGCCTTAGAACTGGTATTAATTTCCTAGGGCTGTCACAACAAGGCATCGCCGACCTATAGCTTAAAGCGACAGAATTTTATTGTCTCACAGTTTTGGGTAATCCTAAGAGTTTCAAAATTCTGGAGGCTACATAATTGAAATCGAGGTGTTGACAGGGCTATTCTCCCTCTCGAACTCGTAGGGAAATCTTTCCTCGCCTTCTCCCAGCTTCTGGTGGCTTGCCAGCAGTCTTTGGCACCCCTCGGCTTGGCAGCTGCAAAACTCCAACTTTCCACAGCCTAGAGGCAAGTTCGAGGCTCAAGAAGGCTTCCCGAGCTTGAGTCTAAGGCTAAGATGGCATCTCTTTCTTTCTCTCTTCCTTCCTCCATTCCTCCCTCCCTCCCTCTTCCTTCCTTCGTATTCCTTCCTTCCTTCCTTCCTTCCTTCCTTCCTTCCTTCCTTCCTTCCTTCCTTCCTTCCTTCCTTCCTTCCTTCCTTCCTTCCAAAACATTTGCTGAATAACTACTGTATGCCAGGAAACCAAGCTAATACTTGAGGATATTGGATCCATAAGAAATTTCCCTTGCCTACATCGCAGTTCATTTTACCAGCATGAGTTGGGGTGGGGGGGCATTTCTGTGAACTGCAAAGTTCTCTAAAACATACTTCTCAAGGTCTAGTGGGCATAACAATCACTTGAGAATCTTCCTGAAATGCAAATTTGAGATGGTAATTCTGTTTTGGAGCCCAGGATTCTGCATTTGAAACAAATTTCCAGGAAATGCCGATGTTAGTGTTTTGCGGCACACTCTTTGAGTAGCAAAATTAAAGATGTGAGTAGAAGAGAAAGGATTACCTCTACCTAAAGATCTGGAAACTCTTGAAGAATATGGTTTTGCGTGATTTACACATTCCAGAACCAGCAGTAGATTGTCACGTATAGAACAGGGGCAAGCATTGCAAAAGGTAAAGACAAATGCTGAGGGAATGACCTGGACAGCAGTGCTGGGGAAGTGAGGGGTCCAGAGTGAAAGGGAAGAGAATATTTGACAGCTGAGTTGCAGCTTGCAGGCCTGTTAAAGAGTATGAACTTAGCCCTGTCAGTGGAGAACCAGAGCATCATCAAGCAGAGTAGCCAGGTGTCACGGAAAGATTAGAGCAAGAATGTCAAGAGTTTGTTGTTATCTACTGAGTGGCTCCTGGGTGCCAGGTAGTGTTCAACTCATCATGAACCACTAGTGAACAGGACAAAGTCTCTAACCCATGAGATGTGCATTCTGGTGGGAAGATACAGTCTTAAGAAAGCACATTATCTTTCTGTGAAGAGGCGCGAATAAATACTATGAATTTAAAATGCTGATTCGATGGAAGGAAAGTAGAACATAAGAGTGATATCTCTCAACAGAAAAATAAAACAGATAAATCCATCTGCAGACATCAAGATGAAATAAATGTACACTTCTGGTGAAGTCTGTGGAGAAATTGGTGATAGGTTCTTAGAATATCAAGCAAATGAAAAGATGAAGCAGTCACCTCTAGGATAAACAAAAAGAATTATAAAAATTAAATATAATTGTATACTACCTGACTCAGCTGTGGATGATATAATCATCATCATAATCTAAACATGATGATTGGTTTATACAAAACTGTTAGGATTGGAGATGGAAGTTTAGGAGAGTAAGAGAGCAAACTTTTATTTTTAATTTTAAGAAGTCAAGTGATAACCTGTAGTGCAAAAAAAAAAAAAAAATAGAATTAGCTGACTACTTAGAAATATGAAGCTAAATGGCAAAAAAAAAAAAAAAACCCAAACAGATAAGAGTTGATGTTGGTTGACACTGGGGAATACAGGTGTAGCAGCAGGGGACTACTCCTTTTCACCATAAGTCATTTGAAGTGTAAATTTATGTGCATTTACTACTTTAAAAATAGTAAGAAGAGGAACTGTCATTGGGTCCCAACCTCGGAAGTCCTAGCGAGCATCCTTGGGCCATCGTGTTCTCATACAGAAGTCTGTCATTGTTTGTAAAATTCCTGCTGGTGACACTGTACAGGAGATTTTTTTCTCTGTAACTGTGAAATATGTTTTTGGAAAATTGCCTCTCTGTGTGTGCATGTATGTATACTCAAGTGTGTGTGCACATGTGTGTGCATGTGTGTATGTTTTTTTTTTCCTGGGATACTTACTAGAAACTGTTCATAAATTAGTCCCTGAGCTGAGTAGGCATCATCGCTCTCATACAGCTATGTCTTGAACTGAAAGCTACTTTCAGCTCTAAAATTCTGTTAGTTTCTAAGTGAACAAGTCCCTCTTCTGAAACATTTCTACTTCTTTTTGACCAAATTTTAACACTTTCAGAGAAAAGTCAATTTTGCTACTCAAAAGTAAAAGTAGAATTCAGTTCTTCTGAAAATCAGCATGTCACTGACTGGCATGCCCATCGGCTTCGTGCAGTTGTTGGTTTCTTGCATTGTCTCTTTATATCTGGACTTAGTGTGTATTCACTCTGTGCCAGACTCTCCGTTCTCGTTTGAAGATATGACAGTACATCACCTGCACTCTACTTAGAGCACTATTTCCCCTTAATGCCTAACCTTTGTTTTTATTTTTTTTATTTTTTTTTTTTGCCTTTGAGTATTTAGGACTTACGGTATAAAATGATTTGTCTTTGAATTATATTCTTAAGTTTCTCCTTTTGTTTCTGTGCGGTTATGGAATCTGCTAACACTATAACTTTTCTATTATGTTATCAGGTTCCGTTAATGTAAATGCTAGTTTCATTTAGAAAGATAGCTTTATTTGCTTTATTCGGTGACTACTGCTTACATGAATATGAAAAGAACATTTAGAAGGGTCATTTATCATTAGCCCCTCTTCGTATCCTCCAGTGAAGCATCAAAACTTTTAGAGGTTCCAACCACATTTGATATGCTATCTTATACATAAATCCTAAACTGATGCAAACATAGATGGAATCTAAAACTTAACAACAGTTATACTTAAAAAAAAAAAAAAACTTTTCGTGTTTTTTGTTGCAAAAATTCCAGGGAGTATAGTCTGAGCTTATATTTTAGGGGATTGGTGTGTCCTTAACTAGCTACTGCTCTTCTCTTGTCTAGAGTTTGCAAAGTGTCATCCAGATTTTAGAAGTGATGCTTCCATCTGGAGTTGTGCTTTGTAGCTTACAACTGAAGGATTTGTTCTTCCTTATTTGAAGATATTTTAAATTTTGATAATCACTTTCAACTCTACCTTTAAAAGTTTCTTGAATTATTAAAACCACAGGCTCAAAATATTTTTAAAGGATTTATCATGGGCTTTCCGTATTTCTTTTACATCCTTACAATGGTCTTTTGAAGTGGCTTAACAAACACCCAGAAAACAAGAAGAGGATATAGGTAGGTGAAAACAGTTTTTTTTAGTTAGAGAAAAATGAATTGGTCTACAAAAGACACTGAAGAAAACATTAAATTATTATATGAGACATTCACTTTGGTTGCCTGCATGCTGTCTTCCAAGAGACTTCATTTCAAACACATGGAAAGGTCGATGCTGGGAGCAGAGTGACATCTCCAACTAGTTTTGAGGGTCACCTCACATGGCTCTTCGCCTTAGCAGAATATGCAGGTGAAGAAAGTATGTTGAAGGAAATGATGAGAGTCGAAAGAAGGGAAAGAAAAGGAGCCCTTATACCATATCTTTTCTGAGTTTTGGTGACATGTTTATGAGGCTATATAGTTAAGTTCCAGAAGAAACCAGAACCTACCCATTTGAATTTTAAATGAAAATTAATCACACAGTTCCCTAGAAATCTCTGTGAAATGAGAAAAAGCAGCGATAAAATTCTTTGTTTGGTAGTAGAGAGTGGCTAACCCTCAAATCTGTGCCTGTTAAATGGTCTATATCTTGCATTCTCCGTTTACTACAGGAATACAGACCATAACTCAAAGGGGGAATTTGGTGAGAAATGGCTCTTGGGAGTTGGAGGGTGGGGGACAGTGAGTAGAATCTGGCTGGGTTGGCCAACCCTGTAAATGGATCACTGAAATTTTATTGATTCTTGCTATGTTTAACTATATACCCATCATATTATACTTGGGGAAAGTAAGCGCAAAACAGTAAAATTGTCAGAAATGTGAAATTCTGTACAGTGTTTCACCGTTGTTCCCAGGAAAGCAGTGCATTGCAGTTTTTGATGATAGGGCTTAAATTCACCTGCCGTTTCTTCACATCAGTGTCACCCAGTGTGGGGATCCGGGAAGCCTAGGAGCTCAGGAATGGTGTATAAAGTCATCTGTCGCAACTTCGATTTTCCATAAAGATCAAAGCAATTAGGAGAATAATATAATTTCCATGCAATGTAATAAATGTGATAATGTATGAATGACCAAAATAATGAAATGTTTGGTAATGAAAAATACATACAATGTTGAAGAAAAAGTAAAAATTCGGATTACGAAATGTAGTGTCTGACTACCACATTGGCAATCTCTGTCAAGCTGGTTTATGAAGAAGCATGCTGATAGAGAGAAATTCTATTCTTTCCAGGGCCGTGTGTGCTGGGAAAGATAGTCATCCGTGTACATTATTGAGGCTTTGGTAGCATTTTAATAATTTGAGATATTGGATATAAAGTAATTTTTTAGGGCTTATTTCTAGCAAATTGGCTCTGCCAAACTTTGCGCTTGGTTTTAGGAGGATAGTTCAGGCATTCATTAATGAATGTTTGCTTCTCACAAATAGCCGATTTCTGCCTTACACTAAATACTAAAAACACATGGATTTTGGATGAATGTCTAGTGCGTATTGCACATGTTGTTATCTGCACATAGAAAAGGAAGCTTGTACAGTGATCTCCTTTGAAAAATATGCCTTAAATTCAATAATTTATAACTACAAATCTCACTTTTAAATAAAAATGTTTGAATTTATTTTTATTTTAATTTTATATTATATGGGTTAAATACGACCCAATTAGATCTTAGAATTTACCTTTATAGTTAAATTCAATTCTTCATTCATTAAAAAAAACAAATATTTCTCCATTTTAAGCAGTTTTTGTGATCCTAGTCAGGTAAATTCATTTAATATGTAGTTAGTTCCTATTATGTCAAAGGTATGTAGAGACATATTACTAACTGGAAAATTTTACATCATTTTTAAAAAGTTATTTTAGTCAAAAAAAATTTTTAGAGAGTTTTGTGATTTAATTTAAAAAACAATGTTAATGGCAATACTATCTCTCTTACTTCACATTCAAAACTCATTTGTGGCTATGACTTAATACTTAAAATATACTGAAACATATTAGCATCGAAATCTTCTCAGAGCAAAGCCATCTGGCACTCTGTGAACAATTTGGTGATTTCAGGTACAAGAAGAACGTGACGTGGCACTGGGCATCCGACCCAACCTGTCTTGACTCATCCTGCAGAAAGAAAGACAGTCAGGAGAGAGAGAAATGGTTCTTTTACCTTTCTGGTCATGGTTTACTCCCCTGTCACACTCATCTTTTTCAGATAGTAGTTTTCATGTCTTTTTTATTTTTTTATTAATCATTTCATCATTCTTTACTACATAGTTTTGTCCAACCACTTTTGAGAGAAATTTTATTTGAGGAGAATCATTATTGGATTTACTCATATACACATAGTACTAATGATTTGTACTTGAAAAACACTTTAAATTAGTCATAAAGCCCGAATGTCATTATCCTTTAAACGAATAACAAAGACAAAATGCAAGAGATGTTCTAATTCATGATGACAATTAAATTAAATTTCGTTTATGGAGGAGAACAGGAAGGATATGAAACATAAGAGCAGATGCAAGTTTGGTGGGGAACTGAGCAAACTTTGTGCTTCATTTGGATTATGAATGGCTTTTAGGTAATCAAGCATCTTGCAACGTTAAAACAAACAAAAAGACCGGAGTTTTATTACTGTCAAACACACTAAAGCCTATGGAACCACTCGTATGGCTTGTCTTGTAAATTAGTCTTTACAACTTTATTGAGATGCATGTCATATACCATAAATTCACCCATTTTAAGTGTACAGTTCAGGGTCTTTTAGCATATTCACAGAGCTGTGTAGCCATCCCCACAATCTAAGTTTAGAAGATTTTTATTGTTCCCCAAAGAAGCTCCGCACACAGCCATTCTCCAGTCCTGCTGTTCCCAGCCCCACCTTCCCTGCCACTCAAACCCCGGGCAGCCCCTAATCCTTTACTTTCTTTATCTCTGGATTTTTCTATTTTGAATATTTCATATGAATATAATCATGCAACGTATGTTTTTGTGACTGTCTTCTGTCACTTAGCACTGTACTTTCAAGGCTCATCTATGTTGTAGCATGTACTAGTACATTTTATTATTATTATTGAATAATATTCCATTGTATCAATATACCACATATTTATCCATTCATGATTAAGGGAAATGTGGGTTGTTTCCATTTCTTCGGCTATTATAAATAATGATGACACGAATATTCATGTGCAGGTTTTTGCATAGACAAATGTTTTCATGAGAAGTACTATTGGGCATTATTTTTTAAAATTTTATTAAAGAAAACTTATTTTCAAGAGGTCCAGAGAACACTATCCAGACAAACAAAGACACATGTGAGCACATCACATCCAAATAGTTGACAACTAAAAATAAAGTGAATATATTAAGAGCAGCCAGAAAGTAAAGACGCTTGTATGCTGGGGAAAATGATTAGAATCAAGGCTGCCCATTTACCTCTAACAAAATATTGATCAGATTTATTACAAGTATATATACAATATAATATATTAAAGAAAGTTCTTCAGGTTGCAGGAAAATGGTACCAGGTGGAAATTCAGAACCATGTGAACGGAATGGTAGCATTAAAATTTTAAAAGATGTGGGCAACTAAAAGGACTATTTTCAAATATATAGACATATATTTTAAAACTAAATTGACCATTAATAGCAAAATTGTTAATGCATTGCAAGGAGTATATGTAGAAATAAAATATATGACTACAGTTGACAAAAGATAGAGTAAAAAGACATTACATGTGACTTAAAATATAAAATAGACTGTGATATGTTAGTATATTTTAAATCAATAAGAAAACAACATAATAAAGAGGTATAGTTTAAAGATCCAAAAGAAAAGATGTAAAAAAACTACTGAAAAAATAAAAATCAGGAAAGGAAGAATAAGAACAAATAACAGGACAGTTAGAAAACAAACAGGACAGTCACATCCATAGTTATATGAATTATGTGTGAATGAAACACTCCAGAGTATGTCAGACTAGATAAAAAAGCAAGTTCAAAGTATATACCATCTGAAAAGAGACACACACATATAATAAATAAACTAGGTTAAATTGAAAAAAAAATGGAAAATAACATGCAATGTAAAGTCCAACATAAGAAATATGAAGTAACTATATTAATATCAGAAAAAGATTTTCAAACAAAGAATGTTACCAAATTTAGAGCAGGATATTTCATAATGAAAGGACCAATTAAGCATTAAATTAGATGATAATAAGATTTCTAAAAAATATTAATATTTGACACTTAACATGTTTCTAAACTAGAACATGTTGTCAGACTATGGCCCACAGGCTGCCACACCATCGTGCCTCTTTGCTTCTATAATGTCTATTATTGCGTTCTTGCTACGACTGCTCATGTCATCACCTATCCCAGAAATGCAAATTATACCCACCGAGTTACCACTTCATACCCTAAAATAACTAAAATTACAACACACAGGACCAGATATTGACAAGGATGTGGAGCAGTACGAACTCTAGTAAATGACCTGTGGAGTATAAATACTACAGCTACTTTGGAAAACGCTGGTAGTTATTTCTCAAGTTAAACATGCTTGCATCCTTTGACCGAAGTATTTCATTCCTAGGTATTTACCCAAGAGAAATAATAACATATATCAACAACAACAAAAATGAAATGTCATAGAAAAGTATTCATACCGATTTTGCTTATATTTATTCTAAACCGAAAAGAATCCAGTGTTCACCAGCACAAGATGGCTGAACAGTGTGGTTTAGTCTTACAATGGAATACTACCCGCAACACAAAGAAACAGATGACTGACGGTGCAAACAGCTCGGATGAATCTCAGAAAATCGTGTTGAAAACAGACATATGAAACTACAAATCATTTCATTTATATGGAATTGACGAATAAACAGATCAGATTATGTCGATACAGTCAGAACAACGCTCGCCTTTGGTAGGACTGTGAAAGAACATAGGACCCTTTCTCAGGTGACTCAGACGTTCTTTGCACCAATTGAGATAGTGGCTATACAGATAGACATATTTGTCAAAACTCACAGAAGGCTACATTAAGGTCTGTATTGTAGGTAAACATTTCAATTAAAAAGTACTAGAGGTTAAAAAAGAAGTGTATGGAATGAACGCAATACAAAGAGTAGCAGTGTTCAAAAATAGTCCACAATATATTTACACGTTTCGAAGTCTGAAATGGAAATGAATGAGGTGTTCATCAAAGATGTAAATTAGAAGAAACTAAATATGATGCAAGAGTCAAGAGAAATGTCTGCTGCACCTCAATCTTGTGAAGTAAGATTTAGATGAAACTACAAGAAATTCATACTAGTGGAAATTGTTAGAAAAAAAAAACAAGAGAAAACATATATTAATTACAGGTTATCTGCAAACATGATTCAGCTGAATTAACACATAAAGTACCTGAATTTAACTATATTTAGTTGCACAAAAATCTAGAAAGCAAAACCTATAATTGTTCAGAAATTGATGTGATATAGCTCTCATTCTCAAACTTGTTTTCAGATAATGTCTAAAGAAATAGTTATCGCCATTGCCATTAATTATACAATGACTATAAGATAAAAGGTAATATTTTACTGAATACTAATTGCTAAATGGTAACATTAATAATTCTGGTAATGATTAAACTGTTCCTTTTTTCTCTTTGATTTTAACTGAGGTATAATTGACATAAGCATTAGTTTCAGTTGTATATCATAATGATTCAGTATTTATGTAGATTACTATTTCTTTTATATTTTAATAACTTTTAGGTATAGAAATAACACGTTTGTGGAAGACAATTTTAAAAATATGAGAAGTTTAAATAAAATAAAATTACGCACCTCTTCAAGTTATCACTATTTTTTATTTTCTTAAATCTCAAAAAAATGCATTCAAAATATGCTTTTTTTCCTACAGAATTGTACTTATGCTTTTTCATCCTAATTCTCCACTAAATGGAAACTTACCTTCTAGTTTTTTAGGGGAATGATTATCTCTTTCTTACTCCACATGACTCTGATGGGAAAAGCCCCATGCCCTCGGCCTCAAGAGTGGGCATAGGCTTAAACTAACAAATTGAAATTTCCCTAGGATATACCCTACAGAATTCTTTTAAACCTTCTTTGGATACAACTCCAGGGAAGAAAACCCTTGCCTTAATGTTTGCTAAGCCTCCTGATATAAACTTGGGAGTTTCAGTGGGCAGCCCTGACCCCATGGAAAAATGCAGTCTGCACTCCGAGCAAGAATGCCAGAGAGCAGGACAAAGGGAAAAAAACACTCAGACATCTGGTAAACGGTAGACATGGCAAGAATGTCTGACTTTGGTGTAAATTTTAGCTACAGGACCGCTTCTTTAGGACTGTGTATATTTATGTGTTGATAATTAAAGCAATCTTTTAACTTCTTCAAAAAAAATAATAATGTGGCAAGTCATTTTAAGCAAATATCCAATTAGAGCAATTTTTCAGTTCAAATATATATTTAAAAATCTGGGTGTGCTGTTCACACCATTAACTTGCATTACTCCTTTTAGTCTTCTATTTTCAAGTGTATGTATGTGATCTTCAGTTTGCAATATCTTTACTTAATGCATTTTTTTTTTCAAACAATAATTTATAACACATGAGTAGTTGTTGTCAAAAAGGCTCAAGTTGACAAGGGCTCTTTCCTTGGCCAAACTGATCAGGCTCCTGAGTCTTCTTCTAGACCCATTGGATTCTTCCTGGTTAAATCCAGCTTTGGCAAAACCCTGCTGGGCCAGCTCAGCAAGAACCTCGCCCCCTTGGTGTTTGATTACCCTCGAAATGTCCACAGGCTCCTCCCCTCCACCTCTCTCTCCAGCCTGTCTGCAGCAGCAGTCCTGATAGATGGCTTTGCCAGAACCCCGCCTTGGCCATGACATTTCTTCTTCGTAATTTTCCATCCACTGACCCCCATCCTACTTATTGGCTGTGAACTCCCACTTGCGTGTTCTGCCTTTGGCATTGAGCCCAGTCTCTCCCCCACTAGAAGACTCTGTTACAGTGGAGCTTTTACCTACTGTGATGGTCTCGCGTAAAATCTGCCTTACCGTATTTAACAACTGTCATGGATAATTTTTCTTTAACAGTGTATTAACATAGCTTCACTGTTGTTTGATTATCAAACCTCTTAATTAAAACTTTAATTCTGGTCATTATGGGAGAACTTTCACAATCCTAATAAAGCATATTAATGAACTATGTCTAGTATATAGAATAAGTATAATATAGGGATAAATAGTATGAATTTTGGAATCAGGCAGACTGGGTATGACCTTGTATCACAGAGGTAGGCGTAACCTTCTGTAAACTCCTTACCATCCTTGTCAGTTCTTTCATCTGTGAATGGCACAAAATTAACATTTGCGAGGAGTAAATTAGATAGCATATGAACGGCAGAACCAGCTTTTTGCTCAACAAATATCTCAGCCCATCCTTCCTAGTTTAGTAGTAAGGCCCCAGGTGTAACGAGCCACATGGGCACCTAGCCAGTTCCTCCTTTGCAGGTGCACGTAGTTCTGCTGCGATGTTTTATTCCACGGAATATCAGCAGTGGTGATGTGTAAAGGTTCAGGTCTTGCATATAGAAAGAATGGCCTCTTCGTTTCTCTCCTTCACATGCATGAACATATATTTAAATATTATATACATATATGTATGTATACATGTGTGTATATTACTTGCATGTTTGTATATGAAGTAGTATCCTTAAATGCTAGTACCACCTAATATTTAGAAGGCCATCTATAATCACATTACTTCTACGGTAAGTGATGTGTGAACCATAATCAGGGATTGAGAAATTCCTCAGAGATCTGATCTGAGGCAAAGCCATTATGAATTGCCCATGCATTGAAATTTAACCTCTTATCCCCATGGAAAACTCAAGGAATTAGTATTCAGTATTATTAGATAAGAATTTAAATACATGATTTGTCCATGACTTTAATACAATTTAGATTGTAAATTATAAGATCTTATGTACCACAATTATACTACATAAATAATGGATAGGAAGAATCAAGGTAGAGAAAATTATTGTACCAGTAATTTAAAAAGATCTAATTTGATATAGTCGGAAAAAAAAAATTCTTTAAGGCAATGTTGTCTACACTGCTAAATGGATTGGGAATTTAAAGAAAAAAACTTCTAAGTAAAATTACTTTCTGTAGGTCCACAAATGCCCCATAATTTTTCAGAGTAATATATATTCTCTAAATGGATAATTAAGATGTAATTATACTTCATTGACTATTGCAAAGCCATTGGGAGATGAAGGAATAGTTTAGACATTATCTATAAGGCAAACAGATATTAAGGTATTTATTCGTAGTCATTAAAAATAGTCATTTAAATTATTGAGCTTAATTATCAGTGGACCAGGGCCACAAAACAGAAAAGAAGTATGTAATTGTTTAGTGATACATAATAAATAAATGCTTATCTTTGGCCATGCTAAATGAATGAAGAATGAGCTCTAAAATAAATATAGTAATTATTTGCATAAGAGTAAATGGTCTTATAAATGATACTTGCCAATGTTACATAACTAATGAAAAACTATGTTAAACGACGCTTCAGGCACTGTGACAGTTTCCGTCTAAACCACATTTCATACCAGTCTTAATTTTTCTCTCTCTTCTCCGCCTCTCCCTTTTATGTCAGCCCAGTATAATCTGATTGTTGGCCTCACCATTATAGAAAAATTGTTCTGATATCTCCTTGGCCAAAATGAATTAAAACGATGTTAGCTGCATTTGACTTCTCTGCCGCATGTTCGCAAAACTCCCTCCTCCTCAAAGGTCTGTGGTTCCACTTTTGTTCCCCTAACTCTTCCCTGCAGCCTTCCCGTACTCGTAGATGCCCCTGATTAAGACGCTGTTCTGTAAGCGTTCTCATCAGTTCTCGTGGCTTCCATGATCACGTACATCCTGACGCATTCCATAATGTAGAACAAATCACTCAGTGGATTTTGTTGATTTGAGTTTCTATAAATATTGCCGAATTTGTTTCAGGTGGTCATCCGTCCTCCCACCTCTGACCAGGCTAGCAGCATCCACTCCATGATTTCAGGAGCTTCTGGTGTCTTCTCTTAGTAGTCACTCTTCTCAGAGCCATTTTTAGCGTGTTTAACAAGCTTCAATGGCTCCCCATTATCCACAGAATTCCACAAGAAAGAAAAAGACCACGGCACATACTAGCCATCTACTTAATGTATTAGGTATAGCACCGCGTACCTTACGTGCCTCACGTTGAGCTAATAACGAGTTGGTGGGGATTTAACTTAGATCTCGCTCTCTCTCTCAGAGCGTACTCCTCCTCTCACAGCCTCAGTGAATGCCAAACGAATCATGGTGCACACAGACCTTCAGAAGCACACCCGCTGGGGCAGACGAGGGTGTCTCCCTCCCCAGCAGCCATCTCCCAGCTCTTTCAACCCTTTGCCCCCTTTGTCACGTGGTGGAGGCAGACACATCCTTACCCCTTCTCCCAGGTAGAAGTGGTCATGTGCTTCAGCTTTGGACAAAGAAACCCCGAGGGTTGTCTGGACCCGAGTTCTCTCTAGGATAAAGAGAGAGAGAGATCTCTAAAGAGATCCACTTTTGCTCTCACTGGCCTTTCTGCTATGGGCATTATGAGAACACGGCATGTGAAGCTGCAAAGGCCACCATTTGACCACAGGTGACAAGCCCAGAGGTGAAAATCAACATTTTTATGTTGGAGGGGACAGACGGAAAGTACGTAGACTCTCGATGACATCAGCAACCCCTCTAACTCTGGTTAGGCAAGTAATAAACATGCTTTCTTCTCCCACGGTTTAAGCCAGTGTTAATGGTTTTCCTGTCACTTAATTGTAGCATAAACTATATCAAATGATCAGCCACCATTCTGCTCTCAGCTATTTTAATTCCTGCCAGTGTGCCACATTTGCAAATAGAATTAAATAGCCTTTCTCAAACATGATAAGCATTTTCACATCTCCATTTTTTTGTAGGATAGCTTCCTGCTCAGGTTCTTACCCCATATTTATTTTTCTGAATAACTCCTTTGTCCTCCTTTTGATATGTAGTAAAACTCCCCTCTTTCAAATCTCATATGTATGATCAAATTCTTCTGTTAGCGTGGTTCTTTGGGAAAAAAAAAATTGGGAGAGGGACATGTAAAAATTGTATTTGCACAGTTGTCAACCCTCTTGGATTCTTGGGGTTGAAGAATCTATTCACGTGTTACTCCCGTTTTAACAAGTGTCCCTATTCAAACTCCGGAAGTGCTAGAGGAATAAACAAATTCAAAAGTTTTAGTCATTTTGGGCGTTTTATTTTAGCTTTTCCCATCTTTTTTTATTATTTCATTTTCAATAGGTCAAAATTATTTCAAAGAGAATTTCTAGGTCATTTTCTAGAATAATACATTGCTAATGGAATTGAATATGAACCTGTCATATTAAAATGGATCTATTTAAGAGAAAATTCCTTTTCTCTGAAATATGAGGGGATCTCTGGGCTTTGGCTTTATATCAAGAAAATCAGCAGCTGTATCCTTAAATCTGCTTCCTCTGAAGCTACAAGATACTATTAGGTAGGGAAGCTTCCTATTGTACTCCTGTGTTTCCTCTCTCATGAGACTTTATAATTTATCACTACATTAAAATAGCCAGGTAGTCTGTTTCTCATTAGATTTTAAGCTCCTTGTAGTCAAGTACTTGGTCTCATTTATTCATGTTATCTCCCACATTTTGCACAATGCCTGGCTCATATTTACTAACATAAGAATACCTTTCTTTTAAATTTATTCTTGTTATAATATCAAAATACTTCATCTCTGCAGCTTAAAGTATTTTTTAACATTTGATATCGAATGTGCCCATATAAATATTCCGTGATTGCATTGAATAGCTTTCCAGAAAAGTCTACCTAAATTAATATTCCATAGTTTTGTTACTAATTCAGTACAGATGTCTTTTAAGAGAAGCAGAGGACTGGGTTGGCAACGTTGTTATTTGCCCAGGAAAGGGTGGCAGACAGAACAGGACCAAGCCTCCCCCTGGGGACTACACCCAGCTCTACAGGGCGTTAAGCCCTCACCAGTTTCTGAAATCTCCTCTCAAAGACTGCAAATCGCATCTCCCCAGGGTTTACAATCCCTGACAGTCTGTAAACCAGCAGGTATCAATTCTGCCTCTAATTTATAATTACTGGGTCCACATCTCAACAAGATAGATCAGACATTATTGAGATTAGCTTTATTTAATTAGTAGACATGCTTCCCTATAAATATATAATAGTACAGTTCTGTATATAATGTCATGAAGCCTTCAGGTTTCTGTTTAGCCCCCACCCCAGCAATTATTCTATAATTCGCTTCCTGGGTCTACATTCTGCTATAGCTTATTATCATTAACATTAATAATGCTCAGTTCTATGCATATTTTTAAAGAAAATTTGTTTTTGGTAGAAAAAACACAAGGCGAGTAGGTTATAGAATGGAGACTGTCAGATCTTGAATTCTTATCCCTTCTCTGAGAACAGTCCCTATTATTAATGTATATTATTACTTCAAGTATGTCAGACAGGAGACAAACAGTCGGAGGCAGGAATTTCTCCCTAATTCACTCTGCCTAGCCAGCAAAATGTAACGCAAAATTATTCAGGGGAAAAATACAATTTTCTGTCATCTCTGTCATACACTGATAACAAAGCTACAGGCTAATATGTTTTGATATTTTTCACTCGTTTATCATGTGACCTTTCATGCTAGCATTAATACAGCTGAGGGACAGAGCAGATACACTGAAATAAGAGTGTGGAGAAGTCAGATTGCTTCTCTTAACAACCAATGGTCAGTCACAGCAATTTATGTTTTTTCCCAGTATAGCCCTGACTGAAGAAGAGGAATTGTTATTAAGATTTGATATTACTGTCTGGTTCTGCCGCCTAGAATTTGCAACTTTTAGCAATGACGGGAATACTGGAGGGTTAATAAATTCCCCTTTGAATTATGATATTAATGCAATCCAACGTGCCCGTTCAGATATTCAGAGCATATATATGAAAAAAAAAATGCAACCTAGACGTCGGAACACTGACTATTAGTCATATTCCGATTTGGTAAACCCAGGGAGCGCATTAAAATATGATTGTTAAAATTGCTGTGCACGTGTTCAGCAAAAACTGTTGATATTTTTAAAGTGTAGAAGAACCAGAATCATTCGTGATACTGGGGAGTGTGGTGCGAACACCTGAAAGTTTAATACGTCTTGTGTCTTCTTTGATGATAAATGGCACCTGGTTTAAATTTGCATGCAGCCTAACACCATTTCTGGCAATGGTCTAGTTTTTATGTTGCTCATGGAGGCCAGACTATTAAAATTCCAATATAAAACTAATTTATACTTGACATTAATGAGTTAAGAAATGTTTTATATAGTACATCAGGGCAGGGAAAGAACCTTACAGGGATATACTGAAATCAAATTATGTCTGAATACTACCATTATGTACAAAAATGAAAAAACCCCTTTTCCAATCTTAGCTAAGCGCTAGTACAAAACTCTATGTTTTTAATGTTTATATTAAGGCGACCATTTTGCTTTCTTTTATACTGCACAGAAATCTGATAATATAAGGTATTAAAATTTTAAAATGTGTGTGTTAAATGTTATGAAAAAAATTATAGGGTTTTGTTACAAAATTATTAGTATTAATTTAAACTACCTCATTAAGCAAAAAAAAAAAAAATCTGTCTCTTTGAAGACTATTTTAAAAATACAAATAAATCAGAAAATGACCTTTCCAAAAGAAAATAGAAAACAAGTAAGGGTGACAGTTTTATATATAAGAATTGTTAAGTAGGTCCCAGAGAGACTGTGAACATGTATAGTGAATTCTTAAATCTTATTTTAATATGGATTTTGTAAGTTACAGAGCATGTTTTAGGCTTAAAACCAGTATTTATTTACTAATTGGATAAAACTACCAGTATAATGGTTTTTAAAAATTAATTTTATTCTGAATTTTTGCTTACGTTTATCTTACTATAATTCCGAAATAAGATGAATTTCATATTTCAAATCAGCTTTATAAGTAGAAATAATTTGTGTGTGTATTTTCTTGGAAATATATTCTACTTGTAAGTTCACGTAATTTCTTAGAGATATTTTATTTCATATTTATTGCATAATACAATTTAAACTTGCATGCATCTGTAAAAATGTGCTCATACCATAAGCAAATGTAGACCGGTTTAGTAAAACAGTGAGTCTCTCCATGTTAATTATTAGAGAATTTCAGGAAAATGTTAGTTTTGTAAATCATGGAATTGTTTTCATTGTGTGGCTTCTAACAGACTTCATTAACAAATAGCAACTGTATCATACACTATATAAAAATTAAGAGTTGACTTTTGGAAGGTGGCATGTAAGTATATTTTAATATAGTGTCGAAGTCTCACACTGTATTCTTTCATTATACTGTACTCAAGCAAGGATTTGCTAAGACAAATTTTCATCTGACTTTTCTATCACGACACAGAACTTTGACATGGGAGAGGAGAGCCAGTTGGAAGGTTAGGGTGGATTCAGTGTGTGCCTGTCATCCCTCTGAATCCCGTGAACAGACAACTACCAAACTGAATTTTATAAAATTCCGTTTTTCATTTATGCTCAGGAGAGTGAGAAGTTGGTTATGAAAAAAGGGGAATGCGTTGGGGAAAGGAAAATAAATAGAAAGGTCTCTACTCTCCGAAGGCAAATAGCCTGCATCTGAAGCAAAGACGTCCAGAGAGGTTTGTGTTAGGTTATTCCAGACGGGAATTAGGCTTAGCCTCTAAAAGGCTTAGCCTCTCGGGGATGCAAACTTAATACATAAATGCTTGCCTAATAATCATTTAAGGTAGTTTATGGAAATAGTCTCTGTCATTAGCATAATTGAAAGGACTTTATGATTTTTTCTACCATATAAATCTTATCAAATAAAATAGTATACTGCTTTCATTGAAATCTTTAAAAAGTTACTTATTGTAAGACATACATATATATTTTTTTCTGCTGTTGTGGGTAGAGAGGATTGATGGTGGGTGCAAAGCTGAAGAGAACAAGACCCCTAAGTTAAGCTTCCATATATAGCTTTAGTAGAAATGTGTTCTGCTTCCATTGTAGTTGTAATATTATTATAAAGCTATGAAATAAAGGCTCCCCCACCCCCACCAACCGCCCCCCACTTCTGTGATCATATACTTAGCAGAAAACAGTGATTTCCAGTCTGGTATTCCTGTTTGCATGTAAATAAAGGCAGAGTCACAAACAAAGCCAACAACCTCACATACTCCTCTTCAGTGGTTAAGGATGGAAAGCCTGCCTGCTACCAATCAGCAAGTGGTTGCTATGGTTACAAGGTCAGGAAATATGCCTTTTCCCCAGTTGTCCAAGGCTTGCACATGTCACTTTTGAAACTATGAATTTTATATACAGGTCAGGAGATGCAACCAAAGAAATAAACAGTGAACTGGACCATAATGACAGCTAACGTTCAAACGTCCTTGGGTTTTTAAATATCTGGCCAAACACATTCTATTATTTTGAACAGGTTGGGTTTTTTGTTTGTTTGTTTGTTTGTTATATAGGTTTTTGAACATTTTTTTTTCCATAATGAAATTTTATGTGGTAGTTTCAAATTATATCTCATTATTGTAAGCATCCATTAATAACTTGTTTCAGAAAAGTGTTATCTTTTTCTCTCGGTGAAACTATTTTAAATGACAGCACTGGAATATCATACATATATCATATAATTCCATGGAACATATGAACAGAGTACAAAAACTGCTCTGGAAAAATTATGATTGTTACGTTATCTCTAAACAACATGGGGCTTAAGCTATTAAGTGGAGTGTTCTTTTTAAAGAAGAATGATGTTTCAGGATTCGTAATGCCAAATTCGTGAGCTTTTAAAAATATGCTCAAAGGCAAATTGAAAATTAGGAAATTATAAAAAAATATTTATGAATTGATGAAAAATCTGTTGAATAAATTAGTTACAGACCTCTCAAGGGAACTGGTGCTTTCAGATGTAAAGCAGGTCAGGGAAATTTGGTAATAATTATTTAAGCATTGGCATTACTTAAATTTCTTTTTCCTTTTTATAATAATTTGTTTCTAATCTTCTATTAATATTAAATGAATATATTAAATATTAATGCAGATGAGTTTCAATTTAGAGAAAGGATCGTTATTATTTCCTTACTTTAAAATATATGCCATTTCATGAACTCTAAGAAAAAGATAGAGCAAATAAATGTATTTCAAGTGAAATGATGCCCGTTATTTACAAAGTACTAGGTAACTGTTTCAATGCAAACATGCTTTACCAAAATGCTTTACCTGTAAATATACATCTTTATATCCTAAACCATATCAATGGGACTCAGGGGATGCCTACCCATTTGAAGTATGACTAACGTGTGTCATTTAAATAAGAAGCTATAGTTTGCTATATATTTCACGTATTTTAAATAATTATTGGGCAAATGTGATTAAATAGTATTATAAGAATCATATACAACTTTATAACATATTTTTTCTTTTCACTGACTTTGTACATCTTTTCCATTTGAAATGGCTTTTACATTGTCTTAATTGATTAAAGCCTTAAAATAGTCCTAAAATACAATGGAAAACAATATTGGCCTTTTTTTCTTTTTCTAGAATGCCGCTTTTGTTCAAATGAACATTTTTTTTTCTTCTGTCTCTCCTCTTTCTCTCTCTTTTGGGTCAAGAAAGATAAGTCCTTACCTTGATAACAATCCGTCCTATTTTTTTTTTAACTGAAAGCAGCATTCAAATGAGAAACTAAGTACATTTCTTTTCAACAGGCAATTTACCCCATGATGAGATATGCTTTCACTTATTTTTCTTTGACATTCTAGCATCTAGCAGCACAGCAGGTATCTGGAGGGTAGGCTTCAAATAAAGGATAACTACATTCTTACATTAATAGATGCCATTGTACAACTATGTCATATTATTGTAGCATTTAGTTCCTTTAATTGTGCTTTTAAAATTATACATGATAAGCTTATTCAGACAAAGCGAGAGAAATATCAGAATCAATTCTGTTATCGTTACTGTTCTATTTATACACATCTGCTTACATATACAGTAGTTGTTGGCCAGGCCTGATTCTCTGAAATTAGGAAAATATTCTGGACCATTTTATTTATATGTAGTAAGGCTCAAAGTATTTAAACTTCACTGAATTGACACTTTAAGTATTATGTTTGTCTTATGGGGACAGAAAATATGCCAGCAAGTATAAAGCATCATATTCTGTTTCTTGATATTAAAGATTTTGCTCTCTGCAGTAAAAATATAAAAAGATCTGTTCCCCAAAAACACCATTCAAAGTTGTAATTTACACAGCATTGTTAATGCTGGCGTTCTTCACTTTATGCAGTTTCTCCAGAAGACTACTTCATGCTATCTTATGAGCCTTTCCCCTTCTTTTTGGTGACCTTCCTGTATGGCCAAATGAGTCCAGGCCATATGTCTTGTGGCCTGTGTGCATCCTTGCCCATTAGCCAGCCCCCAAACCTTTGATGTGAACCGTCAGCCCTACGATTTCTGCGGTTCATTCATTTTTGTGTTTCTCTAACGATCTCTGCCCAGCTCTGAATCCTGCCTTTATTGTAGACAGAACTGACAACAGGCAGACTTGTCTTTCATTTCCTTGATGTACTTTGTACTGTGGTATGGCTTTTGTTAGTATTGATGCAAACATTACCATAAACCACCACCTAGGGACTAGAAACAATTGACTAACTGTTTTCAAATCCAATACACTTAAGTTGATCAGACACAAAGTTTAAGTACAGTTAGCTATCACGGCACCAATTGTGTGGTCCGAGTCTCTCTAGACTACAAAATAAAGGTCAGTGGAATGCAGATGCTTGTGTCAAGACAGTCTGCAATGAAATTTATTCAAGAGATGAATATTGGAGCAAGGACTCATTCTTTTTACTTCTTCAACAGAAGAAGTGCCGACTCTGTTTCCCGGTCTATTTAAAATGATTTTCCCTTTATCTATTTTAAAGCTCATTCTTAATAAGAAAAAAATGGGTTGGCATATAGTAAAAAGTAAGTCTTTTATGAATGATGAAACATGTATTTTAAATTGACAAATGTTAAAAATTTTCATTTAGATTCTAAATTGCAAGCTCACCGTCATTGGACTTATTATAATAACTAAGCATGCCAGAGCTTGCAGAAGATTACAAAGGTAGCTATATCGTCCATGCAAAGCTATGCCTAACCCTCATTGTGCAAGGAGCAGAGGCCAGGTCACTTTCTTTTTGAGCCTGGCGAGATCCTACATTCAAGTCTTTGTCATAAAGGCTATTCAGATTCAGTGTCCCAGATGATGCTTCAAAGATGTCAGCTCAATATTTGAAGTTTCTTCCTAAAAAAAAAAAAAAAAAAAAAAAATCGACTGAGAGGTTGGGAAATTAAAAACAAAAAGATTAGGGAAATGAAGGACACTTGTGTACCTACTATTTCTCAACCTCTCTCATTTTACATTAAATATACAAAATATTTTCATCCAATCTATAATTACTTTGTTAAATGTTCTAATGCTTTCAAGATGCCATATATAAAATATTAATAGGTATTCTTAAGGATATATATTAAAAGCTGAGTATTGCTTTGAAATAAGGATTTGGATCAAGTATAACATCATTTTACCACAAAAGGTTTTTATGAGGATGTAAATTTAATTGCTGTTTTGACTAGAACTCCATCATCAAGGAAACACAGCTGTGTGACGTACAAGCTCTGTGTTTTTTTATCTATTGGTAGATTGACCGACAAGTGATTTCATAGGTAGTTCAACATCTTATTTAATTTTTTTAAAAACTGTGTTTCCAGAAATTTAAAGATAGTTATTATTCTACTTGTTTTAGAAGTAAGCTTCAAAATAGGCATTGGGAAATTAGATTCTGATACTGTGCCTGAACTTGTTTTTATCATGCCAAAAGATTCTGGTATAGTACATATACATCTGTCATTTGTAACATTCAACATATTTAAGTAAAAATTTAATAGCTCAATACATTTAATTTTACTAAAGTTCTGTGTTTGAGACATTTTTCCTGTGTAATTTTTTTTTGCAATAGTAAGTCAACTGCCATTATCATTTTATAAATTATATTTATTACGTTTACATTATAACTAAATTTGTGGAGGCTTACTCAGCCATTCTTTAGATAGCTTCACCAAGTTCAATTCTATCGCATAGATACAAGAAAAGCAAAATGATTTAAGTCATGAGTTCACTATGTCATACCCTTTTTGACATCATTTTATTTTTTTAACTGTCTTCCAGTGGACCATATAAGATGTATAGGGGTTGATGGTTTGGGTGACTGAATTTATGTACAGAATGTCATGCTGGATTGCCAAATAATTGTATTCTGAAAATAGATTTGATAGGTTAAGTGCAATCATTAACCAAGTGAAAATGTTTACTTAAGAGTCCCATAATATACACAAATGCTTGAAATAATTATTTCCTGTGATTAATAATCTGATGTGGCTAAGCTATAATTAAAGGCATTAAGAACAAATAGCTGTGTTAATGCTTTATAGTTAAATATTGCAATACCATTCATGATAAAGTGTATTTTTTTTCTCTGGTGATTATAGTGGCAATAATAAGAATTGTAACTAATTTTAAAAATAGATCAAAGTAAAAATATTTTAGTTCAACTAGGCATTCAGTCTATCCATTTAATATATAATTTGCAAGTGATTTCTTGATTAGATGATCAACTTACTAAATACTTATAAAATTAGGAGTGTTACACTCAGGGAAAGAATAGTCAGAAATTTTTTAAGAGTATAAATATTTGGGTACTTGAATCAAGCACATCTGTCTATATATTTTTCAGAAAAAAAAGTTTTACTAAGGATTTTTTTCCTCTTCCAAACAATCTTTAGACAACTTTACACCAAAGGAAACATGGCAAAAATGTATATATACATATACTTTTTTTCTTAGTTTCGTTAAATCATGTGAGCCTGTAGAATGGTTATAGTATAACAATTCCCGCAAGTATTTTCTGAGAAAATAGATGACAGTCCATTTTAGTCATTTCTTTTTTTTTTTTATAAGAGATTACTTTATCGCTCCAAATTAGAAATATATTTAATATCCTCTATCAGTTTTTAGCTTATCTTTAAGGGGAACAATTAAGCTGGAGGAAAAAAAAAATGAAGGTTCATTTTTCTATTACTCATATAGGCCCCATTTCCAAATGATTCTTGCTCATGTTTAATATTACATCTCTCCAGAATGTGATGAAATTGGTTATCTGAGATTCAAAGAATTTTTAGTGCAGTAAGCTGATTTTTATCTCAGCAAGTGCACCATAGATTAACTCATCAGAATTCCAAAGCACAGCCACCGGGGGAATCCTGGAGAAGAGTGACTAGAAGATACAAGGAAGGGAGGAGGTGCACTTAGGTGTGAAGTGGACACATACGCTCTCATTCAGGCCATCTGGCTTCGAGTAATGATCATGGGTCAAGTTCATAACTCTCCAGAGAACCGGGTGAGCTGGGACATAGATAGACAGACAGCAACAGGATTGCAGGTCATGCCACGTGGACGACCCGGAAGTCAGTGCGGCAACTTTTCCTTGTACAGGGATGAGGTTGGTCGCTTACTCTGCTTTCAGGAACTGGAAACGTTACTGAGGTCTCGCACAAGAGGAAACTCCTTCCGTCGGACTTTGACTTTGTCTTCAGATCTTTGAGATTTTAAACTCCTCTATTTCCAGCTCAGAAACCAAAAAACTGTCCTAGGGGCATATCTGCAACAATTTTGACCTTAATAACAATGAATAATTTAGAAATAAGAAGTGGCTGGCAAACTAGTCAAGCCGAGACTCAGAATTTGTCGCAATACGTTTCAAGTTCAGAAAGCAGAGCAGAGCATTTTCCTCTGTCATTGACCCTTCAATCACCCTATCGTGAACTGATACCGAAATTGAAATGTCGTTCCCTCTTCTTTCTCAGGTAGATGTATCACAACAGCTCTTTTACCAATTGATAAAATTGTAAGTTTTTTTTAGACTTTCATTTATAATTCATGAAGAGAAATTAAACTAAAAAATAAAAATAAAAAACACCTTTTCTGGTGAAGTCTTAGCTCACTCTAGGACAGGGAAATTCACCTACAGATAATTATATTTTCCCAATGTAACAAAAAGATAACAACAATTTTCATCTTTTCCATTTCAATTTTCTATCAAATGCAATTTCCGTATATTTATATTTTCTGATATGGAAACTCTGAGTGGTGCTGGGTCATCCAAGTCGGTGGCACCAGACACTCAAACTAGGACTTCTGACCAGACCACATATTTTTATACCGAATCACATAAAAACAAAAAAAAAAAAATAGAGAAATTAGATTTTAAAACATGCATGGTAAGTCATTTTAAAATTATTAGAATTATAACCTTACTGAGGATGAAATACAACAATTAGCACAAAGTTGGTAATTCGTAATTTTAAAACAGGTCAGTAACCACAGCTGTATGTTGTAAATGATCGTTTCTTCACACCATAATCAGAAGAGATTTCTAGTCACCTATAGGAAAGAGTTGTTTTAAATCTTATTTCCTTGAAAATACACTCTGTCCTTTCATTTGTAATATTTAAAGAGAAGGGGTTTCAGAACGTTGTAGATGAGACCGTGTGACAGCATTTCTCAGGGCAGCTTTGGAGAGACATCTGCATTCGAGTATTTCAGAAAATATTTATATGGAACATATGAATCTTAAAGTTCATCACAGCATTTTGGCAGCTGCTCCAGATGCTACCCAATCTAGGGTTTGAGGATTTGAAATAAGAGCTTATGAGCAGTTGTCAAGTAATTTCCCTTCCCAGAATTTATTTGGGCAATTTCATTACTCCTGTCGCTACAGCTAAGGTCTCTTTCTTAGACTGAGGATAATTTCTTTCAAATTTAGTCACAGTAGGTGACACAAACCAAGCAGCGCTTTCACTGACTTCTGAAAATTTATGTGATATCAAAGGAGTAGCTTGAGGAGAACTGTATAAGTCATGATGAAAAGCAAAATAATGCCCAATATACTGATCATTTTACTCACACACTAAATTTCTTGTGATGAGTAACATTAAAGAAAAAACTTTTTCTCAATTACTTAGTGTGTCTTTTTATATTTTTCTGGTCCATTTTGTTCTGTTTTTTTTTCAGTGACCACTATAAAGTCTGTGCTGAAAAACTTCAAAGAACAATATATATTTGATAGGTGGCTGAATAGTTCAGTGATTCTAAAAAATGTTGAGTATTTTATTTTACAATTAGACAACCTGTATGCATATATCTTAGTATTCCTTGATATCTTTTCCAGTAGACTTCTCTATTGCTATAAAGTTTTGATTTTATTAATAAATTACTTTTCCTTCTGTATTTATGGAGAAGGAAAAGCTGTTAGGGTTGATTGGTATGTAAAACCACACTTAGACATGTTGACCATAATCCTCATCATGTTATAATCTTAGAAAATAAGGACGGCAGCTTCCATTTAAAGGAAGTAACAGTGAAACAGAGACACTACGGTTTGACAGAACCATCACGATTACTTGGTGGCCGTGTCCGGAGCCAAGCTGAAGTGGAGGGCTGTGCAGCTGCTCCAGCAACTAAGTCTCCGAGAGTGCAGAGCACCTTTTACTTAGATGACCCAGGTAGTTTCAATTCGAGCATCTGAGTGTCTCACGTTAAGATTACCCAAGGTACTAGAAACCCAAACTTACGAAACAGCCACATCAGAGAACTGGTCTCCTGTCACAATAAAAAGTTATCCTAGTAATTCTTTCATCCTAGGGAAGACCAGAGCTCCCCAAGAATGAAGAAACGTTTTTTCTTATTAGCCATTTGAATGACTCATACGTGTTGACCAGTCCTCTGAAGGCAGACATAGAGCTGCTGGAACAGAACTCATTTCTGATCCCTTGCGTAGCGGTCTAGAGCAGTGCTTTGAGAGCCAAACACCTGGTCCGGACCCAAGTCTTTCCTCAATACTTGTTTAATCTTGGAGAAATGACTTATCTTTCTAAGCCTCTGTTACTCATCTATTAAATGAGCATAACAATATGATGGGTTTTATATAACTGTCAGGAGAGTAGCAGTGGAAATAAAACAGCCTACCCCGAAAAATAGTAAGCACTCGGTTTTAACTACTGATTTTTTTTGATGCTAGCTGTTATATGCGCCCCACCTGAGAGCAGCCTAAATCATGTCCCTCCTTAATGTGATCAGTACTCATTACAATATGCAAGTGACAGTTTTCAAATCTTATTTTCCCCATGACAATTCTAAAAGTAAAATCAATAGATCGAAAATGTTTTTTATTAATTTGTTTGAAACTTATTTAACTAGTATGTACTTCGTGGAACTTACAATACCAGGCAGTGGGGATGTGATGGTGAGAAAATACCCTCAGAAATGTGCAGTCTTGTCGGGAGGACAGATATTGCATTTTTTAAAAATATCAGTATCCTAACAACAGAATCAGACAATGTGAGTCAAAAACTGATAGAATTGCATGGAAAAGTACATGAATCCTTGTTACAGTTGAATATTTTAACACTCTTCTTTCAGAAATGGAAGACCCAGCAGGCAGAAAATCAGTAAGGTTGAACTCAATAGCACCATCAATCAATTGGATATAATTGACAACTATAGACTGCTTCATCCAATAATAGCAGAATACACATTCTTCTCAAGCTGACATGGAACATTCACCAAGATAGACCACATTCTGGGCCATAAAATACATCTTACCAAATGTAAAAGAATAGAAAGCATTTAATGTCTTTTTTCCAACCATAATATAAACTATAAATAAACTATAAAATTAATTAAACTGTAAATATATAACAAAAAGATAACTGAAATCTCAAAACACAGTGATTATACAGTGCATTTCAATAAAATGCATGGGTCAAAAAGAAATCTCAAGAGATATTAAAAATACATTGAATAAAATGAAAATGAAGAAACATTTTATTCAAAATTTGTGTAATACAGTGAAAGCAGGGCCTAGAGGGGATGATAGCATTAGATGCTTGTATTAGAAAAGAAGAAAGATGTGAAATCAATAAGTTAAGTTTCCACCTTAGGAAACTGTAAAAAGAAAGCAAATGAAATCCAAAGCAAACAGAAAAAGAAGAAATAATAGGAATCAGAGCAGAAATCAATTAAGTTAAAAACAAATCAAAGAGAAAATTGATGAAATGAAAATCTGGTTCTTTGAAAAGTTCAATAAAATTGAGAAGCCTCTAGCAAGGCTAACTAAGAAAAAGGAAGGGAAGACAGAAATTATTAATATCATAAGTGATTGAGGGGACATCACTACAGATCTCATAGATATTAAAAGAATAATAAAGGAATAGTATGAACAACTCTAGGCCTGCAAAGTTGATAACCGAGATGAAATAGACCAATTCCTTGAAAGACGTGGTTTGCCAAAACTCAAACAAGGAGAAATAGAAAATCTGAATTAACCTCTAGCTATTAAATTGAATCAATTATTAATAAACTTCCAACACAGAAAATACCAGGCCCAGATTGATTCACTGGTAAATTCTACCAAACATTTAAGGAAGAAATTATAACAATTCTCTATAATCACTTTCAGAGGACAGAAGCAGGGAGGATACTTCCTAACTCATTGTGTGAGGTAAGCATTACCCTAATACCAAAACTAGACAAAGCCTTTACAAGAAAAGAGAATTATAGACCAGTATCACTCATGAACATAGATGCACAAATCCCAAAATATTAGCAAATCAAATCCAACAAAGCATAAGAATTTTACACCGTGATGAAATGCAGTTTAACTCAGATATGCAAGACTGGTTCAACATTTGAAAATCAATTAGTGTATTCTATCATATCAACAACTGAAAAAGAAAAATCAGATGATTGTGCCAAAATCAGTACCCATTCCCTCTATTTATTAATTTACTGAGAGTTTTTGAACGGGCACTGCATTTTGGCACAATCAATTTTTGCACAAGCCTCTCATGACACAATCCATTCTCTACCGGGTCAAATCTAGTCATCTTGCCTATTGCCGACCATTCACAAAAACATGACTGCATTTGATCCAGCATCGCTCCCCAGCACCTTCCTGTTTGACAAATCTCTTGAATAATTTTTTTCTCCTTTGATTTTATATTACCTGTCTGTGCAAGTTGACAATGTAGGACCCTGCCTCTTTGGGGAGATGGCTGTCCTGATTTCCACAGAGGAAGTTACATCTTCCAATTCTAAATTTGACATCTGTTTGTTTCAAAACTAAAGATATTTTCCTTTTTTTTTTTTTTTTTTTTTTTTTTTTTTTTTTTTGGTGGACATATGTAAACCACTTCCTCTGAAGTACAGTCTCTTGAGGACAGGGACTTTATATTAATTGCCTCGGCAACCCAACTAGAGTTAAGGCCAGTGCCAACCAGATATTTAATCAATATATTTGCAGTGTGAGCATTTTATGTCAAATGGGATCTTGAATTTGTTCTATAAGGGTAAAACACAATTAGGTTCATTCGCTAAAACTTAAGTTGCACACAAATTCAAAGGAAAGTATATCCTCATAATAACCATACCTAAATTTTTAAAAATCTTATGCCATATCTTTCCCTAAAGAATAAGTGTGTGTGTGTGTGTGTGTGTGTGTGTGTAGTAAGTTAAGAATGATAAGAAATGGCATCTAGATTTCTGAAATATAAAATTTTAAAATGTTTTTTTGAAATGACTGGACATCCCCAAACGATCTCCCTAATGAATTTCGTGTGTCAGAATTCAGTCTGAGTTATTGGAGCCTTTATCGTTCTTTATTATTCTTTAACACCAGTATCTTTTCTGTTATATCGCGTTCTCTTTATTTGTGAGCTGACATCGTTCAATTTCTTAATAAAATATCTTAACTCATTATTTTCGTTCTTCTTGCCCCATTCTCCTTATTCGCTCTGGCTTGCGACTGCCACTGTCCTGGTAATGTCACTGCTGTATTGTTCTACTTCATTAGAGAGAAATATTTTTCGGAGCTGGAAAATGTCATTGATGTTGAGATTCAATGCAGAGAGAGTCGGAGTTGAACGACGAGCGTTTTCCTTGGACAGACAGACCTTTTCAAGGCGCGGTGTCTGGCCCACGGGATGGGCCGCACATTAAGGCGAGGGAGTAGCTGTTGGGGTGGGGACGGGGTGATAATTGAGTGCTTGGGCCTGGCATCGCCTCCTCCTCCCCTCATTTCTCATTCATTTCTTTTAATGATGACTTCAGTCATTCTTAGCACAGCCTTAGTCATCATTTACGGTATGCTCAGATTAAGAGAAGCCACAAATTTTTCCAACAACGATTAAAGTCTAAATTATTATTGTTTTTTTTTGTAACCTGAAGGATATAACCATACTCTGTATATTTTGTTGTGTTTGAAATGTTGTCATCAAAGAAACAGCACCTGCTTTAACAATAATGACAGAAAAAAAAAATCTTACCCAAGAGATCTTCTCTTTGAGAAAACCTAAAATTTGCAGAGTTAAATAAGGATTTGGTATTCAATTAACTGCTAATGGTAATTAAAGTTGGGAGGAAGAGCTTGGCGTCTCAGCCAGGACATTGGACCCCACTCCAGGTTCATACTGTTGGCATCTTAGGAGAACACAGTGAATGACGCCATTTTTTTTTTCCTTCCTGCAGACAGAACAGCTGGAGTGGGCTCAAGCATAGGCCGCCTCTACGGAGGCGATATTGAAAAGCGTGGGCCTCGTGTGGGCGGTGTTTCCTAGTGAAGCTCACCCAGATTAGGCAGCTCTGCACACCCATTCACGGCCGGTGCTAGAGAAACACACCCTGCTCGGAGCCTCTGTGACGTTAAGAGCATGGAGTAGCAGAGCAGAATTTCTGCTTCTGGATGGTTGTGTGACAACCTCAGGGACACGTTTGGGAGGGGCATGGTGGGAAGAGGGAGGGTGTCCTCTACCTAACTCACTAATTGCCTAACTCATTTCGCCTCCCTGCATGGGGAGGCCTAATTGCTGGGACAAGACGCCAGGAATTAAAAAAGAATCTAATAGCGAGAAGAAGATAGCTCATGCCCGACTCATTTCCAAAAACATTTAATGGATTATAGAATTCTGGAAAAGTGGAAGAAAGGCCTGCTATTATATAAATCTTGGATAGAAGGGGGAAAAAATACGAAGACCTACTAATTATGATAGGTAAATGGCCAAAACAGTACAAAAGATGATGAGATTTAAGTGCTTCAAAGGGAAGGAGCATTTATTTCTATTTTGATTTCATCTACCTCTTCACATTGAGTCCGAATGAAAAATAAGCAAATACAGCAACCCTTAAAAATGTAACCATTTCTGCTTATTGGCAAAAAATGTCTATTAAATTGACTAAGTAGGTCTAAAAGTTGATTCAAAGATAATATACCACAGTCATAACAAAGCAGAACATAAATTCATATGAATACTACACAGTCTGAATAAATGATAGTGCTTATATATTTAAGTGTTTGTAAAACAAACAAACAAAAATCCTTCAAAAGTATTTTGGAAGTAATAGTATCTTTATTACCCATTTTATCAGTGGTCCGAGACTAAGTGGTCAACTACCATAAATTCAACTGGTTTCTAAACAGTAATCAGACTTTTTTAAAGAAATCCTCAGTTTCATATAAACACCATAAAGCATCACCATCGCTGTGACTTACAGTCATCGGCGTCCACTGTGATCCTAAATCTAAAGGAAATTTGTTCAGTTCTCACATCCCTTTGTGCCTCAGCAGCGTTTCGCGTTGTCGACTCTTCCTGCCTCGTTAGAAAACCTGTCTCTTCTCGGCATTTTGGTACCACACTCTCCTGTGCTTCCTCCTACCAGACGGGTCATGTCTTTTTAGCGTCCATCGTCTCTCCTCCCCTCTACTGTCCTTTCCCTCTGGTCTTGCTCAACCTTGGTCGTAGACGTGTCCACGTATCAGCGTGCTCTCTCTGCAGGAGCTGACCTTTCCCCGTGACTTCAGTTACTCCCCGTAGCCTTCATCTCTCTCCAGAGTTCATGCGTATTCACCTGCATGATGGAGATATCATTTGTAAATTCTAAAATAATCTCAAACCCGACACGTCCAAAGAGAAGCTCATCATAGTCTACCGAACCTGATTTTCTTCCAGGTGTTTCTTTCAGTGACGGCCCCTCCATTCTCTCAGTTGCATCAGTCGGGAACCTGGGAGTCATTCTTGATGTCCTCTCTGCCTAATTCGTGATATGAACTATTCAGTGAGGCCTTCTAAGATCTTACGTAGTTGTAGAAAAAAAGTAAAGAAAAATAAGGGTAGAAACATAAAATATAGTGAAAGTTGGTGAGAAGCACGAGAAAGTTTTCCCCTGGCTATTCTTTAATTCTTGAATGCCTATGTGAAGCAAAGGCGAGACAGAGTCAAGCCTGTGAGCTCTCCGAAAGAGAAATCTCAGTCACGACTTTTGGGTTTCCTCTAATTGAGTGACATCGTAGTGACTGGAATGAGCCTTTAAAAAAAGAGATGCTGTTTCTCTCACTGCCAATGGATAGGTCTGCTGTGAATCATCACTTATTATCAAAAATGCATTTAGACATCAGTGTTCAGAAAGCCCTTCTACCTTCAGCCTCTCCCCAAGCCGGGTGGGTGTACCAGCTCTGGGAACAAATTAAAAGGTTAGGGTTTGTTTGTGTTCTTTCCCAGAGAACATGCTTCTGAAAAGGATACATTTTCTATTCTTCGTAAACTGCAGGATAATGCATCTGGAGTAACTATCTTGGTACTTTCAGAATTAGCTCAGAAAGCCTTGTCGCTGCCTTAAGAGATTTTTAATTACATAGTTTATTTCAGTAATTGCTTTATTTTATAGTGCACTTACTTCCTGTAAGTGCACTTCAGTGTACGTGGCAACTGTTGTTCCTTTAATTATAAGGTTAAGTATTATGTAATTACAGGGTAAGCACACAGGATTTCTCTGTCTTGTGTTCCAGTGTTTAGGTAACGTGGTATTTGTACAAAGGAACCAAATGGGATCCTTTTTGGATATCCTTAAATAAGCCCCAGGGCAAAATTTGGTCCCGTATGATATTATTTTTCCTTTTAAGTCATTTGTAAGTGCCTGACCGAAGTACACCTTTATGAAATGTTACATTACAATGAGAACTAACGCCATAGGCTTTTTAAAAAAGGTTTGTTACAAAAACTTATGTTAATAAGTATTAAGAAAAACATTATTTTGGTATCTTTAATATAATGCTTCAAATTTAAAGTTTATCTTCTGTCATTGCTATCACCTCTTACCTTAATCCTAATGCATCTATCTGAAAATGACAGGAAAAAGGTCAAAATTCAGGGTAGACTCAAATACTAATAAGTTCACAAACTAAAACAATAAAAACAAAAACAATGAATGCCTTATCTTAGTTTTTTAAAAAAATATTTTCATAATTATTAAAGGCATTTTTATTTTGTAGTTTTGTAAGTAGATTTCCCACTTTGCATCAACTTCCCCAGTGATTCTAGAATTTGAAAGATTTTTAAAAATGTTTCATATTTTAGTATTTCCTCGTTAATCATGCCTAATCAAACGGATGCGGTTCATTAATCAATTCAGTCTATTGACATTTATTTGATGCTTACTTCATTCTAGGAAATAAACACACTGCATGCAATGTGCTCATTATCTAGGAGAAGAGGTAATCAGATAAACCAATAATTGTAATTTGTGTTAAAAGTTTCCCAATATTGCTCCATAGAAGGCCCAGATGTGGCACAGAAGAGTCATCAGTCATAATGAGGGCAGACAAGGGTGGAGACCAGGAGGGAGAGAAATTGGATCTTGAAAGGTGAAAAGGTATTCCTTTACACAGACAAGATGGATTTCGAAAGACAAATGTGTACTTGCCTATGATGTCAAAAATTGCAGTAAGGACCACTGCCTCTTAAAGCCAGATGGAAAGAAATGGCCTTTACATTTTCTTGCAGGTCACATTCCCTGTGATCCATTAAAGCCAAAGATTCTAATACACAAGTTTTGAGAAGTAAGATTATTTACTGGCAAGGAGAATTTATAAATAAGATTTTTCTATTGATCAAAAACTACAACCATAATAGAAGTAGAATGAATTGCTCAGAATTGGTAGGTAAAGATGTGAATATATGGAAATGCTGATGGCCCAGGGAACATCCTGCCATAGGACTTCCTGCCAGAGGACTGACTCTGGCAGATTGGGGTCCTCAGCACATGTAAGACTTTCTCGATCCCTAATTAAGGGAGAAGAGCCACCTCTGTGGCCCAGCAAGCAACAGTGAAACCAGTCAAGTTCACCGATGACTCAGGATCGAGTAAAGGGTGTTACAATAAAGATTTTACAGTGCAATGCATTGCCTGACATCTGATATGAATTAGAATAAGAAAAAGAACCTCTACATATGATGTGTTCACAATTAAATTTCTAAGGAATCTAAAAAGATCCAATTAAAAAAAAATAGAGTTTCTACAGTTCACCTTGGAATGTGTTTTCTTTTTTGCTTCTCAGAGTGGTCATTACCATTCCAGGCTCACGATGGACTTGAGCCCACAAGTGCCAACAGATGACTCTGAAATCCAGCTTCCTGGATTAGTCTTTTGTAGCTCTTGCTGTTATTGCTTTTAAGCCACACTTAAAATAGCAAGATCCTCCAAAGTAGACTAGAATTGGAGTTCATCTACTGAAGCAAGAAGTGCTACAAGGACTTCAGAAGCGCATCCCACACGTGGCATGGACGAAGGGTTACGGGGACATTATGGGGACACAGAGGCTGCCGCATGTTCACGCTTAATGCTGAGTTTGTATCGAGAGACAAGGTCGCGAGCAAAAGCTACTGTTCGCAAGGCCTTGTCAGCTACGCACTTGAGGGGCTTTGTCTTGACTCAACATTGAGAAGGAATGCTTTCAGGAAACTATTTCATTTAAAACTAAACGTACCTTCTAACATAAAAAGACTCCAAGTTATGGAGACCTTTCACGTCTTCCTACTGGGAGTATCAATCACTGCTAAAATTGCAAGGAGTACCTTTTCTTACATAAACCCCAACCGCAGTATAAAATGAGCTGGAATGTGGTTAAGAATAAATGGTAAATTAACTTGTTAATAAGAGAAAAAGATATATATATATGTTTCTAATTATCAGTTTTTCATAATTAAGGAACATGCCTCTTCGCTAAATGTATGTGTCAGCTTAGAATTTGAATTTTATGGTCATTGTGTGTGTGTGTGTGGGGGGTATATTGCAAAACAAAGAAAAATTGAGGAAAAGGAACAGATGATTCAGAAATTTTTTCAGTAAATATGTTAAATAGAAAGTAGTCTGCTCTTGATTTCCTGTGTAAGAGGATTGTGTGTTGGAAATACAGTATAGTCTTTAAAGGTTTGAGTTTACTAATTTATATACTTTGAGTTAAAAACTTTACCAATTTTATAATGAAGTTGAATTTCTATAAAATCTCCTAAGCAATTGAAGGAGATTGAGGTTATGACTTGGGTCTAACAAATTTATTCTAGTAAAATTACTATATACTCTCTAAAATCTCTTCTAGTATAAATCTTTATAAATCTTTAGGTAGCTTCTTAAGCGATTATAAGAACTCATACCATAATTTGGTGCTATGTAAAGAATTAGTACTTATTAACTTTTTTAGTAGAACTTACTTACTTTGGGTTTCAAATCAAAGCCACTGTTTGTATAGTTTGGTTAATACCTTGATAACCAAAGGCACAAATATATGTGCGTGCTCAAGCACACACACTATCAGAATACATGCTGTTCAAAATCAACCAAGTTAAGGACGGCTCACAAATCTTTGATTGTCATGTCCATTTGTCCAAGTGACTCAGCTGAAAACATAATCACAACAATCTACATTTCATCCTCGACCAAGAATTATGCTTGGCTATAACCTGGCTCTTAGGCAGACCTAAGATAATGTCCCTTTCTCTTTTCGAGCAGTTATTACATGTTCCTTCATTGTTGCTGGTTTCCAACTCGTGCTAGTTTCTACAGTTTTAATTTTAAGAACAGTGGATAACCATGTGTTTTGCATGACAGAGGAATCTAAACATCTGAAAGAATGTTTCCTTGTATAATTTGTGCATATGAATTCTGTGTCCTTAAGCGTAATATTTGGTTTCTGACATAGGGGAATCTGAAGGTTAGAGATTCCTTTGGGCAGCTCTCACCACTTTCTGGACTTTTTTCACGTTTGCCGTGTTACCAAGTTAACTTTTATTAATATCGCTGATGTCAAGGAGACTCCTTATTTTCATTTTCCCATTATTCCACATCAAGACTCATATTAAATCATTTTCTGAGTATGTAAATGTATGCTCAAAGATGAAAATTGTAAAGATTCTTAGAATCGGGCAAAAATAACAGCTGTGGATTTTAACCCAGGACAAGCCAGAGGTCACCTTTTGCTTCCTCCCCAAATCTTTTAGTTCTTCTGATTATATCAGAGAGAAGACTTGTGTTAGGGGTGGGTTGTCTTTCGCACCTTTCTTTAATTTGCAAACCTCTCCTTTAACAAAGAGCTTGTGTTCCTGGCCCACGTCACCCTGAGCACATGTCATGTCGATAACTGGGAATCCTGAGTCCACAGACCCAGACGGCGTCCTGTGTTTCATCCAGACGTAGTGGAAGCACCGTCCCTTTCATCCGAATTTCCTAATGGGCTAGACAAACGTGATCTGACATTCGGTCATTTTGTATGAAGCTCACGGCATGCAAATGTTCTATCCTAGATACATTCCCAAGTACATGCGTATTCTTTAGAGAATTTCTGTTGTGCGACTCAACTGGAGGCATGCATTTCTCTCCTTCATGGCAGAGAGTGTAGCAAAGGCAACACCTGATGCAGGTGGCTCGCCTCCCTCTCAATTCCTTGTGCAGTCATCATCCTTACACCGCAGTCTCCCAGATAACAAATGGAATTTCCCTGAGACCCCTGGATGTTTTCAGTGGTGAAAAAAGGTTAGACTATCTCTCACTCTGTGGGGAAACCTTAGCTGAGGTGGTGTGTACGAGGCTACACTTGTTGTCAAGGACATCGCTCTGTTTAATGGTGGTGGAACCTTTCATAGAGGCAGTCAGTCATGGCAAAATAAACCACATTGCTTTCTGCCATCAAGTAACTCCACACCCAGAACAATGACCACCTCACATCATCGTCTCTCATTGTATACTTGAATAAATCGAGACACGGTTTGACAAGTTTAGGATACAAATACACACGGGGAGAAGGCACAGAAATGTGAAGGAGCCGTCCAGCTTCGCCAAGAAGCGACGTAAGGGAGTTGAGTGAGTGGCCCACAGCACGCGGGGATCGAGTGCCAGCATCCCCACCGTGCCTGCCTCCGGAGCTGCCCCCTGCTGCACCTGTGTACTAGTGTCACAGTCTGGACTCGGGGCGAGCAGGGGCAATGTGCAGTGCTTAGCTGAGCTGGTTGGTCCAGCTCAATGTCCCTGGGTCTGCTAGATGGCAGTGGTGACTACTGGGGCTTATGTGGCCATTTGCCGAGCAGGTCTGTCTCGGGCCTGGGCCTTTGTGTCTTTTCATTGCTTTCAGGACGTAGTGTCTGAAGAACATCTCTTTGTCTTGGTGACAAAGAATTCTCCCATCCTCCCACATGCCCAGCAGTCGTACCTGGAAAATGCCGGAGATGGGAGGAAGACTGGGAAGAAGGAAAGTGAGAATTCCAAGACTCCTCTTTGGCTAAGTGAGCATCTGCTTCCTACAGAGGCTTTCTTTTTGGTTTCTAGGTTTCTGGAAACAGAGTAATCTTGTGGCTGGTGGTTCATTAGCTTCAATAGTCATGAAATTCACTGTAAGACAATGACCTCCTTTGTTCAATCTAGTATAAAAGAATTTAAGTTTTAACACTTCTTTGGGCTTCATTTCCTTATGAGGGCTCATATGCCACGTAAAACTTATGTAAATGTGTATATTTTTTTTCCTGTTAATTGGTCTTATGTTAGTTAATTTCTCAGACCTAGCCAAAAAACCCTAAGAGAGAAAAGGTAAAACTTTGCTTCCCCTACATTCCAAACACAGTATATTTTTATATGGAAAAATTATAAATTTAAAAATAGATTTTAAAATTTAAACAAAGATTAATATCCTTAAATTATAAGAACATTTAAAATAAAGACAAAATGAAAAATCCATTTAAAATAAAAAATAAACGTAAGAACTCTGCAAAAGATATAAAAATAGCCAATAAACATATTAAAAATATAATAACTTAGTGATTTGGGAAAAATTTAACTTAAAAATGACTACAACTAGGCGTTGTCAGAACAAGGAGATTGTGGAAAGTCAATTTATTGACTCCATTGAACCATTCAGTAAACCACTTTGGCAATATATATCTAAACACTTGAAAATTCTATAATCTTATTTTTAGTAATCTATTGCTGGGAAGCAGCAAAATACTATGCTAAAGATTTAACCACAAATATAATTATTATTACATTGCTTAATAAATAAAATTAGAACTAATAAAAAGGTCCTTTAATAGAGAGTGATTGAGAAAACAGTTTTTTATTTATAAGCTGAAATACTAGAGGTTAGTAAAAATTTTGAAGAAGTATATTTACTAATTTAAGAAATGTTCACAATTTATTGTTAAGGCATGCTATAAAACATAACTGCATAAAATATATACATACATATAAATATCTGGAAATATATAGATCAACTTGTACTTTCAGTAATAATGACTAATTTCCTTGGTTTTGCTTATCGATACCATTTTTTTGTCTATACATTCATTATGGACTTTATAGTTTAAATTAAAAATAAAACAAATTATAGAAATGGTCTCTATGCCAATCAGATAAATTAAATAGGCAAATAAATATCACCCAAGTTTTATTTGTACCAAAAATTGCCACCAGTGGCTATCGAGCAATCATTGTCCTAAGCAATAGTATAAAAGGTTTCTAAAACTTTGCAGAAAATGAGAATGTGTTCCATGATTAACATCATTTGAGTAAAGTTAAAAAGTCAGATAAGGCCCTAAGGTCACATGGAGTCTTTAATGCACCCTATGTTTGATTCAATAGAAATGTTATAGCCCAAACATTTGCATCAATGAACTGCACATGAATTAAAGATAAGTGAATCAAAAGCCTTAATGTACTGATTTGGAGTCACATAATCTGTATAATTGTTAAATGTTTCATTAATTTACCAAATGGTTCCTACTTCATGTCTTTTTCTATTTGCAAATTGAAGATAGTACAAAATACATTCCGTCCGTGCACCATATAAAATGTTCAGCTGATACTTAGAAAACACTTAGAGATCTTTTGAAAGATGTAAAATGTGTATCAATATAAAGCATATTATGTCTTTTAAGATTTGTGACTACAGGTAAATTTTGAAATATTTGTATTTTTACATGCATTATATCAACATAATTGCCAACAAATTGATTTTGTGGCTCGGAAAAATATCGCCCCACCCTCCGATCAGGAAAAGCAAACTTTAGTAAAAACTGTCTACATTCTAATGATGAGTGGATGGCCTGAATAAATCCAGGTCTTTTAAATTTAACACTGTAGTGATTCTTGGTGGAAAAAAAGAAAGTCATCAGCAATCGTTCGTCCGCTCTTGGGAAGGAAGCAGTGATGTCACTCCCAGTCCTTCTCCTTTCGAATGGCTCTTCCCAGATGCAGCACTCCGACCCCTAGACGCCCCTGGGATGCTGCGCTTTGCTCACAGGGATCGTGTGATTTCTCCTCCCAAAGAATTTCATTCTGACATCAAAAAAAAAAAAAAAAAAAAAAAAATAACCCGAGCTAGGCTGCTTTTCAACCTCTCACAGACATTTCCTATTCTTCGAGAACTTAAAGGTAAAATTGAAAGCAAAGGAAATGACTTTTTCCAATACATATAAATCATACTCGGGTAAAGAAGCAAGTTATAAATATTCCATGATCGGGCTATACAAATTGGAGACTAACAGAACAGCTCTGAAAGACAATGAAAGCTCAGTCTGTGCTCTGCTCCACACAGCTCAAGAGTGCATGCTTGCTTTCTCCCCCTGCCCACTCCCCCCGCCCCTTTATTTTCTTCTCATTTCTGTCAACATTTTATGAGGATGATATAATTTGTGGAGTAGTGCATTGAGTCACTACTGGCTAGATACCAGTTATTTTTTAGCCGTAAGTGCTCTCTAAATATATATTGTTTCTTTTGGATAATCTCGTGTACTAACGGCTTCAACGATCAGCAATGCAACCACCCCGTTCCAATTTTCTAATATGTATCGGGGGAAAACCTTGGATGTGATCCATGCTACACTTTCTACGTGATGCCATCTTTTTGAATTTTGAAAGTTGGGGGCTGGGCGAGGAGCACAGAAAATATTGTTTTGAATGGAGTATTCTGGTTTTGAATTAATGATGACCTCTGTTGCTTGTGAAGCATATTTTTCTCTAGCAGTTCTTTTGATTCTCTCCCTGACAGACTGCTGTATAACATGTTTAATGAACATGACATAGTATGTTGTAAGTATTCCTGACAGCTCTGAAGAAATATTCGTCATCCTAAAAAAGA
This sequence comes from Eonycteris spelaea, assembly GCA_003508835.1. Lineage (NCBI taxonomy): Eukaryota > Metazoa > Chordata > Mammalia > Chiroptera > Pteropodidae > Eonycteris > Eonycteris spelaea. The sequence continues at coordinate 554,319 of PUFA01000106.1, forward strand.
CAATGACTTATTCTATTCCCTTCATCATTAAAGGATCCTATAAACTTAATTCATTGTCCTATGATTGCAGCAAACTCCATTTGATGTAATGTCTGACTTGTGTTTTTATTTACTCTGTCTAAAATAAGATTCTTTTATATCCTCAGGTGATCAACATCATTTAAGAATAGGCTTATGAAAAGTCAAATAACTGGATAAGTGAGAAAGCCAGACGGTAGCCAGGTAGCTCAGACAACCTGGTTAGTTCATGCAATGAACATCATACCTCTAGATGAGTGGCTTTATTTTTTAACTTTTTAAAAGAATATTTAAATTGTTTAGGGGCCTCAGTAGCTTCCAAAATGCAACACAGATATATGACAAAGATAATATTTAGTCCAAGGGCCTTTTGGTCATCTTGAACTATGTACCACTCACTCAATTGAAAGACAAAATTCTGTTAAATAATGTTGCATGTTGTTTCAAACTAATAGAAGTTTTTAAAAAGTTAAAGGAGTCATATCAATTGCTATCTTTTGTAATGAGATGATCTCGACAAATTTGGAGTAAAAGATACAAGAAAATGCGGAGCTTTTAGTAAGTAACAGCCTTGGAAATACAGGCTTTTTTTTTTTTTTCATTTCAAATTACAGTTTTTATGTAGATTCAGGGTGAACTTATCACCTCCTTTTTTGTTAAGATAATTTCAAGTTGAATAGAAAAACTGAGTACTATTTTAAAGCATCAATATATGCTTTAAACAAGATATAATTTGAATTAAAAACAAATAGAATTTTACTACCGTAAGTTTGAAACATAGGTGTAAACAATTCACCTTTGATGATACAAACGTTCTCCACCTTCACCTTTACCTTAATAATGGAAGCACAACTTGCGAAAACTATGAATGAAATGAATCTGTATCTCAATTTTACACACACACACACACACCACGCAAATGTTCAGAATAGAAAAATCCCTCCACTAAGAACAACTATATTGCATTTCTCTAGGGTCAGCATTAGAGCTGGCTACCTTTCAGAGAATATTTAGCAGCAGCTTCTTGGAAGAGTTGGATATTGTTTAAGTCCAGAGCCATCTGAACTTTTTAGAAGCTGAGAATAATAAATATAAAATAGTAATAGCTAACATTTATTAAGTTTTCAGTTTGCCAAGTTCTATTTTGTATAATTTGTGTGTGTGTCAGTTCAAGGCATCTTCACAACAATTCAAGGAAGGAGATGGTATTAGTTTTCATACTTTACAGATAAGAAAACTGAGACACACACAAGTTAAGGAATTTGTCCAAGTTCAAACAGTGAAGCTGAGACCCAAGTTGTGAGTGAGTCCAAAGAATTTGATCTCAGAGTTTAAACTATGCCACACCATAGAAATGTCCAGGGTTGATGACTTAGGGTATATGTAAAGACTGTAAGATTGCGACATTGTTGGAAATCAGTAAATACCATAAATATGGTAGAATTTGTGCATTTTTTCATTTCTGCTTTCTTTCATCACATTAGTTGAGTTCATTGGATTCTCATAAGCCAGTTCCCACATAAAATCAATTCCATATTGAGAAGTAGAGTCCAGCTCCATCTGAAAGAGCTGAAGGACCAACAATTGGTATGGGAAATGGGTCTTTTTTTCCCCCCATAACCTTTTTTTCTGCACCCGAAAATGAAGAATCCTTCTATCGAAACCTACCAAAAGGATACTTGTGAGGAAAATACGGAGCCTGGAAACGTACAGTGCAGTTGAGAAGATAAATATTAACGAAGCATTCATAGTTACGTACTACCAGGTGCTGTGAGAGTGGAAGCCGGGGAACAAATAGGGGTGTTGGGTCAGGCAGGGGGGTGGAGGATGGACTCGGAATGTGGCTTCCAGGTTGTGTGATTGTAGATGTCATGTGTGCATCAGAGTCTGGCAGAAAGCGCCACCTGACTGTGGCCACATGTGGTGACTAGAGTTGTTCTTAAAAGAATTGAATGAAAAACTGTGAGTCAAAGAAAACAATTTATAAGTGGTAATGTACTTTATAAAAACAAGACATTGTGATTGTTTTTATTAAATTACTATTAGTATAACTAGATCCATTGTTTGTTTAAGGAGGTGACACTGTTAGGCCAGAGGAAGAAAAGGAAATGAGCAAAGGAGACATAGTGCGTTAGTAACACATCTTTAACTTTCTAAATTTCACGATAAAACATTTGTCATCCTCTGTACTTATTTGATGCTAATGAATCACCTTAATTTCCCTATTTTGGGGAACCTCAGTCTTAAGGGAGCAAGCTTAGATTCCTTAGATTTTGCCTTCATGACAGATTACCTTCACAAGAATACTGCACAACTTGTTTCTTTTCCCATACATAGAAATTCCATGGAATTTCAGGAAGTTTTTCAAGTGTAATAGATTTTTACAAATAAATTTCTGATCTATTTGAATATTTTCATCTTAAGATTATGTAACATTAGTATTTGCTCTTTTTTAATGTATACATTTTTCCTGTTTACAGGAAAATTTTTAAAATGCTAAAAAGGACAATTCTTAACCAGTGGAAAAACTTACTGAAAACACTCTCCAAATGGTTCAATGTGCTACTTTATGCACGAAGAAGGATAAAAAAAAAATTCTGATAAAATTGTTTTCATCTGTGGACATTTTCCAAATTCAACTTTTGGTAAATATTAATATCAACAGCTGGAAAGACTTGTAATATAGTAGGGGTAATTTTTCAAAGCACTGGTTAGAGTTTGAAGCCACACTATTCCCGTTGATCTTAATAAAAATCATGTTTCTAAAACCTAAGCGAATGATGTGAGAATGTGGGGATTAGATTTAGAAACTCAGATTTAAAAATTGGTATCGGACAACAGATTAACTATAAACCTTATTCTAAACGGAGCATTTAAGTGCAATTCTTTAAAAAAATACAACTAGCTGTATCTGAGTAAGGAACCAGTTCATCTTTCCATAAACATTTCCCCTAGTTTGAGATTCTTTTTCTTTCTAATTACTCCCAGATTCCCCATGAAATCACTAAACAGTATGTGCCGACATCCTTGATACTTCGAATGATGCCTGGTACATAGCAGACTCTCGATATATATCTTTTTGAACAAACAAAGAAGTAACTGTGCTTTCCCTTTCTCTTTTCTTCTTCATCTAAAGAGTTAAGCATGTAAGTAAACATAAAAAATAATAATAATCAAAGAAACAAGAAGGTACACTAAATTGCATAGGCGTCTTTATTTCCAGGGTAAGATTTCTCACCGATTGGTGCGTTGCTCCTGTTTGAAAAAGGAGGCCTACTAGACCCTTTAAACCTGGGCATTTGCCGTGACCTCAGCAAAGATCAGTCCTCATTCTTTCAGCTTTCCTTCCTCCAGCCTCGAAAATGGTTTCTATCTCCTGGCTTTGCTTCAGAATCGATATCTTGGATGACTTCGTTCCGTAAGTTCAGAAGGCATCTCCCCATTTGGCTGATAACACTATGGTAGTACTTACATATGAAATATGAATGAGTCCCCATTGCTGCTGTACACCAAATACACAGAACAAGACAGTCATTGCATAGTAGGAGGACGTCACCGAAGTGGGAAGTGGAAGAGAGGAGAAGCCTACTCCTTACCGAGCACCTGCTGTGTGCCACACACGGTCTTCACAATCATCTCCGCATCTAGCTGTGATCTTCGTTTTATAGCTATGGAAAGGGAGATGACCCGGGGTCAGGACATTAAGTGAAGACCTCTCTTGTTTTAGACATACAGGAACTCACGTAAGCTTTGAAAAATAAGGTTTTTAAAGCCCAGATTCCTTTTCTTACATCATATAGTCAAGAGTATATATATGAGCATTTTTCTCAGCAGCTGTATATATTTATATCTATATCTATATCTATATCTATATTTATATCTATATCTATATAGATGTAGATATATATAAAATCTTAACCTTAAAGAGTAAAAAAGGTATAAGATTTTAATACACGGACAAAAGAATGTGTTTGTGTGTGTGTGTGTGTGTGTGTGTGTGTGTGTGTGTATCATTATTTGCAATGTGATAACATTTTATGACTAGTAACTGTATTACTCATATATATACACACGTATATATTATATATGTCATTTCAAAGTTTTTTCTTCATTTTCAAAGCATCTGTAATGGTATACAGTATAATTTATAAATTTTTAATTGGCCTTTAATATCCTATCTTTATATTTCTGTTTGAGTGGGCATTAGGCTCAAATTTGTATTACTATAAAACTGTCATCAGATAGGGAAGAGATGAAAGAATCTTAGAACACATTTGACAGCGGTGATGGGAGGCAGCATGGAGTGGTAGAGATAGATGTGTGGGCTCTGAATGCATACAGGCCAGGGTCCACTCACGGGGCACGTGTCCAACAGCAAGTCACTTGCCTTACTAAGCCTAAATTTCCTCCCCTGTGAAATGGGCATAATGATTTATTTGCAAGATTCTTGTGAAGTCTGCAAGTCACATATGTAAACTGCCTAGCAGAGTGCCTTAGTAAATGCTTCTGGAGTAAAGAAACAAACCTCTTGATCACTTTTAGTTTAAACTAGAAGTAGGCATTGCTTCAACGTCCTCATAGGGTGTTGAAGATTCATTCATTCCTGTTTTGTTGTAGCCTGGATGGGTGGTGATTAAATGCTGTTAACCAAGACACTAGAATGGTCTGAAGTAGAATAAACTAAGACAAATGATTCAAATGACAACTTGCCCTGGCTAATGACTGCCACATTACCCTTGACAACTGCTTTACCTAAATTCCTAAAGTACAGATCCAGCATCCTGACAAAAAGTAGTAATTAGAAGAAACTGGGATAGTCAGAAACTGAGTAAAGCGATTATCTGTAAAACTGCTCCTTTGAAAACTCATGCGAACTGCATTAAGTAAAAATGTTTATATAGGTATATGCATTAGCTCTTATTATTTTAATAGTATTATTAATATTAGCTATATACTCAGTAGCTATTTTTGTTGCTATAATTATTTTTAAAAGTTCAATTGGGACCTATATAACTTTATTAACCAGTGTCACCCCCAATAAATTTAGAAAAGCTTCCTGATTCTCAGATACTTCTTCTGTCAAGTAAAGGCACAAATACCATATTTATTTGAAGCACTGGGCTAGATTACTAGAAGTAGTAATCCAAGATATTTTAGCTCTAATATCCATGTATAAATAAATTTGCAAACAATATTTGGGTCTCTAAGACCCTGCTTGAACAAAATGCAATTATTTTATTTCTACTATTATCATCATTTTACTTTCCCCTTTATGCTGTTGGTGAAGTGGCATTTCTGAGACCTAGGTATAAAAATCAGATGCTTTCACATTTTCTCCTTCTCTCGTCGCTTTTCGCTGGCTATAGCTTAGATGGGTCAGGTTTATAATGTGCCCCTCTTAGAAGATCCTTCTGAATCTATTAGAAAAGAATGTTTTCTGCTTGCTAATCCCTTTATCTTTTTGCTCATTTTAGGGCTTTTTTTTCCCTTTTTTTTTAGACATTTAAGACACATGTCTTCTTTAAACCAACTTCCATCTTGTGAATATTTTTACTTTACATTGCGGAAATGAATATAGCTCTGTATGCAGTGTTTTTCCTCACACTGGTTCGAAGCCACTCCCATTGTCTCCTGGTTTCCATTTCTACATTGTGATCACATAGGAACTGTGTTCTGCCCATTTCACTCTGGTAGAGTAATCTGATCTTTGAAGCTTCTTTATTAAAATATATCTCATTGCAGGTTTATTTGCCACATTTTTTTTAAGTTATGATAAATTAGTCCTTCCAAAAGGAGGTATTAAGTATGGTGTTCATAAAACTTTCAGAAATGCTGAGACTTCATGAAATAACCGTTTTCATCAATGGCATGACTTGTAAGGTGCTGTGTCGAGGTCCACACTGACTGAAAGAAGGGCTCAGACCAGGGCTGGATGCTAGTCCCGGTGGTTAGAGGACTACTTTGTTACTTTCTTATATAAAATATTCAGTCTGTGAAATATGTGAAAACATATATTTGCAAAAACAGTTACAGTCAAGGATAAAATGTATTAGTAGTTGGAGCAAAAGTGAAGGTGTTAACAGCAATGTCATCTTAGGGCCTAACGTCGAAGCTAGCCTACCTTGCATAATTCATCTCAAGGAAGCAGTGACCTAGATCTGCACAGAGGAGCTAGGATGTGTGGTGAGGGGCGTGTGACAAGGAGAAAGCATGAAATTTCTGCCATGAGTTAATGATGAGAAATATGTTTCTCACATAATGAATTATGAGAGAAAAATGCATGTAGTTTAGTTTTAACATATCACTAAGGTTTCAAATATAAAATATCTGTCTTCTTTTACATATCAAAGATATGTTTCCTTGCTTTGTGAAAATATATATTAAAATTTTTATTTGGAAAAAACTTGCCGACTAATTTTTTTTTTTTAATTTTTCTTATACAGAAGTTTTCAACTTAATACTGTAAACGTCGTATTATGACAGCAAAAGAAAGTTAACCTACGGAAATAATTTTGAAAGCAAAAGGAGTCTCACTTTCCATTTAAAATATTTTCTCAAAACCTTCGAAGAGGATATGCATCCTGCTCATTTAACACAGTAAGTAGCAACAGTATTTCCTTTTTACTTAAAAGCTCGGAATTTTTATAGGCCCGAGAAGCAATTTCTGGGTGAGTAGTAATCACTTGTCTAATAAAGGTAGATTGCTGGAAGCCTCTTTCCTCCCATTTCCTTCTTTGTGACCTTTATGCTTCTACACTTTGCACCCTCTTCCTACCCCCCCATCATAAAATTGCCCAGCCATTTCTCACACTCATTTGTATGATTCTCCTTAATGGCCGAATGTGTCATGCTATTTTCTACACGGCCTTTTTTATTGGGCTGGATCTGCTTGAAATTTTGTTCTTGATTTCCTTTGTCATTTTATGCCTTCTCCCCGCCTCTCTTGTTTCCTGAATATTGTTTTGGTATCTAAATAGGTATCTCGCATTCTTTATGTCAGAACACACCCTTTACTTTTTATAAATCAAAGTGAATCTTAATAGAATGTTTCTTTACAATGGAAAAAATTGCAAAGTGAATCCAAGTCTTTAAAGAACATTAAAACACACGCATGCATGTCACACACACACACACACAACACACACACACACACACAGAGTCTCATTCTACAAGAGTTTGCATCACGGAATTTTAAAAAATATATGTATAGTTTCAAGATTTTGAATTTCCTGATCTTTGAATTTCTTATTGCAAGCCAAATGGCTTAGGCTATAGCAGTTAAGTATAAGACAGTTTTTTTTTATTGTATTTAGTAGAAATGCAGGCTCCTTTTAAATACACAGCACTTTCTTAAACATGGAATCTTATTTAATTTGTAATATCATGAGGATATAAATGTGTATCGTTTTACTTAATGATGTTCACTAAACATAGTTTTGATTATTTGCAAGAGAAATAGTCAATGTAGTGCTATTGTTACCCCAAGCATTGATTAAACTACTGTTCATGAAGGCTGACAGCGATTCAGGAGGAAATGTAAAACTGGAAAGTACAGTGAAATAGTGACATTTCACTCTATACAGCTGCCAATATTTTAATCCTGCATGTAAATCATTTTTATCAGTTCAAGTCCATATCTTAATTTGTACGCGAAAGAAAATACCCAGTTGCATTAACTTTAATAAGTAATAATGTGAATGTTAATTGTATTGTATTTCAAGGTTCTCGTGAGCAAGTAAACGTTTTCCCCCATACTGTCCCCATTTCTTTACTTTCCTGTGAATAGATCCTTCAGGTGTACTTTTTTCACGTTCCCTGCTGTAAAAAACCTACCTTTCATTATTCTGTTATTTAGAAGCTTTACTTTCTCAGCTTAAATGATGACTTTGTCAATGATAACGTTGTATTCATTTAGAGTAATGATTGATATGGTAATAGATACAGTGTGATTGAAAAAAACCTTTGTCAATAAGAAGGCCAAATACTCAAACCGTGTATTGGGTCTGAATTGCTCATTATTGGAGACCTTTCATAGTCATAATTGACTTGCTGTCCAAATGTGTTACTTACCTATGCTCCCATTGTTTAAATGGTATAGACGTTGGGATCGAACATTGCTTCCCCCAATATTTGTCCTGAAATACACATGGCTCAATTTGTGATGTTCGGGCATGTTATAAAAATGTACATAATAGACATTTTGACCTAAAAAACATATTTAAGTTTATAAAATAAAAACAAAATAACATCAGAAGAAAAAGACAAGTACTATGTCTTTATACTCAGTCTACTATATTCTTAATTTTGAAGCACTACTTTTTCTACTTTTATTAACAAACAGATCTAAAAAATATTTCAACAGAAAATATTTTATTATTACTCAAGCATTTGATTTTATTATATTTGTCTTTGAAGAAATGTAACAGAATAGTCTGCTACAAATTTCACAGCATTTTAATGTATATGGACAGTTAAATGTACATTCAAGACTGGCGAAGTCGTCCCTTTAAGGATTCTGTGCGAAGAGTAGAATTATGGAGGAACCTTCGATTTCTTTCCACTCAGACGGACTGGGTGCCCCATCTTGCTATCACGATGGGTATCATATTGTATTTCCTACAGGATTGTGGACAGCCTGATGACATCTTGCCTTGTTCATGTTCTTTTCCCTGATGCTTTCTACTGTGTCTGGTACTTCGTAGGTGATCTATACGTGTTTGTTGATTTAAAGAACTTGAGAGGTTCAGGGATTCAAAAATAAAGATGGCTAGATTATTATTGCTTTTATATAGCATTTACAATAGAAAGATACATCGCTAGATCTTCTAAGAACATGTTCAACCCAGACAATATGATGCATGTACATGATCTTTGATTGCCCTACTGAGAAATGGTAACAAAAATATTCTTTCTTAACTGTTACCTACCCACATATGGAACCATCATGCTCTCGAATTTTATGGTTAGCCTCAATTAAAAAAAAATCATTATCCCTTAGTTTATGCTCAGATAATCCCTTCTTAATTCATTGCACATTTTCTGTTTCCATGTTTATTGGTAGACTCATTATTTAGTTTTTCAGGAAATGATTTTTGAATTGTTCAAAAACTTTGCTTTACTTCTTTTCCTCTGAGTGGCTTGAGAGTCTTGGTCGTTTAAATATCTCTCTCCACTTCCTCTCACGTACATGCGTACTTCATTTGTGGTGCTTTTCACATTCATCCTTTGTTTGCCACTCCTAGTACTGTCTCTCTAATGCAGGCCCTGGTAACTAGTATAACAGACTTACTAATTAGACATCGGACCCTGGCTTCTCTCATCATCTTCTGTTCCCATTGCCGCCTGCTTGCGATCATGTTACTCAAGGCCTCCATTTGCTTGCAAGGTGAAATTCAAACTCGCTATAGTAGCACTCATGTAATTTCTTGTTTTGATCCCAACCTATAATTCTTACTTTCTCTCTGCTGTCTATTCTACATGAACTTGATCCGCACATTCCGTCCAGCATACCTTGCTCTTTTCTTTCCTCGAGTTTACACCCAGTTGCATGACCTTGTCTAAAAGAATTTCATTTCCCCATTTTCATCAGGCTAAACGCAACACCTCTTTCGGGATCTCGTTCTGATACCGATTATTCAATAAACCTTTCTTGATTCTCCGCAGTAAAATCAGTCATTAAGGTTAGCTTCCAAGCGAGGGACAATCTGGTACTCCACCCTGTGCTCTTCCTCATTTCTACCCAGTATGAAATGTCGTAGCCTTAGTTGTCCAGCTGCAGAGCTGGCTTCATGAGAGTGTGCCCTGTGTAGCTCCACATCTTCACACCCTCTTAGAAGCGTCCCATTCTTGGTTTAATGCTCTTCTGTCTCCATCTTGAAATTATAAATTTTGAACAAGGGTCCTCAAATTTCCCTTTTGCACTAGCTAGTTAAAACCACTGGTTTTATCAAATGGTTGCTCAATAAATATATGTTAAATAGACTGCCAAATTCTGAGCTCATCCTCTCTCCTTCGCTGAAAGAAAACCAGGTCAAAATCTGAACCATAACTCAGTTGATGCTTTTATTTTTATAGTCCTGAAATGAGGCTTGATTAGAGAGACATTTTTAAAAAAATAATTGGGATATTGTACAGAAATTAGTATTTAATCTTACCCAGTGTGTGACCATAGATGAAGTAAAGTTGGCAGCTTTTCATAGAGATTGGGATAGATTTTTATGCTTACTTAGAAAATGACTTGATTATTGTCCTAATATTTAGGGGAAAAAATGGCTTGGGATTTTCCTATTTGACCTTGAAATTGATAGATACAGTTGATACTATGCTTACAAGGATTGAATTATTTAAAAAAATCAGTATACTGCAGATATTAGTAATTCACTGTTCAATGAACTCAGTAACATTATTAGCTAATTTGTAAGACTTTTCTTGAGGCTGGTGTTCAGAAGCACATTTGTATAATTACTATTCAGAAAACAGTGAAGAAATGAGATTGCGTAGGACTTTCTAGTTAAAGCTAAGGCTGACAACCCTTAAATTCTGTGCATGGTGGCTCATCCCGGCAAGAATTTTTCTCCCTGAGTTATTTTGAGAGATGTTGATCCGCAAATATTTCCAGACCATTCAGTCCTTTTTATTCTCTGTAGATTTTGCTTTGAGTACATTTTCAAGGCTAAATTCTCCCTGCCCAAGGTTCATAATAGAAAAGATCCTTCAAGGACACTGCGTGCTTTCTCTGTGTATGTGATGCCTCAACTCTGTATGGTGCTGTGGGGGAGCCCCTGCCCAGAAAGGAATTTAAACATCGACGCACACGCAGCAACAGCTCTTCCGAGGTGTGTGTGTGTGTGTGTGTGTGTGTGTGTGTGTGTGTATACATGGACAATTTTCGATGACCAAATATCAGGTAGATATGTACAGACCCAAAATTTATAGTAGCGAAATGGTAATGTTGTTAGTTCTTTAAAATTTAAAACTTCTGTATGTCTAAAACTTAAATTAGTTGCCTTACGTTTAAATTATTTTCCGTGATGGTATTTGACATTTCCAAGGATGCAATAAAACAATGAGTTCCTTTAGTCATATTGCTAATTGGTATCAATACAGAAATATTTTTTATATTTTTAAAATATATTTTTATAGATAAATCATATATTTCTAAGACAATTATACAATTCTTTCATTTCCTACTCCGTAACAGAGCATGGGAACTTATTTTGAAAAGGGCCCTGCTTTTTAGATGAAAGGTAAGACTTCAAAATCTTGAAAGAAATATCAGTAATAACTCTAATTCAAAGCTTCAGCATTTCATTGTGTCAGTGTTATTTATATGGGTTTATTCTATTTGAAAATGCATTGCGAACAATTATGAGAGACCTAACTAGAGGTTAATGGCACACAGTCACAGTGTGGCAAGTTCTAAACACAGTATGAACTTTATGGAAGTGAGCCTGAGAATAGACTCTCTGATAACGTTTAATACTTTGAGTATATCAGACACATAAATATTTTTTGCAAGCCTGGTGAATGTGGCGGATTAGGCCTTAATAACTTCACTGGAAAAGCCGATGAATCAAAACTGAATAGCTTTTTAAAGAACATGTATTTGAAAAGAGCCAAGTTGAAACTAGATTATTTTCTAAGACATATGAATATTCAAGATCTTGGCAGGGGGCTGGGGGGGAGATTGGGAGGTGGGGGTGGTGGGAGAGAGAGAGAATATTTGGAGGCAAATGACAGTCTTGTTTTCATTTCGGATATATACCCTAAGCCTAAGATGTGACAGGATATGATTGGTTTTAATTTAAGATCGCTTAAGTTTTTCTTAATAGATTTGTAATATTTTCTAAACAGAAGAGACTTTTGAATTTTGCAACTGAGAAGGACAGGGTTTTCAGGGAAGGGTAGGAAGAAATGACCTCTAGCAAAAATGTCAGACTCATGTACACTCGCCAAAAATATTTACCAATTAATAACGAAGTATTTTTTCTCTAGGGGTTAATCAATCAGTTTTAAATGTTGCACTCTCAGTAAGCACTTAAAAATTAATATCTCACTAGAAACTGTCTGAGCGATCTGACTCCACCTGTATGCTAATAGTGTTTGCGAGCATATCTTTTCTTGATGGAACATGACTTGAGTAATTCTCTGAACGTACCTCATCTGTTTAGTGCTACCCAGTGTCTAATGGCGTGTACATATAAGTACTAATGCGGAAAGTGCACTGCCCAAGGGAACACCCATCAGGACAAGTAACTAATTGCTTTATGGACGTTAGTACCAAGTGAAGCGTTTTACATCTTCTGGAAGGCACCAGCAACCTCAACTTCTCATTTACCAAATTGTCATCTCCCTGCCTGAAAGAAAGGATTGGAAGACTTTTTTTAAAAAAAGCACGACACTAACTCCCCTCAATTCACTGTGCCCCTGCAAACACGGTTGAAAATCCTTCTAATTCTTAGACTATCTAATCTTACACACCACTTGGATTCAGCCAAGATAGGATCATCAAAACTATTGAAATGTTAGTCTTTTATTTTACAAGAAAGTGCTATCCATACAAAGAGAAAATGAAGGAAACACACATACACGCCTCTTTTGAAAACAAAATTGAAAGACACATTTTGGGGGAAAAAAAATCAGTCTCAAAAAGTGATGGCATTTCCTACATGGCGTAGGGTATCACACTTTGATATATGTGTCTTTAACGTGTGCAGTTGGTGATGATCTACATTATTGGAACATAGATACGCATGATGGGAAATGCAGTTGCTTAGTTTGCTAAGTTAAAGCTTCCTGTCCTGATGCCCAACGATTTCAGTGAGACAGGTGGCTCTGCTGTCACCAAAGCGATTACGATAATAATTATTGAAAATTAATAAATGCTTTTGCAAACAGAGAAGCACAAATTAGAATAAGCCTTTCCAGTTTTTCTTCCTACTGTTATTCTCACACTCTCTTTGTATATTTTTACCCCGATCAAATTCAAAGGTAGTCCCGCCAATAAAGAGAAGCCCATTTATTCAGACTTATTAACACAACAGTGTCTCATTTTATGGTATTCCTTCCCTATGAATAAGAAAATAAAAAGTGTGTCCTTCCACTCAGTGTAAGTGCTGTCTCCCAGATAAAGTGCTCTGTTGTGTGTTGGAGAAGAAAAAAACAAGATGTAGAGAAGAATGATAGGAACAAGGTATTCCCTATATTGCTGTAGAAACGTTATTTTATACTATCAGATGACTGTGTTCGGTTAAGTGGGATGCACTGCCGCCTAGTCCTGGGTGTCTGTGGGAAGGTGGTCGGAGTCTTCTACAGGTAAAGGAGAGGTATTGAGTTAGGGAGGTAGGACGGTGGCATCACACGATGGGCCAACTCTGCAGAAGCTGGACACGCTAGGTTTGGAATTAGCTAACGCCTAGGTTTGAATCCTGGTGACCTCTGACCACAGATAACTTAATTTTCTCACCACTCAGTTACATTCTTTGTATCATTGACCATTAATATGCTTTTATAGGGCTGTTGTGAGAATTATATGCGCTAATGCACATAGGATGCTAAGCATAGTGCATGCAAAAGCTTGAAAATAGTAGCGAATTTTCTTCTTGTTTTTATGTAAAAATAGGCTTTTACAGTACAAATAGGCTTTCTTTGAACCTCCCATGTTATTTATCTGATTTTTTAAAAAACTAAATATCAGGTTGGTAATATAATACTAGCTTAGCTACGTCAGGAAGTAGCCCTTATTTATACCAGAAGGAATTATTTAAATTCAAGATATTAAAAGAAATGCAAAAGTTCCTTTGAGATAAATTAAATATGTCATATAAAAATAAATATATCATTAACTAAGTTAACATTATTAATAGGGATGAAGTAACAAATTACTTACAAATATTATGTGCTGTGGGTTTTGTTTATTCTTCTGTATTAATCTGTAAGTACTATTTTTCCATCTTGTAAAAGTTGGACGTTGGTGTTTTACTCCTTAATTATTTTATGCAAGCTACACATTTGTTACATTTACTCCTATGTGAACATTATCAAAGTTTGTTAGAAAAATGTAAGTAAAGAACACTCCCGTACAATGTTTCAATAATTTTGGAAAATAGAAGCTATTTGTAATAGTAATTCACTTTTTTTTTTAAAAAAAAGAGAAACAGAAATGAAATATTATTAACATTACTTCATCAGATTTTAAAAACTTTTCCACTGCTAATCATCCAGTCATCATCAGAGTTGTCAACAGGTATTTGTTAGGTAATCCACAGTATGCAAAGTAATGGTTGCAATCTTTAATTTATTATTGCTTCTCAGATTAGACATGCCTCTCGATATTGTGAATTCGTTGACTATTTCTGCATCCAATTATTCTGAAGTAAAGTAGGAGAACTTGTTATTTGAAGTTATCCTATGGTTTATTTTTAAATTTAAAAAGTGCCCTCGATTAAGTTTAAATCGCTCTAATTTTGAAAATATACGTTTGCAATTTAATTTTACTCAGACCCCTTGACAAGCAGGTGATTGTTATGACACTGTGAAAGAAAGAAAGAAAAACACAAAGAAATGCCGAAAACAGATGTTGGTAGAACATATTTGTGTTGAAACAAATACAACACTTTATAATAATATCAATATGTTGTCAGTATGTTAAATCAATATGTTAAATATTGATTCATTAATATGTTAAATACCAGAAATCGATTCAGAACTATTAGTGTGTATCTGAATTTTTGTACTTCCAGAGTTTGGGTATTGTCTCTTATATGTTCACCCAGACCACCCAGTCACCACTGTTGGAGTAATCGCCAGAAATATCTGGTAAGAGACCACCAGAAGCCAGTGAACCCATGTACGTATGTATGCACATGTGTATGTATGTATTCACTTACTACTTACATGAGCTTTTTTTTGAGATACAGTTGACAGACCGTGTTAAGTTTAAGGTGTACGTGGTGATCATTTGGTACACTTACATATTGTGAAATGATGACTACAGTAGAGTGAGTTGACTCGCATAATTACCCTTTCCATTTTGTAGTGAGAACATTTAAGGAGCTTTCAAGTATAGACTAGAGTGTCGCTAACTGTAGTCACCTCGGTGCCCGAGATGTACCCCTCTAACTGGAGGGTCGTGCCCCATGTCTGGCAACTCCCCACGCCCTCCACCTCCAGCTCTGGGCGGCCAACAGTCTACTCTGTTTCTATGAGCTTGACTTTTTAAAATTCCACATGTAAGTGGTATCATATAATATTTGTCTTTCTCTGGCTCACTTATTGCATTTAGTATAATGCTCTCAAGGTCCATTCAAGTTAACGTAAAAGGCAGAGTTTCCTTCTTTCTCGTGGCTGAATATTTCGTGGTACGCGTGCACGCGCGCACACACATCACATCACATCACATCACATCATATCGCATCTCATCACATCTTCATCCACTCAGCCATAGACAGATACTTAGGTAGTTTCCCTGTCTTGCCTGTTGTGAATAATGCTGCAAGGAGCGTGGAGTGCACATGTCTCTTTGAGACCCTGTTTTTATTTCCTTTGGGTGCCTACCCAGGAGTGGGATTGCTGGCTCATATGCCAGTTCTATTTTTTAAGTTTCGAGGGACCTCCATCCTGTGCTCCGGATAGGGAAAGAGAGGAGTGGCCTCTTTGATAGTGTCCTGCATGGCTGGGGGAACTGGGCGCCCACCCCCTCACTCCCACCCCAAATAGAAATCTCCAGCCGAGAAGATTCTTAGCTCTGAGCTGTGCTGCCTAAAGTCAAACTGTTCCTGCAGCCAGACTCCTTTTTGTTTGTTCGTTTGCTTGTTTTTTCCCTCTAATGATGTGTTGGAATTTCTGTACTGGAAACTAGACTTTCATAAAGATCCCCACCCATGAGTGACTGTCTAAGGAAGCATCTTCTTGGGGCTCCTGGACCACGAGTGGCAGGGTCCGCAGCCAGGAGCAAGGTCTGCGTGACTGTCCCCCAACACGTGTGCTGGCAAGACTCCTCCTGGGTCCCTTGACGCATAGTGCTGGATCCCACAGCTCTCCCAAGAGCACCTTGTCCGTGATGGATGCCAAACTGAGGGAGAATGCAGCGAGGTATGTCTTCTTCAGCCACGTCCCTGACATTACTCTCCGAATCCTTTGCGTTAAGGCTGCTGCAGGGTAGAGGCACAGGCAATAAAAAAGAAAGTCAGTGGGAACGATAGCGTGCTGAGTGTCTCAGAGATCATGAACTTGTGGCAGGGCCTTATGGAAAAAAGTTCTAAATATAAAAAACAAGGAAACATTTTTTATGGCGTGTCATTTTATGGGGCAAAAGCGAGGCTATGAGAAGCAAGGTGACAAAATGTGAGGCAGCTAATGAAAGTGTCGCTTCTGTTTCTGTGCACAACATAAGGGTGCCTATGCTCACCCAGGTTCTGGAGAAACGTGTACCATGTTAGCATCTCGCCTGTGGCTTCTGAGCATTGTAAGAGTCTATCTTTGGCACAAAGGTCATACTCATGTCGGTGGGGCTTGGAAGCTAAGGAAGAACCAAGGGCTCTCAAACAAGAGGAAGCCAAGAACAGGGGAGGAACTGTTAGATTTTCCTGCACACGGGGTCACGGTGTGACCTTGCTGAGCCCGATCTGCTCGAAAGAGGGGGCACTGACCCTTGGTTGCACAGGCTGAGGAAAGAAACCAGTGTGAGGTTTGGAGAGAGTGAATGCAGACAACTGTTTTGAATCATTTTGTGTGAAAGAAAGTCAAAATATGGGTTGTGAGTTCAAGAGTAGAACCTTTAGGGTACAAGATACCAGAGTAGGTTCGTGTGCGGTTGGACAACACGTCGTAAAAAGGAAAATTAATAACTCTAGAGATCGGATTATGAGAGCGCGAGTGGGAACTGAGGTCTCGACCTGCAGGAAGACATTCAAGGTTGGGAGTGAGTGGTGTGCTTCTCCCGCTGTGACGGAAGGGAAGGTGGGGGGGGGAGGGAGCGTTGGTGGGAGGAAGATGAAGGTGTTCGCGTAGCAAGGATATCAGCTCGGAGGCTGTGTACCCCGCTCTGCCTCTTGGGTGCGTATGCTAACGGGTATGTTGGTGGCAGTTATGGGTTGCAGGTGAGCCATTGGAAGATTGGGATGCGTTTGAAAGGTTTGCAGAGAAGAGTTGGTATGAAAGTGCGATTTTCAGGTAGGGAGTACTAACACATTAGGTAAGGGAGATAAGATGGCCAGTTTCTATCCTGCGCTCATTCGAGATTTATAGTCATGAATTAAGAACATTCGGTGTGTGAGTTTTTTAACCCTAGTGAGCAGCCTTTTTATAGACACAGTGTAGGTGGATATTGGGATTTAGCTTTTAACTAGTGCTATGATCTCACCGGGGTATTACAAGGAGTCAGAAGAATGCAAGAAAATTGAGGTCAGTTGCAAGGAAGTAATTACAAAAATGGCAGAAAAAAAAATAGTTTCTTCAAATCAACTGTTGGGATTATTTCATAAATCTCCATTTCAAAATGCTAGTATGAATTTACAAATTCACCACTTTATGTAAAATCGTTGTGTTTTAGTATTATTCAACCTAATTTTCTTAATGTTATTTAACTTGTGCTGTTCAGCAAATCTCCCAGTTATTTTGAGGGACAATTTTAAAACAAGAAATAAAAATAGACGATAGTTGATATTCATAACTTGAGACCTAGGAAAACTTAATAGCAAGGAAGAAAATTTAACAAACTTCCCATTTCCCCGGAAATGATGGAAATGATTTCTCTTGTAAGATTCCTTCAAACAGTTTGACAGTTGAGATGTGGACGTGTGGCCGGCAGAGAATGCATTTATGATGAGCAAAGGATGCTTTTGGCATTTTGGCCCCACTCCTATTCCTCGCCTTGTGACATTGTCCCACTAGGGTCCACCGTGGTAGAACAGTCAACAAATACTAGTTGCACATCAGACATTATTTTGAACTGCAATATTATCGTGGTATTTGCTAATTAGTTGATTTCTGTTTTAATGTGAACCATACATATGAACATGCATTAAAAAAATAGTAAGGGCAAGGGGCTAACGACTTCTGTGTGGCAGATATTTTTATAAGCTGATTTAATCACCAAATTAATTCTACGGGGCAAATATCATTATCCCTGTTTTAAACAATGACAAACCAAGATCAAGAAAATTTATATCATTCGCTCAAAGGCACAAATTTAGTAAGTGGCTGAACCTGGATGTGAGCCCGGATCCGTCAGTCTACAAATCTGCGTGCTTTCTAGGTCAGGGACTTGCCCCCAGGTTTCTAACTGAATGTCTGTATCAGTTTAATTTGTGCAGCCATGTAATATTTAAACTAATGGATGTGATGAAAAAAGGCACGTAAACAAATAAGCTCGCTGTTTGACAACATTTAAAGCATGCAGAAAGCCATTCAATGTGTATATAAGCTTTCAAGGTTTGTAGTATGCGAGTTTAGTTTTTACTAGCGTTGAAGATGATTTTTTTGATACTATAAATTGGTTTTAATTATCTATATCCTATTCAATAGTAAATGAAAGGTTATACGTTGCTGACTGTGGAAGCCAAGGCTACGCCCGTCTCTATTTTCTCAGCTGACTCAAATGAAACCAGATAATTCCAACTGTTTAATTCCCTTTGACCCAGTTCACAGTCACCCCTAAATGGATTCCAGAAATACCAGTTCTGCAGCTTGCAGAGTTTTCTTAAAGCAAGCCTAATGGATCAAAGTGTGTCATTCTATCGAGCATCCATTTATTCATCATGCAACACATTCACATTTTCCATAGGCTTAACGCAGTGCTTGCAAAAGATAAATCCGGGAGCCTCGACCTCAAAGACATACATGTATTTATATCTACCAATATCGATATAGGCATATATATGTATAATATATGTGATGTGCACATAGATAACAGATGTAGATGTGCAAATATATACGCAAACATACATATGCAGATATGTAAACATATGTGTATATGTAAATACATACATAATTTCTTTAACAATGTAGGGTATCAAATTATAACCATAGGGTTGCTATGGATTGACACACATTTACTCCATGAAAATTTGGAAGAGAGAAAGACGGTCCATAGTGTTAGCCATAAGATTAGCAGTGGACGTTTTGTGGCACTTCCTAAGCTTTCCACATGAATTATCTCAGTTAATTTTTCTTTCAGCCCTCTATTGCTACATAGCAATTTACATCCAAAATTAGTGGCTGCAAACAGCATAATCTTGTTACCTCGCAGCTTCCATGGGGCAGGAGGCTAAGTGCAGTCTACCTGGGCCCTCTGACTGTGGCTGTCTCGGCAGGTCACCACCAAGACCTGGCCAAGGGCAAGGTCAGTGGGGAAAACAGGCAATAACAGGTATGGATTCCCGAGGCTTATGGATGAGCCCATAAGAAACTTAAAACAGTTAGGTGTCACGAATTGCTCCAAGGTTTTAAGAGAAGGGTATGGTAAAAAAGGAAGTGCCGTGAAAACTTCAAAGGGCAGGGTTTTTGTCGGATTTCTTCCCTGTTGTTCTCCAGAGTCTCCAAAATGCCATCATAAATCCCTGCTGCATGTGAATAAACAAATAAATAAATAACCCCTGCAATGTATTGAACAGAGATTCACTGACATGAATGCAAAAAAAAAAAAAAAAAAAAAACCCAAGAAACTTAAAATGTAAGGAAGGGTTAAGATGGTAGTTTCATGCCTTAAAACACGGCCAGATTTCCTGTGAACTAGAGAATATCAAGAACCAGGACAACGCTCACCAGGGGTGGGGCTTGTATGCTAAATGCATCTCTCTTTCTCTGTCCCCCTCACAACACACACACACACACACACACACACACACACACACACACACACACACACTTCGTCTCTATCTCTTCATCGCTTTCCACTCGTGGGTATCTTGACCTGTTTTTACAAGCACATCCGGCAACTGCCGTCTGCTGTGTACTGGCAGGTCGTTCCGTGTCGTTTCAGCTTGCGTTTAGCTTTGTCTTCTAGTGATGAAGACTCTGAGTTAGACTTTATAGAAAGTTCCGTCTCAAGTGCTGATAAACTCTTCTTGTGTTAGTTCACATGACAGAGATTGAGAGAGAGAGAGAGAGAGAGAGAGAGAGAGAGAGAGAGAGAGGAGGAAAGAACACAAGGCCTGTTTCTCTCAAAGTAGGCTGGTAGAGACTCATTCTCTGGGAAGAGGTCGTAAGTGAAGCTGGGGATGTGTGGTTATGTGCACTGTGATTTACTAATTTCTAATCCTTGACAATGGTTGGTTGTGAGTTCTCATTGTTGGGTGAGGAAACCGAGGCTCAAAAGGATTTAGGTAATTTACCTAATGCTACGTATCTCATAAGTGGTTTTAGACAAGACTTCAAACCCACTACCCACTGTCCTTAAAACGACTATTTTCTTACTGCAAGAAAGCACTAAGAAAAATAAAGAAGGTGTTTGATTGACAGGCCAGGCAATAATGGGCCCTGACCCTTACATCTTCACCCGTTCTGGACAGGTGGTAAGTCTGCAGTGCAGGTAAGGTCTGTCTTAACACTTTTCCCGCTACTAAACACTCTGAAAGTTTAATCATTCGCTTTTAGCTTTTGCCAACAGAACTGGTCTTCAAAATGCGATATGCTTTCCCGTGGAGGCTATAATAACCAAATGTTGGTTGCAGAATATTGGCAAAAAATAAAATAAAATTGTAGAGTTATGTAACATCGCAGCAAATGTAGGTCGAGATGGTTAGTTAGTTGCTTTATTCTGGAGTGTGGGTAACTGTCCATGTTACAAAGGTTAAAAAAAAAAAAGATTCAGTGGAAAGAAAGAGACTACATTCTAAAGAAAGAAGGAAAGGAGGCCTTTTGCTGGGAATAAGGAGTAAAGAAGAATTTGTGCTTAAGAAGGTTTGGAATAGAATTTATTCATGAGATTTCTTTCAGATAGATTGAAATGGAATTACATAGACACTGATACTCCAACAATATTAATTATACATTTAGTTTAGAATATTTTATGTAAGAGTAATCTAGACCAGGAAGTAATGTTCAGTTATCTTGGTATGAATCATGGATTCTACCACAGCACTAGTCACATAGTAGATGCTTAATAAAAGTGTACCAAATAAATGAATCAAGGGAAAAAACAAACAGTGCTTACCTGCAGTATTTCATTGAACGTGTTCTGTCATATTTGAAAAATAGAAGTGTTACACACTTATATAAATCTGCATATGCATTTGTAAGTCAGCTATCATGTAAAGCACTTATAAGAGCAACTTTATATAATCAAAATCGATCCAGCTTTCTTTGTGGTATGTTAAAAGGATAGAAAGAACGGTTTTGCCAGGAAATATTATTGTTGAGAAAAATTCTCAAATTTATTTTTTATAAAAAGGGAGAGATTATTGATAAATACATCTAAATTTGCAGATTGGCTATTTTCAGAGGTTATTGAGGGTCATGACGGTAAATCTCATTACCGTACTTGAAAGAGGTCTCTCATTATTATGGTGCCGAGGTCCACATCCCTGAAGCTAATTGCGAGGTAGAGCGGCAGAGTTCTAATTGTTTGCCATCAAAACAGCTGTGTAAGCTTGATTAACAGTGTTCAGCAACATTCATAATAGTCCAAGCCTGGCCCTGCATAAAATAGAAACTGGGAAAAAATCAATAAGATTTAATAAGATCAGGAACAATCACTTACAATAGTACATCAATCACGCAAAGTAATAGGTGCAGGATTTGATAGGGTCCTGAACTGCCTGAGAGATTCATAACCAGTACTCGTTAATGATTTGTTCATTTGCATTTTATCAATCCAGCTACAGCTGACAAGCAGAAGGAGCCGGAAAGAAATATGTTGACTTAAACTCATCAGCTTTTGCAATTAGAAAAATAACATATAATAGCAAATATCTTGTCACAGGGAAATCTGACGTTCCTACAAAGACGTGCACAGTCGCGGGCTCTTCGGGCTGGGTGCAGTTAGGCTTGCAGTCTAGCTCGGGCGACAGTGGCCCTGTCGTCACTAGGGAGTCTCAAAGGTTGGACACTCCACCTCTCATAGGCCTTGATTGCAAAATAATATTTAGTGCAAAATGTGTGTATTTCTTTCTTTCTTTCTTTTTTTTTTGAAATAAATGAAGCTCCTGGCTGTGCCTAAGGCAAAACCTGTATCAAATGCTAAAACAGTCATAAGGAGACGGCTTTCTGGTGATTATTGCTTGTCATTGTGTCCTATTTCCGTTGAGGTTATGACTATAGAAAGCAATCATGCTGTATTTACCATTAATATTAAAACACATTTTGGGAAGGAAAGATAAATGGATAAAATTGTGTACACAAATTTTCGATTCTAAATAAGTGATATTATTTAATGTGGAAAAAATAATCCCCTGTCTACATCAGAGGCATAAGGAAAAGTCTGAATGCTTTTCAAGAAATTAATATGGATACCTGCTTAGAAAATTTCATATGGGTTTTCTCTGGAGAGAATTACCTGAGAGGTGGGATGCCGAGCACACTGTCGGAAACCAGCAGTGGTACCGTCCAAAACGTGGATTAATTAGTCTTCGTCTGAAACCACGGTAAATAACGTGCTCTTTCAGAGAGAAATATTGCGATTTGGGTCCTTGTGGATTATATTTAAGTAGCTGGTTTCTATATAAGTTGCTTTAATTCGATCAAAGTGCAGGTAAAATCCCATTATAATAGACTCCATGGGGTCTCTAAATTGTTTTGTTGTGGTAGAATTTGGTTAAAATGAATAAATACATTTATCACATTCTCAGTATGTAGTACATTCTAGAGAGACAGACTTGAAGCCCAGTTTCTTTTCTATTGAATTAACACATGAAAAGCAGAGCTTCCAGTAGGAAGGAGAGACAGGAGGCAAGCATAAAGCTCACACACCTGTGAATGCATTCTCCAAGTCCTGGATCACTTTCACAATGGTTTTGGTATAAAAGCTTTTATTTTTTTTTTCTTCACTTTTTCAAAATAAGATTTATTAGGCTGACCAGAATTTGGAAATCTTGCAGACTGAAGGAAATTAAACATAATTATTATTTGTTATCCTGACAAAAATTACTGTGAAGAAGTCAATTTTATGCATCTTAATTCATTCTCCCTTCAAAGCGAACCACCCAGAATCAAGTGCTTTAATTATACAGGTCGACTCTTCCTAGGCCATTAAACACAGAAAGCATTAGTAAATTCACCAAGAATCAATTCATAGGATGCCAATTTGCCTGAAAGCAAATTGATAAATGTCCAGTTTAGTGAGAGACCAATTCACACTCATTTTTGGCATTCAGTGATTTGTTTTGGTGAATTGTTTGGCTTCAGTATACTGTTATCAGCATGAGTATCATTGTTGTTCGTTATGCTGAAATGTAGAAGTGGTTTAAATTATTCCAAGCATCCTTTCCTTTCATTTATGGAAGAAGCATTTTTATTATTATTTTTATTTTTTTTAGGCAAGGCAACCCTTGATTGACTTTGCAGATTGAAAGGACCTTTCAGCTTACAAGCCCTTATTATTATTATTTTTTTAAATTTTTTTTACACCTACAGCACCTGGTCGTCCTGGGTGGTCTCATCCAATTACTATCCAGGCCCGACCCTGCTTAGCTTCCAAGATCAGATGGAATCGGGCTTGTTCAGGGTAGCATGGCCATAGACAGAAGAAGCATTTTTAGCACTGACAGAACAACAGACCTTGTAGACATACTAAGTACAAATAAAGTATATATTCCAAATGTAATATATGTAACATTGTAACAGAAACAACATATATCTTATAAATATTCTTTAAAAATATTAATAATGTGCTTTCTGGGTTAGAAGGCTTGATTTATTGTGGGTAGATATCATCTCTAAACCATGGTACACTTGACAGTAAAAAGTAGGCTATTAATACATTGAAACAGTAGGAGTAAATAAAGACTTTCAAGCAAATCAGAATTATGTGGTCACCTTGTCTATAAGAGAAGAGGGTAAGGTATGGGCTCCTGAGGAAAATGTTGACATTTGACTTGAGACATTAATGATAAGTAGAATTTCCTTATTCTGAGTGAAGAAAATCCACCTGTGGACAAATGAGCACGAGTGAGGTACAGTCAAGGAAGTGTCTTGTGTGCCCAGTGAATGGTGGAAGATGCAGGAAAGTAGCTGTGTCCTAATTATGGAAGACCTTAAATTTAGATTTTTTTTTCTATAGGATGGAGAGATCAATCGAAGGTGTTTGAGAAAGAAATAGGGAAAGAGAAGTACAGTTTAAGTGGTTAATACCTTGTGTTCTAGACACCAAGAGACCTACATTTGCATCCCAACTTCTGTATGTTCATAACTGTTCAACTTTGCTTTATCTCTAGAAGCTTCATTTTCCTCATTAAATATGATGCATGTAAGTTACCTACCATGGTGTTTGGCCCCGGGAAACACTCAGTGCTTATTGGTTGTTATTATTAATAACAAAAACAAGTGGCATGATATCATTGGAAGAACTTATTTCAAACCTCATGTATTCAAATACGATAAAATTACCTAATTTGTCTGAAGCTTGAAATTTATAATTTAATGAGAGTATGTATATATAAACAACTTTAAATCGCAGGGTTCTCTTCATATGATAGGTTTTGTATAAGATTTCTAATGCATAAAGTTGAAAAATACACTGCAGTAGCAGCCTTGAGAATGGATAAGGAAAAATGCGACTGAAGGTATAAAATTATCGAAGAAACTTGTGGTGGATAGATAGTTACTTTGGTGGCCTCCAGAGAACTAAGCCTCCTGGTAATAACCTTTATGTTATTCTTCCCCACTGATTCTGAACTTGACCATGTGACTAGATGAGATGAGCTTCAACCAGTGGGGCATTAGAAGCATAATGCAAGTGGAAACTCAATAAGAGCTTGCACGTTAGGGCTTCTCTTCTTAGAGTACTTCCTTTTGGAACCCATGAGACCCAGTTACCAAACCTTGAGGAAGACATGAGAAGGCCATGGAGAGAGAGAGAGAGAGAGAGAGAGAGAGAGAGGAGAGAGAGAGAGAGAGAGAGAGAGATGCCCAGCCTGCCTCCCATTGTTTTAACAATCCCAGCTGAGACACCAGGTGTGTGAGAGAAGCAGCCCCATGGCCATCCGGCCTAGGAGATTCCATTTGGAACACTGACAGGCCGTTCCGATCAAACGCAGTGTTGATTGCAGAATCACACACAAGCCATTCCGTTTTAAGGTGGTGTCTTATAGGGCAATAGATAACCGCAACAGAAATTGGTACCCAGAATTAGGGTGCTATCGTAACACTACAGCAAAGTACATGGCGAATGCTTTGGGATCAGGTGACAGGTGAAGGCCGGCGGAACAGAAAGGAAATTGTGATTAGAGGCTGGAGTAAAGTGGACTCAAATTTTATACTACAGAACAGTTAGCAGCTCTGGTAAGATTTCTAGAACTAATATTGAAAGTGTCAACTGGATACATTTAGCTTCCTGTCATAAAATGTGGGAGAAGTTAGATGAGTTAAAAAGAGAACTATTCAGTATTCAAGCAAAATGTAGAGGAAATGTAAAGGAGATGTAACTTTCTGTTTTAAAAAAACAAATTCATTTTCTGTTCATCCCCAGGATTTCCTGGCAAAGGACTCTCAAAATTAGACATTAACCCTGGTAGAGATCAAATTCTGGGTGCTGCTAGTGACACATGATCTCACAGTAAACATCGAGCCTCTACAGAGTGAGAGTGAAGGACAATTTTTGCAACCTTAGACAGATTTAAAGCTGTGCCTTTGCTAGATGAAGGTTTCTGTTAGAATCCTAAAGATGTCCGCAGTACCCTCAATCACAAGGTCCTAAGAAAATTGTATTGGAGGAACCACTACCAGCTTGGATTAGAAGTCTTCAGATAGTTAAAAAAGGGAAAAAGCCTGTTCTATAAATGGAAACAGGTTGCGAAGGCTACTCAGTTGCAAAGATGGGCCATTGTTTATGAAAAGGAAGAAAACTCACAGGGTAGAGCCAAGAGCCTTGATGACTGAGCCCGTGCTGCATGGAGCCACTATGAGGGAGCAGAACTGGGCCTGGCTTAAAGACTTTGTGACATAATAAATGGGCGTTGTGTTAAGCCATAAGTTTTGTGCTAATTTGTTTTATGACAGCAATAGAAAACTCATGTGCTCTGTTCTCCAGATTCTGTTATTTGCTACCGGCTTATTTTGGACACCATGTATGCATCACTTCAGAACCTGTTGGCCTTATCTGTCTTTTACTTCATCCGCTAATGTAGCGACCAGTTCTGCAAATGCTCCGATAAGCAGTATTATCTTGACATCCTGCAGATGCCATGCCGTCATACTGGTCCACGGTATTGATAATATTATTTCAGTTGGACCAGGTGAGCAAGGATTGGAAGCGTGCTCGATGCTCTAGTAAACCCCAAGGCGTGTGTGAGAGGGTGGAATATTAAACCTTAGGGAAAAACAAGGGGACTTTTTTGGGAATTTGAAGGTTTTAGGCATCCATCCTGAAACACCCCCGCCCTCTTTGCTTGTTTTCAATTTCTTTAGCAATTCACAATTGTCATAAAGAGGCACTGTGTTTGGTGGATTTTTGTGCAGTTTGAAGACAACTCATAGCTGCCATTGTGATCCGATTCATTCGTTAGGTGACTCAGAAAGCTGCCGGTTTCAAATAGAGCCCCAAATAAAGGGTGGGGCCCCTGGCCATGTGGGCTCTGTGACCGAGCCAAGCCGGTGGCGTTAGTCGTACCTCTGTGGGATAAGGGTGATGTGCGTCAAGCCTCAAAAAATGGACTGAGTTCCAGAACAAAGACATAACCTTCTGCAGTGAAGAATGCATGTCCTCAAAATATCCCCAGGAGCATTTCCACTAACCCTTCTACATCTGCTTTTGGCAGAGATCGTATTTGGCCAGCATCCGAACCGATGCGTTGATGAACTGACTTTATGTAAATAGTCTTTCTATTAAAAACAAAAAACAAAAAACTTTCTCGAGTAGTCTTAGCTTCTAATGATGTGTACTATGATAGTTGTCAAATAATAATTTTCTAATTCTAGTACTGTAATTCCTACTAGATGTATTAGCAACCTAATGTAAAGAAAAACTTTCTTTATCTCTGTATCTAACTGTATATTTAATTACATCAGAATGGCCTCAAGGGTTCCTATTTTATGCAATAAGTTATAAACCATTAATATTGTTATGCATTTGAGTTTCAAATTATCCCTGATTTTGTAAGTGGGAGCCTCTTTGAACTGACTTCTGTGTCTTTGGGGGATGTGTTATAATTCCATTAGCACTTTTTAAATTTTTGTCAAACAAGATAGTCCAGGCTCATGTCGTCCTTCCCCTAAGTCCCTGTTCCCCAGAATCACCATTGCCAAGAAGTTTCGCTGATTATCATGTTGTACTGTCTACACCCAGGCACTCTGTTGCTCCAGGGGCAAAAAGTCATACTTTTCCTACTGCAGTGCCCTCCTAGTTATTCATAGTTAAGATGTGCTAAGTATATGTTATTCAGATTTTAAAATTTGCATACATTAAAATCCATAGCGTTGGGTGAATCATTCGGAGTTTGGATAAACGCATGCGCCTGTAACCACCACGACTCGGATATAAGATAGTTTCACCTCCTCCTCCCTCATGTTACTACTGGTCTTCAAACCTTTCCTTCACTCTTAGTATGTCAGTCAGGAACCTGTCCTCCATTCTTATAACGTTGCCATTTCTAGAGTGTCACATAGGAGGAACAGTAGAATTTGTAGCCTTCTACCAGCTTCCGTCACTTACCCGAATGCGTTTGTAATTCATTCACAGTGTTGCCTATTTCAATAGGCAGTTCCTTTTTACTGCTGAGTAATAATCCCTTATATGAATCCACCACATTTTGTGTTTCCGCTCTTCATCTGAGAGACGTTTAAGTCGTGAGTTTTGTGCTATTACAAAAAAAGCTGCTGCGAACATGCACAGCAGGTCTTTATATCCATTCTTTTAGGTAGCTCATTTTAGATTATTTTGCATTTTCTAATCACTTATGATATTTGACATAAAGTAGCATAATTTCATGCAGAGTGGAAGCTCTCTGTGGGAATTATTCTTACCTGGTAACTTGATCGTGGTCTGAAACATCAGTCTCTCTATGGTGATTATGTGGATTTTGTAACAGTACTTGTGATTCCGATCCCACCGGCCTCCAGATTACAACAGCCCCCTCCCAGTCCTCTGATGAAAAAAATCATTAGACCCCAAAGGAATGAGGAAAGGAGTAAAAATTGGGTGAAGGTATAAATATGCTGAGAGATAAAATAACAGGGATTGTAAAAATTAAACTGTGACTTCCATGTTTTTATTCAAATAAAAAATGGAATCACCTCTTTAAAATGAAATGTTGAGGGATGTCATTAAACAGAAAGATTTGATTTTATTATGCAAGCCCCTATCAATTCTTTTTTTTTGTTTTGTTTTGTTTTTGTTTTTAGTAGTTGGTATGAAATAATATCAGACAGAGCTATTCTACAAGAATTTTGTTTCTTCAGTGCAATAGCATGATCTAAGGGTTCCTGCCCACCCATCCGCAATGGCAAAAGCAAGTCAGTTTCAGTTCACAATTTCAAGTGGACATTTGCCAACTAAGCATCTTCGAATGGCTTTGGCTTTGGCCCTGGGTCTGCTGCTGTCTTTTGCGTGAGGAGAGCCTCAAAGGTATTCTCCTTGCATCATGTGACATATAACATGGCTGAGGTTTCGATGGGCAAGGATCATCTCAGCAGCCTTTATGACGTTCTGTTGAAGCAGCGAGGTTGTGGCAGAAGACACTCATTTCCTCGGGAGCAGGAAAGTCCAGAAAACTCTGTTCTTTGATTAAATCTCTATGTCTAAGAAAACAGTAGAAAGGGCACACTTACTACTGAAGAATCATCAGTGGTCTATACAAGCTTGTTAGAAATGCAAACGAAAGGGTGAGGAGGACTGACCATTTTCAAATAGGGAATACTTTTTAAAAATTTAAGTGTAGTTGGTATACAATCTTATGTTGCTTACATTAGTTTCAGGTATATAGTAGAGTGACTTGACACTTTTTATACCTTAAAATGTAAGCACCCCACTAATTCTAGTTATCATCTGTCACTGTGCAAACTTATCACGATATTACTGACTGCTCCCCTCCCCCTCCTCATCCATCCCCCACCGCGTCCCCTGGCAGTCATTTCTTTGGTCTGTTTCTATGAGTCTGTTTTTGTTTTGTTTTGCTTGTTTTGTCTTATTTGGACCCTCTTGGATAAATAGTGTCTGTGTAGATGCTGGCTTTCCAAGTTAATTTTAGCAATGGAGAATGCCTTTTCACGGCAGTGGCTTTATTTTTCCAAAACAATCTTCATCAGAGCCAATAGCCACTATAAGTCAGTTTCGTAGAAAAAACAATTTTTAAGGACTTGTTTATTTCTTCTTCTTGGCCCATCTTTTTTCTTTTTCTTTTTTTTTTAAGAAAAACTGTTACCTAACACAACTAGTAATTAATTACCCATATGCAGCCTTTGTTTTATTAGAAATCAAATATTGCTGACATTTCAATATTCTTGTGTTAAATATCTTACTTTATTTTAACATAGTGGGCCAATTCCAGAAAAATAAACAAACCCAGGCATCTAGTAAGTTTTTATATCAAACAACTGTAGGTCATAAAAATTGAATCATACCAAAGGAAGATCAATCCTGGAAAAGTAGAAAATAAATCTAGTGGCATAGATCATTTTAATATTAAGAATCATGGAAGAATAGGGTTCTGGCCAATGATTACTTCTTCTCTCCAAAGGTCATGCAAATTGCATAAATGTAAATGACAAGTATGTATTAATTGACTAAAATGTCCCCTGTACGTCCTCTCCAGTTTTTTCACCTTTACACTAAGGCTTATGGGTAAATTCACGTAATATTAATGATGTGGAACCGTTCCTCAGACTGTGAACCTTAAATGAAGGAGATGGATGTTAGGTAGGAACCTGGCATTTCCTGATTCAATAAGCACATCTTAATTATGAATTATAAACCCAGCACCATGTTTACTTGCTCATAATTTCAAGCTCTGTCACTATCATACTTACAATCTGGTTAGTTCCCACATGCTCATCCTTTAAAAAAAAATTACTTATAAAGCGTTGTCATTATTTTGTCGTGTGTAGTATTCCAGCAAGATTCAATGTCTAGAAAGTTGCATAAATCAACTTTCAGCCATGGCCCTTCCTGGAAGTTTGTAACATGTTAACTTTATACATAATTTGCATAATGTGCAAACGATATACCTTCTTCTTTCTTATTTCAACATTAACATGATTAGAATTGATTAAAGTGCTATTATACTTGTCTTGTAAGTTGCGCTTTTCACCTACGCCAGCTTATCGTAAGAGGAATCATTTCTTAACAGCAGCCCAAAACCCAGTCTGTCAAAAATTTCTTCCAGAGAACAGTAAATATAAATACAATAATAGCAAATGTATTATTTAAAAATATTTTATATGATATAGCCAAATGAGCTATAACAAAATGATGCTTTTTCCTGTTAAATTTAATACGGGATGCTGACCTCAGTGGTGGGAGACTACCTCTTCTGATGTATTATGCAATTACATTGATGGATGGTTAATTGAGTCGCTGTGGCAGACCATACGTTTACTCATGACCTGAATGTCATTGTCAGGTTATGGCTTCACATCTCTGGTCTATAAACATATGATGTTTTGGACAGTACCTGTTTTAAATTTAAACTGCTGGCTTAAAATGCCCATAGTGAAATAAATTATTAACTTCGTCATCAGAAATTTGCACACAATTGCTTTGGTGAGCAAGATGACTTAGATTGTGTTTGTTACATGGTTTGAAAGCACAAGTAAGTATAATGTGACTTTTGTGTAAATTGTGAAAATAATTGTCTCAATTTAGGTGTCATTGATATTAATAGAAGCTTCACTTGAACTTTCATAAATACATTCAGATACAGCTATTTAGATAATATTTATTTTTCTGGTTTATTGAGAAAGAATGCTAAACAACGTCCACCCAGGACTGACTCTTACCAAAATCGTGGAGTTGATCTAAATTTTCTTTGGTTTTCCCAGGGTCCCACTGTCTTTGTCCAATATGGCTTTTCTGTGTCCCAGAGTATAAGAGATTTCTTCTTTAGGTAATGTTCCCTCACACCTGTTCCACTTAACAGGGACAATTTTTAGTTTCCTTAATAACTAGGAGGTAAGCAGCCATCTTTTATGAGGTCAGGTTAGGTAATTGAAGGGAATAGGCGCTTAGGGCTTTTAGCACAGGTGTGTAGCAGACAGAAATGGCTGTAGGCTTGGGCAGGGCTGGAATTTTAATTCAGTTCTGGGCTTTGTGCATTTCTTATAACAACTCTAATTAGTTTCCTTATTTACACAATGGAGATAATATCTGTATCATAAAATGTTGTGAGGGTCAGTTAAAATCCTTCATATATTGCATCAAGTTCACAGCAGACATTCGATCAATATTAATAATTTCTGTTATTCCTGAACTTCTCAAATAAAGTCATGAGAGCAGTGATAATAACAATGACTATAATAATAATAATAACTGTTATCCATCGAGCACTTGGCTATATGGAGGAAATGGGCTACATGCTTTGTCCCCATTATCTTCACAACAGTCATATGACATACCATAATCATTATTTTACAGGTAACAAAAACTGGATATCAAAGGGGTACATTTGCTTGTTCAAGATCAGAAAGATAATAAGCGGCAGCATAAATTCAATCCATGTTGTGTGACTCTAAAACTGATGCATAGAAACACATGACTTTTCCAAGATTAACTTTGTAATGAAATTTTTTTTTGATTTTTGTATTCAGCTCTTCTTTGCATGTCTGTATTTATATAGCCTGCTAAAATCTTTACAAATAAAAAAAAAATCTGGAAAAACAAACTACCGAGTCACCTTTCAGTGACATTTAATTCTGGGTTACGATTATGATCTATTATTGGAAATGATGAAAAAAGAGAAGGCACCAATTACTTCCTGCCCATTAAAAATTACTGCATGAATACTAATAATTCCCCATATTAATGCACTTATCCCCTATCTTGGGAAGAAGTTACAAACTGATTTTTTAAATCAGTTTTTTAGACAATACTTTACTATGTGCGATCCACCTTAGCCCATAAATAAATAAATAAATGATCTCTTTCATCGAATACATTTATATCATGTGATAGAAAAACTCTAAGATGGCCCCCAAAATATCCACCCTCTAGTATACACACCCAAAGGCTGTAAATATGATGGATTTTTCTCCCACAATTAGATTAATTTATTTGCCACAGTTGACTTTAATTAAGGGAGAATATCTGGGTGAGCCCGACCTGATGAATTGAGCCCTTAAAAAAAAATGGGGCTTTTTTTTTTTTTTTTTTTTTAAAAGACAGGTTCAGAGCAAGTGAGAGATTCCACATGAGAAAGATTCTCTATTGCTGGCTTTGAAGGTGTGGGGTGGGAGGAGGGTGGGTATGAGAAAGGAGTGCAGGCAGCCACGAGGAGCAAAGGAACCCCTCAACTAACAAATACCCCACAAGGAAATGCATGCTTCAGTACTCCAATCACAGGGAATGGACTTCTTCCAACAACCTGAATGAATGAACGGACTTGAAACCTCAAGATAATCATGCCGAGTGAAACAACCCAGGCAGAAAAAGTTGAAAATCACATGATATCACTTATATGTGGGATATAAACCTAAAAGCCACAAATGAACAAGATAAACAAACAGAGACTCAGGACATGGACAATAGACTAGTTACCAGAGGAGAGGGGTGGGGGGAGGGGAAGTAGACAGGATAAAGGGGGTCAAATATGAGGTGACAGAAAGAAATCTAACTATGGGAAGTGAACACACAATGTAAATATACATATGCCTTACTGTTAAAATGTACAACTGAAACATATCAGATTTTGTTAACCGATGTCATCATAAAAATAAAATTAAAAGAAAAAAAAAAAAGAAAGTGATTTACCTGAGGTCAGCCTCAAGGTGAGAACTCAGTTTAGCCAACACTTTGAGTTCATCCTTAGTTAGAAGGGGTATAACCTGACCAGGAGCAGACACCCTGAGCTCATCACACTCTGCCTGGATTCAATAAATGGGTGTTGTTTTAGGTCACTGAATTCGTGAAACTTTGTCACATGGCAATAGAAAACTAACAACATTTAGAACACAGCTTATTTATAGGCAAGACATTTGTTCTTGGGGGTTAATGAAAATATAAAAGAATACGCATGCTTATGAAATAAAATACCCACAGGTCCCAGTGTGATATTTTAGTAAAATACTTCTTTGAACTGTGATCATTATGTTTAGCCATTTGGATTTTGAGAGTCAGAATAAACATTTCTGTTTGTTTATCAAAATGAAATAAAATGCCTTCTATATTTGTATAAGCTGTTTTTACATATTTTCTCTCTGAACCAACCATTTTTACAGCTATTTAAATTTCCCAAATGTTTTAAGGTAAATATTATTACTTTTTTACATCAATGTGGTAGAACATGAATCTTAGTAATAATGCTTTATGACATGCCTTTGATGATTCATCCAGTTTGACAAGTAACTGTCTGCTTTTAAGCTCTGTAGTTTGCATCAACACTGAGATGAAATGAGACTTGAACAACATGTACCATTGAAGCAAAATAACATACAATCATTGTATTGTTAGAAAAATAAAGCTTCGTAATGGACAAAAAATAGCTAATGGAGCAGTATCTTTGATTCCATCATTGATTTTTCTCACAAAATATCCAGAATTAACTTAAATATCCTTTGTCCAATGACTGCAACCTATAATAATAATAATAAAAAAGAGGGCTCATCTCTGCTGTATAATTTTTAGGACTATATTGAGAAAGATTATGATCATGTACATATAATAAAATTGTCGACAGTGGTTGAGTCCTATAATTGTGAACTGAATTCAAGGAGACTGCCTTGAGGATGAGAACTAACAGTGTCTTCATTTTGATTAGCCTACCTTTTCAAGTGTTCTCCTAGGAACCTCTATCACACAAATAGAAGCAAGAACTTTATTATCATCTCTATAGCAACTGCAGGGAAATTTATTTCTAAACAGTTGGCTACCTGCAAATTTTTTTCAGGGGGGAAAGAAGAGCAGATGATATGGAACATTTTAATTCATTTTTCAAAAATTGTTCTATGATCTGAACTAGTGCACTTTCTTTTACAAGAGCAAGAGAGTCCAGTGGCTTTGTCATTTTTTTTTTATTTAAGCAATAAGAGATCACACAAATATCTGTATATGTTTAAGTTAATTTCAGTTTGCTTTGTGACTTAGTGTTCAGCATCCCCTTTGCATTTTTGAAAGCTGCTTAGGAAACTCCTTTATACAGGGTAGTTTTATATGGATCATTTGAAATTTGAGTATTTCAAATTTCAATACTTTTTCTGTGAGTTTTAATATTTAAGTAAAAAACACTATACCATCTATTAGTATACATGAGCAATTGGAAAATAATACTATCTTATTTGTGTCGTGGAAGAATGATCATCATTTTAAAGCTGGTTTAGTTAATATTTTGTGCTCTCTCTAAATTTGCGTGCAAGAAAATGCCCTGTTCTTCCTACCATATCTTTTCATTTCTTTAAACTTTATCATGAACATGCATGGTTCAAAGGTGCTGACAATCTGCATTTAAAATAAGATGAACTTAGAGTAGGGCTGCCTAGGCAATTTTTAACCTTTCTATCTTTGCTGGAGCCAGAGTTCTGAGAACTTCGTTTATAATAGCCTTTTAAAAATGCCTTTCTGGACTGATAGGACTTACTTTTTAAGTACCCTTCTCGTACTTTAACTGAAAAAGACATGACAAGATTCCAAGATTCCTGAAATACATTCTAACACATGAATTATGCACGTTCATAGAGCGGCAAGGTGGCCTGGAGGCTTCCCTCAGAAAGCCTCCTACTGAGGACAAGCCCTCTGCAAAATTCAGGGGAATGAGGTGTTTTAGAGACAAATTA
The DNA here is from genome assembly GCA_003508835.1 of Eonycteris spelaea. Lineage (NCBI taxonomy): Eukaryota > Metazoa > Chordata > Mammalia > Chiroptera > Pteropodidae > Eonycteris > Eonycteris spelaea. The sequence continues at coordinate 589,407 of PUFA01000106.1, forward strand.
TGGTACACGTCCGTTCTCAAAGCTTTCATGATCTATATGAATTCTAGTGCTAGAATTAAATATTGCAAGTGTGCAAAATTATACATGAGAAAACAAGAAAGGATAAGACTGCACTTGCACTAAGCCATTAAAATGATGCATGTATTATTTTCGAAAAACCTTAATGGTGTTTTAAAGTTCATTTTACATGTTCATTATTTTCTTTTATTGTAGAATCAATTGAATAAAACATCTGGTATGTATTTATGGTATTAGAATTATAAGTTCAATATTAAGTTTAATTATTTAAAAATAATGATTTGGTAAAAATACATTTTTAAAGGTTTTCCTCAACAAGCCTGATTAAGTCAACTGATTATGTAACCGACTATGGACCAATTTGATTGTGCTTTTTCTGTAGCCTTTTATCACAAAATCAGTTTTCAGTAAAATTCACATTACCTGTGCTGTGTGCTGTTTCCAACAGTGTTCTTTGAGAGTAAATACTAAGGTAATAAGTAAATTGGTGACCTAATAATATCTACAAATATTAAACAATATTTTTCAAATCTAAATACCTTTTTTTTTTATTTAAAGGAATTTTACCTTTTCCCATTCATAAGAACATTTGAGAATTATATTATTTCTGTTACTCTATGAAGTGTTTTCCTGTGATGATAATAAATATGCAGAAAATACCTTAACTTTTAAACATGTGAACACGTTAACAAAGATGTTTATTTCAAAATCTAGACATTTCATTAAAAATATACATCTTATTTTAAGTTGATTGAGCATAAATTGTTTTGTTTAAAAGTTAAAATTTTGGAGGCTGCCAGTAGATGGCATTCTGGCTTCTGTCAGAGATGTTTATTTAGGGATGGGCTCTTTTCTTTGGAAAAAAAGAGAAAGAAAGTGTAACAATAGGATTCTGATTGAGAGGTTATCAGACCTTCTTGAGAAAACTGTGGCCCATCTAAAAACAATTAAGTCTCAAACCACATTTCTTATGTTAACTTAGTTTACCAAGCCCAACCACTTGTTAACTCTCAAAGTTGTGATTTGGATAAAATTAATGTAATTTTATTGAATAAAAATTTAATGTTAAGGTATAATGTTATGCTGATTCTAAAACACCTAGTGAAAACAAAAATAGTGTTTTAGCTCTGTCCAAAGCATTATAATCAATAATCAATTTATTTGGCAAGAACTATTTTATTTTTACTGGCCCAGATTTATATATATTAGCATCATTTAGTCATGAATGACCAAATGATCCAATTTTTTTTTTCCTAAAAAAATTATTAGTCTCAAATTCACTCCTTCCATATAATAAACATAATCTAATATAGTCTCCTGTATATAGTATGTTATTATTAGGTATTTGTCAAATGAATAATTGAGAGAATATACCTATAACTCACTGGAATGATATTCCTGAATTTATTTGTAAAACTGCATAAGTTGAAGGTCCTCAAGAAACTCTTAATGAGAACATCAAGACTCTAACATGGAGAATGGGCCACTACTGTTTCCTAGGAAGACTTTTCTTAATTCTTATATTATTTAGGAGATGGTTAAATTTATGCTATATAAGCAGCTCTTTCCTATAACATGATCTTTGGTAGTTTTATGATTTTAGTTCTGGGGTAGATGGGGAATGAAACCTCATGATCCCTTTTTTTAAAAAAAAGGCAATTACCTATTTCCAATGTATTTAAAAATACCTAATAAATCAAACATATTTAAAGCCATTAAGATAACCTTTCACATACCATGACAAAAAATAAATAATTTTCTAAATAAATTAATTGTGCAAACAAGATCAGATTAGATGATTGTTCAATTTTCCAGATACTATTTTCTTTATTGCTTTAGATTTACAGACAAATAATTTATATAATAATTGCAAAAGTCATATTTATTAAAGCAATCTTCCTTAGGGATATACAACAAAGTACTTTGATAGTTTATACATATACTGAGCTATTGGAAGTGAATTAAAAATATTTTTCAAAAATTTAGACTTGTTATTAATTCCTGGAAACTTTTCCTTTATGGGTTTAATAGAGTAAGCTCTATAGTAGGATAACCCTGTAATGAAACACAAATGCTATGCTATATTAGAAGAAAGAACTAATTAATCTTAGTTGATACCGTAGAATTTCTGATGCTGGCTGTAGGTTCCAGAGCTATTGATGTTTCTGAGTTGCTGTTAACTCAGCCACCACAGGAAGTTGAGAAGTGGGACATTTCTGGATGTCTGTACCGTTCAAAATGGCAGGCGCCTTGCTGTTGTAAGAATCTATTCAGAATAAGATTATTTTAATCTGTGTAGTGTCAGCAAGTTTATCCATTCTTGATGGTCTTGCTTAAAAGCCATCTCCTCCCAAACTTCCTCCTTGATTTCTTAAGTCAGAAGTTATATTTCTTAGTTCTCGGTTCTTGTAGCATTGATATCAATTTTTTGATAGAGTTCTATTTCTTAAAAAATCATTACCCTATGTTCATGTGTATGTTTCTGTATCTGTGAATACATTCTGTATGGGAATACTCGCTATTATATCCCTCATTATGATATGTTCATTACCATATCCCTCACAGTGGTTACTACACTGCCTTTTATGTGCTGGGCCTCAACAATTGTTTTCAAGTTTACAATAAAAACTGCTGCAATAAGTACAGTAAGTATTTATTTGAAGACTATGAAATCCATAAATATGAATAAGATGAACAAAAGGATGCATAAATAAAGGATTATGATAGCTTGCCATGAAACAACAAAGACTAAACTTACTCCCTGCGAATGGCACATTATAAATGATAAATCCAGGCTGATGTTTTGTTTTTGGAGGTTCTTCAGTTATTTTCCAAGAGGTTTTTGTTTCATTCTAGACCAGATCTCAACTGTGAATGCCCATTTAGAATCGCTGGGCACTTTAAAAATCCGTATTGGTTTCTGGGATCCAACCTTAAAATTTCTAATTGAATTTATTTCACTTGAGCCTCTTCCATCAAGATTACTTAAAACTCCTCCTTATCTGATTAACATATTTAGTCAGGATACAGAGACACTGGTAGGAAAGTCTACCAGACCAAGCCTAGCTTTGGATATGATTCTGTGGATTCGTCTTCCTAATAGAGAACTTGTCGAGATAGATTTTGCAATATAGTTACGTACCCAGGACAGTCTTTATTATAAACGTTTATGTAATTTGCTCTTTAAAAATAATTCACACATCTCGTGAGGCATGTTCGAATGGTGATACAGTCTCTAGAGGAAATAATGCTTGATGTAGATAACTCATGGAGAGGAATTCACATAGGATTTAGGGAACTTGATGTACAATTCCAGTTCTCTATGGGATCAAGCTTGTAACCTTGGACAAGAACACATTTCCCCTTTTATAAAAAGAGAGTCATTATCCCTTTGTCATAGGATGGTAATGAGGCTTATGTTACAGGAAATTGTTCATCAAATGATTAGTATGCAGGTAGGCCTGCTACTGTTTCTATCATAATTAGGCACATTGGATTATAATCGTTGCTGCCTTGGGTTCCCATGCCTGGGTTCCGCTATTCTAATTATTCCAGTTCTTCTTCAAACTTTATATCTCATCTTCAAAGATTCTTCCTTGAAATGGCTTGAATGATTGCTCAGTGTAAACTGGAATCATCCAACCTGTTATTTTCTCTTGTCACGTCTCTCGCAGAATGCTTGTGGCGGACTGCTTGCAAAAGTGGTCTAGCTCTCCGCCCTTGTCTGTAGTCACTTACTTTGCAACGGAAATTGGATACTTTTCTACTACCACTATTTCATTTTGTATAATTAAAGTTATTGGGATGACACTGATCAACAGAATCGAGTAAGTTCCAAGTGTATCATTCAACAGTAAGTCATATTAGTATTGCATTGTGTGTTCTCCCAGAGTTAGATTTCCTTCCATCACCAAATATTTGACCCTTTACCCCTATTTACTACCACCATTTTGAATTTTTGTTGAATCTTTGACTTACTTTGACCAATATAACGTGTGGCAGATGTGTGCCTCAGTTCCTGGCCAAGGCCTTTACAACCCTGAGGCCTTCTGATCACTCTCTAGCAAGTCTTTCTCCCCCATGACAGAGGGCTGCACCATGGACAGTGAAGGCCAAATAGGAACCACAGAAAGTGGAGGCAGGCAGACTTTGAAACTCTTTTAAATTTTGAATACACTTCTCAAATTGTTAAAATATGACAGAAAAAAGTCCAAAAACCCAAAAGAAAAGTGGGCAAGATATAAACAGATAATTCATAGATATATATTCTTTTAAGCCTGTGAAAACATGTCCATTTTCACTTATAATTACTGAAATATATATATATGTGTGTATATATATGTGTGTTGTGTGTGTATATATATATATACATACATACATACATACATACATACATACATACATACACACACACACACATTCCAAGGTTAGTCACTGTATTGTAGTTTCAAAATACTGAAAACAAACAAAATGCTCATATAAAGCAGTTTACTAAATTGTGGGAATACAATTAAGCTGAAAAAATGACAGATTTTTATAAACAGATATGGAGTGATTTCCAGGATATATTTTTGAATGAAGGAAAAAAGTACAAAATAGTACCTACAGTATGCTGGCTTTCCATGAAAGATTATAAAGAACTGATTTCTATCAAATAGTAAGCATTTTATAAATCCTCTATAATTAAAACATATGGTACTGTTCATGACTAGATAATATAAAGTTCAGAGATAGAAATATACATAGAAATTTAGTAAATGATAACTTTGTCGTCTCAAGAGATAGACTTCTGAGTAAATTGTTCTGGAACGGGAATTCTGCTCATTCGTACAAAAAGAAATACAGGCAAGATACAAAACAAAACAATAAAACAATGATTGAGATTAATTCCATATAGGAATAGGGTAGAAATTTTGGATGAGAGTGGAGTAAAAATGATGGGAGAAATGACAGTTTTCTGAGTATACATTTTTACAAAGTTGTTTCCTTTAGAACCATGCCAATGTTTTTACATAGTTAAAAAAAATAGATGCATAAAACCAGCAAAAACTGGAGGATGTGGAAGAAAAAATAATATGGAATACAAACAGAAATGAATAAATCTAACTATTTCAAGTGAATATCTCCCACACTATAAAGGCGAGAAGAGGTGGGACTCAGGAAGGACTTACCTCAGTAACTTTGGAACACGGTGCTGTGACTAAGTTAACTGAAGTCTAAAGATAGATGGAAATATAAATAATTATTATACTCTAGTTAGTAGGTTTTATGACAATATTGTGGGTTAGCAATTCTCAAACTATTTTGTTAAAATTCTAGGACTGAGCAAACTACTAGTAAACATATTTGGATAGTAAGAAGCAGTTTTCTCTGTTGGAAAAGGGAGTTAGCAGTTAGAACGAGGAAAAGGTGAGGATGGACCTTTTGTTGGTTCAGGTATCAATATGAACTGATGATCTTTAACAAATACACACCTATAAAAATTATATTAAAACGTGTCTTAAGCTTTTACTTAACTTTAGGTAATAAGTGATGATTTTAGATTCCTCATGCACATTTACAATATTTGTGAAAAGCCCTCTTAGCATCTCATCAGAAAAATGAACTAATATCACAAGAGATAGATAATCACTTGTTCAAAAAGAGACCTACTGAGTTCAGAGTTATCTCATGAAAGCCAGAGACTCTCAGATGTATTTCCTAGTTGTTTGCTAGTACTTGACCACCAGAGTGTGATGCGTGAAATTGCGGCATTTATTTTCACTTTGAGCTTACCCTGAGTTAGTAATGGAGAATTATGGGTCCCTCCCAGGTCTAAATCAGAACCTCTATTCTAGCAAGATCCATATGCAGCTATGGTCTTGTGGAAATTAAACGTTACGAGGCATTGCTCTGAGAGCAATGAAGACCAAGGCCCACAAAAATGGTTCTTTGTAGACTTAAACATTAGTGATCATCTTTTATTTATTAGGCAGAAGTAACTGTGTGAAAATGGTATATATACACACACATATATATATATCATATAGTTCATATAGATATATGGATCATATATAATATATATGTAATATATATGTAATATATGTTTGATATATATGTATAAAAAGATATGCATATACTTTTATCATATACATTTAGCCATAGGTAGACTTCCAGAAACCAACCTCAGTTAATCACATTTTAGTAAGTCAACAGCATTTTATGAGCAACCATAGCAATTCTCTGTTATTTTAATACTACCAATGGAAAAAAATGACTTTGTGTCTTAAAAATCAACAAATATACTATCCTGTTTTCCTGTCTACATGCCGTGCTAAGTTATGAATCCAAATTTTAAGTGTTTTGAAATGTTTTGAAAAATAGGCTTATTAAAAACATGTTGCATCTTCTTTGAAATAATGATTTTTCATTTTATATTAATATCGTCATCTTTGTTTTCATGTTGCTAAGAAATAAATATACTTGGACAAAATATACAAACCAGTTTAAGGATTTTGATAGAAAATAGACGTTTCCTGGGATCTGTTGGCATTGGTGGTAAAGGTTCGGGTGGAAGTAGCTGTTGATTCTAAGCCTGGGTGCCGTTTGCCTCATTATCCACCTGAAGATGTGGTCCCATGCTAACCAGCTGGTAACTGAGACTGAGAAGGTTTATGTTAGTTATTTCATGTAATAACCTATGTTGAAAAGCCCCTGCTGCCGGCCAGTTTCCTTGTGACTAGCTCTTCAAAGCAGTAAACCAATTAGTGGCATCTGTAATGAGAGCTATAGCTTACTCTTTTACATACAAATCGGTGACACAAAGCTCTTCACATATTTGAAAAGTCAGCATTTCAGGGGATTATTATAGTAACAAATGCATTCCTCCACAAGAAAAGTATCATTATAAACAAAATGTTACTATTTTTGAATTCGTACACATATTTATGATTATTTGGTAAGGTTTATGACTGTGATCTAATTTTTAAAGGAACTTACAGAGAATGTCTGCTTCCTACGTTTCTCTTTTTCTAATCCTTTTACAATCATGATTTATCATTAGGTAGTTTTGCAAATTCAAGATTATAAATAACCTCTTTTAATACCTTAATCTCAACTTTAAAATAGATGTCCCGGACTCTTATATCTACAACTCAACATTCCTTTTTGGAATCTCTAGGCATCTACCCTTCAACCCACTAGGAGTAAAAAGAGAACACACACATTAATTCTGTCATTCGATTTTCACAGACGTCCACAAGCACATCTGGCCATGAAAGGGTTATCGAAGGCCTTTTCTCTCCAGTGCTGTCTATGGCTAACCTATGCAAAGTTCTGTTAGAGCCTTGGAAAGAGAAAAAAAAAAAATTCAAATGAAATCTTTTCCAAGATATTTTAGTTTTTAAGGAAAAGGAAGTTTGCACAAGTGTACTTAAAAAAAAAAGTAAATGTGAAATTTTCAAGTTAATTGTGATTATAGTTGGCTCCAATGGACTGAAGTTTTTAGTTGATCTTGATTATGCATCTCCCAGGTATTTGTTTCCTGGACTCAATTAAGGTCAGAAAGAAATACTCTGACCCACACTAGATGAAATACACTACACATTTTGTGGTATGTGAAAGATTTTGACCCTGCATTTTTTTTTTTTTTAGCTTCGTACCCCAGGATCTTTTGCTACTTAGCATACATTAAGCCTATAGGCTATTGTACTATCATCTAAGACTTCCTCCTCATGAGAAGTTCAAGTCATGTAATATAGACACAGATACAGAAACATATAGGAATAAAGCAATTAAGCATCCCTTATTGAAAAGACTAAAAAGAGAGTATGCCTGTTTAGAATAACAAAGGCAAAGGACATAGGAGACAGAAATAGGTCTTTTGATTTAACCAGTTCTGCATTTAAACCCTGCCTTGGAATTTATATGCTGTGCAACTCTGCATAAATTACTATCCTTTCTGATCCTCAGATCCACTGTCAATACAATGTGGATATTATCAGATATAACATTCAAAACTTTAACTATCACTTTTGAACAATTTGAACACATGGACATAAGTGGTCAGTAGTTCTTTAAGCCCCTCTCTGACCCTGGGATGGGACAAATGTTAACCCTTGAGTTGCTGCATCGAAAGGGGATTTGAGTATCTTGGGTGTCAAAAGCAATGGGAATAGATTAGGGGAAGAAAAGTTTTGAAACAATAGCTATTCAGTCGTATAACCAGTAAAGAATTTAAGGAAATATTTGTACTGGTGCACAGGAGGCTAATGTCACTTCTGATGATTACATGGGGGTAATGCATACATAATAGTTATAGAGATAGACTGGTTATTAGTGGAAAAAAATTAAAAAGACAAAAGGGAAAGAATAAGGAAAAAGGAAGAAAGTTCACATTTAGAAAATTCCAGAATAAATCATTGAAGAAAACCCCTACACATTATAGAGTGTATTTAATTAACTCCCAAATGAAAAAAAAAAGTAGTGTTAATATTTAAATATGAAGATTGTCAAGATCTGTGGAAGTTTTGAGATTTTGTTTCACTTGAAAGTTAACAAGTTTAACAGCTACAGTTTCAGGGAGGCTGGTAGGAGACACGAGATCACTGAGTCAGAGAAAAAAAGACTGTAGTATGGTCAGCCGTTAGCACAGCCATCCGAATATTTGTGTCAGTTCCTCTTGCCCTCATGTCCTCCTAGGCAATACAGATAGGCCCAGATTAAAGCCTGCATACCCCTGCATACTCAGCAGGTTGCATTACAAAAGAATCCTGAATTGAGGAAAAGATTTTTTTTTTTAAATGGGTGGTAAACTTTCCTGTAGTTTCTTTAAGAGGCAAACACTATCTCTGTCTACAAAAGCTGTTCATTGTACAAACATCTTTGAAAAGATAGTCTGGAATTTTGGGCAGTCAGTTGCCCTGCTCACAAGATGGATAGAAGCAGAGATTCAAGAAGAATTGACTTCCAACAAAAATTGACAATGTTCCTTAACTTACATTTGTGTGGACTATTTTAGTTATGTTAAAAAGAGACAACTGTTAACACAGTGATTCAAGGAAAATGCAAAATCAAGTATTTTTAAAAGAGTCTTTGTTTTGCAAGCAATTTAGATTTACAGAAAGATTCTCAGTACTGCCCTGTTATTACCATCTAACATTAATGTGACACATTTGTTGCAATGAATGAACCGGTGTGGATACATTATTATTAACAAAAGCCCATACCTAAGTTGGATCCCCTTGGTTTTTATCTAAGTCCCTTTTCTGTTCTGAGAACCCATTCAGGATACCACATTGCATCTAGTCATCACGTCCTCAGGCAACTCTTAACTACGATAGTTTCTCAGATTTTTCTTGTTTTCAGTATCTTGACAGTTTCGAGGGTGTTGGTAAGGTATTTTGTTGAATGTTCTCCCATTGGTATTTGTCTGATAGTTTCCTCATAATTAGGCTAAGGTTACGTGCTCTTGGAAAGGAGACCACAGAAGTAAAATGCAGTTTTCATCACGTTAGTGGACCTTCAAAGATATCAGGGTTTATACTCTCAACCTGGCTTACCACTGAGGATGTTAATTGTAATCAACTGGCCCAGGTATCATTTGTCAGGTTTCTCCATTGTAAAATTACTATTTTTTTCCTCACTTTTCATACCGTTATTTTAAAAGGAAATTGCTATGCCCAGCCTGCACTTACTGAGTGGGGAGTTATGCTCCATCTCCCTTAGAGCAGAGCATACACATAAATTACCTGGAATTTCGCATGTGAGATTTGCCTCTTCTTCCTCATTTACCTATTTGTTCAATCAGGTATTTATATAAGTATAGACTCAGAGATATTTATTTTATACATAGGGCTATAATCCAAAACGATTTCATTTATTTTGTTGTTCACATTGCTATGGTTTTTACCACTGAGAGCTCCTTCAGATGCCTTTCTCCTCGACATCCTGTGTGTGTGTGTGTGTGTGTGTGTGTGTGTGTGTGACTTTCTTATTTAGTGAAAATACAAATGCCCCAGGCTCATCTTGTATACTTCCTGCCTCAATCTACAACTTCTCCAAGAAGCCTTGGTTCCTTTAACTGGAAAATGGTAATAGAAACAATATCTGGCCACTAGATGTGATTATTATTGGGTGTGCTATTATTTAGAGTCCTCGCTTCGAATGAGTTTCAGCTGACCATGCGGGGAAATGTGTGTGTGTATACCGACCCATGTGTACGCACATAAGTATTTGTCTATGTAACCATCTCTGTTTATAGTAAGCAAAACACGAGTCCATACTGATGGCTACAACTCTAATCCATTAAACGTTATTACTTCATCCTCCCCCATGTGCTTATACATAACCTCCTAATCCAACAGTGAAAAATCTGACTCCCATCATTAACATACATTTAATAGTTGTTCAGTTCTGATAGTATTTTCCACTTATCTGCAGTCGCTTTCTACAGTTTCAGTTACCCGTGGTCAGCCACAGTCGGAAACTGTTAGATGGAATATTCCAGAAATAAACAACGCATACGTTTCAAATCGCATTCCCTTGAGTCGCGTGATGAAATCTCGCGGGTTCTGCCCCTGCGTGCCCGGAAGTGACT